>CM067887.1:14111112-15311112 GCA_034621355.1 Mycalesis mineus | reverse complement strand
ATTGCCATATCATGACCAACTCTGGTTTACCGAACTACATCACAAGCCTTGGGTATTATTTTTTTATTTTGGTCTATTTTAATGGCGCAGCTACAGGGCTAAGCTTTCTTCTATCTAAGAGCGGTAATCAAGAACTTAGATGCACCAAGCTGGTGCAATATGGGTTGGTGGGCTTAGGGTAATAATGTTTAAATGACCACAACTATCAGAAGTCAATTAAGACGAACGGCGGCTTAACGTTCTTTCTGAGGTACGGTGGATTAATATCACCAACTTCCCAATTCTGGACTGGGCATTTTTATTGAGAAATATTGGAAGAAAGATTAGATTTCTTTTCTCTACATAGGACTCGATCACAAGACCCCGTAATCCAAATACATGTGCATGCATGTGCATGTGCAATGTTGTCCACTGGACGAGACATTAATTAGCCGATATAGATAAATTTTTATTTATATCTCATTTAATGTAGTATTTTAGGAAAGGTTAAATAAATATTGTCCCTCGCATAGTTTTATAGCAAAAACAAAACGTTTAATTGGTCTGATGAAGCAATTATGTTCTTATGTACTTTGTATCCACTATTAAAGGTTATTCAGGTGTTGAACTTGACTGTACATTGTGATAATTACGTGGCATTACGAGCTGATAGATCGCTGATGTTACATAGAACGATTAAAATTTAACCCCTAACCCCTCGTTCCCACTTGTCAAATGTCAGGATTTTAATAGGATGTTTCAGTGGTAAACTATTTTAAATGAAGCTATTCAATCTTAACGTTTCAGCGTTGAGAAAATTCATACAAATGGAACATCCGATTAGAACCCGGTCCCGACAACTGGCAAGTTGGATCGCGGTGTTATAATGATATAAGCCAGAAAAGATTGTTACAAATCTTGACATTTATATGTAAATGTCATAAATAAAATATTATTGTTCGAATTCATATTAATTTATTTCAAGTACGCTGTTATAGAAGCACTTTAGAAAAGTCAAGTCTGTCCGTGTTTAGAGACTCTACCACTGGTTCGGGAGACAGATGCTGCTGAGAAGAGCCTGCAAGAAACTCAGCAGTTGCTCTTTTAAGAAGATTTCATCATTTGTTTATTAAAATTTAGAATCTTGTTATTATATCTTGTGTGCAGTAGGAAGCATAATTAGCCAATTATGCTTTCTACTGCATTACTGCTTTCTTTTTCATTCGTTCTATGAATAGGTGTTACAATACTTCTGTTAAGCTCTGTTGGTATAAATGTTCATTTGATCATAGTAAGCCAGGTTAGTTTACTAGTGACGTATTTCTTAACAAAGATGCTTGGAGGTCATGAGGTTATGAGATTCGCTGAGAGTTTCAGCTTTTCATCCTATTCCTATCAATATTATAAACTTGAAAGTTTGTAAGTATCATTGACGTATTAATACTATGGACTTCGGGTCAGCGCTAAAAAGTGTCCGAACCAAAAAAAAGCTAAAACGCGAAAAAGATTTCTAATCGCATTCAGTCTCATATTAGCTGACTGACAGAATACACGACAATAATGCCGTAATGTGTTATAAAAAACTTCTAAGAGCTACCCGAGAGAGTTAATCGCATGTATATAGTTCGGATCTGCCGTGAGCAATAGAATGTTTTAGAACAACGACTGCATAGAGTTATTTTGTTGTTTAACATTTGATTATTTAATTACTAAATTTTTGAATGAAAATAATTTAATTATTTTTTTTAAATAAAAATATTAAATTAAATTAAAAATATTAAATAAAAATATTAAATTAAAAATTTTTATTTTTATTTTTTATGTCATGAATATTAATCAAATAACTTTTACCATAATGCTATATTATTTTCGTAACTACAAAAATTATCTACATGAAATTAGGATAACTAACTAACTAACTATTATTTTATACAAGATAATTACAACAATTATTATTTGGTACAAGATTTATCCCAGCATATAGAGGTCACGGATATGTAAATATAAATTAAAGTTTGCTGTAAATATAATATATAAATATAAAATGCCAAAAAAATTTCAAAGCTATATTATTTTATTACTCCACACCATTTATGTTGTTCTATTTTCACGAGAAGCTGTCATGTCAATAAATAATAGTTTAAAAAAACTAAAAACACGCTTTTTATAGAAACCCAAGCTAAAAAATAGAAAATAATTTTAATAAATTTAAATTAAGAATAGTGTTAAAATTTTCATTAACTATAAATTAATAATAGTGTAAATAAAAAAAAATTATTTTATTTTAAAAAAGCGTGGTGCATGGTGTCAATATAGTTATAAATATTTTATTGACAGATATGAGTAGAGTGATTATCATTTTGATAATATCTTAAAAAGCACCCCACGCTTTTTTTAAAATAAAATATTTTTTTTTTATTTACACTATTATTAATTTATAGTTAATGAAAATTTTAACACTATTCTTAATTTAAATTTATTAAAATTATTTTCTATTTTTTAGTTTGGGTTTCTATAAAAAGCGTGTTTTTAGTTTTTTTAAACTATTATTTGTTGATTATCAAAAATATTCATACTATGTTTCATAGTAAGCGTCGACATCGAATTCACATTCGATGTTTACAATTCTTATTTTTACTTACAATCTGTACCCACATTTGCCTGTGCCCCACCCTTAGCACAGTGACCAAGGAAACCACAGAAACCTGGCCAGAGTACAGTCGGCACGGGAGCGAGCCTTGGAAGTCGCAGAAAAACTGCGACTGCCAGGGCTCGAACCCACGCCTGAGCGACTGTTGTACGGGCAGTTTAGCACTTAAACCGCTCGGCCACACATTCGCTAGTAATTTATTTATTAGTGAGAATAAAATAATTATTTAATAAATATTAAAAATACGGGGAATCAGAGTTCAATTTCGGAGAGGGAGCCTGAGAAACGGCTACCAGAACCAAGGAAGGCCGCAGGCGCGCAGATTACCCACGGAGAGTTACATACTGACATACTGACAAACTGACATACAAGTGAAGCTAATAAAAAGGGTGTAAAATAAAGTTTGAAGAGTTTCCTCGAGTTTTCGTAGATCTCATCATCAGATCATGACTTAGTTAACATTAAACCAACTGGAATCTTTCAATCTTCTCATTGAGACATATTAATCGAGCCCAATCACAAGGTAGCTACTGTAAACCGTTAAAGAGCTCCCTCAGCTGTCCTTCTTCTTCATCGCCAGACCCTCAATGATAGTCACAGCCCATCTGGATGTAAAGTTCTCATTGAGACAAATTAATCGAGCCCAAACACAAGGTAGTTACTGTAAACCGTTAAAGAGCTCCCTCAGCTGTCCTTTGTCTTCATCGCCAGACCCTTGATGACAGTCACAGCCCATCTAAATGTAAAGTTCTCATTGAGACAAATTAATTGAGCCCAAACACAAGGTAGCTACTGTAAACCGTTAAAGAGCTCCCTTAACTGTCCTTCGTTTTCATCTGCAGACTTTCAATGATAGTCACAGTCCATCTAAATGTAAATTTCTCATCGAGACAAATTAATCAAGCCCAAACACACGGTAGCTACTGTAAGCCGTTACGGAGCACCCTTAACTGTACTTCGTCTTCATCACCAGACCCTCAATGACAGTCACAGTCCATCTAAATGTAAATTTCTCATCGAAACAAATTAATCAAGCCCAAACACAAGGTAGCTACTGTAAGCTGTTACGGAGCTCCCTTAACTGTACTTTGTCTTCATCACCAGACCCTCAATGACAGTCACAGCCCATCTAAATGTAAAGTTCTTATCAAAACAAATTAATCGAGCCCAAACACAAGGTAAATACAGTAAATCGTCAAGGAATTCTCTTATAATGTAGATCGGCTCCATCATCAGATCGACTCCAGACCTTCATCGAATTGTAGTGCTTTTAAACACTTATCGGAAAAACTAACAAACGTACTTGTTGTCCCTACAATTTTTGAAAGTTCCCCTCGGTTTCTCCAGGATCCCATCATCAGATCCTGGTTTCCTTGTCATGGTACCACCACCAGACTATTTACTTTCCAACAAAAAAAGAATTATCAAAATCGGTTCATAAACGACGAAGTTATGCGCGAACACACATACGAGTTACATACTGACATACAAGTGAAGCTAATATAAAGCGTGTAAAAAAAGGCTGCCATGGCAACAGTTAGTCGAAGCTGATTACTTATTGCATTCAATTAGACCGTTGCAAATTAGACTGTATAACAATACGATAAGACATACATTACAATGTTATTTTGTTTAACATAAATACATCCTAGTATGGATAAAATATCTAGGGACACTTTTAACGTAAATTTTGCATTAGACCCGAAGTCCATAGTACTAAGTATTAACATATTAATGGTAACTATGGATGGATGTTGAACACTCTATCACGCAAAAACTGCTCGATGGATTTTGATGAAGCTTCACAAAAATACAACTTATACATAGGCTACTTTTAATCCCGAAATTTTTAGGTGAACGGGAATTAAGCGAGTGATAGCGCGAGTTACCTCTAGGAGGAAATAAATACAGGAAACGTATTTTTAAGGAATTTTTGCCATATCTTTGACATAGAATTATTTCCCTTACACTCCAAACCAATATCAAAACAATAATCCAACGGTCGGGGATAGAACTGATTACTTCTTTGTGTTGAGACCAGAACTTTGACTGAGGAGCTATTGAGGCTTATAAAGTATTGTAAATTACGAGAATGTATATTTTTTAAAAGAGCAATATTTTTTTGCATTGTAAATATTATAAATATAAATAAATAAATATTATAGGACAATTACACACATCGCTATATAGTCCCAAAGTAATCGTAAGTAGCTTGTGTTATGGGTACTATGATAACTGATGAATATTTTATATATATTATACATAAATACTTATAATGTATAGATAAACACCCAGACACTGGAAAACATCCATGCTCATCACACAAACATTTTCCAGATGGGAATCGAACCCACAGCCTAAGACTCAGAAGCAGGGTCACTATCCACTGCGCCACTCGGCCGTCGGAGAGTAGGCATTGAGATTAGTTCTTTGTTACCTACGAACCATGAAGATGGTATATTTTATCCTTTTAACCCGTAAGCGTTCTAAGTCTTTCTGAATCGTATTATCCCATAGGCTGGACAAAAGGCAAGTTACACAAAAGACCAAGAAACACAAAAGCAGATAACCTGAAATGAACTCGTAATTTCAATCAAGGTATATTTGTTTCACTTTGAAGGCAGACACTCGTGGAGTTAGAATATTAAGTTTAACTTGTTAAAGTTTCTAAACTAACTTTAATCTAAGCCTCAGTAGAACGACAAAAGCACTTAGTTATTCTTAACTTTAATACGTGGGTAATATGTTTGAGTGTAGAAATAAGTTACTCTATTCAACACATCACCCGTGGCCAGTTTTGTTAGTAAAACTGCATTGATGGTTAACTCGTTAACCTTTAGGCTACTCATCAAAAGGAACTGGGTTCGAGTCCTGGGAAGGTCTATCTCTCTGAGAATGGAAATATTTGGGTTTTTCTTCTTACCAAAAAAATTAGAATCGGGAGTAAGAAAGATGGTGTTACTGTGCCTCTGAAAATGCTTAAGCCACCAATCTATGTCAGTAATTGTTACAAAGTTAACCAATTGTTACCATAAGCCCGCCCTCCCACTCTGCAGCAGTCTGGCGAATCTAAGTTTCGAATCTCATCCTTCATGTTTATTATTGCAATGATAATAATGAATAATATTTAATAAGTCTTTCTCTCGAGGCCTGGCTGATGTTTGCAGGTACATTTCACCCAAGCCTGAGGGATTAATAAATAGTAAGCTAGACTCTCTCGATGGTCTAGTGGTTAGCCTATGTGGCTTTGGTCACGAGGTCCTGGGTTCAATTTCTGGATCGGGTCACGGAATTATTCTGAGCTTTTTCCTTCTTCTATGAAATGTTCAGTACATTCCAAGACCGGAGTCTGGAAGTTGGCGGTGTTACACCCCCGTGCCTCGGAGAGCACGTTAAGCCGTCGGTCCCGGTCACTGTCATCAACATCTGATAGATCCGCCAACCCGCATTGGAGCAGCGTGGTGGGTGTATGCTCCAAATCCCCTCTCCTGTAAGGAGGGAGGCCTGGCCCTGTAGTGGGCCGTTAATAGACTGATAACGATGATGATGAAGCTAGACTACTTCTTACCGCCTTACAGACTGAATACTTTAAGTTATAACTCCTTTACATTATTCTAATTAGTACCTACTATGAAACAAACAGACACAAAGACTTATATACGTATACACGTTAGAATGTCCTACTTTTTAACGCAAAAGTCGACGAAACTTTAGGAAATATTACTACTGCAACAAAGGATGTCTTGGCTTCAAAAGACATTTTTATCTGGATATAGTACAGTCACTTTAGAAGAACTAAAGTGACTTCTGAAACATCGATTCTTTATTTGACATGTAGAAGTTTCTTTATAATATTTCCAATATCTACTTCTTGTGCTTATCGAAATACTTATTTTACTTAGAAGTCATGTACCTTTCTAGTCAACGTTTCAACACACCTAGCAGATGGGAGAGTTTTATTTTATAATAGGGGTTAAAGAATGAAATTGCCGTTTTATTGTAATAGGTACTTCGAATTGACATAGAACCTTCATGGTTTAAGATTTTAAAGTGAAACTTTTTCCTTACGATACCTGTGTAGTTCTTCTTTTAAAAAATGTGCAACATTCGATTATTGATAAAAAGTTTTCTTCTCAGGAGGCAAATGAAATTGCCGTTTTATTGTAATAGGTACTTCGAATTGACATAGAACCTTCATGGTTTAAGATTTTAAAGTGAAACTTTTTTCATACGACACCTGTGTAGTTCTTCTTTTAAAAAATGTGCAACATTCGATTATTGATAAAAAGTTTTCTTCTCAGGAGGCAGTGCAAAATGCTTTCACACAGTTTGTCGAATCTAGATCACCAGAGTTCTATCGCAGAGGCATAAATGAGCTTCCTATAAGTTGGCAGCAGTGTGTAAATAATAATGGTAATTATTTTGATTAAATAAATATGTTAAATTTAAAAAAAACTAATTATTTTTTCAGTACAAATCGGTTATTTCATACTTTAACCCCTGATAATAATCTTATATCTCTCAGTAGTAGCTTCTGAGATTAAAGAAATTCTATCGCTGTGCCTCCTTCTGCCTGGTGGCAACATTGCTTATAAATTATTAACAACCAATTTTTTTGTACATTTTGTACGAAACGATTTCGCTGTCGATTGTTACCACGCAACGCCTGTACAGTATGTATAACGATTCTTAAAAAAAATGCATCGAACAAACATCTCGCCTACAACCACCCCACCTACTGTCAGCCCAATACGACAAAATTTTATTAAAGAATACTAATTTCTATTACGTCGGCTTCAATACTGGTGTTTTCTTTTTTCAACAATTGTCAAAAAAGTAAATGAAAATAAAATGGCATAGGCTATCCCAATATTTTCAGAGAAACTGGGGTAAAACAGCGGGGCACAACTAGTATAATATAATTCTGAGCTGGATTATAAGTTATACCACTACACATGTCAAACATTAATCTAGCGGTTCTAATATACGAGGATCGTAGTTGAGGCAGCGGCACGTTTCGCGGAATTCTAATATAACACCATTTCACTTGCAAGGATATTCCGCTTCTAAAAACTACCCCTTAATATTGGACATGTTCTCGCGAAATAATAAATAGTTGAAGCCTCAATTGTTGGAATATTGTCGTACCTACTCATACACCCACAGTCTGTATGAGCATAATAAATAAATAATCACAAAACTATTATGTTCTTTCAAATAAATGAGTAAAAACTGTAAGTAATCGTAACGTGTAAACATCAAACATAAATAAAGCTTATTTAAAAAAAATACAATCCGGTCCATTTCACGCAGAAATATTACGGAGCATCATGTCGACTGAAAGTTTCAAATGAAAATTTTCGAGATAAAATTCATCGTAAAATCGCCAGTTCAAAAGTTTTTAATAATGGCAATAAAATGTACCATAAAAGCGGTCATACAAGCCTGGACTTACTGTGAGCCGTATACTGAAATTGTGAGTAAAAATACATCTACCACAGATTTTAAGACTTGTATTGTAAAAGTACACAGTTAACAGTAATTACTGTCTCACTCTTTACTTCTAATTTACGTTTGTTTGCTTACTTTTTAGTGATTTTTCGCCACATAACGTACTTGTACTATACTGTCATAGTATATTATACGGCACTAGTAGCCAAAAAGCTACCGATACCGAGACAAAAACCGAAATCGCTGTAAGCGTGCCTCCAAAATTTGAAGAGTTCCTTCAATTTCCCCAGGGTATCATAATCAGGTCCTAACATGATGACAATGTGATCTGTAATAAAGTTATGCATGGTAATACATAAAAAAGTATATACGTGTCGAATTGAGGACCTCCTCCGTTTTTATTCGTCGGTTAAAAATATTATTGTTCGAATTCAAATTCATTTATTTCAAGTACGCTGTTATATAAATTATACTTCTATTATAAATATTATAGGACAATTACACACATCGCTATATAGTCCCAAAGTAAGCGTAAGTAGCTTGTGTTATGGGTACTATGATAACTGATGAATATTTTATATATATTATGCATAAATACTTATAATATATAGATAAACACCCAGACACTGGAAAACATCCATGCTCATCACACAAACATTTTCCAGATGAGAATCGAACCGACAGCCTAAGACACAGAAGCAGGGTCACTATTCACTGCGCCACTCGGCTGTCGGAGAGTCGGCACCACCTTAGAAGTGTGCTCTTTCTAATAAAAAAAGAATTATCAAAATCGGACAACTCTGCAAAAAGTTATGCGTGGTCATACATAAAAAAAATATATACGTGTTGAATTGAGAACCTTCTCCGTTTTTTTTCGTCGGTTAAAAAAAAACTCGCATGCATGAAAAAACTTACTATAAAATATTCAACTTAAGTAATAATTAAAGTATACAAATGTATATTATAGAAATGTGCATAATGTCTTTTGCTTAGTTTTAGCATTTTTACAAAATATACAATTTTCATAAGATTCTTACTGACATTTTGTGTAAATATCCTCAGCATATTTTAATATCTAAAAGCACTCCAGGTGATTTATCAACGTAACAATGTCAGTTAGTCTTGATCGATGCCTTGTCCACTCTCAACAATGCTTACAATGCATTCAAAGCCTTAATATCCCTATATTCAAATTATGTTAGGTTTAGGTTAGGGTCCTCTTTCATTGGCAACCTTCACCAGCTTAGTAAATCCTCTACCGATATATCTCTTTTATAAACTTGATAACTTCCGACTTATGCTTCCATCAATAAATATTGAGATTTTTAAAACAAGGATTACGGGTTCCTTTTCTGGCTGGGAATTGAGATTGTATGGCTAACCAGGCAATTTAGCGTTCTGGTACTATGTAGTGTACAAATCGAAAGGCGTGTAGATTACATCCTACTCCTAGTATGCTCGTCTGTTAACTACATCATCATAGCGATCAGGTATGATTGAAGTGAGGGGCTAACTTTTAGTTCATTGCATGGATGCATTATAGAAATTTCATCCTGTATAAATGATGGACAGATCGCATCGCTTATCATACAAAATGTAATAATCTGACAAGTCTAGAATTCATTTGATAGTTGTTGGATCTCAGCCATATGTCTGGATTAAATTAACTGTATACCCTCCTGTTAACTTAAACTGGCACCTGCTAACCAGTTAATAAACAAGTGTATCTACTTCTTCGCTTAAATATTATAAAAATAATAATTCGACTGCAGGATACATTTTTAACTTTAATTGTCAACTTAAGTAAATAATTAAAATCTTAAAGTTACAATTGATTTATTTGCACATTTATGAAAACTGGAAAAGTTATATGAAGCATTATTTAAATCAGAAGAAAGACTTCAAAATGTTAAATTTAATTTTAATTTAATGCACCTAATAATTTTATTAGATTTTTAAAGATTAGTTGACATACTTTTATTATATATGAAAGTATATCTTTTTTGAAATTTAATTGATTTGCATTTCTATTACTGCACTCTTCTAATTTCGTGTAGGAGAAAGAGGAAATATAATAAGTATTTTTATTAACTGCAAACAATGAAAGTTTCCTGAAATAGAACAGCCAATAAAAACATTTCCTATTAAGAAGGGTTCAATAATTTACGCGGAAATATCAAGAGTGAAGCCAAAGTGCTCGTTCAAACAATGATTAATTAAATTCTGGACTAGACGTAGTAATTTACGATAAATAAAAATTCAATTTTGCAATTTTGCGCTTTTACAAAATAGACCATTCTGCAACAGTTGTTCTTTACGTTTAAAATTACTTTTTAAATTAGTATTAACTAGTTAACATAAAATATTTTAATGAATAATATTTGACGGCCTCCGTAGCGCAGTGGGTAGTAACCCTGCTTTTGCGTCCTAGGCTGTGGGTTCGATTTCCACATCTGGAAAATGTTTGTGTGATGAGCATGGATGTTTTCCAGTGTCTGGGTGTTTATCTATATATTATAAGTATTTATGTATAGTATATATAAAAATATTCATCAGTTATCATAGTACCTATAACACAAGCTACCTAAGCTTACTATAAGGAGCTATATAGCGATGTGTGTAATTGTCTCAAAATATTTATTTATTTATTTATTATTCCTTCTTTGTTTTAAAACACATTCGTGTTTGTATAATACCGCCAACTTTCCAACGCGCGAGCGCGAGTTCTACTGAAAATTTCTGATTGATAGACTCATATTTATTGCAATTTGAAGTCACATACCTAATCTATTTAGTTACTGAAAATTAAGATTTACATAAATTACATAAGTATAGATAAATTCTATTTACTAGTCAATAACAGTCTATTGAGTTCATTACTTGTCGTTAACTAAAGAACAAACGTCGCTATAATTGAATGCTCTCAAGGCTTAGATCCGAAACAAATTGCAGAATCCGTCTATTTGCATGACAAATGGAAACATTCAAGCTGTGATTGCAAACAAATCTAAAGTTCAGAAACCTCAAGTTCAAGAAACGAATAAGTTATATTCGATGGTTTAAAATTGACGCGGTGGATGACATCTCCTTCTAAAATAACTCTAAAAGAGAAATCAATCTCTAGTCAGTGACTTTTTATATAAATTGACATTTTTATATGTGCTATTTTTTCAACAAGCACTTTTGAAACATCATGTTAAACTATTTGTATATAGAGTAGTGACTTTACGACCAGCTAGGTAGGTAGGTTTAGCTGAGAAAAGTCTGTAAGAAGCTACAGTTATACTCATATATATGAGTTTTATGTATATAAAACCTACAACTCAGCTGTGATCAGTGATTTTTTTATGAAAGGTCGTGATTTTACTTAGAAAGTACCTAATCATTATTAAACGTCGACTTTTAAATCTTATTTTGCATCATCTATCTATCTATATATATATATAAGAGATTCCCACCTATATATCGACTCATCACGATATCTCTGGAACCATAAGGCGTAGCGACTTGAAATTTGGTAGGAATATTCCTTTCGCCGAGTAGAAGTCAGCTAAGAACGGATTTTACGAAATTCTACTCACAAGGGGGTTTGCGGGGGCGGCTAGTTCTATCTATAAATGAAAACTCCATTAACGTCCGTAACGAACTTTAGAAGAGTAAATATATGTACCTACATATAAAGAAGAACAAGTTTTTGAGTACTAAAAGTATGTTGAGAGTTTCATGTGAAAATAAATATTGAATCATAAAAATAATACAAATATCAGATATTTATAGGCTCAAGTTCATTCCGTAGTAAAATTTTCCTCTTTTATTTTGCTACTCTGTGATACTGTGAATGAATATAAATAAACCGGGAATTCAGTCAGTACAGATATTTGTTAAGAACAAAGTTTACCAGATATTTTCACGTAAACATTCCAGTCGGAAAATATATCAAAAAATCTGCGAACGCTAAAGAAATAAAATTACCGAAACAAATGCAGCACTTTCCCGCAATCGTTGCAGATTGCTCCATTATATTTTTTTACCTTGTTTGTATTTTTTTTAATGACTACAAGTTGGCCCTTGACTGCTATCACACCTGATGTTAAGTAATGATGCAATCTGAGATGGAAACGGGCTTACCTCTTAGAAGTAGGATGAAAATCCACACCCCTATCGGTTTCTACACTACATCGTACCGGAACGATAAATCGCTTGGCGGTACGCCTTTGTCAGTACGGTGGTAACTAGCCACGGCGAAAGACTTCCATCAGCCAGACCAAGACACTTATTTATGTATATATTACATTGTCATTATTTGTTTACTCTCTCCCTTCAATATCGTCTAGTTTCTATTATTTTCATTTATTTTTTTATTTACTATATGGGAACTTTTCTATGTATGTATGTGTGTACCTATGTATGTATGTATGTATTTATTTATTTAGTATTTTATGTAAGTATAATCTATATTACATAATTTGATACAATAACTTCCTATACTTGACTGTACGTACACCCGAACCTTTTCAATGAATGCACTTTTTCTCTTCAATATTGGTCGTCTGGAAGAGATCGCTCATTAGCGATAAGACCGCCAATTGTACATTGTTTTTTTTTTAAAGTTATTTTCTATTTGTAAGATTTTTATTATTTGGTGTACAATAAAGAGTAATTCATTCATTAATTCATTTCAAGACAAATTAAGAAAAATCTCAATCTGCCCCGCCGGGAATCGAACCCAGGACCTCCGCCTTATATGTCCACCGCGCATACCACTGCGCCGCGGAAGTCGTCAAACTAACACGATATTATATGTAGTAACAAGTGTGTGAGGTTCCTTAGTGATTGTTATTCTCAAGAAAATAGAGAAACGTTGCCTATAGTCTTACCACGCCGTAAATTGTATCAGCAATTTCCTTACGGAGCTGCAGTACATAAGAAAAATTACCCTACTTTATTGTGAATGTTTATTAACTGTTTACTATCGCATCATTCAGCTTGGTTACACCCAGAGTCCCGGTTTATCTAGAGTCCCATAGAACAGCGATTTCGTCACGTCCAATCATTTAACAAGAAAATCACGTACCAACGAAACGCCGCCCGGCTTTTAACAGCAGCGGCCTGGCCGGCGTTGTGCGCTGAAGCCTTCGCCGATGTAATACAAATGCTAATTTAGAAAGTTGCCAAGGAAGACAATTATCCAAATGGAAATGTCCGGAGCAGATGCTGCGTATAAATCATTCGAATGATGGGAACAGTGGACAGTTGTAAGACTACTTGAGTGAAGCAATCATTTAATCTTTTTCAATGTTTGAATTGTGTTTATTCAAAAATATTAGTATCATGCTTTTTTGATTATTTGTTGTATTCATTACAAGTTAGACCTTGACTGTAATCACACTTGATGGTAAATGATGATGCAATTTAAGATCGAAGCGGACTAACTTCTTAGGAGGGCTATAAAATCCATACACCTTTAGGTTTCTACACGAGATGTAATGTAGAATTCTAAAGCTGCCGGAACGTACGTCTTTGACTGGTAACTAGTCACAGCCAAAGCCTCTCAACAGCCAGGCCTGGGCCTCATTCAGAAAATTTTAATCGGCTTAACTGGGAATCGAATCCAGGACCTTCGTATTATAAATTCACTGAGTATACCAATGCACCAAATTCCACAAGCTCAGCTTTCAAGGAACTTATCTAGATGTCTTACTATAGTTTTTAGTAACATTGTACCTACTAATAACACTTTTCAATTTAATAGGTTAGTCTTTTTAGGGCCCCCTCATGCTATGTCTCAGTTGAAATAAACATCAAATACAGGTACGAATTATCAAATTAGAAATCTATGTAGAGTCTATAACACCTATTGGCTTTCAGTTAAACTAGAAACATCCAGTTAGAAGAAAAGCTAAATGGCACAATGCAAAAAATCGAAGTCTATAGTCTCGAAGGAAATAGTCCCCTAAAGCTGGATTATTGTGAAAGATAGGCTAGATTAGGCTATTCCTAATTAGCCTAGCAAAATCTTATAACAAAAGTAGCGCTAAATTATTAACTATGGTTTCATAACGCAGTATTAGTTTCGAATTCAACTTAATCTCTATCGTATCGTGTTAGAAACAGAGAGATAAATATTCTAGGCTCAAACTTTGGAGTCATTAAAACATCGTAAAGTAAAAGAAAAATGTGATTTCAGCAAGTTGAATTTAATTTCCCGAAAAAACTTTCCGCAATTGTTTTCTGTTTATATTATTAGAAAAAGTTACGAGTAACCAGTAATAAATGGTAATAATAAGTTTCAGGTTATGTCGTTATCCCGACCAATGGCTCGTGAAGTAGGATATACTCGTATTTTCCTGTATATGTTCAATGGGTTTGTTTGGAGCCCGATTCCAATAACGCATTATGAGTGTACGGAGCTAACCATTCGTACTCTTAAGGTCAGAATAGGAGGATAAAGAAAATAGATCGCAGTTAGTTTTTAGGGTTTCGTAACTCTAATAAAAGCGTAAGCCTTTAAGGATCACGTTCGGCAGAATAAATACAATAACTTACTGTTTTCGGTATTAATAGTTCTCGTCATCGGAGCCTCGTGCACTGTAGGTTCCGACTACTCTCAGAATATGAAATATAAAGGCTATAGCTCGCCAAGGTAAGTATGAATTATAAGACATAGCACCTTGAAAAATTAAAACCGCTTGGTATCTGCGCTAATTTACAAGTAATACCAAAAAATGGAACACAGAAAATAGTCTCTATACTCTAAATTAATAAATAAATAAATATTATAGGACAATTACACACATCGCTAAATAGCCTCAAAGTAAGCTTAGGTAGCTTGTGTTATGGGTACTATTATAATTGATGAATATTTTTATATATATTATACATAAATACTTATAACATATAGATAAACACCCAGACACTGGAAAACATCCATGCTCATCACACAAACATTTTCAGATGTGGGAATCGAACCCACAGCCTAGGACGCAGAAGCAGGCTCATTACTCACTGCGCCACTCGGCCGTTTCCGAACTCTTTTTGTAAGACAGAAATCGATCAGCCTTTCACGTTCAACACGCTTTTATTTCAGTTCGATCCGTTGGCTTGCTATCTGCGCGCTGCTATAAAGGCGCATACATTACAAAGAACGCATAATACAGTACGCAAAACGCATAACGTAGAAATCTGAACGCCACTACTCTATCTGCCGGCGGTGGGTTATAAGGCCTAATTTAATGTCTATCCCAGTTTTTATTCAAACACCATCCAGTAGAAGGCAAATACACGAAAATTCATGAACTTTTTCTTGATTCGTTAGTAGAAATCTACATAATTGTATAAACAAACATGCAAATATGACAAAACGTTACGTAAAAACATAGACTGTGCTATGTTGATTTTACGGTGAATGAATTAATTTGTGATTTTTCCACGGGTGAATTAGTTAGTAATATTTATGTACCTGACAATGTTGACATTGCTGTTATTTTAAAATATTTTTCCAACGAAATGGTGCATCAAAAATTTTAAAATGAAGCGTTTGAAAATAAACATGATTACTTCTACTTGCAAGTTCGTGGAGTTTATGTTTTCCCCTGCGACTAACATTTTATGCATCTACTTTAATGATACAGTAACGGAGTTTTGGCTAAAATATCGTTATTTAAATGGAAATAGTAAGTGTAATTGCACACCTGCACTGACTATTTTTATTTAATTAAATTAAATTTAACTAATCTAATTTTGCCCGTGCCTCGGAGAGCACGTTAAGCCGTCGGTTCCGGTCACTATCATCAACATCTGGTAGTGATCGTCAATAAATGAAACATTATCACCCTAAGCCCGCCAACCCGCATTGGAGCAGCGTGGTGGGTCTACGCTCCATATCCCCTCTCCTATAAGGAGGGAGGCCTGGCCGTGTGGGTCGTTAATAGGCTGATAATGATGATGATGATGATGATGAATCTAATTTTAAACTCCCAACGTTAAAAAGAATATTGCAAAGACCTTTCCCTATCACTTTATAAAAAAGACTATCAGTCGCCCACGACTTCGTTCGCGTGAAAACCACTTACTCTTCTAATTTTCTATGACTGCCTTACATACATTTTTTTTTACCTTTTGCTCTCTCTATGTCTGCTTCTGACAACACTGGATTCACTCTATGTTTCTGTCAAGACGTTTCGTTTAACACAGTCTTATGAGTCACAGTTCTTTGTGATGAATACTTTTTGCGCGACACACGCGATGTGTTGATTGGCGAGGCCTATCCAAGATGGCGACTGCAGTTTGTTTGTCATTGTCATTAGAATTTAACGAAATTCTTCTTAATCCGAATTTTACGGATATATGTAGTCGACTATCAATCAATCTATCAATATTTTTTTATGTTTTGTTATTCATCTAAGGTTTATTGGTTAATTGGTTATTAATATAGACTAGAGGACACCCGTGGTTTTACCGAGTAGTTCTCGTACTCGTGGGAGTTTTGGTATAAAGTGTGGCCTATATGTTATCCTGATATATTAAAAAAAAAAATTTAAATTTTTTTTTTTTAATTTTTTTTAAAATTAAAATTTCATTAAAATCTATTCAGTACTTAGTTTTTGCGATACATACATCCATACAAACTTTCTCCTTTATAATATAGATAAGTAAGGACTGTTCTGAATTTGACATTTCCATCTGTGTATCTATGTCTGTCTGCATGTAAGTATATCTGGGAGTGGGATACCATAGCTTCCAAACGAGTGAATCCATTCTGATGGAGCTTTTGTTTAAAATGTGACGAGAAAGAGATGTTTCTCATATCATCACATCACATACATACGCTTTTCCATACGGGTAGGTATGTTTCTGATAAACGAATCTGAAAATATCGGTTTTTTTTTCAATTATTCTGATGGAATGGTTCGTATTTTGTCTAAGGTAGATTACTTTCAACATTTTTAGTTGTCATGTAGATAGTTATTTGTCGGTCGAAAGGACCTTATCACTATGTAGATAGGAGTAACAAACCTATATTCGGCGTCTTTGTGTAGGGGTATTTAATTAAAGAGTGGATTGTCCGAAATATTTAATTAAAGATCGACTAACGGATATGGTAATTACAGTGCAATCAACTAGCGTAAATTGTCTGTGTATGTATGTGAACTTATGTATGTGTGTGTACATGTATATTGCTCATTTCTCTTGCTATTAAGTTCGTGTTTGTAGCGAACTATGGTGGAGATAAAATTGCATAATTATTCTAGGGTAATAATTTTTTTTTATATTTCTCTGTTACCCACAAATACGAAAAAGCCGCGTTAGCCGAGGAGATATGGGCTCGATTTCCGCAATTTTATATTTGTTTTCTAAAAATCTTTAGAAATATGAAATACACTTCGTATCTATAAGTAAAATAATATAAAAAAAATAATGATTGGATTTGAATGACACCCTTGGCATACTGATGGATTATAATTTGGTTTAGTTATGATACTTCAACGCCTTTTATTCTCACAGCGACGGTATCTAAGCAGTATAAGCTCTTTTAAAACTACAAAAAAAAATTCTCAATAAAAAATAAAACCGACTTCAAAACGCACTAAACATTAAAAATAATTGCGTCATTTAGTTACTTTAATTTACTTAATTATAAAGACCCTCATAGACTAAATTTTATTTTGCTATTTATTGGCACATAAAAAATACGCGCCGAATTCATAACCTCCTCTATTGTTTGGGGTCTGTCCCCAACATAGCAATTTTTTATTTACATAAACTATGTAATTTATTTTGTCTTGTACCTATATACGAATGAAGAACCCATCCAAATCGCTTCAGGAATTGATGAAACTAAATCTGGTTTAAAAAAAAATATAAAAGTACGCACAAAGCCTTGTTTTTTATTTCGGTTCGCAACAGTTGAACTAAACTTTTTATCACTCGATAGTTTTATTGTGTAAACTTTGTTGTGCATATGGTGAGCGTTTTGCTCATTTTGTTTTGCTCGTTTCGTTTTTGCTCCGGCAAAGTGTCGATGTGGAATTTAAATTAAACCTACGTTTTATTGAGTCTCGAATTGTTTTCTGATTTGCTTATCAAAAGAGTACATCTTTGTTTATTTTCCTTGAGAGACATATTAACCGTTCGTTGATAATGTAGTCCCTTTTTTTGACTTAAAAAGTAAAACGGGTTTTTATACTTGCGTTGTTGACTTTGCAGATTACTTTCCATCTATACCTACTAATAAATCAAACTAAGTGTCTGTTTGTTATTTCAAATTAACAGCTTTTCATTAAATGCATATAAAAATAAATGTTACTTACATTCAAACTTAATTTAAGAAATGTTTATCTATGTGTCTGTCTGTCTCTCTGTTTGTTTCGATTTATCTCTAAAACGGCTGTTCTGATTTTTGTGAGACTTTTACTCGCACATAGTTTATGATACAAAATACTTAGGCTACTATTATTTTAAAACTTTTAGTTTGATGTTATTTTTATTTCACGCGAGCGAAGTCACGGGCGTCTGTTAGTATATTAAACATTTTTATGTGTTTTTCAAAAACTTTTTGAAAGGAGATAGTTTTTACCAATCTATCTATCTTTTTATTTCGCCTTATTTCTGAATCGGTTGGTCCGCTTTTGTGGCACCCGCACATATAGTTAATGTTATATACCTAAATTAAATATTTTTATTTTTGTGATCTTAAGGTGATAATGTTTCACTTTAAAACACTGATCTCTTAACGGATTTTCACGCGGTTTTTACTGATAGATTAATCCAAATTTGGTTAGTAATGTTCTTTATGTATTTTTAATATTGTTCGTTATATGGTCTTATATTGCACAAGATTGGGTATTCTTGGATTATTATAAATCTAACAAAATAGCTTCAGGATGTGATAAAATTATTAGGTCACCACGTGTCAAATAGTAATTTTGGGTTTCCCCAGAGTGAATAAAAACTTTTATCATTTGAAATGGAGTGCAACACTACTTTAAATTTTAGAAATACCATTGTACACACATATATTCAGGATTCTGGGAATCGAATCCTGAATATCTATCTGAAAATAAATAGGAGCTTAATTTAGTCTAGCCTGTAAGGCTCATCTCCGAGAGTACAAGAGAGCCAACTGTATTCGCTAGATTCCTGGATATCTTGCGGTGCTAACCGTACTGACCGTATGACCACCAAGGGGATCCTTCAGAGGTTAGATATTTCTAGAAAAATCCTTCCTTTAGATAATAAAAGTCCTAATTCGTAAAACAATCGTAGTAAATCGTCATTTTTCAACCGCGAGAGCATCTAAGCATCAGCCTTCATTAAAGTTATTAGATTTTTCATTTGGAATGAGATGATGAGATGAGAGATGAGATTGCAACATGTCCTGTATTATTTTTATTTGTATAATAATACAATTTTTTTTTTTTTTATCGACTACAAGTTGGCTATTGACTGCTATCACACCTGATGTTGAGTGATGATGCAGTCTAAGATGGAAGTGGGCTAATTTGTTAAGAGTGGGACGAAAATGTTTCGTTTCTACACGACATCGTACCGGAACGCTAAATCGCTTGGCGATACGTCTTTGTCGGTAGGGTGGTAACTAGTCACGGCGAAAGCCTCCCACCAGCCAGACCAAGACAAATTAAGACAAATCTCAATCTGCCCCGCAAGAAATCGAACCCAGGACCTCCGTCTTATAAATCCACCGCGCATACCACTGCGCCAGGGAGATCGTCAAATAATTCTTACAATACTGACAGGTAGTTTCAGAGGTAGAGTTTAAACGAATAAACAAGCTCAATCGCCTTATAATAGTATCTAGCATCTAGTAGTGTTAGATACAATTAATAATATTTCATATTCAAAAATAGATAAAAATGCTTTTTCAATATAAGAATGAGAAATAAGTATATGAAGTTAAATTTATTACCGCTCTTAAGAGTTACTATATTTCGCACTAATTTTAAGTTTATTTTTGGTTTTTATTTATTTAGCGCCATTTTAATAATTTTTAAAATGAAACTTTGTTCATTATTTAAACTCTAATTATATATAGTTATCAATAAAAGTAAATTTGAATGAAATTGTGTTTTAATATAATAAATAAAAACAAGTCGAAAAGCAAACAAATCGCATTAAATGAAAACAATTTCTATAATAACATTCTCATATAAATTACATGGACTAAACTGTATTTGCATATTAAATAACTGTCATTATCTATTCAAACACAATTACTATGATTGTCAAACTATTAAACTATTTTATAATACAGCGTACGTAAGTAATTCACAACTGCAATTTGTTCCAAGGAGTTCAGGCCATAAATTATTCATAATAATTAGGTGAATTACTATGCGTTGACACTTAACTACCATTAAATGCAGATAATTACTTACAACTCGATCTATTCTCCTTGACTTGAAAATTTGGTGACCGCCAAGAATCCACTTATCAGCTCATATAGTCATTGTCACATTCAAACACATTACAAAAAAAATGTATTGCAAAAACAATTCAATATTCTATTGATATTTGTTACAAAAAATAAACATTATTATTTTACATTTTTTAATAATTTTAAATTTAAAACTCTAGGTCATATCACTTCCGATAAACGACGTAACTTTTTTCGATAGATGCGTTCGATTTCAAACTTTTCGCGGGACGTGTAATTGGCGCGAACGCGAGCGCCCGCATCTGAGTTCAGTCGACAAGTGAAAAGAGCAAGGAGCGATCCCGCATGTTCAGTGGTCCCGCATAATGTCCCGCACGTCCCGCCGTATCAGCGGCTGTCCCGATCCAGTTTTGTTTTTGCGACAATGCGATCCGTGTCAGTCAATTAAGGGAGATTATGCCGAAATTGAACATTGGCCAATTTAAAGTTATCAGAGACAAAATTGGCGAAATAGTTACCTTACTGGCTCAGTGGAATATATTTCTCTTAAAAGTTCCAGGTTTGATTGCAGATTAAATCTTTTTGGGTAATATGTAGTATTACCCAAAAACTTACTTACAGGATCACTAGGTGGCTAATACGTAAAACACATTCAAATATAGAATTACCCAGAGTACTAACAAGTATTCCTTTCTTATTCTAATATATATCCATAATAATTCTAGTTACCTAATAAAATTCTTTTTCTACCAGAACATTTTTGAGGGCCTCCGTGACGCAGTGGAATGCGCGGTGCGCTTAAAAGATGCAGGGCGGGTTCGCTTCCAGGCAGGGCGGATTGATATTTTCTAAATGGGTTCGGATCTGGCTGGTGGGAGGCCTCAGTCGTGGCTACTTACCACCCTTATGACAAAAATGTGCCGCCAAGCGATTTAGCGTTCCAGTACGATTTCATACAGAAACCGGAAATGTTTGGATATTATCCTACTAGTAGGAAGTCCACTTCCATTTTAGATCGCATCATCACTATCAGTTGTAACTGCAGTTTTGCAAAAAAAAAGCATTTTAGTTATTTATTTATTATCACAGCTTATTGTGATCGGGAATATTGTAGGCATAAAAAGAATAGATAGTATACGGAAATAGATTAGACAAGTATTTTTCATATTCTTCTGCTGAGCCGCTCAAGAAAGCTGCACTGCTGACCTTCGGGGGGCCAGGCGAAGAATATGAACATAGATATATATTAGAAATAAATTACTGTTAAGCCCAACTTAACACTGTTGGTAAGCGAGGATTTGGTGTAACAGAAATTCCTACGGTCCACTGCGAATTTTTCTAATACCTAAAATCCTTATGTCACTTACAGGGTTGTCAATATATGAAAATGCCATAAAATATTGTTTTTTTTACACTGTTAACCAAAACTGCATGACCAATAGAGAACAGTTTTGTAAACTAAAATAATGTTATTTAAGTAGATAATATTGATTTATTTGTGACCCGCTGTTTCAACCGCTCATTTTCCGTCCTCCCCGGGAATATCTAAATAAAAATTAGCCCATATGACTTTTCACGAGTCTGGCTATCATATACAAAAAGAATAATTTCCTATTAAAGCAAAACACACAGACACTACAATTGTATTTATTTGCGTAGATATGCATTTATGAAATGTATTGAAAATAAAAACTATGTTGTATTACGTATCGTATATACGCTTACTCAAAATTATATTAATGCAATTATACCTAACGTGACCATGCGTCCCGCTTTGGGCGGGACAGTCCCGCTTTCAGGCAGTCTATCCCGGTGTCCCCCGCGCGGCCAATATTGTCCCGCTTTTGCAAACAGACGAAACAATAATTTAAAACGTATTTTTCTCGCTCGAAATGGGGACGCCCCGCGATTTTCCTTCCCCACGTGTTGTTAAAATTCGAAGAAAAAACGGCAGTTAATCATAACAATGTAAAAACTGCGGCGGCTGAGTTTTATAAAACAAGCAAATAATATTTGGAGCAATGGTGTCTATTAACACAGAACTAGAAGTGTTTGAATGGGCAAATTAAACAAAAGTGCCTACGTGGGAATAGGTACAGTAACTGCCGGATTTACTAATCACGCAAGGACTTATTAGCTGTAGCCAAAATACGAAGAGTTTTCACTTGTTTTAATCTTCTTTATAAAAACTTGTAAAACACTAAAACTTTTTTATTACATAATTCCGCAGATGTCTCGCTCTGACAAAATAAATGGTCACGTTAAATTTATACCACACTTGAACATTTTACCGTTTATTTGTATTCACCATGTATTCACAAAGGGAAGATATGCGAGCGTGCTGTCTACTAATTACCTACCTACCCCGATGAATGTATGTGAGCGGGTGTGAATATATCTCTATCATTATTGCGTACTGTTCTGTAATAAGCTATTATAATGTAATAATAATCTTTAGCTGCTTCCCGCTGTCTGTATTGAGCGTACAGACACGCGTACTGTATATGCAATACATAATGATCTACACTAATATTATAAAGAGGAAAACTTTGTTTGTTTGTAATGAATAGGCTCAAAAACTACTGGACCGTTTTTAAAAATTCTTTCACCATTCGAAAGCTACATTATCCACAAGTAATATAGGCTAAATTTTATTTTGGAAAAAATAGGGTTCCGTAAAATATTTGGGTTTTTCGGACACAAGGTGTAAAAAATCAACCAGAAAAGTTACTTATTTTGCGTACGCTGCCTAAACTATAAAAGGTAGAACCATAACATGTTCTAATTAATTGGAGATCTTATAAATATCTACAAAAAAGTCCGCGACACACTATACCTATCTATGTCGAGTGAGGCACAACAACCATTTTTTTATTTAAAAATCTTAATTTTTTTTGGACTACATTTAAACGCATTTATTTTACTCATGCTATTAATTCTTATCAAAATAAATTATTTCATCACTAAGTACAGTTTATGTAGATAATATTTGGTATTTAAAAGATGAAAACGTTTGGTTTTGAAGTTATGGCGAAATTAAAATATTACTACTTCTGCGTTGCGAAGTGAGCGCCACCAAGGCGGGGGCGCGCGTGCGGGAGGGGAGTTTAGACCTATGTTATAATATACGATGATGAATTAAGAATTCGATCTTTGTTCAAATATCTATTTAGTACACGGAAGAGTTTGTTCGTTTGTTTAAACGGGCTAATCTCTATCTGCGTGTCGGACTGTAAAATTATTTTTGTTTATTCTGAAGGCTAGACTCAAGAGTGAAATTATCAATTTATACCCATCAGTTTGCCATAAATATATATTTTTAATGTTAATGTACTGAAATGTCATACAATGTTTAACAAAAATGTAGACCTTTAGTACACGGGACGGGACGGAGGATATTGCTTCACGGGAAACTATAAAAAAATTAAATTGAGAGGGGGAGCGGGGAATGAGCACACTTTATATGTGACTTTCACACATTTTGTATGAAAGTCTGTCTTTAAAATTAGAAGAGTACCTAAGAGGTTTACACGCGGACGAAGTCGCGGGCGACTGCTAGTATAATAATAAAACTCTTACACCAAAGAACATTATATTTTAACCAATGTTGGTTAAAAAAAGGAACAAACAAAATAATGATAATAATTGGTGTAACGGCCAGTGTCGGTAAATGATCTTTAATTTAAGGTTTTTCACACAGATGCAGTGACAGGCGACGACGACGAATTAATAAAAATCCAACAATTGAAGTAGATCACATGTTGGGATGTCTAATCATATTCGTATTATTAATTATTTTTTTCAAAATTCGTTTATTTTAAGTAAGTACGCTTAGTTTACAAACATTTTTGAATCTCCATGTTTTTCTATTTATACTAACTCTACCACCCGACAGCGAAGGCAGGTTTTTATTACATTTATCAATATTATATATTCTCAATTAATAACATAATATATCTTATCTTATTAAATGTTGTAGCAACCTTATTTTGTAGTAAAAAAGTAAGTTTTTCCCGCGGAATTTCGTAGAGATAAGGCCAGCGATTACTCAGACATACCGACACTGGCCGGATTATCCGAATCTCTGCCTTCAACACCGCATATCTGAAATCTAGTCAAACTTAATGAGATCGGCGGTTTCAGGCGCGGTTCATCTTTTCTTTTTTTTATTCATTACATTCATTACAGTTTTATTTATTGACTGCAAGCACATCTAATGAAACCGGGCTAACTTGTTAGGAGTGGGATTATTTACACGCCCTACAGTTTGTACACGACATCGTACCACAACTAAAATGCTTGGCGGTACGTCTTTGCCGATAGGGTGGTATCTACCCGCAACCGAGGCCTTCCACCAGCCAGAGCCGGATCAATTTATAAAACTTTTATCGGCCCGTCAGGAAAGCCGCCATCTTATAAATCCACTACACACTGCGTCACAAACGTCGTCAAAATCATCTACGAGTACATATACTAATTCTACTCTATAATAAAGTCGCTTCCATCTCCAGTAGTAGTATTTTAATTGTATGCCTGTTTGTAAATCGTGTCTCACAAAATCTTATTTTGCTTTCGATCTTAGGTTACACTTGCGAAACCAAGAATGAAGCAAGTTTGCGACTGTATTACATAAGGATGAAAGATAACAGTTTTCTGAAAGTAACACAAAAGTAGACTTAGAGAGAGAGTACAGCATACTGATTCTGTAGTGTAACTCGACTGTTCGAGTTCTGACTTCACTCTCTCTCTCTCGGCTATAATATCGTATTAGTCAAAGAGGGACGACGCCGAGTCCCGTACTCTCGAATTTCGTTAGATATAGACTCGACATGCATGCTGCTAAGTAATGATTATTACCAAATGACCTTGGAATTGATAACTTTGTGATAAAGGAAGTTTGGAAGTTTTGCACTTTTTTTATATCGACTACAAGTTGGCTATTGACTGCTATCATACCTGATGTTAAGTGATGATGCAGTCTAAGATGGAAGCGGGCTAACTTGTTAGGAGTGGGACGAAAATCCACACCCGTTTCGGTTTCTACAAGACATCGTACCGGAACGCTGAATCGCTTGGCGATACGTCTTTGTCGGTAGGATGGTAACTGGCCACGGCGAAAGCCTCCCACCAGCCAGACCAAAACAAATTAAGAAAAATCTCAATCTGCCCCGCCGGGAATCGAACCCAGGACCTCCGTGTTATAAATCCACCGCGCATTCCACTGCGCCACGGAGGTCGTCAAAAATACTGAGTAAATTAACAAATGGAAGTATAAAAAAATATATTGTACCGGGATCATTCATTTCCCGTGTATTGTACGTGAAATAGTAAATTAAATAAACCAATAAACCAGTTTCACCCAAAGAACCGTATAGCCTTCAAGTGTTTATGTTTCCCGTACCAGCCACCGCTGAAACGAATTCACTCGCTATACATATTGAAAAGAAGTAACAAACACAGTCGATAAAAACGTTTAGTTAATGATGTTAATGCAATACCATAAAATACTGTTTAGATTCTGTAAACGTATTCTTTCCTCGTTGGGCTAGTGGTTAGAGCATTTAAGCAGCGTGGTGAGTCAAAGATCCAAGTTCCTTATCCTACAGGGAGAGAGGCCTGGCCCTGTAGTGGGCCTTTAATTTAGCCCGGAAATGATGATATACTTCTGTACATACAGTGGACGCCTTTCTCATAAAACGGGCTCGATGCATATGGGTTGGATATTTTCAAAATGTATAACATAGCATTTCTTGAAAAAAAGGTGTCATTTTTTTTTAATCGACTACAAGTTGGCCCTTGACTGCTATCACACCTGATGTTAAGTGATGATACAATCTAAGATGAAAGCGGGCTAACTTGTTAGGAGTAGGATGAAATCCACACCCCTATCGGTTTCTACACGACATCGTACCGGAACGCTAAATCTTTATCGGTAGGGTGGTAACTAGCCACGGCGAAAGCCTCCCACCAGCCAGACCAAGACAAATTGAGAAAAATCTCAATCTGCCCCGCCGGGAATCGAACCCAGGACCTCCGTCTTATAAATCCACCGCGCATACCACTGCGCCACGGAGGTCGTCAAAAACTGGACCTACGATCGAGTTATTGCCTTGTTTTTCTGGTGATTAGTATGTGTTTGTACCAATATTGGTAAGCAGAGTTCCGTCCGCATGTAAGAAACCCTAAAAATAGAAATGAGACATAACCTGTATTGCATAATGTACCAGCCACCATTTAACCTGTCTAGGTCTACATACTAGTGCAATGTAAAAACAGGAAAGAAAGCAGTTTTAATGGTTGTTGTTCTGTGATTCACATTTCATTTCATTGAACAAGCATTAGTACGTAACAAAAAATCATCATAGGAGAAGGGATATAGAGGTTAAGCCCACCATGCCCATGGATTGGCAAGCTTAGATTGATAATGTTTAGTTAATTAATGATCGCTATCTGATCCGACGACCTCCTTGGTGCAATGGTGTGCGCAGTGTATTTATGAGTCGGAGGTTCGATTCCCGACTGGCCAATTAAGATTTTCTAAATTGGACCAGGTTACCACCCTACCGTCAAAGATACACCGTCAAGCGTTTAGCGTTCCAGTACGATGTCTTGTAGAAACACTTGACGACCTCCGTGGCGTAGTGGTATGCGCGGTGGATTTATAAGACGGAGGTCCTGGGTTCGATTCCGGCGGGGCAGATTGAGATTTTTCTTAATTTGTCTTGGTCTGGCTGGTGGGAGGCTTTCGCTGTGGCTAGTTACCACCCTACCGACAAAGACGTACCGCCAAGCGATTTAGCGTTCCGGTACGATGTCGTGTAGAAACCGAAAGGGTCGTGGGTTTTCGTCCCACTCCTAACAAGTAAGCCCGCTTCCATCTTAGATTGCATCACCACTTAACATCAGGTGTGATAGCAGTCAAGGGCCAACTTGTAGTCGATAAAAAAAAAAACTTACCATCAGCATCATCATCAATTACCATCAGATGTGAATGCAGTTGAAGGCTATTTTGGAATGAATAAAAAAATATTGATATTCCGACGGCTTAGTATGTTTTTCAAAGGGACTTCAAGACTCCAGGCTTAAATAATCGTAATATTACGACAACTCAACCCATAATTTGAACCCAGGAACGGAACCATATATAGGCTAATCTCTAGACCAACCAGGCAGTCAAGTCAAGTAGGTATAAACCACTACAAATAAGTTTTATTTTCCTCTAAGTATTATAATAAAAGAAAAGAACCTATATTAGTTTTGTAGACAGGTTATTTGGGAACCTAATAAAAAGTCCTCGTACGTAATAAAATTGTTACGAGAATAAAAATAATAAAATATCTACTCGGTAGATATAATATTAGGATAAACAAAACTATTACCCTAACCCGATTGGATAGTATTAATATTATAAGGGATAATTGCAAATGACTTAACTACCACAAATAACATTTACTTAAATATTTCAATTAAATTAAACAAATTCTTAAATAGAAAAATCGTCAAAGAAAATTTTAACTTCAGATGTGCACACAAAGTATTTGCTAAGCACTTTCAGTAAAATTAATATCGGTAAAATATTAGTTGCTTATACGAGAGTCAGCGAGATGTTATAATGTTAGAGGTCCCATCGTTCATTTTTTGCGTTTTTGAGATATCAAATTTATAATAACGAAACGCGTGTACTTTAAGCAATGTTTATTCAACAACTACGTGATGCGTGTCACAGACATCACACCACCGACATACCCACGTTACAATCATAATATTGTATGACTACCTACCTATACATAGGTACATACACTACAAAATGCACCAGTGTTGAGTTTCGAATAGTGCATCACAATATCTCCAGGCTGATATCTTAAGCTGACCAAAATGCTGACAGGAGTTCATAATTATAATACGCCATTAGTTACTTGGAAGAGATTTAGCGATAAGGCCACCAAAATAACACACTCTGACTTCCTAATGCGTTTATTTTTGTCAGTATTTTCTTCAACACTCCTCTATATTGTACACTAAAGTTTTTTTTCATTCATTCTTTAATTCATTGTTAATGACCTTAACTAAACTGAATTCTTAATTCTTTTTATTCGTCGTCTTCGTCCTTCGTCCTTGTTGGACCCTTCCCTACGAGGAGGAAAGCCTGGTCTTAGAATTCTGCACTTAGTTGGCGGACTTACGGTTTTAATATACCTAATTAATGTAATTAATTCATTAACGGACACCATCAGATGTTAATTATATTGGCTGGGAACGATGGCTTGACGTACTTTTACGGCACGGCGGTGGCGGAGGTCTGTCCCTGCAGTGTTCCATTAAAATAAACGATGGTTATTATAAACGCTCAAGTTGTTGGGGATATAAGGATGTATGTTCTTATCTCAGTTAAAAACTACGGAACTTGTACTGGAACAAACCGAGTAGGTACTATATAGCTGGCTTATACATCAGATTATATATATAAAGACTCAGATTCACACACAGCAATGAAGAAGGGGGTAATAACAACTCAATCCCGACCGATCTCAAATAACAAGACTTAAATCTGCACTATAAGATTAGGTACATTGGCTGAGTGGGTACAGACATCTGCAGTAATTCAACGATATCGAGCCGTAATGTGATTTTGGAACGTTTCCTAACGCATATGCCACACATGCTGCCAATATTGCAAATATGAGTAGGTGTTCAGTTAATAGCCCACTGACTACAACCTGGTGCATATTATAATATAGAGGTAAACTTAACTGGGAGAGGTAAGGTAGAGGTAAATTAGTATTACGAACCAACTAACTCTCGCACATGATGTGACTCATGATTAAAAATCTTCACGATGACGTCACTTGCGCTTATTATTTAGATGGACGTCCAGTACTGGACACAAACCTCTTGCAAAAACTTCCAAAGGCTCCCTAAAATCTTTGAGTCATCATGAATTTTTGTCATTTAATATCATTTATCCACCACTATCGTCACAACGCTTTCCGTTGCGGGGTCGCCAATCCAGCACCTTAGGACCCCAACGTCCATTGGCTCGTCAAACTATGTGTCTCGTCAATTCACTCCTCAGCTTTGCGACTCCATTAACTACCAGTATAATTATATATTCAGTTCATATGGCCGCTTTCCGGGTTCCATTGTCAAAGGTACGCAAGTATACCAAGTTTTTACCCGACTGCGTCAGAAGGAGGGTTATGTTTTTCGAGCGTATGTATGTATGTATGTGTGTATGTATGTATGTGTGTATGTATGTATGTGTGTATGTATGTATGTATGTATGTATGTATTTCTTCGGCACGCGCTACAACCTAAAAGACTGAACGGATTTTGATAGATGAGGTGTCGTTGAATTCGTTAAATAGAAAAACAAGGATCACTATATCTATATAAAATTTTAAATACTTTTTGATGCTGCAGGCGGGGACAAACGTATTTTTGGTAGATCTTTCTTTCCCCGCAGAAAATAAAGTATTTTGTCCCCGCTTGCATCACCATAAAGTATTTAAAATTTTATATAGATATAGTGATCCATGTTTTTCTCTTTTCAGTTCATAACTTCTATGCAGTCGGGTTTTTGTTTTTATAATAATAATTTTATTATTTAGGAGGTTCTAATTTAGCTTCCAAAATTAAAGAAACACACACCTAGCAATAATAACCGGGCAACTAAAATATAAATGCCTGTAATAATCATATCGATTCTATTATATGGTATAAATACCTAAATAACGTATTATTAAACACCGCTCACACCAGGCATATTATGATGCGAAGTGATTCACGAAAATTAAATCGCGAGTAAAATATTTTTTTATTTTGGTCGCAGTGCCCGGTACTCGATGAGGCGCGGAGTAAAAGCTTTTAACAAATAAACGTGTCTTCCTTATGCAACGAGTTAAAAAAAGATATGTCATGTTAAGTCAGGCGTTGCTTCATCAACATTAATATAAAAAGACAGCGCAGAATGCATACAGAAATACTGACAACAAAAGGCAGACTTGAAGATTTATCTCCGGCGCCAATCCAGCCTCAGTTTAAATTGTGAGGACAACCGGATCTTATATTCTTAATATTGTTTTGATAATTCTTACGTAAAATTTTCAATATTGCTTCTATTTCGATTCAGCTTATTTGACACTTATCGGCATACCTACCTAGAAACTAACCACGATTGAACTATTTTTATCACCAGAAAAATCATGGTTAAATATTATAAGTAATAAAAATTTAATCCTAGATATTATAACGACGAAATCTGACGACCTCTGTGGCGCAGTGGTATGCGCGGTGGATTTATAAGACGGAGGTCCTGGGTTCGATTCCCGGCGGGGCAGATTGAGATTTTTCTTAATTTGGTCTTGCTGGTGGGAGGCTTTCACCCTGGCTAGTTACCACCCCACCGAGAAAAACGTATCGCCAAGCGATTTAGCGTTCCATCTTAGACTGCATCATCACTTAACATTAGGTGTGATAGCAGTCAAGGGCCAACTTGTACTCGATAAAAAAAAATATAAATATTATAGGACAATACAAACATCGACTGCCTCGTTGGTCTAGTGGTTAGCCTTACTGGCTTCGATCACGAGGTCCTGGATTCGAATCCTGGGTCGCGTCACGGAATATTTCTGAGTTTTTCATTCTTCTATGAAAATCTCAGTACATTCCAAACCCGGAGTCGGTAAGTTGGCGGTGTTACAACTGTCACTGTCATCAACATCTGAAAGTGATCGTTAATAAATAAAACATTATCACCCTAAGCCCGCATTGGAGCAGCGTGGTGGGTGTACGCTCTATATCCCCTCTCCTATAAGGAGGGAGGCCTGGCCCTGTAGTGGGCTGATAATGTTGAAGATGACACACATCGCCATCTAGTATCATCGCCCAAAGTAATCGTAACTTGTGCTATGGATAACTAGGCTAACTGATAAATAATATATGTTAGTAATAATTATATCATACTATCTAATCTTTCTAAACTTAAAATTAAATTTTCCAAATTTATTTAGCTCTGCTTTACTCACCGGTTTAGGTCTCTATACCAACCTTATGTAAATAACAGTTTGGTGCCTTATTACTTATGTTAGTATCTTCAAGTTGTTTTTTTTTTATGAACTACAAGTTGGCCCTTGACTGCTATCACACCTGATGTTAAGTGATGATGCAATCTAAGATGGAAGCGGGCTAACTTGTTGGGAGTAGGACGAAATCCACATCCCTCCGGTTTCTGTATGACATCGTACCGGAACGCTAAATCGCTTGGCGGTACGTCTTTGTCGGTAGAATGGTAACTAGCCACGGCGAAAGCCTCCCACCAGCCAGACCAAGACGAATTAAGAAAAGTCTCAATTTGCCCCGCCGGGGATCGAACCCAGAACCTCCGTCTTATAAATCCACCGCGCATACCACTGCGCTACGGAGGTCGTCAAACTCAAGAACGAATAGGCATCTGAGATAAGCGATTTCTCCCATAGGATGCATCACCTTGCTAGCTAAAAAACGAAGCAAATAAGCTATCATAATTCAATATTAACAAACACTCAGAAAGTCCAAAACACTTTTTCAACATACATATTTTTTTATCTTATTCGTAGAGATAAAAGCGAAGTCAGTAGCTTCCATGTTCCATGTATGTTCGCCATTCAATCAAGTTCACCCAATTTTATCGCTTCGAACATGGCTGCTCTGAAATTATGCCCAGACCTTTGACAACATGGCCGAAATGCCGCCAGGACCGTGAGGACCAAAGTCAGAATAATAACGAATCACACAAAGAAATGTTTTACAAGTTTTTATATAACTTGCCCTGTAACTTCCAGTCCAGTGGTTGGCATTTGTGACTTCAGATTAAAAAAATCTGGGTCGGATTCTTTTTTTTATTTAATACAAATTAGCCCTCGACTATAATCACTTACCTTCTGCTAAGTGATGATCAATCTAAGATAGAAGCTGACTAACTTGTTAGGAGTAAGATGAAATGCACACTTTCGACATCGTACTAAAATTTCTACACGACATCGTACCGAAACGCCAAATCTTTTGACAGGGCGTCTTTGTCGGCAGGGTGGTAAAAAGCCACGGCCGAAGCCTCTCAGCCAACCAGCCAGACCTAGAAAAATACAGGACTATGAAATACTACTGAGTTTTTCTTCTAAGAAAATTTCGGAAAATTCCAGAGTTGTGGTGTTAACACGTTAAACCGTCAGTCCCGATCGTTACTACTACGCGAAAATTTTGTTAGAAAAATTAAATAATATAACCGCTCGACCCAAATTGAACCCAAAACGCAGTCTGTAGTCGCGTATGATAATCACTACATCGCCGAAGCAGTGTAGAACACTCATCTTATTACTTGGGCAAATAAAACTCTTCAAAGCGTAGAGCTTCTCAAGTGAAATTTCTCGGAACTGGGTTAAATAAACGTTAGGATACAGGAAATAAACCTGACTATTTCGTGTTCCATCCTCATTGTCAATATTGTATTTCAGTCTCACATTCCTTTGAAGTTTCAGCAATCTGTTATCCAGTTATTATGGTCTTTCTTCAATAGCTCGAAATACAAGTAGTTTTTGAGATTTACTCCTTGATAGTCGACTTGAACGCGTATTTTTGTCTCCGATATAAGTAAACAGACAAGGTCGAGTAGAAACACGCAGTTTGGTTTCGCATTGACCGTTGGTTAAATATTACTCGGTAATCGCTTCCATGTAAAAGAGATTTTAACCTAGAGGATACTAAAACTCTGCGTTACATTACCTATAATTCCTTTTATTGTACTCTTACAGTTTTATTCATCTTGTATTATAATAATCATATGAATTAATCAAAAGATCCCGTCTAAAAATAATTGCGCGAAGTGCAAAAGAAGATGCGAAGAGACCACCATTAAATAGCACAAGCTACTAAAAACTTAATCAAATAAACCTGACTTAACTGTAATATTTATTTTTTAACTTCCTATATAGTTACTGCGATATTGCCTTTATACCTTAAAACAATCACTTAGCAGCCAAAGATAACAACAAATAAACAGTAAAACACTCTAAAAATAATGTTAAGATTATACTTAATATTTCACGAAGGTAAAGCAAGAAAGATGCATTTCACATTATTAGATAGACAAAAACAAAAAAAAATATTTTACCCTTTGCCTGCGTGAATTATGTAAGCCTTACATTATGAATCCTTAAGCTGAGGGCGTGCGAGTACACATATAACTACGGAACTCTAAAAAACGAAGCCTTGCTATCTCCACAAACTCGTTTTTCGGCAAAACATGCGGTTAACACTCGTAAATCAAAAGGCCCAAAACAAAATGGACGTACATAAATTAATATAAGGGCCAATAACACGATCGCGCCGCCTTGAAATTTGGAATAGACCTATACCGATTACAAGTTGTTCTTTTTTAACTTTCGCGGCAATACAGGTTTAAAATTAAGGTAATTGCTGTAGTTACATGACCGTTAAGTTGAACCGTATTAAAGTTAAATACAGTTCGCTTGTTATTAAGTTTTTTAATGTCATTTTACTAAAGTATAAAGGTTCACTTTTTTATCGTTCACCTTGCGATTGAGTGACTAAAAATTAACAAAATATAATTTTAATTAAGAAACTTGATATTAAATTATTGACATTGCATAAAATATTATTTACAGCGTGTTGTTGACCCGACAATCGTTTCCCTGTTCGAATTTTAAAAATTGTTATGTTGTTATGTTTGATTGGTTTGGAAATTTTGACTTTAAACGGTTTTATTATAACGAGATCAATTAATAATTATAATATTATTTAGCTAGATGGCAGTAAAAGCCTTTGTAATATTTGAGTAAAAGGCATCTTGTACTAGGCATATTTGAAATAAGTATCCAGTAATTTAGTTTTAAATTAACAAATTTATTTATCCCCCTTACAATAATCCAAAATATAAACAAATGTGTTTTTAGATCAGAAAAGGATCAAGTTAATGATCACTTTACGACATCGACAATTTGATAGCCGTCGTTCTCTATACCAAGCATTCCTGTCTTTAGATCTCAGGATGAATTTGTAGGTATAACGCAAGCCTAAGACTGAATGAATGTCATTCAACCCCGTTGTTATTGCTTTGTTAATAAGCGAAGGTTTTCCACATAACATTTTGACGACCTCCGTGGCGCAGTGGTATGCGCGGTGAATTTATAAGACGGAAATGGTTAGATTTTTCTTAATTTGTCTTGGTCTGGCTGGTGGTGGGAGGCTCTCGCCTTGGCTAGTTACCACCCCACCGACAAAGACGTACCACCAAGTGATTTAGCGTTCCGGTACGATGTCATGTATAAATCGATAGAGGTGTGGATTTCATCCTACTCCTAACAAGTTAGTCCGCTTCCATCTTAGATTGTATCATCACTTAACATCAGGTGTGATAGCAGTCAAGGGCCAACTTGTAGTCGATAAAAAAAAACAAGCTTAGCAATCTTCTTGTTGCAAGAAACCATAAATCCTGAAAGTAGGACATACCAATTGTACTTCAGTAAGTACATCTGCCATTTTCGGCATTGAAACTAAACTTATTTTAACCTACTTAATAACTTTGCTCTAACTAAATCCTAGATTAAAGCTTAACGTGCCGGAGCGGCTTGGGAACCGCAACTTTAATTACCACATTCGAGTTAAAATACGAATTTACTACAATGTAAAACCTAATGTGTGTCATTTAAGAAATATCCACATTTATACTTCAATATTTAACGCATTGGATAGAAGCTGCCGGAAGTCATTTTGCGCAAATTCTTCATTTAAACTCAAATTTAATTATTGCAGAAAGGCACTTTACAAAAATCAAGTCTGTTAGTAAGCAGGTACTTCTAGGTTTCCCTGTTAGCTTTCACAATCGAGAATTTCGAAAGGGAAACATTCGTTCTCCGCATCATGAAGCTACTTACCAGCAATAGATGTTAATCAAATTGTAATAATTTTCACTGAATCCTGGATTATCATTAATCAATATATCCCTAATTCACCCCATGCGCAACATTGTTGTTCTTGTTCTTCACGGCTATTAGCTTCTTTAGTAAAGAAACTTTGGACTTCATTAATAAACAGAAGCCACAAACCCCATGATTTCAATTATTCGAATGCCTTATGACGGCCGAGTGGCGCAGTGGGTAGTGACCTAGCTTCTGCGTCCTAGGCTGTGGGTTCGATTCCCACATCTGGAAAAATGTTTGTGTGATGAGCATGGATGTTTTCCAGTGTCTGAGTGTTTATCTATATTATAAGTATTTACGTATAATATATATAAAAAATATTCATCAGTTATCATAGCATTCATAACACAAGCTACTTACGAGTATGCTTACTTTGGAGCTATAAAGCGATGTGTGAAATTGTTCTATAATATTTATTTATTTATTTATTATATTTATTTAGTTCTATAATATTTATTTATTTATTTAGTTTGTATCATAAGTCATAACTCATTAAATGAAATTAAAACATTTAAAAAAAACTCTTACAACATCTGATTTAATCCAGATAATATCTTTGAACGAGTTCTCTTACCTGATTTACGTCAGTATCTAATATTCCTTAAGCTTAAACTGCTAGAGCATAAAAAATAATTGTAATATTTAAAAATGACAATATGAAAAAAGTTCGAACATAAAAGTCGTCATTACATCCGAAAAAAAGTATAGATAACGACAAAAGTTTGAAACGAACCCGTAATTACCATTATTTTAATACTAAAGTCCTCTCATTAGCATAGTGGGTAGGTTACCTTTTATCTCCTGACGTCATTGTCCCAAGTACTACAATCTTAAAATATCAGTGCTAGAAATATAATTAAAAAACTAATTTGTTTTTTAAATTTTTTTACAAATCAAGCTTTTCCTTATGGAGCTTTTATCTGTGGAACCTGTTCCGATGCAAAAATCGAAGAGGGCAACTTAAAATGGAACTCCACACCCGACACAACATTTTACTGGAAAGTGGAGGGCATGATCTTGTCGGTAGGGTGGTAACTATAATAAAAAGACTTAATTTATTACAGAAAGCTAACTCGCTGTTCACTTATTTAACTTCTTTTACTTATTTTACTAATTTTTGTTTACTTGCTTACTTATTTTATTAATTTTTGTTTATATTTATGTTTTGTTATGGTTTTCTATATTTGTACTGTTCGTTGTTGATTTATGTCTGTATGTTTTGTGACGTCATAATCTTTCTGTGTATTCGTGGATAGTGTTGTTGTTTACATATTCAACCCTCTTTGTGTATGTACCTTAGATTTAAGAATGTAAATGTTTGCTGTCCCAAATAAAATAAATAAATAAATAAATTAACTAGCCAGACCAAAATCAATTTAGAAAATCGGCCCAGCTGGGAATTGAATCTAGGACCTCCGCTTTATAAATCCACTGCACCACGGAGATCGTCAAAAGACATAATTAAAACAATTTCTGGCACAAAAGGCAGTAATAGTGTAAAGTAATTAAAAAGTTTTCGAGCTACGTTAACATTAGTTTCACCTGTTACATATTATGCAGGTATAATACTCTCGTATAGGTCGGAAAGTCACGTAGTTATCAACCACACTCGCGAATAGATACGGTGCAATACGTTAGACATAGAAATGAAGGCAACAATAATTTCACGACGTGGGTTACAACTCCATCCTATAAGAACCATTAGTTTACAACATATAATAACTGCATTGCAATTCGTCGGTTCTTAACTATGTGAGTTGTAGGTCGATTTTTGAAAAAATTGCATCGCACGAACATCTGATTTGAAGAACATTGACGACCTCCGTGGAGCAGTGTAATGCGCGGTGAACTTATAATACAGAGGTCCTGGGTTCGATTCCCGGCGGGGCAGAGTGAGATTTTTCTTAATTTGTCTTGGTCTGGCAGGTGGGAGGCTTTCGCCGCGGTTAGTTACCACCGTACCGACAAAGACGTACCGCTAAGCGATTTAGCGTTCCGGTACGATGTTGTGTAGAAACCGAAAGGAGTGTGGATTACATTCCACTCCTGACAAGTTAGCCCGCTTCCATCTTAGATTGCATCATCACTTAATATCATGTGTGATAGCAGTCAAGGGCCAACTTGTAGTCGACAAAAAAAATCATCTAAACGTCTCGATGATAGGCTTTCCTTCAGTTTGACTGTCATTCCAATAGGACAAAATACTATTGAAGAATTGCGATTTCATTTGCATTCACTTTGCTTTTCTTTTATACGTGGGCTGCAGTAGAACGTATTTTTTTTAAATACGACAATAAGACGACTCATAACTCCCTTCTGTTTTACGGCGAGGCTTAAAAATCTATCTCTTGAAATGAACATATTTTCCGCAAATCTGTTCAAACATTAATAAAGGACTCATTTCGCATATTTAAACAAACTGCGAACACATAACGAATGTTGGTTGTGCGTCCCGGGGAATAAATTAGAGATAAATTTTGATCAGTTCCTGAATCCGCTAAAACTGCTTATCTAATTTTCATATTTCTAATCAAACGTTTGTGTGACAGTGAAAATGCGCTTATCTAATCAAATTAGTCGCATTGTAATTCATGACCTATATCTAACTAATAGACCAGTGCAGATAGCTTTTAAAACCAAAAAAAATTGCAGTAGGATGAAACCCATTGCAAAAGGAAGAGAATATCATAAAAATGAAAAGAAAAATAAGTTACGAGCGATCTGAGGCTGGTCGGTTGGTCGTCACCGACTTTATAGATATGCTTAAGTAAATTAAAGCAACTAAATGACACAGTTATTTTTTACTTTTTAGTGCGTTTTGAGTCGGTTCTATTGTTTGTTAAAAATTTTTAACTCTTTTCCGTAGGACTTTTAGTTTTGCCGGAAATCGAAAACATCCGTTTTTTACCCCTAAACCCTCAACCCTTACCCCTTCCCGACCTCAGATCGCCCGTAATTTATTTTTCCTTTCATTTTTATGATATTCTCCTCATTTTCTGATGCGTTTCATTCTACTGCGATTTTCTTGTACTTTTTGTTATTTTTAAGGCTAATTACACTGGAGTAAAGTAATAATATAAACTGTTCGAGGCCTCCGATTTCGCCCGCGTGGTAAACAGTGAGGTGCAGCAACCTTCCGAAAACACCGAAATAAAAAAAATGTAGATAACCCTCGTTTTTTAAGAAAAATGGGTACAACAAGTTATACTCAAAAGATAAATACATGACATCACATTTTTGTAGTTCTAATAAAGAGCAACGATGCTTCTATATATTGTTTAGTTATATCTCTAACATATGAAGCATTGCAAGCAAGTTTTCGATGAAAGCTCCCAGACGGCTTTATTTTCTCCGACTTTTACAACTATAGTGTTATTTCATTCAATTATCATAAAACCGTAACAAATTATATATTAAAGCCTTCTACAAGAACCACTCTATCGACAAGTGAAAACCGCATGAAAATCTGTTAATTGTCGTGTACAGACAGACGTGGTGGGGGGACCTTGTTTTATAATTTGTAGTGATAACCGAGCAACATAGTGATACAAGATATAGTCCATTTTTGACCAGGTGTGTATACGTAGTATATAATATTAAAATACAGAGATTTTAATAAAAACAATATAATTTTACCTAAATTACTTTTAAAATGTTTGGAACTACACACATACAACTAGACAAATAGGACAATTCCCCTGAAAGGCCGGACTGGACGGATAATATTACAGTTCTATAAAATATCACATCAGTGGGCCTTGAATACGACAATAGTGATATCACTTGTAGAGAAAGAGATGTAGTTTCGACCAACAGCAACGGAAACGAAAGTGTAGCTCTCTTTCGTCTCATCGCAACGAAAGTAAAAGCGATATTTTCGACAATGACAATCTTTTTCTCTACAGGAGAATTAAAATACGTCTACTGACGCATCCTAGTCTTACAGGTTTGCAGCTATATCTGATACATCTGGTGTTTCAGAGAACTCCATCAATTCTAATGTAATTACGTAGAGATAACCCGAGCGTACAAATAATAAATCAGCAATATTACGGTCAGAATAAACCTGGAATAAGCTCATTTCATTTCAAATGAAGAGTTCATACTTGACAGACAAAATTCGCGTAATAGAATTATGTACCCATGAATAAATTTTCAACCTCCATTTAAGGCAAATCACTAGATTTATTTTTAGAGATCCGTAGTCTTATAAAAACCCTATAGATAAGATGAAACTTAAAGGCACTTTTTAGTACGACAGATCTACTTCTTTGGCTTTATAGAACTAGATAAACGCAGTATTTTACCTACGCCTTATTATCAGCCCATTAACGACGAATTAGAGGGCCAAGCCTCCTCCCTCCTTTAAGAGAAGAGATATGGATGTTAGACACACCACGTTGCTCCAGTATGGGTTACCAGGTTAGGGTGATAATCTATAATTCATTAGTGATCACTAGTAGATGTTGATGACAGAGAACAGGAACCAATAGTTCACCTGCTCACCAAGGCACGAGGACGTCACACAACACCACCATCTTCCTGGCTCCGAGATTTGAAATTTACTAATTCATTAAAAGAAAAAATCTCAGAATTATACCATGACCCAACCCAGGATCTTGCACAATGCCATTAATTTTAATTGGCACCGGAATACATACAAGTATTCACATAACTCCTTTTATTTTTTATAACCGAAAAAGTGGGCAAAGGGTCGCGAATTTTCATAGTATATTTTTTTATAAGAATAAGAAATATTTATTTGAAAACTTATTTATAATTTATTTGAAAGCTTTGGCCTGGCACAATGATAGTACAGTCCTTAAACTAAGCAAGCTCGTATTTTGCTCCAATAATTTAATAAAAATTTTTAACAAAAAATAGAACCGACTCAAAACGCACTAAAAAGTAAGAAATAACTACGTCATTTAGTTGCTTTAATTTACTTAAGCATATCTATGAAGTCGGTGCCAGCCAAGTTTAAGGAACATTTATTTTACGTAGTAAAGCAGTTTGTGGGTTCTAGGTAACGTCCTTAAAGTAGAAACCTTGGCTGGCACCGACTCCTAGACATGCTTAAGTAAATTAAAGCAACTAAATGACACAATTATTTTTTACTTTTTAGTGCGTTTTGAGTCGGTTCTATTTTTTGTTAAAAATTTTTATTTCTTACTTTTTAGTGATTTATCGCCACGTAACGTACTCGTACTATACTGTCATAGTATATTATACGGCATTCGTAGCCAAAAAGCTACCGATAACGAGACCAAAACTGAAATCGCTGTAAGCGTGCCTCCAAAATTCGAAGAGTTCCTTTAATTTCCCCAGGATATCATCATCAGATCCTAACAGGGTGACAATGGGACCATCTTGGAAGTATGCCCTTTCTAATAAAAAAAGAATTATCAAAATCGGACAACTCTGTAAAAAGTTATGCGTGGTCATACATAAAAAAAAATATATATATATACATGTCGAATTGAGAACCTCCTCCGTTTTTTTTTCGTCGGTTAAAAAAATACTCGAACATGTTCCAAATTATACTAACGTCTTCGTTGGGACGTCTTGCCTCAGCAATATTAAAACAATAATTATAAATCCTATGGACATAACATTTCTTTATATATGTTGGTTGGTCTACGGAACTCTACCTCGAAATAACGCGCTCAGTAACGTTGATCTGTTATTTAATAGTCTAATATCACAGTACTTGGTTTAACGTAGTTTCAAATAATAATATTATTTTGTATTCATTAGTTGTAAGTTTCACAGGAGGGATTACTGTTGTTCAGTGAACAAGAAATAATTGGCCAAATCAAAGAAGATTGAAATTTGAACGCAAATTCATGATACAATCTGATCTGACAAAATCTATCAGGCTAGTTTATTCTGGTTACTAGATTATTATACTGTAAAACACTTTAAATTCTCGTATATAACTATTAATATTAAAACTAGACTGATTTTGATAATGTACAAAAACCCCAAAATTACAACAGGTAGGTATGTAGGTAGTTGAGTCGAAACGAATCAAAACGAAAAAAAATAAATTGACAATTCTTCAAAATGAGACAGAATTTTTGCTAATAAGAGAAAAGGACAGAGATAATTAATAATTATACATATCGGTCCTTTGTTTACATATATTCTGTTGCTGCCTGACCGCACTTTGGGTTCAACTTTAACTCAAAATTACTATCATCGAATAGAAAACATAACAAATACATATGATATAATTATATTAAACGTTGACATAAACGTAGACGAAGATTAAAAGCAAAGTTTACTGACAAAAATTGATTCCACGTCAAAGTTGGTTGCGGTAAATAAGAAAAATGTGTTCCGACGTTTAAGTTATTACGCAGCATTTTTATTACGCTGTGAAAACTTCGACAAATATTGTTTTATAGACCCAGACCGGTGTCGTGAACTAAAAGCTTGTCAAGCTTTTAGTTTTATTGGATTTGTATCCATCAAGTTCTACTTGCGTAGATTTCTAAAAGAATGCTTTAAAAACTCGATGAACGTAATTCAAAAACCGAACAGAAGTTATTATAGCCTTATTATTCATTTGATGACCTCCGAGGCGCAGTGGTAACGTGTATTGTATGCTTAATAAAATTATTATTATAAAATCAAAAAACCCAACTGCATAGAAGTTATGAACTGAAAAGAGAAAAACAAGGATCACTATATCTATATAAAATTGTAAATACTTTATGGAGATGCAAGCGGGGACAAAATACTTTATTTTCTGCGGGGAAAGATCTACCAAAACTACGTTTGTCCCCGCCTGCATAATGATCCTTGTTTTTCTCTTTTCAGTTCTTCTATGCAGTTGGGTTTTTTGCTTTTATAATAATAATTTTATTTAAGGCTTTTTTGTTTTAGTTTATGGTATAGAAATGACACGGTACACTTTATGCCATTTTTTGTTAAAACGGCAATATAAACATGATAATATGATATTTATATTTTTGAAATGGTCTTATTACCTTTCATTTGATATTGCTAAGATAGAAGAAAGAAATACACATCCCTCCTTTTTTCCCCCATTTACAGCCGCCGTTTTGAAAATTTATATAGCCTATGTCACTACCACAATTTTTACAAATTCAACAACACCTCACATGTCAAAATCCGTTCAGTCGTTTAGGCGCGTCCCGAAGAAATGGGCATACATACATACATAATTACATACGCTCGAAAAACATAACCCTCCTTCTGACGCAGTCGGGTAATAAAACGGAAATCATGGGATCGTTTCCCAGCTGAGCCGATTTAGATTTTCTTAATTAGTCAATGTATAGCTGGTGGATGACTTAAGTAATACCTAGTTATTACCGCGCCGACAAACACGTGCTGCTAAGCGATGTAGCTTTCCGGTAGGATGTCGTGTAGAAAACAAAAGGGCTTTTATCCTACTCCTATCAAGTTAAATGGTTCTGATCTTATATTGCACCATCAGGTGTGATTCCAGTAAAAAGTTTGACGACCTCCGTGGCGCAGTGGTATGCGCCGTGGATTTTTAAAACGGAGGTCCTGGGTTCGATTCCCGGCGGGGCAGATTGAGATTTTTCTTAATTTGTCTTGGTCTGGCTGGTGGGAGGCTTTCGCCGTGGCTAGTTACCACCCTACCGACAAAGACGTATCGCCACGCGATTTAGCGTTCCGGTACGATGTCGTGTAGAAACCGAAAGGGGTGTGGATTTTCGTCCCACTCCTAACAAGTTAGCCCGCTTCCATCTTAGACCGCATCATCACTTAACATCAGGTGTGATAGCAGTCAAGGGTCAACTTGTAGTTGATAAAAAAAAATGCTGACAGACAAACAAGCAATTAGTTTGTTTGTCAGCAAACGCGTAAAGTCCATTCACTGTTCTATTTCAGAACTTTAAAAATAAGTTAGTGTGATATTGAAAATAGAAAATAGGTGCTCGGGAATTCGTGCCATGTCAGCAATTTCTATACTTCTCGCTAAAGGCAATATTGCAATTTCAAACGTACGTGTTTCACGAGCTTTGAATTGTTACTTCTGCATTCATAGGTTTTTTAATAAGAGTCAATATGGTTAGATATGCCTCTCTATCTAGCTTTGCAACCTGGATAGATCTTGTGATGAGTCAGTCAGTGGTAATTCGTTTATAATATACAAGTGGACGCCCGCGGTTTTAACCGCGTAGTTCTCCTCGCCGTGGAAATTTGGGTATAAAATATGGCCTATGTGTTACCCTGATATGTTACACTATATTATTGTAAGGTTTTATCAAAATCCATTCAGTAGTTTTTGTGTGAAAGAGTACCAAACATTTAGACTTTTATTAGTTGTACCGGAAAACTGCAGAGGATTTTCAGGTTTATAATGGAAATTTTGAGAAATCCGTTCCCTTAGTAAGCGTCTACACCAGCAAGACCTAATGTTACAGTACAAAAACTTAGAGTTACAGCTATGAAATAGATACATGAGCTTCGAAAGCGTGAAGTGCGACACGCCACTTTCATTCAAACAACGAGACCATTCAGTGTACTGACAAAGCCCTAAGATATTTCATTGAGAGAACTGTCTATTCCACGGCGGAGGAACGTGACTAGCTTTCGAAACATTCTTATGTAAGTACTCGGTGTTGGCTTTTAAAAGGTTGTTACTTATTTTGCTTGAAGTCTATAGAATCTCGATATTATTCTACCTCTATTTTGGGTTAGTCGTGCTAAGGCAATATTATTTCCATAATACATAGTTTAAACATTTCTTTCGCAACAGTCAAAGCGCTAGGTGACCGATATTCTGGTATGCAATTTTCGGTGATAATAGAAAATTGAAGTTATGCATATTGATAAAGTAAAATTATTGAAGCGCAGGCAGACTTCGCGGTGACAATAAGTTGATGAACGGACTGAGCTCTATTTTAAGTTATTATTAATATCAGCCTACTACAGGGCCAGGCCTCCCTCCTTATAGAAAAGGGAATCTACCTACCACCCACCACGCAAATACAATGCGGGTTGGCTGGATTAGTACAATGTTTCATTTATTTAATTTGATCACTATTCTTGGTCTGGCTGGTGGGAGGCTTTCGCCGTGGCCAGTTACCATCCTACCGACAAAGACGTACCGCCAAGCGATTTAGCGTTCCGGTACACGGTGTGTATTTAATAGGGGTGTGGATTCCGTCCTACTCCTAACAAGTTAGCCCGCTTTTATCTTAGATTGCATCATCACTTTACATCAGGTGTGATAGCAGTCAAGGGCCAACTTGTAGTTGAAAAAAAATTGATGGTTGTGACCGGGAGCGATGGCTTAACATGCTCTCCGAGGTTCGAGGGTTACCCTGGGCTTAGAATTTTCTTAAAAATTTCACAGAAGAACGAAACTCAGACCATCCGACCTCCCCGGATTCAAACCCAGAGCCTCGTGATCAAAGCCACTTACTACTAGACCAACTTAGTGGTTTAAGTTATTAATAAATGATAATAACTTTTTAGTTACAACAAGTATACTTTTAACTTGTTTAGTAGTAACTCTTCGTAGTACCTATGAGGGTATAGCCCCAACGCAACAAGATGCGAAATATGAACTTATTAAATCCTATTTTTATCTAGAATTTCATATTTCGCATTTACAGTACATTGTGTCTAAATAATATTTGATTTATTATTCATGCGGTTTCATTCTCCCACTCTTTGATGTTCTGAAAAATATTTCAAAAGTTGTAACAATAGGGTCAAAATGTAAGGACTTTCAAGAAGTTCTTGGTGTACAATGAAATAGACGACTATCTATTACAGACACAGTTACTTTAAAGTAGAAAGTAACATAAATAATTCTATAGAATGTTTAGTATTTAGTAAAAGATTTCTTGGCGGTAGAGTTTTTTGTATATTACCGCCGCCCTTTTACGTAATGATTTATTTGCGCCTTGAATGCCCAAATTATAATTGTAAGAAACCCAAAGGTAGACCCTGATTGCACAGCTTACAACTGTGTGGCAGGGAAGATCTGTTATAGTGATGTTGCAGGCATCCAGATGGTAGAGATGAAGTTTGTTTCCGCGGCGTGAGGTACCAGCAGAAAAATCATACGTTAGTGTAGTATTAGAACTCTCTTCGCTATACGGTCTTAGAAAAACAAAAAGCGAATTGACGTCTCTTCGGTGCTCAAAAGACTCCAGACTATTCGTTTATTTGGGATTGTCAACAAGACGAAGGTCGTCCCGGGAAATAATACCGCTATGCTGTAATATAACACTGGTCTATCTGAAGGTAATAGTATGGTTGGCTGTGAAATTAGTGACCAAAAAGGCTAACTTGATAGACACTAAGCACTACAATGTACGACGCGTATCAAACATGACTTTCGAAGTGTTATAATAGGCAATGGTTTATCACTTAACATCATGTGAGCCATCTGCTTGTGCCGTCGACTATTAGTATAAAAGTATATGTAATACTAGAGCGTGTTTCTCGTTTTCCCCCACAACATTATTAGCGTGAAGGTCTCAATTTTCTGCCTCGCAGCCGCCGGGCGCCAATGTGTTTACTTATCTTTTTCCGCATGTGCGATCTTAAGGTACCTACGACTGAATGTATATATATTTTTCAAGCTTTTATTTAACTTTCTTGGCAGTTAACATTCATCATTATCATCATTATCAGCCTATTAATGGCCCACTACAGGGCCAGGCCTCCCTCCTTACAGAAGAGGGGATATGGAGCGTACACCCACCACGCTCCTCCAATGCGGGTTGGCGGGCTTAGGGTGATAATGTTTCATTTATTAACGATCACTATCAGATGTTGATGATAGTGACCGGGACCGACGGTTTAACGTGCTCTCCGAGGCACGGGGGTGTAACACCACCAACTTCCAGACTCCGGGCTTGGAATGTACTGAACATTTCATAGAAGAATGAAAAAGCTCAGAATTATTCCCAGGGATCGAACCCAGGACCTCGTGATCGAAGCCGCATAGGCTAACCACTAGACCAACGAGGCAGTCAGTTAACATTATCATTATATAATCATAAAACTGCTACACGAGTGCCAGTAGGCGGGCTTAGAGTGATCTACTAACAATCACTATCAGACTAGAATCACTGGCTTAAGTAATGTACTCTCCAAGATGGTGTTGAACCATTTCCAGACCTAAGAATTTTTATTGAAAAGTTCACTCGTCTCGCATGAAAATGAAAAAGGTTCTGCAATCTGCTGCACGCAATTCTCAGAGACGTCGTACTCCCGTGAGATTAATTAGGTGTGTTTCAAAGAAATGAGGAAGGAACACTTTTAAAACTTTTATTCATTTGGTGGTGGCACTTTGGAAAACTTTTGCTTTTTTGTATTTTCTTACCTTTGTCGTATATATTGTGTTTATTATCTGGGTGAATCTAATTGGATATTAAAAGATGAAATCAACCTATTTATCAATCAATCATCCTGGGACCATCAAATGTAACAGCAACGTTTTATAAAAGTTTTATGCAACCATTTCCAGATATAAGAATTTTTATTGAAAAGTTCACTGATGAATACAAAACTCATTACCTTATAGCCTGAACTCTACATACAAACCCAGGACTGTGTGATTCCAATCCATATAGGGTAACCACTGGAACAACGTTGGACTAGTGGTTGCGCGTTATGTAAGTACTAACTTTGGCCCGCGACTCCTTCCGCGTGGAATTAGTTATTATGGCAGTCTAATTATTCTAAACTTTGAATGTCATATTTATTTATATCTAATCAACTGCCTAAATAATACTTTTTAAGCTTTATAAATGACAATACTTTCATTAATTTAAACCTCCCTTTAAACCTCTTCCAACCCTTTTAATTCACAATTAAAAGTAGCCTATGTCCTTTTTCAGGCTCTAGACTATCTCTGTACCAAATTTCATTTAAAACGGGTCAGTGGTTTTAGCGTGATAGCGAGACGGACAGACAGAGTTACTTTTGCATTTATAATATTAGTTAGAACGTGTGGATGAAATCTTGGTAGTAAAATTATAACCACTTCCTGATGTTTGTTTAAATTAAAATTTTATACGTACTTAATAAATAAGATGATACCAATGAGTATAAAACTAATATAGAGATATTTAAAAAAAAAAACATGTGGCACTCGGAGACTGCCGCGGTAAAGCTATTGCATAGCATTTTTTATCAACTTATGTTTACCTACCGACGTTATCGGGACCGTGGCCTAGCGGTAAGGCGCTCTAAGTGCCCGGATTGCCAGAGAGACACGGATTCGAATCCTGTCGGTTCCGAAATTTTTTTTTTAAAGCGTGGTATTTCAAAGTCATTTTTTTAAATTAATGACTTTTTGCAATATCACGCTTAAAAAAAATTGCGTGCTTTTGATATTATGTTTTTGATACTCAGGGGGTTAGGTTTTTTCGTTACGGAATTTCTGTATTCGGTCTCCACGCTCAAGGCCCGCGATAAAAGCTATACAATAGCTTAAAACTAGATGAAAAATTTTAATGTGTTCGATCCCAAATAATTTCGGTTATACACAAAGGACTTTATAATAGCAGTCACCACATAATACCTGTCTGTCCATTGACACGTTTGAGGCAATAGATTCGCATTTGAACACAAATTAAACGGCTCGCTGTATGGTTATCCTTTGTAGTAAACATTTCGGAAAATCAATGACAAATTTTCATTAAGCGTGTCGCTAATGGAATTAAATTGCTCATCTAAATTCTTATTACATTGAAATGAAATTTTTGGTTGAATTCTTTGTTACTTTTCTATTAAAAAAAACTGTAAAAGACCATCGATTTTTAACCGACGAAAAAAAACAGAGGAGGTTCTCAATTACCACCACACACCACGCATAACTTTTTACAGAGTTGTCCGATTTTGATAATTCTTTTTTTATTAGAAAAGACACACTTCCATTGTCATCATGTTATCCTGGGAAAATTGAAGGAAATCTTCAAATGTTATAGGCACACTTGCAGCGATTTCGGTTTTAGTGTAAGTATTGGTAGCTTTTTGGCTACAAATGCCAGATAATATACTATGACAGTATAGTACGAGTATGCTACGTGGCGATAAATTACTAAAAAATAAGAAATAAAATTTTTAACAAAAAATAAAACCGACTCAAAACGCACTAAAAAGTAAAAAATAACTGTGTCATTTAGTTGCTTTAATTTACTTAAGCATATTTAGGAGGCGGTGCTAGCCAAGGTTTTTACTTTAAGAACATTAATTACCTAGAACCCACAAACTACTTTACTATGTTAAATCATCATTCATCATCATCATTATCAGCCAATGGACGTCCACTGCTGGACATAGGCCTTTTTTAGGGACTTCCAAACACAACGATCCTGAGCCGCATGAGCCCAGCGGCTCCCTGCGACCCGTTTGATGTCATCAGTCCACCTGGTGGGGGGTCGACCAACTCTGCGCTTTCCGGTGCGGGGTCGCCATTCTAGCACCTTCGGCCCCCAACGTCCATCAGCTGTTCGAACCACGTGCCCCGCCCATTGCCACTTCAGTTCTGCGACTCGCTGAGCTATGTCGGTTATTTTGGTTCTTCTGCGGATCTCCTCATTTCTGATTCGATCACGCAGAGATACTCCGAGCATTGCTCTTTCCATCGCCCGCTGAGTGACTCTGAGCCTTCTTATGAAGCCCGCAGTTAGCGACCAAGTCTCGGATCCGTATGTCATCACTGGCAACACGCACTGTTCGAAGACCTTCGTCTTCAGGCACTGAGGAATTTTGGACGAAAAGATGTCACGCAGTTTCCCGAACGCTGCCCAACCGAGTTGGATTCGGCGGTTCACCTCTTTCTCGAAATTGGACCTACCTAACTGGACCATATGCCCTAGGTATATATACTCGTCTACAATTTCGAGTGCAGAATTCTCAACAATAACTGGGTGGAGCGAAACATGAGCATTACACATGATCTTTGTCTTGCTCATGTTCATTTTAAGGCCCACCTGTTGAGAAACTCTGCTGAGGTCATTGAGCATATTATTAAGGTCATCTAGAGATTCTGCCATTATCACTACATCGTCGGCAAACCGCAGTTGAGTGAGGTACTCGCCATTGATGTTGATGCCAAGTCCGTTCCAGTCCAAGAGCTTAAAGACGTCTTCCAATGCGGCGGTAAATAGCTTCGGGGAGATAACATCTCCCTGTCGCACTCCTCGCTGCAATTGGATTGGCCTCGTAGTCTCATCCTGTATACGGACTGACATGGTGGCGTTTTCGTACAGGCACTGCAACGCTTGGATGTACCGGTAGTCGATTCGGCACCTCTGCAATGACCTTAACACAGCCCAGGTTTCCACCGAATCAAAGGCTTTCTCATAGTCCACAAACGCCAAGCAAAGTGGCCGGTTATACTCTTCGGTCTTTTGTATAACCTGCCGCAGCGTATGGATGTGGTCTATGGTACTAAAGCCTTGTCGGAAACCGGCTTGTTCGGGAGGCTGGAAGTCATCAAACCTACGAGCGAGACGATTCGTGATGACTCTGGAGAACAACTTGTAGACATGACTCAGCAGCGAGATAGGTCTGTAATTCTTCAGCAAGGTATTGTCACCCTTTTTGAAGAACAGAACAACCACGCTCCTGTGCCACGCCTGAGGCGTCTTGCCCTCGTGAATGACGGAATTGAACAATCGCTGAAGGACTTCAAGTATCGGTTTACCACCCGCTTTCAGGAGTTCTGCTGTGATTCCATCATCACCTGGCGCCTTGTTGTTCTTTAGGTGTTCGAGAGCCATACTAATCTCGTCTAGGCTGACGTCCGGGATATCTTCGGTATAGTGTCGGGTCAATTTGGCTCTGGGGTCTTCAGCCAAATTGTCAACAGGCTTTTGAGTTGACGTGTATAACTGTCCATAGAACTTCTCGACCTCACCCAAGATCTCGGGCTTGGAAGAAATGAGATTACCGTCATCGGTCTTCAGACGCGTCAACTGACTGCGTCCAATAGACAGATCTTTCGCGAACACTTTCGAGCCACGGTTGTGTTTTATTGTATCAATGATACGCTCGGTGTTGTAGCGGCGTAAGTCACATTTCTGCGACTTAGAGATCTGTCTATTGATACGTCGGTAGTTCAGAGCGTCCCCTGAAGACTGTAATCGCATTCCTTGTCTTTCCTCCATGAGCTTGAGTGTTTGGTCAGAGAATTTCTTGTTGGTTTTTGGGCGGTGGGTCTTATAAAACTTAGACCCAACCGAATGGACAGTTTCCACTAGCCTGTTGTTCAGATCGTCCAGATCAACACAATGTGCTAGGCAATCGAAACGGTTCTGGAGTTCCAGTTGAAAGCTTTCGGGGTTTTGGATGTGGGCACGAGTAGGTCGGAGCGTTGACTTCACCAGTCGGTACCGTTCAAGCTGTACATTGATATTCAACGTGCCTCTTACCAGTCGGTGATCACTGCCGGTTTTGACCCTATTGATCACAGAGACATCGTTGAATATATGCCGTCTGGTCGACAAGATGAAGTCAATCTCATTTCTCGTGGAACCATCGGGGCTCAACCAGGTCCATTTCCTATGTGGTGGCTTCTTGAAGAAGGAGTTCATCATAAAGAGGCCCTCCTTCTCCATGAAGTCAGCCAACATTTGGCCCCTGTGGTTCCGTTGCCCATAGCCAAATTGCCCCACTCTCAACTCTAAACCACTCCTCTCGCCCAGCTTTGCATTGAAATCCCCCATAACAACATTGTAGTAGGAGTTCGAAGCATGCAGGGCTCGTGAAATATCCTCATACAATACCTCTACCTCCTCGTCGGGTTGTGCCGAGGTCGGTGCGTAAACCTGTATAACCTTCAACGAATACCGTTTGGTAATTCGGAGGACAAGGAACGCTACCCTGCTCGACACACTCTCGACTCGTACAACATTGTTAACGAGGGACTTGTGAACGATAAACCCAACACCACCTTGGGACAGATGTTCGCCCTCCCGGTAGTATAGTAAATTGCCGGAATTCAGGATTATCGAGTCCTCGCCCTCTCTTCGGACTTCAGACAATCCTATAATGCTCCAGCGCAACTTACTTAATACTTCTTCCAGTTCGATCACCTTTTCGTCAGTCCTCAAAGTGCGTGCGTTGAATGTTGCCAGGTCCAGTCGTCGGGGTTGGCAGCGGAATCTCTTCCGGAGATTCTTGACACCCCTTGCCCCACCGTTACCATGACCGCTGCCAGAGCCAGGAATAGCGGGGCTGCCGGGGACTAGGGGCTGTTTTCTTGGACCGTCTCCCATAAAAGAAATGCCCTGTAGTGACCACGCTGGGCAGGCGGGTTGGTCACCGCAGAGCTGGACTATTCGAACCAGTGTCACTGCTGCCTGACACTGGCCTCATTTTGTAGTCCAGCCTATTTGGAATGGTTATACCGCCATTCATCGGTCGCCAGAGCCTCGTCGGTCCATCTGCAGGGTGCACCGCGAGCAGGTGAGGTTGACATTTGGGGAGGCCGACTGGAACTATCATCCCCCTTACACCCCACCCCTATGTTAAATAAATGTTCTTTAAACTTGCTGGCATCGACTTCATAGATATGCTTAGGTAAATTAAAGCAACTAAGTGACACAGTTATTTTTTATTTTTTAGTGCGATTTTAGTCGGTTCTATTTTTTGGTAAAAATTTCTGTTATTCTAGATTGAGCAAACATAACTTTTAAGATGTCCTCATACAATAACATACGTCGCGGTCCTATATTTTTTGTAAGTTTAAGGTATTAGAATTTTTTCTTCTATAGTTCTCAGATTTTTCCTTCTGTGAAATTGTAGTCAACATCTCCAGAAGATACTGTGATTTCAGTGTGAGAGATACTTCTGGGTAATTGAATTTGTCGGTTGGAAAAGCAAACACTCCTGTTTTGCAGTTGGTTAACATTGAAATCTGTAAATAGAAAAATGTGACATAAATTTTTCAGCTACCATTTCACGTATACAGTAGGTATTGTAGATGTATCCTACGATATTTATGTCAATATGCAATGTGACACAGATCTTAAACACTCCTAAACATTCAAAGCACGTTTCACTCCGGAGACAAGGCATCTTCAGGTAGGCATCACATCCATCGCTACAGAATAGGTAATGCATAGTACCTACTTGTATATGAGAGACACCAATGTACTACTGATTTGTTTACATTAAATAGTATTACAGAAAAATAACTGATGGCCTGTATCATGCAACTAGGTGCGCCTAGCGGCTTCATCCTGGTCGATCCCGTTCACGAGGGAGAATCGTGAAATCCTTCGAAGAATGACTAACAAAGCTAAATTCAAGTCAAGTGCATAAGTTAATAGTCATAGGTCTGTGGTAACTTCTCTTACATATGTATATATAAATGATAGGTTATACGCATTTAATCTTCTAGAACAATGGTCACGTAATGGTGTTGTTAGAAAGCTGCAATGCATTGATTTTCTCGCAAAGGTCTACGAAGTCGCGAGAATCTACAAGAAAGTAATTTGAAGCCGCAGCAAATCACTAGTGTTGCATGAAAATGAAAAAGGTTCTGCAATCTGCTGCACTCAATTCTCAGAGACGTAGCACTCCCGTGAGATTAATTAGGTGTGTTTCGAAGAAATGAGGAAGGAATACTCTTAAAACTTTTATTCATTTGGTCGTGGCACTTTGGAAAACTTTTGCGTTTTTGTATTTTCTTACGTTTGTCGTATGTATTGTGTGTATTATCTGGGTTAATCTAAAAAATATTAAAAGTAGAAATCAACCTATTTATCAATCAAACAACGTTTTATGAAAATGGAAATCCACCACAAATCCACTGTTACCGGCCGTTTGCTGTCCTGTGTCTAGGAACAAGATACATACATATATAACATCACGCCTTATTCCCATAGGGGTAGGCAGAGACCATATCCCTCCACTTGCCACGGTCCTTGCATACTTCCTTAGCTTCTTTCACTCTCATTAATCCTTTCATACAAGTTTGTCGGTTTAGGGTACTCTTGACCTGGCCGTTATTTAAAATTTGCTGAATTTAGCGGGGTTTGTGGAAGCTACTATACCTGTGGAACTATGGAACTTCACCATTCCACAGTTCCGCAAGTATAGTAAAATCCAAAAACCCACAGAAAAGCAATATTTCCAACGTGCTGCACTGTTTGCAATTGCGTGCTACGTTATCTTTAATTTATCAATGATCTTTCTGGTGCAGCGACTCTAATGCATCGCGCTGATATTAAGTAGAACCATCCCAAAGGTGATTGGTTCGACGGGGATATTTTAGAAGGCACATATCTATTATAATTTGAGTTTATCGACAAACAAAATAAAAAAATAGTTTAAAAAATATTACTTAAATAAGTAATTAGGTAACTAAATAGAATTGATCATTTTAATAAAATATTTCAAAGTGAAAACATTAAAAAAAATAAAAAAGCTTACGTCCTGGCGAGCTTTAGCTTTTCCTTTATTTTTCTTTTTATATTTAGGATTGTCCTATCCTCATAGATACGTCCGTACCATGGGCAAGTTGGTTATGTTACAGACAATAACCCCACGGAATTCCTCCTTAACATTTGGCGTTGATAAATTAATTTATGTACAAGATAAACAGATAACCATTTAAAAAGATGTGCTATATATAAAATGCTTGTAAATCAGAGAACTCCTTCCGAAATTTGTATATAATCAAATATATTAGCAAACTTAATAACTCAGTGATATGATGTTATCTGCGATAACGAAGTTTCATACACATAATGTTACTGCTTTGATAAGGAATATAGAGCTTTTGCGCTATAGAATTTTCCGTTCGTAATAAAACGTGTTCGTAGGCAGCCACCATCAGGCTTGATCGTAGCGAAGTGCTTATCAATATAAAAGTAATCAATATAATATTGAAATGCAGTAAACGATTGCAAAGCTCTATGTATCAGAGATCATTCAGGGAAGTGAGTAATTCCACTGTGCTTATTTCTGCTCCCAAAAAAAGTCACTGTGAAATAAAGGATACGGATCTTAGTCATGGACCTTAACACCAAGACATACCTTAATTTACTGTCTCATCAGTGGTTTTGTGGCGTCGCTTCGCGGGGTACTGGGTTCAAATCCTGGGTGTGTGAATTCAGCTTTTCTTTCCTCCTTTTGATGTTCACCTCGCTGCCTCGTTATGTCGTCGGTCCCGGTCATTATCAATAACACCTGATATACTAATCGATAAGTGTCTTACATCATTAACCTGATCCCACCCATGCACATTGAAGCAGCGAGGTGGGCCTAAGCTACATATTACCTCTCCTATAAGACGGGCCTGGACCTGCAGGGCCGTTTAGAATAGGCTGATATTTGAGATGATGATGACGATGATATTTCGAATGACGAGCGGCTCGCGGCACTTTATATTATGTGTATGGTAACACGCAGTATTACTGACTTCCTGTGTTATAGCAATATGGGCAACTAATACAATAAAAAACTCGTATAACTCTAATGGTTTACACGCAATAAATCTTTGGTTAGCTTGATCTTTTCCGGCAACAATCGAACTTACTTCGGAGGTAAACAAAATATATATTGTAGGTTCTATAATACCGCAAAAGAATTGCACAGCTATACGAAGATGTTGTTTTAAAACAAATAATAGCTACCCAATTTGATTTACCCGTACTAATGTTATAACATCATCACATCTTAACTTAAACCTTTCTTATGATTCCATTACCACTTTGACCATTGTTTAAGCTCGAATAAAATGATTGCTCCCAATAAACTAGCCCTGAATTTAGTCACCAAACACAGCTTCGTAGCAACTTTTGCGAGAGAGCGTTAAACTTTAATATTTAAATTAAACTTAAGTATGTGTTTTTTGATAATGTGATTTCTTAAATTATCCTAAAGAAAATATTTAAAAAATATTTTTATATGGACGATTGTTGATCTGGACCTGTGTTACATGATATATTCAATTCAATCTCCAAACTTCATCAATTACCAACCATATCTACTTACTTAACTACCATAGACGCAGAGGACAAATTTTCAGTTTTTTTTTAAATGACTAAGGCTTGACAATCACCAGCTCTTACGAAATTACTATTACGAGATACTATTACGAAATTTCGAAACCTATTTGAGTTTATCGCATTCGGGGTATTGGATTTCTTTATGTAATTCTCTTATATAATGATCTTATTTGCATGTGCTAAATAGAAAAAGACTTTTTATTATAAAGTGCTTTTGTGGTCCCCAAAACATTCAAGTTTCAGTGGCTCTGATAACATTTTTTGCTTAGTCACATTATTTTTTGAGCCAAAATTGCTTTAGAAATTCGCGTACATCCAAAACACCTCGCACGTCCCTCGACGATCTTTCCGCGAGAACACCGTCCCGGGAAAACAAAACGAATGGTTTTCCTTCCAAATCATTCGTACCTAGCAATTATACAGTTAATATCAACTTTTACTCGTCTGTATTTTTTTTTTGGTTTTTTTTTATTGACTGCAAGTTGGCCCTTGACTGCTATCACACCTGATGTTAAGTGATGATGCAATCTAAGATGCGGACTAACTTGATAGGAGTAGGATGGAAATCCACACCCCTTGCGGTTTCTACACGACATCGTACCGGAATGCTAAATCGCTTGGCCTTACTTCTTTGTCGGTAGGGTGATAACTAGTCACGGCGAAAAGCTTCCCACCAGCCAGACCAAGACAAATTAAGAGGAATCTCAATCTGCCCCGCCGGGAATCGAACCCGGGACCTCCGTCTTATAAGTCCACCGCGCATGCCACTGCGCTACGGAGGCCTGTATGGGACGTTAAAGGAAATATTATGCATGTGATCCGAATTATGGCCAGAAATTGTTTTTGCGTTCTAAACCTAAATTCAAAACTCGTTAATTTCAAGTTAGATTTATTTCTTTGTGTTTACAACTTAGATAATATAAGTTTACAAGCTCTTATAAACGCCAAGATTGACAAGAGCAGTTTCTCATTTTGACCAATGATGATTTATAATAATAATTAAATTTATTTTACCCAAATAAAAATTTATAAAATCAATTATTGAAAAAGAATTCAATAAAAAATTTAAGATAACTTACCCTAATATCAATACAAATTATACTCGCGCGGAATGAAGAAGTGGTAAGAATAAGGTGGCTGTATTTGCGCTTTAGAAAGCCAGGCTGATCCCTTGCGCAAAAAACGAGCCAGCCCTTCTGTCACCAGTCAAAGTGCGTTGGAATATTACGGAAAGGACATAGCCAAAACCGATATAGAACTGCCCCAGAGATGTTCAGAGATGATATCTATAACGTTAAATAGTTCAGATTTTTAATTAAAATAATAACAAAGTAACATGTAACTATGCAGTCGCAGATAAAAGTTATAAAAGTTGAAAAGAGGTGAATTTTCATACTTTGACGACGGTCACGTGATTCAGAACACAAAAAATCAATTGAAATTCTCAATTTTTTGATATATTTTCTGAGATTGCTATGAAACATAGGTAGACGTTTAAAGTTCATTGTGTATTTAAATAAAATACTTAAATATGAGCATAAGTTTTGGACAGCCTGGAGCAAATTTTGGCAATGTCCTTTCATTTGTTACTTGGAATTTAACTGTATTGATTAAAAAAACATGCAAATTCATTTATTAAGAGTATGGGGATTTGATTATCATTTATGTGATTTTAGACATCTACACAGTCCATTATTCGTCCGCATGTAGAGCTCGCCTCTGTTCAACACTGTACGATTAATCATCTGTGCATTTGTCTTCGTGTGAACGACTTTTTATTCGAACGTATTTTTCACTATAATAGAATAATAGAGTTTTCTTACGTATTCGATTCTTTTTCGCATTACGTGTCTTTACCCTTTCACGTTTGTATTGGCTGTCAAATGTAAAAAAGGCTCTTAAGGTTTAAGTCTCTAAAGAAGTAGACTAATATACTTTTGTTTTAAAAGCAAATAAAAATAACAATATTATGTACCTAAATATTTAACTTGAACTTAAGGTTTCAAAGATTTTATTTTTCAATATACTCTAGCAGTCAGCAAGTTCAAAAACGTGAAAAATAGAGATAAAGGTCCTAAAAATATGAGCGATGGCTCATTCGATTCGGAATCACCTCTAGAAAAATGTTTTGGTGCAGGTTAAAAATTGCAATTGCTATTAACAAAATAAGATGAAAAAAAATGATATTTCGTTTTTATTAATAACTTAAAAAATATTAACATTTAAGCAGTTTTGAAAAAAGCTCGTGAAGAGGAGGAAATTTCCAATAAAAAAGCCTTAACTCCCAGAACTCTATCTCTATTATTTATAATTTTAATTAGACGTTGAAAATAGCGCTCCGCGCGGCTGTTACGGCATTCGCGCGCCGCCGCTAAATAGAGTTCAGCAATAAAAATAATTTTTTTATAACATAAAATGTGATTTTAAAAATTTGAAAAAATTCTAGTATCCTCTTAACACTTGAAAGAATCGAGCCCTGAAAAAAAATTTAATTATCATTTTTCAAAAAGTTATTCAATTGTTAACTAACAAATTTTTTCCCAATTTCCATTGGCATAAACAATGGAATGAAAGGTATAAATAATTGCCCTAAAAATTTTAAACTTCGTGGAGCCCTTTTGATATATGTAAGGTATAAAAATTAAAGATTTGTAATTTTTCAACAGTTATAAAAAATCATAATTAACAAATTAATAAACTTTTATGAAAATTTACCACAGGATCTTATAAAGTACATATATCAAAAGGGCTCCACGTTTTTGCACTTGCTGACTAGAGTAATACTCAAATGGCTTTAAACTCATACTTTGACCTGTTACCTCCTTGTTAGTGCAGTGGTTAACTTGTTCCTGAAGTCTTGGATTCAAATCAACAGAAATTCTCAATACGAGGCCGGAATCGATACTACACCTCTAACCCTATGAAAGCACGTCAAGCCTTCGCTGCTACATTTTTACCTTTCCCATAACAATAGCGCTCCTAAAGTCCTAACTAACCCGCCAATCCAATCTGAAGCAGTGTGATGGATCTTTGCTCAAATTCCCCCAAATGATAGCGGAAAAATTATCACTCCATCCGCCAACCAGCGTTGACAGAGCCTGATAGTTCTTTCAGAGCATAATATCTTAATTAATGCGTTAATTATTGCATTTATAATTTTCCTGGCGGATACGCCGAATATACCAGAAAAATTATAAACGCATTAACTCAATAAATTCACAAATACAAACCCTGCCATTAGTATCACATAAATAGCAAGATTAATTAGAAGCCAATCATTGATAGACGGCTATCCGTTTGGTGCAGGCAGTGAATCATTGAATTACATGTATAAATCCCGAGGATAGACATCTCTCTTGTTATCAATATCCTGAAGAGCAATCCGTATGAGTCATCGGATTGAATACCGTGCTCAAATGCTTCCAACTATAAAGGGCATCAAGATATTTTATACATACGACACGATTATGATTTTAATCATTTATTATCAGTAGAAGTAGTTGCGAGAAGTATGCCAGCAAAATCTCTCTATAACCTCCTAAAATACCTTAGCCTGACTGAATCTGCAGCAAGTTCAGAAGCAGGATCTTACTAGATTTGGTTGGACAGGGAGAATAAGTAGAGCAGAAAAGGCGAGTGATGACTGGTCATAGAATGCGTTTTAAAAAAGACATTCGTTTTTCTGCTATCCGGTGTTTCTCTCGTTTTAAGTTTTGTAACTTAATTATTTTCTGGTGGCCTTCTAAAATTGAATATTATTTTCCTCAGGACAATTCCGACAATTAAGGCCACTGAATAATAGGCTGATGGCAATCGTTAGTATGTAAGATTTAAACTATTTGTACTATCTTTACGTGAGAAGCACAAAACGCTACATTACAAAAGTTTTTTTTTTATCGACTACAAGTTGGCCCTTGACTGCTATCACACCTGATGTTAAGTGATGATGCAGTCTAAGATGGAAGAGGGCCAACTTGTTAGGAGTGGGACGAAAATCCACACCCCTTTCGGTTTCTACACGACATCGTACCGGAACGCTAAATCGCTTGGCGATACGTCTTTGTCGGTAGGGTGGTAACTAGCCACGGCGAAAGCCTCCCAGCCACCAGCCAGACCAAGACAAATTAAGAAAAATCTCAATCTGCCCCGCCGGGAATTGAACCCAGAACCTCCGTCTTATAAATCCACCGCGCATACCACTGCGCCACGGAGGTCGTCGAAATATTTTTTCAGCCGTAAGACTTAGATCCATGTTAATATTAAAACGTGAGTTGTAACTGACCGATAGCCTGAGTTTATTTATTATATTAGTTTTTTTTTTTAATTATATTAATTATCTATAATTGATTAAAAAATTCCCTTTAACTTAATGTAAGCGAAACTGCAGATCAAAGTGAGGAAGTAACTTAATTATTAAGAACTTGTTAACTTTATACCGGTCCAAAGACCAATTTTAAAGTCAGATCGTTACAACAAAGTGTAAACGTCTCCTTCGTGGGAAGATCGAAGATGCACTCCGGCAATAACCGTTATTGATACCGAAAACTGAATAACCATTTATTCCATTTATAAACGTTGGGACGGCAAACATTTTACACCCCTCCATTGGCTCGGAAACGTATAACGAGGTGTTTGAACTCTACACCAATAACAAGACATACTGAGGGCAGTATATCATATTCCCTGTTATTTTAGTGTCGTCTCCGATGGATTTCCCTTGCTGAATAGTATCTAGGTATGTACTATAACTGAGTTCCGCTATGTCACTTGCAGATCGCATATACTTCTGCACTTATTATGAATCTCTTGTTTGTGGTTTGAATTATGGGGACACATGAACTTTTGGGAAGGTATAATATTAAGAAATCTTATTTTCATTGTGGTAATAGAAGATTTTAAAAAGGTTGCGTAATAGGGATTATGAAAACTCGAGTGCATTTTATATACTCTACTTCTCCTGTGTATGTTATTAAGTAGTCATCTCATGACACATACATAGGCTTTGTGCTCCTAATAAAATATAAGAGCAAATGGTCACACAATATAATTTTGGTGTCATAATTTCTAGCCAAAAATAAACGACTTTTTATTTATATGCGCCCAGAACCTTATCAGAAAGTAGGAAAACTATTTCTGAGATTTCATTAGTGCGAGACGTACTTATATATTCCCATTTATAGGTTATGTTATACCCGTAAATAGGAGCAAAAGACCGGCCAAAACTTTTATTAAATATGGCGACTCTCGTAGCAAGGCGACATTTTCACCGGCCACGTTTCGCTGTGGATGAATCTATTATTATGCTGTCTTAAGTATATATAAAAATATTTACGTTTAATTAGACCAATACCCTCCACCTACTATTAACAAAACAAATACAAATACCAAATTATTAACTGACACATGCAAAAAAACACTAAAAATCTGTACATTTAACGTGAGGTCTCTTATGTCTATCGAAAGATATTTACAACTGACGTACGCCCTTGAAAATATTACGTTTGACATACTTGGACTTTCTGAAGTAAAAAGAATGGGTTGTAACATTGAAGAATATCAAGATTACATCTTATGTTACATTGGACAAACAAGGGGGTTGCATGGAGTGGAATTTCTAATAAAGAAAACGTACAAAGACAATATCACCAATTTCACAGGAATCTCAGAAAGAGTAGCTCTGCTAAAACTAAAATTCGAAGAACTTTGTATATCAATTATTCAAGTATATGCACCCACAGAGCGTTCGACTGAAGAAGAACTACAAAAATTCTACAATGACGTTACAAAAGCACATTCTTTAGCTGACAGAAAAGTAATAGTTATGGGCGATTTCAATGCGAAAATTGGGCAACTAAAAGGTAATGAAAACTGGATAATGGGACAATTCGGTTATGGAGATCGAAATGAAAGAGGCGAACGACTAATAGATTACGCTTTAGAAAATCAACTATCAATCATGAACACTTTCTTTAAGAAAAAGGAAAACCGTAAATGGACATGGATCTCACCTGACCAAAAAACAAAAAACGAAATAGACTTTATAATGACAAATAACCCAAGGCTTATAACCAACTTTGAAGTCCTCAGTCACATAAATTTCGTTTCCGATCATAGGCTACTGAGAGCAACTATGATATTAAATCTACCAAAAAAGAGCAGGAAGTCGTTCAAAATAGTACCAAAAATACCAAAAACCGAAAATGACATCAAACAATTTACCACAAGATTAAAATTACAGATCGAGAATGAAACTTTACCAACCAGTGTCCAAGATTATTACAACTTATTAGAAAAACTTATTAAAGACAATTTGAATTTAAAAAATGAGACTCAAAATAAAGGTCACAACATATTTAGTGAGAACACAAAACAACTCATAAAGAAACGTAGAGAATTAATACTAACAAAAAATAAAGACAAAGAAGACAGGAAAAAACTCTGCCGACTTTTCAAACAAACAAATAAATCTATAAGAAAGGACTACTACAATCATAGGAAAGACGTCATAACAACAAATTTAAGAAAATTTAGAAGTACAAAGAGAGCCTTTAAACAATTAAGACTTCACAAAACATGGATACAGAAACTTGTACGCCAGTCAGGAGAAACAAAAACACGAAAAGATATTATAAAACATGCAACAACCTTTTACAAGGAATTATACAGTATTAGAGAAAAAGATACCCACACAGAACAACTGCAAACAGAAGAAACCACCGAAAATCAAACTAAACCAATAGATGAACTCGAAGTATACGAGCACCTAAAACAGCTTAAATCTGAAAAATCACCAGGCCAGGATGGGATAACAAACGAAGTTTTAAAAATTTGTGCACCCATACTAATTACATATTTAACACAACTGTTTAATTTGATAATAGATACAGAAAAAGTACCGATGCAGTGGTGTGAGTCCGACATAATATTACTTTATAAAAAAGGGAATCCGCTAGATATAGCAAATTATAGACCGATTAGCTTATTGGCCAGCAGTTACAAGCTATTCGCCTCAATAATTCTTAAAAGAATAACTCCCAAAATTGACGTTTCTCAACCTAGAGAGCAAGCTGGCTTTCGTTCGGGATTCAGTACTACTGATCATATACAGACATTGGAACAAGTGATTGAGAAATATACCGAGTTTAATAGACCTCTATACCTGGGATTCATTGATTACAGCAAAGCCTTTGACAGCATAAGTCACAACTCAATCTGGCAGGCATTGAAAGGATCTCATGTAGAACAAAAATATATCAATATTATTAAAAACATTTATGCAAACAGTACTAGCACCGTAAAACTTGAGACAAGAGGAGAACCAATTAAAATAAACAGAGGAGTTAGACAAGGTGACCCGTTGTCACCAAAACTATTTATTGCAGTGCTGGAAAACATATTTTGTGAGTTAAACTGGACACAGAAAGGGATTATGGTATCTGGTAATTATCTAAACCATCTCAAATTTGCCGATGATGTTGTACTATTAGCTGAGACACCATCAGAACTACAAGAAATGATTCGCTCGCTTGAAGTAGAAAGCACTAAAATAGGTTTAGAAATGAACGCAACGAAAACAAAAATAATGACTAATAGCAGAATGATCCCAATAAAAGTAAACGGAAACAACATAGAGTATGTAGACAAATATATATATTTAGGCAAACAAGTATCCTTTCTAAAATCAAGAAACGAAGAGGAAATTGAAAGACGAATAAACATAACATGGAAAAAATTTTGGAGTGTAAAAGAAATTTTAAAAGGAGATTATTCTTTAGACTTAAAGAAGATCGTAGTCGATACTTGTCTCTTACCTAGCTTACTCTATGGATGCCAAACCTGGATATACACAAATAAAATCAAGAAAAAAATACGAACTACACAAAGAGCAATAGAAAGAAGTATGTTAAACATCAGAAAAATACAGAAAATAAGGAGTGAAAAAATTAGACTTCGAACAAGAGTTAAAGACGCACTAAATCATGCACTGGAACTCAAGTGGAAGTGGGCCGGTCACATATCTCGTTACACAGATGAAAGGTGGACGATACAGAGCACAAGATGGACAGGACCAGGAGGCAAAAGGAATGTTGGCAGGCCAAACAAACGGTGGACTGATGACATCATACAAACTGCCGGAAAAAATTGGATGAACCTTGCAAAAGACAGGGAATCATGGAAGAGGTTGGGGGAGGCCTTTACCCGAGAAGGGGCTCTAATCTTATAAGCATTTTTTTATTATTTTCATATTAACAACTACTAACTTAGAATTAAGCAACAATAAACTAACCCTACTAACGAAATTTGTATCTACAGTGTAATAGATTGGAGAAATACAGGCTTTTTTTTTTTTTTTTTATTTTATTTTATTTTTATTTACTTGCAGTGACTACTGGCGCTATGCTAGCGCTATGCTATGGCTATGTTAGCGCGCTTACTTGAAGCAATTTCTTCTATTCTGCGTTAAGCACACTGTATTTTGTTAGTTACCTGCTAACTTAGCTCTATTCTGTAAAGAATCTCGATAGAGAGAGTCTCTATGTATTTAACAAGATACTATAGATAGGGAGAGATATAGACGGGGTGTAAGGGGGAGGCTAGTACTAGTCATCCTCTCCAAATGTCAACCTCACCTGCTCGCGGTGCACCCTGCAGATGGACCGACGAGGCTTTGGCGACCGATGAATGGCGGTATAACCATTCCGAATATGTTAGGCTATAAAATGAGGCCAGTGTCAGGAGGCAGTGACACTGGTACGAATAGTCTAGTCCTGCGGTGACCAACCCGCCTGCCCAGCGTGGTCACTGTAGGGCATTTCTTTTATGGGAGACGGTCCAATTAAACAAACCCTAGTACCCGGCAGACAGACGACATCAAACGTGTCGCAGGGTGCCGCTGGCAACAGGCGGCTCGGAAAGTCCCTAAAAAAGGCCTATGTCCAACAGTGAACGTCTACATGCTGGTAATGATGATGATGACGATACGGTCATTGTTCTAAATATTAAGTGAGATAAATATCTCGCTGGAACTTACTTGCCCATGCTCTGAGCAGCAAATTCAAACTTCGAAATTGTATGAAATAATTTGTCTTAATACAGAAAAAACAGAGCTAGCCGTTGTGGCCGTATGTGTTTTTTCCGAGAAGCCATCTGGATGCTGCCAGTGGGCGGCATTTTTCAGTTTCTGCCTTGAAAAAATCCAAGATCCAGACAGTGACAGTCTCGCTCCTATTAAAAGTATCTCTCTCGTTAGCTCTCCCAAATTTATTACAAAAAAAATTAGCCATATTTTAGAAATTCGTGGTATAAGATTTTTGTAGAAAATCTACATTGGTGAATAGATGCCTTTATTCAATTTAATACTTGTAGTATGTACTAGTAAAAGTTATTTTTGACAATGGTGCACATATGTATAGTTTTCTGCGGAGAAACAATAAACTAAACTTAATAAAGTTGACATGAACCAAAGCTTCGTTCGCCTATCCCCTGTGCCAACGCTTTTGTAGTTAACTTTTAACTGTGATAAAGTTGGCACTGGTTTCGGTCGTGTCAATTTAGTTCGGTAACTTTTTCATGGCATATTTATTCTTATCCTTTAAAGCATGGAATAACATGACCTAAAATTTAATACTTATTCAACAAGTTATTTTGACTTCAAGCTTAATAATTAAATTATGTTGCATTGCTACTTGGTTACCTATTGTCTACTCATGAATTTTCGCTTCATTTGAAAAAGAAAAGAAGGTATTTTTAAAAAGCTTCAAGAGGTTTTGTTAGAAAAAAAGAAATATTTTTCATTATTTAATAAAAGATACAGAATTGGTCGTAACAAATTAATAAATATACATTAGCAAAGTTCTCGAAAAGGCCACGAAGTATGTTAATTAAGGCCACCCAAATTAAACTTATTTAAGATTTTGGATTAAAGCTCGTAACAAAATAAAAGATTTTTTATGTTTTTCTATTTATTTATATGAAGTTATTACCTAAAGTAAAAGTTTTTTATACATTTATGAGAAATTTATTTTCTCAAAATAAAATATTAAACTAAAATTTTCCGCAGTAATAATCATAGATTTGGAAAGAACTTATAGATTATCGAATTTATAGGATTTTACGTTTTCTTTTCTAAAGAAAATATTACGAGATAATAAATTTGTTACAGCGAAAAAGAAGGATTCATTAAACGTCCTTTTCTAAATTATGTGAATGAATGAAGACTATTCCGAACCTAAAAATACATTCTCTACCTTTTCATTCGTAATGAGATTTTCTTACAATAAAAATTTCTTGAAAGATTGGATTATTTGACTTATTGGAACTGTAATTGGTTTTATCACTAAAACAAAGCCTGCCTGAAGGCGATAAACTTAAGATCTACTGAATAAATTTCCATACAGTTTTCATTAATACGAAGTTGGATTTTCCAAGAAAATAAGACGTATCCAATTTTTTGTCAGTTACGTAGTTACCTACGTTTCTCTGTAAAACCAGAAATTTTGAAACCATAAAAAATTGTAGTAGGATGAAACCTATTGGCAAAGGAGTAGAATATTATAAAAATAAAAGGGAAAATAATTTACGGCCGATCTGAGGTCGGAAAGGGGGTGAGGTTTTAGGGGTAAAACACGGTTTTTCTCGACTTTCAGAAAAACTAAAAGTCCAATTTAATAAAAAAAGTTAAATGATGTAGTTGTAGGTAATAAAAAGATTTTAAACTTCTTTTACAGTAAGTCATAGGTATTACTTAAGTATTTACACTATTTTCACATAACCTCTAAATTGTAAGTAACTCAAAAACTAATTTTTTGAATTTTTTTTTCTTATCTTTAAATATATTTTTCACGAAATATACTGAAAATTTACATTTTTTATGTCGCATATACGCTGTAATTTATTTTGTGAAATATTTCACCTTATTTTGAATTAATATCGAAAAAATACCCTTCAAAATATCAGTTTTTTTTTAAAGTTGGTGTGCTTTCTTTTTATTGAAATCTCTACTTTTCGGTGATGAAAAAAAAATATAAAGTACTGTACTCAGAAAATGCAACACCTAGGCTAATGGTTTTTACAGATGCTCCGAAATAGGACGAAATTTTAAAAATCCAAACAATTATTTTTAAAATACCATACATAGGGTATGTCACAATGTAACTATTCATAATATACTATTTTTAACGATGCTCAAAAATAGAAAATTGAGCCTGCCTGTCTGCGAAAAGTGAAGATCCTATTTCTAAAAAAACAAAATGTCTAAATTAATATCAAGCACTTACGTTTGCCATACCTTGGAACTTTTATGTACAATTTTTGATTCTTTTAAATAATTTTCTGAAACTGTTTCAAGACATGAGGGACACTAAAATATTTTGTTTCCTCTGAATACACACACTTGGGACTCCCCACAGTTTACCCAAGCTAAATAAAGAAAAGGAAAGTAAAATAAAATGAGAAATTACAAGAATATTATTTCAGGCTCAGACGATCGGAGCAAGATTTGTTAAATCGAATTTATTTTTCGAGAACTTTTTGCCGAAAACTAAATGAGGTGTCATTTGAAGGAAAGAACGATTTATATGAGGTTACCCATAGATTAAAGACTACTAGATAGAGCCCATAGCGTGTCCACTCGTGAGACAGGAAATCAGCCTTATTGACATGACATGTCAACATTTAAAGTACATTATAAAACGTTATGTTTTAAAATATCGTAAAATACGAAATATCGTAAAATACAAGATAGTTTAGTAAACGCATAATACATGAAATTTGCTAAAAAATAACATATCTAAGCTTTAAATCATCAATCAATGAAATTTATGCCTACTTACGTTTGAATTCCTTCGATTTTTTGTTCACTGCGACTGTTGCAGCCGAAAATATTACAACCCACCATAGCACGATAACATTTAAATTAATATAGTAACCGCAAAGTTATATTATTTATCAGCAAATTTAATAAAAAGCTAATAATTGCTCAGATATGTCCCTTGTCTGTCACAAACTCCACTCTTGACAAACGATAAAAACAAACACGCTGAAAGAGACAAAAAATAATCTTGTATCACTCTCTAATAAAGGCCGAATGAAATAAGTCTGTCACGCTCTTGAACCTACAGCCGCGTTATGACTCTATCTAGTAGTCTTTAATCTGTGAGGTTACCTAACCGTCTAGTGATATAGGATTCGGAATTCCTACGTGTGGTATGTAAATGTGGTATTATTTTAGGGCCCGTTACGTTAGAATTTATAGCCTCGTGGGTATTAAGGCGTTCATATTTTTCTCTCGAATTTGCAGATCTAATTCGTTAACGTTCATTATTATAAGCCTATGAACGGCCCACTACAGGGATAGGCCTCGCTTCTTCTTGAAGAGAGAATATGGAGTGAAGACCCACCACTCCGCTCCAGTGCAGGTTGGTGGGCTTAGGATGATAATATTTTATTCAATAAAGGACTCAATCAGATGTTGATGAGTGACGGGGCCGACGACTTAACATACTTAATCTTTGAAATATAGGGGTGTGACTTCCTGAATCTGGGCTAGAAAGAAAAGCTCAGATTTATTCCAAGGCTTGGACTAGGTTTCGAACTCGGGGCCGTCATCGAATCGTCATATAAGCTAATCACTAGACTAAATATTGTATTCTTTACTAACATGTAACGATATTCTGCTAAAAACTACGAAGTAAAGCTACCACGACGTTAAACACGAAACAGGCTGGATTAAATTGAATATTTATGTTTTTAGGGTCTCAATACATGGGTAGCTTAAAAAGTTATTACAGCTTGGTCAATCCATGATGGCTCGTAGTTTTTTGTTTTTCAAACGCTTACAGTGCAAGTGTGCAATAAAAACTGCAAGAATGTGAGTTCTATTACTACGTAACGAGTAGCAATGTGTGCACACTCACACAAAGTGTCAAGTTAAATATGTCAACAAGAATGTCATGTTTGACTAGCAGTATGCTCTACTTCATTTTAACTCATTTTTTAAAAATGAATATGTCGTGTTGGTCCTGCACAGCAAAATTATATTGTGATATAGGTTAATATATATATCGGAGTATCACCATTCTCCTTGACATCATCTTTAGTGGTTCTTAATCTCTTGGGCGTTTTCTAGGGTTACAAAGACTTTGTCTTCACGAACAGATATATTGCAAATTCACAATGTTTTGATACATGAAATAGATTTTTATAATTCCTGACGTATTATAAAGATTCAGAACAGTAGTTTATTTACACCCATCTTACTTTACTCCCTAATTTAATTTACTTCTTAAGAACACTTTTACACTGGTCCAACTCGACCAAATATCCTCACCGCACTCCAGCCACAAACTAACTACCCAACTCCTTTATTCCCCTCAAGATGGTGTAAATACTCTACTAGAACTTTGGTGCCCGACTCTTTTATTGGTTGGAGTATTAAAACAAATCAATCATTCATTCATTTATCAAATCAAATTGAATTTAACTTTGTGTTAAAGTTTTAAGTAAGCACCTATCTCATATCTCTCTTTAAATGATTAACAATTAGTTCTATTTCGATTACTTTCTTAAAAAACTCGTGACATACCAAAAATAATTACATCCACAGACAGTAACATTTCCATAAACAATGACATCTATTACAATAATACAACAATCTATTCTAAGTCTAATTCCTTCGACATATATATTAACCAATTTAACAATATCTTAAAAACACACATACCCACAATCATTTCAGATAGGTACCTAGTATATCTATTTTTCGTTTGTTTAAACAGTTTAATGATTGAGCTCAGCTCCACGCTGTCTTGTCTACCATTCCCCTAGTGTTTTTGTAAAACGTGAACCCATGATATCTATTATTATTTTGATTCATTACAAGTTAGTTTATGTAAACTAAGATGGAAGCGGGCTAACTTGTTAGGAGTAGCATGAAATCTACATTCCTTTAGTTTCTACACGATACTGTACCGGAACGCTAAATCGCTTGACGGTACGTCTTTTTTAGTAGGATAGTACCAATGACCAAAGCTATTTTGCTAAGCTAATTTGGAAAATCTATATTGGCAGTAACAAACCAATCAAGTGACCTTTGTAGAAAAATTAAAGTCGAGTCGTTCAACCTGAAGGAATGGGCAACGGAACGATTCTTCTGGCTAAGTCACATTTAAATATGTAGTTTATCATCATACCATACGCTTTTTTGACATTATAAATATAATATTGGTAAAAAAATTAAGTAGAGCATCATTCCGTTCGGTCATGACACGCAGCGATACAACTTACAATAGCCCGTGTACACCGAGCCGTGGTCGACTCGGGACTGATGTTCAAACTGTACTCCCCGCACCCTTCGGTTTCCCCTCGCGAGAAATAGTGGGGCGCGTCTTAATGGATTAACCAAAGTATAATTTTGTTGATTTCTACCCAAAATTATACTTTTTTATAGTAAAACTTTTTAGCAAAAAAAATTTAACTGACTCAAAACGAATTCATAAATAAATAAATATTAAATATTAAAGGACAATAACACACATCGCTATATAGCCCCAAAGTAAGCGTAAGTAGGTACTTAGCTTGTGTTATGGGTACTATGATAACTGATCAATATGTATATATATATATATTATACATAAATACTTATAATACATAGATAAACACCCAGACACTGGAAAACATTCATGCTCATCACACAAACATTTGTCCAGATGTGGGAATCGAACCCACAGCCTACGACGCAGTAGCAGGGTCACTACCCACTGCGCCACTCGGCCGTCGTTTCATATAATTATATAATTCATAGATATGCTTAAGTAACTAAAAGCAACTAAATGGCGCATTTTTTTACTTTTTTGTACGTTTTGAGTAGGTTGTGTTTTTTTGCTAAAAAGTTTTATTTCTTACTTTTTAGTGATTTATCGACACGTAACCAACACGTACTATACTATTATAGTAGGTACATTATACGATACTTGTAGCCAAAAAGCTGCCGACACTTACACAAAAACCGAAACGGCTGCAAGTGTGCCGAAGAATTCTTTCGATTTTCCCAGGATATCATCATCAGATCGTAATATGATGACTATGGGACCTTTTTGGAAGTGTGCGCTTTCTAATAAATAAAGAATTATCAAAATCTGATGACTCTGTAAAAAGTTATGCCTGGTCATACATAAAAAAAAATGTAAGTGTCGAATTAAGAACCTCCTCCGTGTTTTTTCGTCGGTTAAAAAAGTAGTTAATTTTCCATGAGAATTTTACGTTTTACGAAGTCCACCGGGTAAAATAGTATGAATTCGATAGTATGTTTTAATAGAAAAGCAATTAATATGAAAATTTCAGAGGCATAGTTGACATTCATTGACTTCTAGGAGAGAATGTGCAAGCGGAATACATAAGGAAATTATGCGCTAGGAAGCCTGGTAGTGAATTTTAATGAATGCATATCGAAGGATGAGCTCTGTATGGTAAGGAATGGTTAATTGTGCGTACTATATGTAACTTAGAAGGGTTTTTACCATTAGACAATTGTTTATAGGAGTTGTTGTATAACATGAAAGATTTGACGGCTTTCGAGGTACTGTGGTATGCGTGGTGGGTTGATTGACAGAGGTCTTGAGGTCAATGGGCAGTTTCTTAATGGCCCCAGGCCTGTCTGGTGGAAGGCTACAGCCTTAGCTTGTTACTCCCCTACTATCCAATGTTATTGTACTCAAGGTTAGGTTAAGTTAAGTAAAAAAAGACGTGTGGCACTCGGAGACTGCCGCGGTAAAGCTATTGCATAGCATTTTTTATCAACTTATGTTTACCTACCGACGTCATCGGAACCGTGGCCTAGCGGTAAGCGCTCTAAGTGCCCAGATTACAATTTTTTTAAGCGTGATGTTGCAAAAAGTCATTAATTTAAAAAAAAAATGACTTTTAAACATCACGCTTAAAAAAAAAATTTCGGAACCGACAGGACTCGAACCCGTGTTTCTCTGGCAATTCGGGCACTTAGAGCGCCTTACCGCTAAGCCACGTTCCCCGATGACTATTATGTTTTTGATACTCAAAGGGTGTTAGGTTTTTTCGTTACGGAATTTCTGTATTCGGTCTCCACGCTCAAGGCCCGCGATAAAAGCTATACAATAGCTTAAAAAGAGAAAGGGAGTTTGTCGTTTAATGAATTGCATATCGGATGACACATTCTACGAGTATGTGGCAACGAATAGTTAATAGAACCTACTCAAAGTATAACCCTACTTTTAGGTAGGGTAGTTGGAAGAGGGTTGTATCATCATCAGTCTATCATTAATGGCCCTGCTCTCTCTTATGAGAGAGCGATTTGATGACTCATCCTAATATTACAATGCGATTTGACAGGCTCGGAGCGATAATGATCATTATCGAATGGTAGCAATAATTACCGGCACCGGAAGCTCAACGTGCTCTATGAGCTGATACTTTTAAAAAAACCTTTAAGGCAATTTAAAAAAGGCACGATCTTTTGCTAATTTCTTAATAGAGATATTAAAAATTAGTGACGTTAGTAAGCTGCCCTTACCCTGCAATAATTAAGACTAAGCAACTGTTGTACCCAGTACTGTAATTATTAGCTTTTTAATCGTCCTGTGTGAGCATTATTATATATATATTACCTATACTGTACACTCATTTATTTATTTACAATTATTTTTAAAATTTTTAACAATGCTTATAAAATTATAAAAAAAAAACTATTAAAAATTTATAAAAATATTCATTCCGCCTGCTGCGGGGCCCGGGGGTCCAAGCAACCGGTGGTCAGGGCTCCAGAGTGAGGAACCTCCTCATAATGCGCGCCGTTTCAAGAATTACTGCCTTCTGTATCCGACCCTTGATCCAACAATTAAGCGAAAGCTTTTTAAGATGTTCGTCAAAGCTTTTCGCTATAAGACCGTTGACTGAAACGACTATAGGAACAATCATTGTTGAATCAACATTCCACATGACGGTAATCTCATGAGTAAGGTCCAAGTATTTTGATACTTTTTCCTTTTCAGCTTTTATCAGATTATTATCCTATCCTATTACTATTATAAAGGCGAAAGTTTGTATGGATGTATGGATGTATGGATGTTTGTTACTCTTTCACGTAAAAACTACTGAATGGATTTGAATGAAACTTTACCACAATATAGCTTCAGATCACATCAGAATAACATATAGGCTACATTTTATACCGAAATTCCCACGGGAACGAGAACTACGCGGGTGAAACCGCGGGCGTCCTCTAGTATTACTACAAACAGAACAACACTTCGTTGAGCATGCAAGGAATATGTCCTACAAATTGCAGCTCTATGTCCACGAACTCGAAAGCTTCATATGTAATGCCATATAAAGATATAAAAAGACAAGTGCCCATCACGCCGCACTAATGAGTGGTGGCGATAGCCTACATGAAAGTATTATAGCTATATAAAACCCGAACCTCCCTTTATCATGGATTGCAAATCCCCTATTTCGTATAATGTCGGTCGCCAAAAAGTATTAGGCTAATCCCAGTGTACTACGTCAACTCCAGCTTAGGAAATAATTCGGATCCAGACTTGTTATTTTAGACTTCCTTTTTTGATGTCCCGTTGGATTTGTTTTATTATATCGTAGTGAAATGACAGGATAAGGAAGAGAAATTGACCCATGAGCCTTTCCACCATCCAACTTAAGTAGGTACTAGCGACCGAAATACAAAGTAACTTTTCTCTCTGCCACGCGATGGACCCGGCGACACCCGCGCGGTGAATCGATGGAATGCTAATATTCGTTTCTAATATATAAGTCCTTCGTTTTGTGATAATCGCATATGACGGTATATTTAGAAAATGTAAGGACATGTTGACTTTTGTATGGAGGAACTGACTTGGTATTTTCTATATAGGTAGGTAGACAGATCGCTACCATGCCTAAGTATACAGAAGGACAGACGGTAATAAAACGTGACTTAAAATGTAATATGTTTTCTGCAGTCATATTTTCAATCTATCGCAAATGTTATTTGTTTTCGATGGCCGAGTGGCGCAGTGGGTAGTGACGCTTCTGCGTCCTAGACTGTGGGTTCGATTCCCACGTCTGGAAAAATATTTGTGTGATGAGCCCATGCTCATTCAGGATATTTTCCAGTGTCTGAGTGTATATATTTTAAGTATTTATGTATAATATATATATAAATATTCATCAGTTATCATAGTACCCATAACACAAGCTACTTACGCTTGCTTTGGGGCTATATAACGATATGTGTAATTGTCCTATAATAATTATTATATATATATATATTTATTTTTAACATCTAAATTTAACATTATTTTAATAATTTAACTCAACTGTCTTGTAAAGGAACCAAGAGATTCCAACTTCCTGTTGTAGGCTTATAAAGTATCCCACAATCCTATAATTCTGTTTAATCTCCGTCGAGAGATATAACTTGTCCAAATCATAATCGTATCGTTATCTAAAGAAACTTGTTTGTTTATTGCGTAGGCGCTACGCCTATTACTAAATGAAACTCTAGGTTAATATTGCGTAGGTAGACCTAATAGGAAACTTCTCAACAAACATTGTTAGTACTTAGTATGTACCTATTCATTCCTTTAGTGCTAGCGGACGCCCACTTTATGAAATTCAGTTTTTAACCGAACAATTCATTTTCTTGAACGACTGCAAGAAATCAGGAGGTTCTACTTTTGATGTAAGTAATGTTAATCGACCTCATTGACAGTTATTCCTCCTCCGTGAGTCGTTTTAGGGTCGTGACCACCTACATTTATGATCTTCCTTACGATGTTGCACTCCTATTACCGGCCGTTTGAAGAGCGCCATACTTCGAGGAGTCGAGTGTGGTACGGATCTGGTCAGACCAACGCATCGGGCTACGCTCACGTGGCCCTTTTCCTTCCACTTTGCCAGTGACTACTAGTTTCTCTAGATTATCTCCGTCTTTCCTGGCAATGTGTCCAAAGTACTCTAGTACTCGCTTGAGGGAGATAGTGGAGAGCCTAGATTAAATGACAGTTATTAGTAGACCTTAATTTTATTAAAATCCCTACGGAAGATGTTTTAAATACTTTGGAGGTGGTAGATAGAGCTTCAAGCACTATTTAAATTGTTTAAAAGGAATTCCTATAGAAAGTAATTTCAAAGATAAACGTGAACAGATAGACACTTGTCTAACAATATTAAACCTTGATTTCTTGTTATTGAAACTTCATAAAGGTTGATAAAGAAACCTTTATGAAGTTTATGACAATTATTTGTCATAAACTACAAAAAGGTAAGTAAGTATGTATAACTACTTTTCCCTTCCTATGTGCAAAATCACAAACAACAGAAGAGTCGCTAAAAAAACTTAAAAGAAGCTCGAAGTTTTAGCATGAACAGACCCTTCTTGCGAATAAAATTAAATGACCCGCAAATGTCTTAAACACAATAAACCGACCCTTTTGGACTTTATGAAACTTCCTAAAAAATCTGGGTCACCCATACGCTCGGAGAAGTAGCTATATTGCCAACCTAATTTCATAATTGTCAGAAAATATTAAGAAGCAAGCTGGGATCTGAGCTTGTAAGACTTTCTTTACTTTCGTGTCCGTAGTAGCCACTACAAATAATATAGTCACACTTGGTGTTTAAAAAGTGCTTGTTTAGTACAAGCACTTTTCTACTTTAAATAAACGATTAAGCATTCCAATCAGAATTCTTTGTAATTCGACCTATTAGCGAAAGAGTCAACATAGTTTTTGAAAATTTATGTGTAAAATAATTTGGTAGTTATATAGGTGGATATCATGACCAGAAAATTAAAAAAATAATTATGCGCAAGGTATGTTCGTAAAAATAATTTGACCCTTCCGCAAACTGGCGCGGTTTTTTTTCTGATCAGACTAGGCGCTACAGTATATCACCAAAGATGCGTTATTCGATTCAGTAAGTACTATTCATAACCGGCATAGCGCACCTAATTGAAATCCAAATATTATATAAATAAAAAAATTATAAATGCGGAAGTAAGTCAGTCTGTTTGTTATTCAATGCCGCCTAAACTAGTGAACCGATTTAAAAGAAAATTGGTTCAGGGATAGTTTAGAGCCTCAGATGAATATTCGGTAAGTGTCATCTTGGTGCGCTACTTTCTCAGTTTTGATGTGCTATCTAATAGCGATCTACGCTACCTCTCTACTTGTAGATTACTTAGGTACCTACCCATAACTCAGCTACTTGATTATTTTATATCGGTAGGTATGTAGATACCTTTATTGGAAGCATTTATTATTTAGCTGCCTAGCTACCTAGGTACTTAATTATGTATTGAGGTGATACCGATAATAATTGACTTGCCCCTTCTCAACTTCAATCTGTCAAACTATGCCCTTGTTTATGCCAATCTAAAGTTAAATCTTTGATGATGTCAATCGGGTTCGGTAACCACGTTATTATAATAACAATAGGTACGTTATTATTTAGGTAGGTACTCGAGTATAATAATATTTGTAACAGTCTAGGTACCTACCAACCTTAGAATTCAATCCTATTCAAAATAATCCCATGTAGGTACCTACGTAGGTATGTACAGTTAAAGCAAACCGAATAGGTACAGTTTGCACTTTTAAAAGTTTTCAGTTCTCAACAAAGCTTCTACTTCTACAGACCTTTAACCAAAATCTTTTCAAAAAGTGATAAATCGAAAAGCGAATCTTTCACTTTATCACTTTTTGACTCTATCATACCTTACCGACTCACTTTGTGTTCTTCGTGAATCCTTGTTTTAAGTTTTCTACAAACTCTACCCCTACCTATGTCAAAATGTATGCTACCGTTTAATTTCTTATATTCTTAAAGATTAATTTAGATTTTATCTCGGTATGGATAAACTACTAATGAGTTACAGCTATAAAATATTTTTATTTTCTACCTGTATTCCACTTTAATTTCATCACGATTCAAAATAAGACAAAACGCCTCATAATTCAGATAGGCGCCGTGTCTAGGAGTTTTATATTCTTTGGACGTCTCAGTGGGCAATCAAAATTATAACCGTCATAATCCGCCATACTTATTCTTATTTCAGCAAGAAATAAATAATAGAATCACTCCTTTCGTTATATTTCTATCTAATCTAATAATCAATATTTAATAACAAAGCTCACATAGCCAGTCCAAAAAAATAAATAAACACGATTCAATAAAAATTACTGAACGTAATGTCAATGTCAACTGTCAAGTCAAAGTGTAAACAAAACAAACATTGATTTTTAAAGTTGCAAATTGCAATATCTGATATCTCAAACATTCTTTTAAATAAAAATAATGTGATTTCAGTGATAAACAATAACAAATTAACATTCCGTAGTTACTTAAAATGAAAGGAGTGAAATACAAGTATAGTTATTCTCCTTTGAATACAGAGCCCGGGTAAGTACTTACAGTGATTAACCTTTAATTTTTATTATAACCACTTTATAATTACTGCATGAAATATTGTAATTCCACAATATTCCTATAGAATGATAATTTATTTGATTCGTGCTAATATTGTCTAGTAGACGTTGACTTGTAGATTGTTGATATATTTATTTGTTTCAAACGTTTATAGCGCATATAACATTGTAATAACCGTTATAACTTAAGCTAATTATACTTCATTATATACCGTCGGACATCCACCGTAAAGTGCAAATATTTTATTGTTATATTATATTAAAAAAATAAAATATAATTTATATTTAAAAAAATAAAAATACCTACTGTCATACAAAGTTTCGTCCTTTCTGTTTTAGTAATTTACTAATTTTAGGTTATAGTTTTGTACTTTCCTTTTCTTATAATTTACTAATTTTGGGTTCAAGTGTTCTAAATTCTTTGCTTGGTGTTAACCGCAACTGTCTAAAAGAAACATATTGTTCTTAATTAATAATTAAAATAAAATTGTAAGATTTAAATTTGCATAGTGTAGTATCAGTATATTTTAATATTTCCACACTCTAGAGTTAGAAGAATGGGTAAAGTTTTACTGCCATACAAATAAACTTTTTATATCTGTAAATGTATTATGTGATTCATAAAATATTAATTTAACCAAATTTTGTTAAGAAATATAATTAAGGCTAATGTCACTGCTCAACATGCCCTCATATACTAACCAATTGCTAAATTTTGAAAGAACAGATTGCAAAGAACAAAACTTAAGAAAAAGAAAGGTATAGGTCCAATAGTATAAAAGGTACTATACCAAGATCATCAGTTACACCTCCCTGCTTTTAGGAGTATATCAAAGAAACACCTCGCTTCACCTACAAGGGTTGACATTACAACAGCACAGTTGCTCAGGGTGTAAATGTTTGACCTCTTTTTATTATTCATTGCAAGTTAGCCCTTAACTGTAATGGCACTTGATAGTAAGTGACAATGCAAAGTAAGATAGAATAAGGCCAACTTGTTGCGAATAGAATGAATTCCACTCTTTAAATTTCCATATTTACACGAAATCTCTGGGCAGTATGTCTTTGTTGTTAGAGCGGTAGCTATCTATGGCCTTAGCCTCTTACCTAGATCTGGACCAATTTAATTAATCTAAATTAGCCCAGCCAGGAATCAAACCCAGGGCCTCTGTCTTATAAATCCACTGCACATACCACTACACCATGGAGTCCATCAAACTACTATTAACACATTTGCTGCCAAACACGCATAAGCTCATAGTTTTATGTGTTAGTGCAGTGTCCAATGCACACTGATGAGTTACTGTGCCTCTAAAAAATCAGAACTCAAGAGGCACCCTAGTGATGTTTACAGGTATATTTCACCCTCGTCTCCTACTTGAGAGATTAAAAAAATGCATCTGATGTGGTCTTCAGTTTGTATCTGGCACCAAAAGTATTAACAAATGTATTAACACTTGGGATATAGGTTTCTAATCATTATCATTAAATAATCGCTAAACATACTCATTGAAGCTTAGTGATGTGGACAGCTCGCTTTCCACTGTTACTAATAATTATTAACTAGAGCCCTAGGCATCTTTTCTTATAGGAGAGGGATAATGGAGTGAATCCCAAGATTTTAGATAAAAACATTAGGACTTACTGACCAGAGTGAATGAGTGTAAACTGCCCGACCAGGACCTATTCTCAATCCATGGAAGAAAAACAATCTCTTCAGGGGCTAGCATTTATTGCTTTTACTTTGTATCTGATGTGACATGTAGTGAAAGGGAACAGAATGATCAAGCCAGCTTCCTCTCAGTCTCAGAGAGGAACTGTCTGTTTACAGTACAGTACAGTAATAGTTAACCATAAAGTAAAGAGGCAGTACATCAAATTACACAGTAGATATTTACTTAAATTTTCCTTACATGACAAAGCAAACTATTTCCACACATACCTCATAATATAAGAAAACTAAACATGTCACTGCTAACTCATAAATTATATTGGCGTCGTAGTGTTGCTCTTGGGGATTGTTGCAAAAGTAATCAAACCAATCTAAGGCCTTGTTCACATGGAGCAGGGTAAAATTACCCTCTTTTAAAAGTTTTTTTTTAAATTTCAATCATTGCAATTATCTTGCAAACGAAAGTGTAACCAGCGATTTATGCGCCCTGTGCCAGCATGCGTAACTGCGCCCTATAGACTTGTAGCTGACTCTAAATAAGGCACTGTTTGTATGTGGCCTGGTTATTTCTGAGTGTCCCCTCCAGGGTCTACACCCCGTACCTGGGCACTGCTGGCACTGCCCTAGTTACGGCACTGCTTGCAAATCAATTTATATAATTAATATAATTTTATCGACAAACAATTAAGATTTTATAATGAACACTTATTATTTTGGATTAGAATATACCAAACTACATTAAAACTTATCTATTATGGATGACAGTCATCCAATGTAAGTAAATTAAGGTTAAGTAGGTATCTTCAATTGTGTCATTGCAATTTCATATAATGTTTATCATACTTTAGTGTGGGTGTTTATTGTGTTCCAGTGCAAGATTAAATAGACTAAGCAAAAACTATAAAATTATGTGTCATTGATGCTGACAGTTGAAGTTTTGTGCAGTTTGATTAACAATGTTATCTTATAATAACTAAATAATGAATAGTGTTGTCCTGATCCAATTTTAGAACTTGAAGGCAAATGTATAATACTCAAACACTCGACAATTCTCCATAATCCAAATCTACGCTTTTACGTGCTCAAATTTTGAGTCCTGTGTTTAAGTTATCCAAGACATTCCAAAATCCATCATCCATAAAAAGTCGTCCGATGTAGATAGCGCGACAAAACAGCATCACGTTGCTTGCTGTCACGGTATTCAAAATTGCCAACGCGTCAGTATGTTTCACGGAAGTTTCAATTAAAAATTGTCACAATTTTGAGTGGTAATTTCTTTATTTCCTTTCATTGCAAGCTTTCCTATTGCATATATTATCTGTTACGTCTCGTTATCATAGCAACTTCGTTGTAATAAACTTATCATTATCCAAATGGAAAAAGCTATGAAAATCTGTCCAGTATGAATGCAGCCTAAGGTCATTCGATATCAGGGTTTGATCGTTTTCATTATTAGAAAGCCGAAGTATGTAATACGCTATCAACAATACATGGCTCATAGTGGGGGTACAGTACGCGTGAGTGGTTAGTGCAGTAGTGAGAGGCGCGGGCGTCGAAAGTCTTGCCGGCCTTTGAATTCCAGAGGCGTTCCAACGAGCACAAATATAAACTTTATGGTGTATACGTTTAAAGTTTAGTTTCCGTTGTCGTAGTTTAAAATTTTTGTGAAACTTTTGCGAAACAGTGACCCCGGTTGTTTTGTGACAATGCACGAAGAAAATTCTGTTAGTGATGATTTGAAAAGGCAGGCCGCTTTGTTTTATAATTCTACGGAGAGGTTTGTGTTTTGTTACTTAATTTTCGAAAAACTATGTATTTACTGGATCGGCCAGGTGGATTTTGTAACTTTATTGACTTACGAGCACACGAAGGTTTGAAATGTTTGGAATGGGATAGATAAATTATGTCCGAAGTGGTTTTCCGTTTATTTGTGTTATAGAGCCCAGTTAAAACCGTGCTTATTTTGACTTATAGCACTAGATGAAATTAGGTATAAGTACGAGTAGGTATGTAGCTACCTACGGCCTGAAGAACATCGACAAAGACGGTTGATTAAAGGAAGTCACTAAACGATAGGCTGATCGCTTTTTGTACGACTTCTTTCATACTATTTCCTGTATTGTTTGTTTCTTTACTGTGCCTTGTTACAGTTGAAGCTTCTGCGTCTATTTACCTAAACATTCCCTATATTGGGCTATTAAAGATGATAATAAATTATATACAAAATTCTTAAAAAAAGGGAAATTGCAGAATTTTGGCTTCGACCATGACTTGTTACCACCTTACCGACAAAGACGCATATTGCCAAGCGACTTCGCGTTCGGTTACGATAGCGTAGAAACCGAAGGGGTGTGCATATAATCCTACACTTAACAAGTTAGCCCGCTTCCATCTTTGATTGCATCATCAGTTACCATCAGGTGTGCAATCAAGAGCTAACTTGTAATGAATAAAAAAGAAGTATACAAATTCGTAAGCCTAAACCGTAATATTCCATACCAGTTTTGAAAGGATGAATCGTGATCCTTAATAACTTCAAAAACACCATTTTTGCTTAGGCAGGCATGAATTAAAATGGTGACATTTTATTTGAATCGTTTCCATACATCGTAAACTTGTTTTACATTTGTATAACGTGGTGTGGTAATGTCTCGAACAAAACTTGTTTCATAGCTGCTTTGTAAAATCATATCACTTCCAGGAAACAGAAGCAGTATGCATATCAAACTTATTTACCTTTAATTAATGTAATTATATGAAATTTACTGATATAATTAAATATAATACTTTATTTTCTGCGGGGAAAGAAAGATCTACCAAAACTACGTTTGTCCCCGCCTGCAGCACCATAAAGTATTTAGAATTTTATATAGATCTAGTGATCCTTGTTTTTCTTCTTTCAGTTCATACTATGCAGTCGGGTTTTTTGTTTTTATAATAACAATTTTATTTGAGACTTTTTTGTTTTAGTTTGCTAGTTTTTTGCATATCTGTTTGCCAATCGGCAAAGGCCTCCTCCAACCTCTTCCATTCGATTCTATCCTTGGCTACTCTACTCCATGTCGCGCCAGCCACTTGTCTTATGTCGTCATCCCATCTTTTATGTGGTCTACCTCTTCTTCTCTTCCCTTCTCTAGGGTACCACTGTGTCACCAGTTTGCTCCATTTGTCCTTTCCTCTACTCATATGCCCTGCCCATCGCCATTTAAGCGTTCTGATTTTATATGTTGTATCTTGCACCTTTGTTTTGTTTCTTATACTATATTTTTTTAATCTGTCCGACTTCCTAACACTCAACATACTCCTTTCCATAGCGCGTTGACATGTCTCAAGTTTACTTAATGTATTTTGTGTTAGCGCCCATGTTTGACTGCCGTACGTCAGAACTGGTAGTATACAAGTGTTAAAAACTTTGCTTTTTATATTTGTGTGAAGCTTTTTATCTTTCATTACTTCTTTCAAACTCCAGTATCTCTTCCAGCCATTTGTTATTCTTCTTTCTACTTCTTTTTGTACAGAGTCATGTTGTGCCATTATCTGTCCCAGATATATATATTCATCCGTGTAGTCAATTGGTGTGTCTCTTATCTTTATCATGTTAGCTGTCCCATTTGTCATTAGTTTTGTTTTTTCTGGATTCAATTTCAAGCCCACTTTCTCGCTTTCTATCGTCAATTCGTTAATCATTCTAGTTAAGCCTTCTGATGTCTCAGCAAATAGTACTAGATCGTCAGCGAATCTCAAATGTGTTAGTGGGACACCGTCTACGTTGATTCCGAAATTTTCCCAATTTAAGCGCCTAAATATTGATTCCAGTACCGCGGAGAATAGCTTTGGAGAGAGGGGGTCCCCTTGTCTGACACCTCTTGCTACTCTAAACGGCTTACCTTTCTTTTCTAGTTGTATTCTCGCGGTACTGTCTTTGTATACATTTCTTATTAAGCTAATGTATTTTTGTTCAATTCCCTGTTCTTTAAGGCTCTCCCATATTTTTTCGTGAAACAGGGAATCGAATGCTTTACTATAATCAACGAATGCCATGTAATATATACGCTGATATTCGTAAAACTTCTCTAAAACTTGGCGCACTACGTGTATATGGTCGATTACTGAGTAGTCCTTACGGAATCCTGCCTGTTCAATAGGCTGCTGTTCATCGAGTTTCATTTCAATCCGTTTTAGAAGAATCTTAGCAAATATCTTGTATATGTTGGACATAAGGCTTATAGGGCGGTAGTTTCCGATATCCCGTTTGTCACCTTTCTTATATAACAAGATAATAATGGATTCTGTCCATTGCTTTGGAATAATTTCAGTGTTCATGATTTCATTGAACATTGCTGTGAGGACAGGTGCCATTAGTTCCTTGTTATCTTTCAAGATTTCGTTATATATACCATCAGGGCCTGGTGTTTTATCTTTCCTTTGACTATCGATGGCTTTTTCTACTTCGTCTTTAAGAATGTTGAGTGTATCTGAAATATCATCAATTTCGTCATTGTTTTGGTCCTGGGGACTGTTGTAGTCGTATAGTTCTCTGTAATAAGCTGTGGCGATTTCTAATATGCTCATTCTATTATAATTAAAATTTTCGCTGTCATCTCTCAATTTTACGATCCAGTCCTTTGTTTGGTTTAACTCCTTGAAGGCTTTTTTGACACCTCCCGTTTTCATTATATATCTTTCCAAAGTTTCCATTCTACTGTCGTGTCTATCCGCTCTTGTGCTTTCTTTGATTTTTTTACTTATTTCCGCTAGATGTCTTCTCCTGTCCTTAGCATCCCTTGTGTCTATTAAATTGTTTCTTTCTTCCAGCAATTTTAAAGTTTTAGTTGTTAGCCACTCCTTTGGTTTCGTTCTAATATTAGTATGGATGAAGTTTGTTGCAGTTTTAATATTGTTTTCTATCCAGTTATACTTTCCCTGTGTGCTTAGTCCCTGTGTGTTTTCTTCGAAATCTGTAAATTTGTCTCTTAAGGAGGTTGATATTTGTTCCCTTTGGTACTTGCTCAGTTTAACATATCCTGGCTCTTGTCTTGGTCTACGTTTCTTTGGTTCAGTTGCCTTAAGTTCGGCTCTGATAAGTCTATGATTTGTATTGAAATTAAATTTGTTAATAACATCAAAATTAATAAAATAGTCGGTTCTATTGGTCATTATGAAATCAATTTCATTCCTTGTTTTCCCATCTGGTGAGATCCAGGTCCACATTTTCTTTTTATTTTTCTTGAATTTAGAATTTAAAATAGTTAGGTTGTTTTCTAATACGAAGTTTATTATTTTTTCTCCGTTTCTACTTCTAGTCTTACTGGTTAATGTGTATGGACCTAATGCTTTGTTTTCTCCCAGGCGTCGTTCTCCAATTTGACCATTGAAATCTCCCATGACTATTAAGTTTTTGTAAGCGTGTTCTTCGATCATTTTATTCAGGTCAAGATAGAATTTGTCTATTGCTTCAATATCTGACTGTTCTGTAGGCGAATATATTTGTATAATGGACCATGGATCTTTATACCCTGGCAGTTTGATATTCAAAATTGCTATGCGTTCTGAAATTCCAATAAATCCTTGTATATTGTTTTCGAGGTATTTTTTGACAATAAAACCAACCCCATGACGTCCCGGGGTGGTTCCCATATAGTACAATAGGAATTCTGGATGGGAGACAATTTGTTCGCCCATTCGTCTTACTTCGCTTAGACCCACAATGTCCCATTTTATTTGTTTTAATGCATGTGTTAGTTCTTTTAGATTCTCTTCGTTTTTCAATGTGAGTACATTAAGTGCTGCGATATAAATCCTATTATCTTTAATTGTGTTTTTAATTGTGTTTTCCTGTATTGTTGGAGGGTTGTGGTCTCCTTCCCCCACGAGGACCAGTCGGCTTGGGGGAGATAATAGTTTGTGTAATCGTATGTTTTCTATGGTTTTTTGGTTTTTCCGTTTGCCGGTGGTTGATTGCTACTGGTTTTTGGGTGCGGAGTCGTTGGTTAAAGAACTTGATCGAGGTCTCATTATATCGAAAGCGTTGCGTCTGTTACTTTTCATCGAACCTAGCATTAGTTGCTTTCGAGGTTGAGTTCCAGATGGTGACTGAGGTGAAGCAGTTGCTTCTCTCTTCCTTTTGTCATTGATGGGATCTTTGACTATCAATTTGTCATATTTCAAATAAGCTATTTTTCCTTTCTTTCTTTCCTCTAGTACTTGTGGTTGTAGTGCTTTCCTCTTTTCCAAAACTTCTTTCGAATAATCCTCAGATATATAAATGTTCTTAAAACTCTTTTTGTTTTTCATGATGTCATTCTTCTTCCACCCGTTTGTAAGAGAGCACAGTACGGGTCTCGGTTTATTCTCGACTTTATTTCTTCCCAAGCGGTACAACTTGTTCACTTCGCTTTCTTCTATATTTATATTTAAGTCTCCTTTTATCTTCTCTTTGATGCTGAGAAACAATTCTGATGAAGATTTTTCAGTCTCTTCTAGCCCAAAAATAATAATGTTATTGCTCTTTTTATCTCGTTTCAAATATTCCACCTCTTTTTCAAGATTGTTAATTTTCTGTTTCAATTTTTCATTTTCTTCGGTAATAGAGCCCAACCTCTCATCCATCCGATCCATAATACTCCCTGTCTGTTTTTGCATCTCTAACTTCATTTTGTCGAAAAGCATTTGAAATTGTTCTTCCATATTGTTATTTGAAATTGCGTCAAACGAAACGTTAAATGATATAGGCAAAAAGTATTCTGTTTGTACTTGCAACACTGAAGTCTACGCCAACGTCTCTGACTGACAGCTCGACTGTCAGTTAGTTTCTTGCTGATTGTCAAAAGTTTAAACTGACACTTTAATGAACAAAATTCTAACCTCTAATAATGTTGTGAATTTTGTGCTTCAGTTTGCTGTGTAAATCCTGGCAATTATTGAAGGATTATTTGTTTATTCACTTCCAAGGCACTAACGATGTTGTTTAAATCAGTGATGGTGTATAAGTTAACGTTCTATATATTTTTTAACTCGCGATTTATGACGGACAAAGTGACAGTGTTGTTTATACTTCGGAGACCGGGAAACGGAAAAATTTAATTGTTAAAACGGCAATATAAACATGATATTATATTTATATTTTTGAAATAGTCTTTTTACAACCTTTCATTTGATACCCATATTGCTAAGATAGAAGAAAAATATACACACATCCCCCCTTTTTCCCCCATTTACAGCCGCCGTTTTGAAAATTTATATAGCCTATGTCACCACCACACCACAATTTTTACAAATTCAACGACACCTCACATGTCAAAATCCGTTCAGTCGTTAAGGCTGTAGCGTGTGCCGAAGAAATGGACATACATACATACGCTCGAAAAACATAACCCTCCTTCTGACGCAGTCGGGTAACAATTAAATACATCGCCAGCTTCAACAAAGACGTAGGTACTTACTGCCAAGCGATTTAGCGTTCCAGTACGATATCGTGTAGAAACCGAAAGGGGTGTAGATTTCATCCTACTCCTAAGTTTGCCCGGTTCTATCTTACCAACTTGTAGTCGATAAAAAAAAAATTTGTAACTTAAGAACCACGCTTTGCTCTCCCTACACTGCTCCTATGCGAGTTAGGGAGATAACGTTTGAATCTTATAATATCCACTATGAAATGTTGAACATATGGCAATTACTTAGATCGTCGGCTTAACATGTTTTCTAAGCAAGGATGTGTAACCCCACCACTTTTCTTACTCCAGGCCGTTTGGCCGAAACCAGACCCTATCTGATTAAAGATTAAAGATTTTTTATTTGCTCAAATATGGGTTTAAAACATAGGTACATTTACTCGTAAATATTCGTTCCGACATATTTTGCCATACTGGCGCACTGAAGACGCACGGTCTAACTAATTTTATTTACCTCAGCAATATTATTTCCTGAAGGGCAACTTACGTGTTGTCAATAATGTTGACAGTATTATTGCGTGTTAAAATTCAAATTATATGCATTTGTACAACACTTATTACACAATCAATTATAATTTGAAGGATAAAACAGCTCCTCTGAATACCTAAGTATTACCTACCTACAGTACATAAACGATTGTTCACAATTTTGGAGGTATCATTTAACGCTTAATTTAAATTAATGCCACCAATTAAAAAATTATACAATTATGCACCAGTTGATTAATTACAGATGTAAAATAAAGAAATAAAGGTTATTCAATCGTTATTTAATTCCCCATTCACGTTAAGTATCATAGTAATCATCCCCTAATTAACCCCTGTTCAATTTTATACAGTTACATACTGCATTTTAACCTGCCTTGTAGATCCAGTGGTTAGGCTATGAGCTTCAGCTCATAAAAATCCGAGTCCCTGAATCGGAATACCGATTCAATATATACCGATTCGGATTTTTTTCCTTCCATAAAGTCAGTAGCATTTCGAGATCAGAAGTTTATGGTGTACAAACCCGTGCTTCGTAGAGCACGTTAAAATAACCCGATCATTATTAACTTCTGACAGTGAAGTCCACCAACTCGCGTTGGAGTTGCGCGGATGATATATTTCTGAATCACCTCTTAAAGGAGACAGTCCCAGCCATGCATTCCTTGCCATCAAAAAATGCTAACGGTGATACTACATAAAATATATAACAACTAACAGTCGCCCGCGACTCCGTTCGCGTTCTTCTATTTTCTATGACAGACTTTCATACAAATTATCTTACCTATTTCTTTCTCTATGTCTGCTTCTGACAACACTGGATTCACTTGATGTTTCCGGCAAGACGTTTCATTTGACCCACGATGTTTGATGTGTTGAATGGCGAGGCGTATCTAAGATGGCGACTGCAGTTTGTTTGTAAAGCAACTACGGTTTGTTTGTTGGTATGGTTTCGATCGAGTCTACCGTACCCCTTGACGAAATTATTAATATAGATAAATTACTTCCTTGAAAATCTTTGAGTTGATACAAGGTTTTAGTTGTAAATCAGCCTTTAACTGGCGTCATATTATGAGTATTACAACATATCGTTCTATCAACGAGTAGATATGCGAATATTAAGGAGGACAGTACAGGATCTCACTGCTCGATTCTGCAGCTGTCTGTTTTATTGATAAAACTAATTTTAAATTAATGTTCAGGAGCGATAGGTTATCCTATCAACAATTATCCTTACTTTGCTGTAATTAATTTGTTGTAATTAATATACATTGCAATTAAGTACATGTTTTTTAATACATTTTTACTTAATTTTTAAAGAAATGATGTAAATAATATAAAAATTGTAGATGTTAGCTCTTAATCAGCTACAACATTAGAATCAGCTGTCAACTATTTTAAGCTACCTTTTTTTTATTGACTACAAGTTGGCCCTTGATTGCTATCACACCTGATGTTAAGTGATGATGCAATCTAAGATGGAAGCGGGCTAACTTGTTAGGAATAGGTTGAAATCCACACCCCTTCGGTTTCTACACGACATCGTACCGGAACGCTAAATCGCTTGGCGGTACGTCTTTGTCGGTCCTACCTATCGCCAATGCATCATATATATCTTTAACATGCATTTAAAATAAGTTTTTTCAAAAAAAAAAACGATAGATGTAGAATTTAGCAGTGGGATCCTGTACTATAAAATAGCCTACTGTAAAAAATGTAACCAAGTTTTAATTGGATATGTATAAATAGAAAAATCAGTCATGACAAATCTTACATACATAGATTTAAAATGTAATATGAATTGTGTTCAACGAATGGATAATATCGCACAGTCACGTTTCTCGGTCGAAGTTACGTATCAAATAATAAATATCGGGGCTTTACATTTTATTTTTTAAATTGCGATTCAATAAGTAAAGGTATTTGACGACCTCCGTGGCGCAGTGGTATGCGCGGTGGATTTATAAGACGGAGGTCCTGGGTTCGATTCCCGGCGGGGCAGATTGAGATTTTTCTTAATTTGTCTTGGTCTGGCTGGCTGGAGGCTTTCGCCGTGGCTAGTTACCACCCTACCGACAAAGACGTATTGCCAAGCGATTTAGCGTTCCGGTACGATGTCGTATTGAAACCGAAAGTGGTGTGAATTTTCGTCCCACTCCTAACAAGTTAGCCCGCTTCCATCTTAGACTGCATCATCACTTAACGTCAGGTGTGATAGCAGTCAAGGGCCAACTTGTAGTTGATAAAAAAAAGGTATCTAAACTAATGCGAAGGTAGGTTTGTTTGTGTATTACATAAACAACTTTCATCATCATCATCATCATCATCATCATCATTACCAGCCTGTAGACGTCTACTGTTGGACATAGGCCTTTTTTAGGGACTTCCAAACACAACGATCCCGAGCCGCCTGTTGCCAGCGGTTCCCTGCGACACGTTTGATGTCGTCAGTCCACCTGGACTATCCAGGTGGACAACTTTAATGAATTTTAATTGTGGATCTTTAAGAAGGGCATAGACTAGACTAGTTAGAATAAATCTAAATTAAAAGGACTAGCTCGTAAGCAACAAGTATAGTATAAAATTAGACGGGTACATCCCAGTAGTACCCCCTAATTTTAGTTCTATAGAACTGTTGACACACCATATTAGAGTTTAGTATTATATCAACATCTAGTTTGTACGTTACATATAAATTGCCTAGTTTTTTTATATAATATGAAATCTCTTTTGATTGCAAAAACAAATGTCCACTTAAATTTGAGATTATCTACATAAACTGAAACGCATTATGGTGAAGTATCTAAACATACTATGTCGAATACAGCTTGGCTTAAATTGCACAAAACGTCAGCAACAATTTATTTCTTTAATTGCTGAAGATTACTTTGGGAATGACGAAAGATTAAAATAAGCTTTCAAAAAAGCTTTTGGCGACATGCTAAATATAATAAAAATGATAATGAGATTTCTAATATCAATTTTATCTAAGCAGAATAAGTAGTTTGCGCGAAAGATACTTCCAAAGTGGTAAAATGTCCCCCCCCCCCCCCCGTAACTTCTAAAATAAGGAATATTTTTTAGACACGACAACTACTTGGTTTTAAAAACTTACCTTTTGTCGCAAGGGACATTTTTTTGTTAAAAACAAAATGAAATATCAATTAAAATTATATAAAGTTTATAACTTATAGGCTATAAGCAATGTCAAGAGCAAAAATTATGCTACAGTTCTATATAGAACTATTGGGATATAATTTGACAGCCCGGAAAGTATCCCAACAGTTCTATAGAACTACGGTATGGGGTGCTACTGGGATGTACCCAATTAGAAGACTATCGTATTAATCAAATAAGGTAGGTATTATTTGATATCAGTAATAAATAAATAAATCACGAAGTCGTGAGGCGCAACTAATTTACAGGAATACGTGAGAAATGAAGTGTCTCGTTGGTCCTGTAGTTAGTGTATGAAGCTTTGAAACACAAGGTCAGGGTTTCGAATCTTACTTGTAGTTGAGGCTATGAACTACTAAGCTTTTCTTTGCTTCGAAAACTTCTCAGTATAAAATTTCAGCCTAATTTAAGCCATTGCTCCCGGTCATCGTCATTAACCACTGATAGTGATCGTTATAACAGTAAAAACATTATCACTCTAAGTCCGCCATCCCAAATTGGTGCAGCGTGGTGGGACTAACCTCCGTTTCCATGCCCACGTCTCATGCTCCATAGCTCTGTAATAGCTTACGTCCAATGCGAAACTGAACTAAGCGTCAGAAAAATACGCAAGCAAAATTCCTACATTTCGAAAATTTTCCGTGAGCCCAGTCAGATATCGATTTTTACATGAAATCGGCATGTGTATTTATTACACATACTAGCAGTCGCCCGCGACTTCGTTCGCGTGAAAACCTTTTAGGTACCCTTCTAATTTTAAGGACAGACTATCATATAAAGTGTGCTTATTCCCCGCTCCCCCTCAATTTAATTTTTTTATAGTTTCCCGTCAAGTAGGGTTGCCATCCGTCCGGGTTTCCCCGGATTTGTCCTAGTTTAGAGGGCATCCGGGGAGCGTCCGGGGAAGGTTTCATTTGTAGACCGGGTTTTAAAAATAAGTTAATACAAAAAAATTGGACCGCCTGCGAGACACGCACTATGCTCGCACGGCGCACCACACCACGATCAACCGATGAACCAAGTATATTCACCGTTCCAAATAAAAAAGGTGATTTATAATATCTTTAATTATTTTTTATTACATTGAATATGTTTAAAAGATCTTGGTGACATGTCCGGCTTTCGGACTCTAAAATCCGGGGTTTTCACGCGTCTTGTCCTGTTTTCCAAATTTTACCGTCAAGCAATATCATCCGTCCCGTCCCGTGTACTAAAGATCTACATTTTTATTAAACATAAACTCCCTTCCCGGACGCGCACCCCCGCCTTGGTGACGCTCACTTCGCAACGCAGAAATAGTAATATTTTAATTTCGCCATAACTTCAAAACCAAACGTCCAATTTTAATCTTTTAAATACCAAATATTATCTACACAAACTGTATTTAGTGATGAAATAATTTATTTTGATAAGGATTAATAGCATGAGTAAAATTAATACGTTTAAATGTAGTCCAAAAAAATTAAGATTTATAAATAAAAAAATGGTTGTTGTGCCTCACTCGACATAGATAGGTAGAGTGTGTCGCGGACTTTTTTGTAGATATTTATAAGATCTTCAATTAATTAGAACATTTTATGGTTCTATCTTTTATAGTTTAGGCAGCGTACGCAAAATAAGTAACTATTCTGGTTGATTTTTTACACCTTGTGTCCAAAAAACCCAAATATTTTACGGAACCCTATTTTTTTCCAAAATAAAATTTAGCCTATGTTACTCATGAATAATGAAGCTTTCGAATGGTGAAAGAATTTTTAAAAACGGTCCAGTAGTTTTTGAGCCTATTCATTACAAACAAACAAACAAACAAACAAAGTTTTCCTCTTTATAATATTAGTGTAGACTACACGTTACTTATTCTGCATTATTGTGTTCAGATCAGAGAGCAAGTGTGGAAAGAGCTTTACGGTATCACATACTGGGACCGATATGAGCACAAAAACATACTTACTAATTAATTGGATATAGGTACTGATTTAAATAAATATCTGGAAAGCCGAGCTGAACTCGGTTATAAATTAATTAAAAAATGAAACAAATTTTAATTTTTTTTTAATGTCTCATATTTCTTTAGTTGTGCTACATAAATACATTACACTATACTAAAGCCAAACTCGATTGAAAATGCTTATTAACAAACAAATTTAAAATGAAGGTAGAAAATGTAACATATTTTTTGCCTAATAAATTAAAAATTATGTTTTGTTGTTTTATAAAATCTTATTTAAAAGATATTGAATATATTAATTAGTTTTAAGCTTACAAATCTAATTTATTGTCATGAATTCGTCATTAACAAGTTAATTAAAAAAATTAGGTGTAAAATGATTAGTGATTTCTACCTTCATTTGTAATTTGTTTGTTGACAAACATTCTCAATCGAGTTTGGCTTTAGAGAGAGACGAATACCTTAGCATTCCATGGATTCACCGTGCGGGTGCCGGGTCCATAGCGTGGCTGAGAGAAAAACTCCGAACAGAGCCCGAGACTTGTGACACGGGTGTAGGTTTAAGGGTACCCTTAGTGACGCGCGTCAACACTTACCTCCTCTGTTCAAGTTATTCTCCCTGCCCAGCCAAACTCGGAAGGACCCTACTAGAGCAGCTATGGACACTCGTTCCAATATGGAGCTTATTGCACTTCTAGTAAGGCCAAGGTCTTTTAGCAACCTGCTAGAGAGACTTCGCTGGTATACCCCTCGCACCCACTTCTACCGCGTATAAACTAACCACATAGCCATTTTTGGTTAGCTCATTAGTAAGGTCATAGTAACTTTATCTATATTACGATATCTCACAAATCTTACGAGATGTTCTAGATGGTTAGTAAGTAATTTTCATATAAAGACCGTTCTATCTGGATTGGGCTGCATTGGTAAATTTTAGCAATTAAAACCTCAATGTCCGAATTTCTTAAAAAAATCTTTTCTTCTTAAAAACAAACAGATATACAATCAAAATGCTCAGTTTTTAGATCGCTCTGTTCAGAGTTCGTTCCACTAATATTCTTTTGGATATTAATATGAGGAAATGACAAGGTCATCGTGTTCTCTCGACGAATGTCATTTGAATACATACCTACGTATGTAAATACAAACATGATCTTTTTCATTGATGTCCTTGTCGTATACTATAGTCTGTACCAGCGAATTTTAGTCATCATGAAAAAAATTACAGGTATCAGTATCGATATTCTTTGAAGTTAGCGTAAATTTATTAACAAAATATTGCAACCTTTAACAACACCAAAAAAGAAAATTGTGGAGCCACATGACCGTTTTCTTGGAACATATAATATATTGAGAATAGGATCTGAGCTGTCCTTAAAATAGAAATATGTCATCGAGATATTTTTTGTAGTCTTAACAATAACATAAAATAGAACCGACTCAAAACGCACTAAAAAGTAAGAAATAACTGCGTCATTTAGTTGCTTTAATTTACTTAAGCGTCTATGAAGTCGGTGGCAGCCAAGGTTTCTACTTCAAGGAAGTTACCCACAACCCACAAACTGCTTTACTACGTTAAATAAATATTCTTTAAACGTGCCTGAGATAGGACTTTTTTCGAACTATCACAAAACGGACGGAGTCGCGCGCGTCTGCTAGTTTTAAGTATATGTTAAGTTCCTCTTCAAGTTTTTTGCTACGACAAAGCTTTGGCAAAGGTTATTGACTTACAATTAACGCGCTCTACTGGCATACGAAGAAAAATAACGGTTTACAGCTTTATTAAACCTTCTCTTGAGGTGCTTATTAGGTGTTCAAAATTATCATTTTTGTATCATTTAGTAGCATATATTTTCTTTTATAATAAAAATGCATTATCATAAAAATACTTGTTTAGTTGGGGATAAAAGTAGTGCATGTGTTAATCGATGGTAAAATCTATCTCTGTTTCAAAATTCATCTAATTTGTTACAGTAGTTGGGGCTTGCAACAAACATAAGTACTGAGTTTTGTTCACAAAATTCTACATTCGTTTATTTTAAGTTTACTTAGTTTCCAAGCACTTTTAAACCGTCATGTTAAACTATTTGTGATGACTAGCATCGGCTTAGAAGGCAGGGTCTGCTGAGGAGAACCGACAGGAAACGCAATATTTACTCTTTTCAAATTCATTCTTTGCAATATTATTACATAAAATTAATAATTCTTCCTGTGTGACGTTGAAAGCCTCCAAGCATCGTTTTCATTTATTAAGTCATCAAATATATAATAAGCTGGAAAACTCGGTGTTCCCACAGTCTTATAATTTGGGGATTTTCAAGGGGAGAGCAAATAAACACCTCAAAGGCCGGCATTTTTACGTTTTAGTGGCGCTTTTGGTGTCGTATGTTAAAAAATTGTTCATGATCTGCAGTAATTACATAAAATTAATAATTCTTCTTCCTTTGTGATCCCCAAGCTCGTTTTCTTGTATTTATCAATATAAAAAAAAAAAACTTATTACTCATTGTTTAAACTTATGGTACACTAACACTGGCTGACACAAGATCTAAAACTGTCTTGGGCACTTTGTTGTAAGACCTAAACCTAAGAACCTAAGTACACCCTACCTAAGAAAGATTTATAATATTAGTATGAAATGCTATGTTTTATACTAGTGTATATATAAAGGCTAAGTAACTTCAGTATGAACCAGCAGGAGAATTAATTCGGTGTCTCTAACAGAGCCATCGCGTAGCTAGGTGTTCAATTAATCTCGACAATCGCTTTTTGATCAACTGCTGATGGCTTTGCGATCCCGACTTGGCAGATTCATTTCGAGATCACTTCAGCTTTAGATGGGTTACTGGATGAAAATCCAAACGTTCGAAGAAAACGTCTGATTGCCATTGGAACATATTGGGATTTTTTACAGTTTGAAGAATTTTTTCTCAAACGTCCGTAACAATTTTAAAAAGTCATAATATTGGTTTTATTTTAAATTCTAAATAATTTCAATAAATCAGGATGTGGGCATTTTATGAATCAATCATTATTAAAGAAACTTACTCAAAAAAGCATTATGACATTAAATTATGATAAAACTGATTAGGCAACTCGCAGAAATAAGTTTTTAATTGTAGTCATTTATATTATTATGTTTGTTGATTTATCACCATCATAAAGAAATATTATGTTTAGTTTGTTTATTTTTCTTAAAATGTAAGCTACATTTTATTGCAAATTGAAACTAGAAATCTTGGGATTTGCAAAATCTAAATGCTGTCCTGAAAAGTGTCTAAAAATCCTGAAATCTCAAGACAAATCCAGAGATATGGTAACCCCAGCTAGGCACCTACCCACGGATTTTATCTCATTCCGCGCAGAATTTATCTAATCTACTCTTATTTGTCACATTTCCCAGATAACTATATAATAATATTGCTCGCTATTGAGTACAAACTTAATACCTCGACCTATATTTAAGTAGAGTGTATTAGAATTGTTTTTTAATAGATCACGTATGTATTTATTTTTAACATTATATTTATGTATTTTGTTTATCTGTGCATGCCGCTTATGTACCTAAGGCGAAACAAGAAATGTGCGAGTAAGTATATAAAATTATCCTTCATCATCATCATCATTCTCATTCGCCTATTAACGGTCCACTACAGGGCCAGGCCTCCCTCCTTATAGGAGAGGGGATATGGAGCGTACACCCACCACGCTGCTCTAATGCGGGTTGGCGGGCTTAGGGTGATATTGTTTCATTTAATAACGATCACTATCAGATACTGATGATAGTGACCGGGATCGACGGCTTAACGTGCTCTCTGAGGCACGGTGGTGTAACACCACCAACTTCCAAATTCTGCGCTTGGAATGTACTGAACATTTCATAGAAGAATGAAAAAACTCAGAATTATTCCGTGACCCGACCCAGGAATCGAACCCAGGACCTCGTGATCGAAGCCACATAGGCTAACCACTAGACCAATGAGGCTGTCCTTACTAATATTATAAAGACGAAAGTTTGTATGGATAGATGGGTGTTTGTTGCTCTTTCATACAAAAATTACTGAATGGATTTTGATGAAACTTCTTAATAATATAGCTTACATATCAGAATAACACACAGGCAACATTTCATCCCGTATTTCCAACGGGAACGCATTCTTTGCGGGTGAAACCGCGGGCATCCTCTAGTTAACTAACACAAAGTTACAAATCTTTAAAATATTTGTTCAATGCTCAATATAACGGAAATTTTAATTTTTCTATTTTCATCCAAATTTACCTTCGAGGAATATATTAATATATATACTAAAACTAGCTGACCCGGCAAACGTTGTTTTGCTTAAAAAATTAAAAAAAATTTAGATGAAAATTAGATAGTAGCCGATTCTCAGACCTGCTGAATACGCATACAAAATTTCATCAAAATCGGTCAAGCCGTTTCAGAGGAGTATGGCAACGAAAACTGTGACACGAGAATTTTATATATTACATATTTCATTTACAAATAAGCGTGCTTGGACTTCTTATACGAAACCTCTTAGGAACCTAAGTGACGTCACAAAAAAGACAAGCTATAAGCAATGCAGGTAGGGTTGCCATCCGTCCAGGTTTCCCCGGATTTGTCCTAGTTTAGAGGGCATCCGGGGAGCGTCCGGGGAAGGCTTCATTTGTAGATGGGTTTTAAAAAATAAATAAAAACAAATTTGGGCCGCCTGCGAGACACGCACTATGCTCGCACCACACCATGATCAACCGATGAACCAAGTATATTCACCGTTCCAAATAAAAAAAGGTGATATATTTATTATAACATTTTCAACAATTTTTTATGACATTGAATATGTTTAAAAGATCTTGTTGACATGTCCGGCTTTTGGACTCTAAAATCCGGGGTTTTCACGCGTCTTGTCCTGTTTTCCAAATTTTAGAGATGGCAACCCTAAATGCAGGTAATATGGAAGAGTAATTTTTAGAAATCCACTCATTGTTGGTATGCCCACTAGCAAACAAAACTACGTGTTTTCGAGTATGAAACTAGTAACCTAGTGTCAATATTGACTGTGTTAACTGCTAACTTTGCCCGATAAATGTGTCTCATTTAGTGTTAAATATATTTGTCTTGTCTAAATGTGGTAGTGCGCAATGCTTCTCAAACATTTGTTTAGTCTGCGTCACTTGTTATACTTTACTAATACTATAACTATAGTATTTTGGTAAGGAAATATATGTCTTATTACAGTGGTTATCAAAGCTCATATTTATTACTAGCAGTCGCCCGCGACTTCGTCCGCGCAAAAACTTCTTAGGTACCCTACTAATTTTAAAGACAGACTTCCATGAATACAAAGAAGAGGGGAAAAGGAAGACCGCTAACAACATGGTTGACAAGGGTCCGTAAGGACATGAAGGAAATTGGCCTTTCAGAAGACGACGCAAAAGACAGAACAAAGTGGCGCCACATGATTAAAAAAGCCGACCCCGATTAAACGGGAAAAGGCTAGGCCAAAGAAAGAAGAAGAAGAAAGACTTTCATATAAAGTGTGCTCATTCCCGCTCCCCCTCTCAATTTAATTTTTTTATAGTTTTCCGTCAACCAATATCCATCGTCCCGTCCCGTGTACTAAATATCTACATTTTTGTTAAACATTGTACGATATTATAATACATTCGACCAAATTTGATTACCATAAAAACGGTTCTAGTGAGTTAATCTTAAAAGATAGATATATACTGTCGTGGACATTTTTTTAGATCATTTCAAGCGGAATAATTCTTGCATACATATATTTTTGGTATCTTGAACCGTTTTCGCAGCGCACGACGGCAGCCCTCAAGGATGAATAATTTTCCCCGTTTTTTTCACATTTTCCATTATAATCGCTCCTAATAGTTGCAGTGTGATGTTATATAGCCTCAATCCTTCCTCGATAAATGCTCTATTCAACACGAAAATAATTTTTCAATTCGAAGCTTTATAATATTAGTATAGATTTCTTTTGTGCGTAATATTCATCATAATTATCAGTCTATTTTAAAGGCCCATTAAAGATCTAGGCCTCCCAGCTTATAAGAGAGGAGTTACGGAACATAGACCCACCAGGCTGCTCCAATGCGGATTGGTTGGCTTAGGACGATAACGTTTGATTAAATTCAAATTAAAATTCAAAATCGTTTATTTCAAGTAGGCTTATTACAAGCACTTTTGAAACGTCAAATTGGACTATTGACGACCTCCGTGGCGCAGTGGTATGCGCGGTGGATTTATAAGACGGAGGTCCTGGGTTCGATTCCCGGCGGGGCAGATTGAGATTTTTCTTAATTTGTCTAGGTCTAGCTGGTGGGAGGCTTTCGCCGTGGCTAGTTACCACCCTACCGACAAATACGTACCGCCAAGCGATTTAGCATTCCGGTACGATGTCGTGTAGAAACCGAAAGGGATGTGGATTTCATCCTACTCCTAACAAATTAGCCCGCTTCCATCTTAGATTGCATCATCACTTAACATCAGGTGTGATAGCAGTCAAGGGCTAATTTGTAGTCGATAAAAAAAAAATTGTAGTGACAATACCGGTCATTGTCAGGTGTGAATGATATAATCACCGGGATCAATGACCTCCACGAGTTTCTTGGAAGAGAGAAGGACTCTATATGTTATAGCTTTCAGAACTCAGAACTTTACCATCCAAAGCCACTTAGCTCAGACTGTTCACTAGACCAACGCGACAGTGTCGTCGTTATACCTGTTGTATTGTATTAGAACCATGGCTAGTTACCGTCATACCGGCAAGCCGTATCCTTATTTGTCAAGTTGTGTGAAAACCTAAGGTACAAACCTGTGAAGAACTAAATAAACAGTACCCTATCATGCATGCTACTTATAGAATGTGTAGTCATTGAAAATCTTGTTAATTTGCATTGAATAAATTAGGTAAAGTTTGCCAAATGTTTGTGCATTTGACAATTATAAGATTCGCCTCAACCATACGACCGTTCTCTGTATTTCTACGACAAACAGATGTTAAGTTACAATCTATGTAACATTCCAATATATGATCTTCACAGAAACGCTCCTGTCGAACGCCTGTCTGTACACCTCACTATACAACCTAAGCTACCTCTTCCAAAAATATTTTCTATTTCAAATCCATCTATTATTCAGTCGAGTTAAAAGGATAACGTTGCGCAAAATTTAAGTAAAACGGCAATAAATCAGTAACCACATCATATCCACAAGTTGTATCGAAGTTCAGTGCTATGTAAACACACGTCCAAAATATTTTGGGGCATTAATCCCCTAAGCAATATTTATTTGCCGTCATTACGCCCACGATTGGCATACAAAAAGGGGATACCATTCTGTCGGTCCCTTTTCCCCGGTTTAATCCTGCCATAACTCTCCGAGACGTTTCTTATCCACAATAGAAGAGAAATTAGGTCAACAATCATGACGCGGTGTGATCAGTTTTTATGGTTCATATCAATTTTGCCGGCAAAAGCATTGAAAGTGCTCCAGGGACTACTAAGTGAAATTGTAGGTAGCTTTAAGATAACAAAAATGTAAAAGAAGCCCAAGATGTTTCACAGTAGTAAAATAAATAAAAGTTGTATATATTTTTAAACACATCTTCCTAATCATTATTATCTGCCCTCAGCTGGGCAATAAAAGATAGCTCTAATCTCATAGGATAAGAGAGTAATATTAAGACCTACTTTCCAATGTGGGTTTGTGGAATTAAAGGTTAGAGTGGTTGTTTATTAATAAAAATCAGTATAAATTCTGATGCTATTATTAATGCTAACTTAACGTGCTAACTTTATACTCAATATTTAATAGCCCAACCGTCGAATCCAGTAGGTACCTCATTAGCCAAACAAACCAAATGACTGGACCAAAAAATCAGCTCGTAAAATATTATAAGTACTGCAAAAACTTAACTGCAAAATAATTACTTCTATAATTGATTAATAACAAATACCGAGACAGCTAATTTTTTATCGCAACTCTTTACAAAAGAGTTAAAACATATTACTCCGGAACAATTACCTTTTCCGCATTTCAAATGTACCAAGTTGTATTATCTCAATACATTATTGCGCTAACTTGCATGTATACAGACTCATAGCCTTGAACAGAGACGGTGCAACTTTGAAACTGTTATGTTCAACAAGGATCCAACATTCAGTAACTGTCTAACAAATTATCACTGCCATGAACTTAAACCGGCATTTAAATTAATGTATTATGTAATTAATTGAAGATTTTCAGCAAAAAACACAGAATATTTTTGTGCGGTAAGTTTTTATAATATTGACCCAAAGGTTACCGAATGTTTTTCATATAATAGTTAAACACGTCAAAACAAAATTTAATCACATACTTAGTTCCGTAACATTAGGTAACGTAATGTACAACAGTTATGCCTATGTTGAGTCCTTAAGACTATATTACAACCAATTAAACAAAACACTACGTACTCTCCTATCCTTCGTATGAATGTATACCAGATTTATCTTAAGATTTGAAACCCCTCATTATCAATCGATCAATCAGTGAAATTGAATGATTTTTCCGCGGTGTATTTAAAAAGTAATTGGGTCACAACCTAATTAGGTCGCTTGGCACCACACCACTGGCTTCTTTCGGCTGCCATTGCCGTAATGGTACCACCGGGAATTTAGTTAACGACGTATTAAAACCGGACAATTATTCCACGATATCTTTGACAGGCCACGAATTTTTAATGACCATTTTTGTTGGTTGAACACGAATCTTATATTGATCATGAAAATGTTATACTTCCTTGTTTTGTACCTTTGCTAATTAGCATAAAGGGTAAGTTTTTTTACAGATCTAAAAGGCTTTTGCTTCCGCGTTTCTGAATTCATTATTTCATTCATTAACAGCCATCATGCATCCACTGTTGGACATAGGCCTTGTACGCTCGTACATAAATAAAACAGTAGATTACTTTTACTATGTATTATATTGATTATTTTTAACAATTGATATATTTAAATTATTATAACGATTCTTCCGAATAAGGTGTCAGTTGCGTATATATGTAGAATGTAGATTTGACAATTCGTCGGTGTCGCCCTCAAGCGGTTGGCGTTGGTTGCGTGGCGCGCCGCTCCGTTTCAGGTGAACGCCGCGCGCGAACATGCACCTGGCCCTGAGATGCTGCGTTAGGGCTTCTCAGGAACATCGTGGCGCAACACGCAGATTCTGTTGAGTGCGCGGCGTACGGTCCCCTTTGAGGTTGCGACGTCAGCAACTCGAGCCACTCCATCAGCGCCCGGGTATATTTGTTTGATGCGTCCCAAGCGCCAGTAGAGGGGTGGCAAGTTATCTTCTTTGAGGACAACTAAGTCGTCCACCAGAATCTCTGCAGATTTTCCTCGCCATTTCGATCTGATCTGCAACTCGGATATGTATTCTAAACTCCAGCGTCTCCAAAACTGTTGGCGCATCAGTTCAATGCGTTGGAATCTGTCAAGACGATTAGGATTAGTGTCTTCGAGACATGGAGATGGCAGCGACGTCAAAGGTCTACCAATTAAAAAGTGGCCAGGTGTGAGAGGATAGAAATCGTGGGGAGAAGAGCTTAAAGGATAAAGGGGGTGGCTATTTAGGATTGCTTCTATTTGTGCAAATAATGAGGATAATTCTTCGTAGGTTAAATGATTGTTTCCTAATATCCTAGCTAAATGGAATTTTGCCGATTTCACGCCGGCTTCCATCAGACCATTGAAGTGAGGAGCGTATGGTGGAGAAAAGCAAAAATCGATGCCTTCGTTGGCGGCAAATTCTTGGAATGCCTTGTTGTTTAACTTGAAAAATTCCTTAATTTCCTTCGCAGCACACGAAAATTAGTACCATTATCGCTATGGATGCGCCTAGGGCGCCCTCTGCGAGCGATGAATCTTTTGAGTGTAAGAATGAAGGCATTTTTTGATAGTTCCGAAACTGCTTCTAAATGAACGCATTTAGATTTGAAACAAATGAAGATGCACAAATAGCATTTTGTAATTTTACAACCACGACCCTTGCGATCCGTGATCAAATATGGCCCCGCGAAATCAGTCCCGACCACAAAATAGGGATAGTCTGGAGTGAGTCTTTCAGCTGGTAAGTTACCCATGATGTTTTGACTCGATCTTCCTTGGAAACGCCTACAAACTACGCAATTTAAAACGATACGTCGCGCTAGGTTTCTACCACTAATAGGCCAGAAGCGAGTTCTGATAGACGCTAGTAGAGCCTGCGGACCTGCATGTAACAGTTTGAGATGTTCCTGCTCGAATAAAAGTTTAGTTAAATGATGTTTAGGGTTTAACAGCATTGGGTGTTTCATATCAAAGGTGCACTCTGAGGCTTGTATGCGCCCGCCGACTCTAATGATTCCTTCATGAATGAAAGGATTAAGTGCTGCAATGTTAGATTTAGGATTTAAAGGTCGTTTCTTTATTAGTACATCATATTCCTTTGGAAACGATTCTAACTGGGAACTATAGATTAATTTCTTAAGTGCGTCGTCAAGCTCAGACGCAGATAATGTACCAGTAAATTTTGTTTTAGGATTTTTACAATTATGCAAAAATCTATTTACATAACCGAATACATGTTGTAGTGTTCTTAATTTAGAAAATCTTTCAAAATTAAAATTGGAGATTTCTACGTCAGCGGTTTCAGCAACGTGCGCTTTAACCTCTGGCAAGTCGTTCGTCTCGATATTGGGCTGAGACTGAAATAAGGGCCTATCGGACTCCGATAATGATAAGTAGGCGGGTCCGTGCCACCACAGATCACAATTGGCAACCTCTTTTGGATCAAGTCCACGGGATACCAAATCTGCTGGATTGTGATTTGTGGGAACGTGATGCCATGAAGCAGTCTCAGTTAGCTCTCGAATAGTGGCAACTCTGTTAGCTGCAAAAGTTTTAAGATTTTTAGAGCCCATCCGTAACCAAGCTAGCACAATGCTTGAGTCGGTCCAATACACAACTCGTGATATTTTACAACTTATGGCTTGCATTACGGTCGAGCTCATTTCAGCAGCAAGCAAAGCGCCCGAAAGCTCAAGACGAGGAATAGTTGTAGGTAAAGATGCAGGAGCAACGCGTGATTTAGCGCAAAGCAGGTTTACATGTACCTGTCCGATCCGATCCGTAGACCGAAGATAGATGCAGGCACCATAGGCGCGTTGTGATGCATCACAAAAACAATGCATTTCAATGTTGACTGGGTTTGAAATTAAAGTCAGCCTAGGAATAGCCAAAGAAGAAATAGCTTGAAGACCATCTACAAAAGTCTTCCATGATTTGACCACTTCTTTGGGGGCTGGATCATCCCAGTCAAGTTTTAGTGACCACAAGGTCTGAATTAGAATTTTGGGAACGATAGTGCACAAAGATAGGAGGCCTAGAGGGTCGAAGAGTTTGAAAGTGGAAGAGAGAATAGTACGCTTTGTTACTGAGACGGGAATATCAAAATTTATTGGAAATTTTAAAATATCCTTATTAGGGTCCCAGCTTAGACCAAGGGTGTTAGTGGTTTCACTTATTACTAGATTACCGCTAGATTGAATAGTCTCTGATGATAGTAAAGAAGATAAGTTGGAGCGGTACTTGCGTAGGTTAAATCCTGCTTTAGCAAGGTTATCAGCAACCGACCGCTGGATCCGACGAAGATGGATCTCGTCGTCGTGACCTGTCAATAGATCGTCAACATAAAAATCGGTTTGTATGACATTTTTTGTGACAGGATCATCGCACTCTTCCCCGACTTGCCAGAGACAACGCGTTGCGAGAAAACTTGCACTAGCGAAACCGTAAGTTACCGTGTTAAACCTGAGGGTTTGTAAAGGTTTGTCTTCCGCATCACGCCACAGTATAAGTTGCAAATTTCGATCGGACTCATGAATTAGAACTTGCCTGTACATCTTTTCAATATCGGCCGATAATACATAACGATGTTGACGAAATCTAACCAGGATATTGAAAAGAGGCTCTTGAATCGTGGGTCCTATCGTTTGTATATCGTTTATAGACGTGTTGTACGATCCTGTACGCGCCGACGCGTCGAATACTACGCGCAGTCGCGTGGATTCACTATCGCGGAGGACGGGGTGATGCGAAATAAAATAACCTCCCTCAGGTCGGTCAACTTCTGAAATTGAAAGATGCCCTAGGTTAGCATACTCGTTTATAAAATCTACATAAGCGATTTTAAGCTCAGGGTGCTTACGAAATCTGCGTTCTAGATTTAAAAATCTCCTTCGAGCCATGTAATACGAGTCACCCAGACGCTCACGGTTGTCGGTCAGCGGAAGCTTAACACAAAAACGCCCTTCATCGGTTCGAGTTGTGTGTTTTAAAAAATGTTGTTCACAATCTCTCTCTGTATCAGTAAGTAGGGGCCTTTGCGGTAAGCTTTCTAGTTCCCAAAACTTTTTTAAATCTTTATGAAAATCGGCTAAGTAGTTATTGGGTTCATCATTGTTGTCTACATTAGCAAAATTACAACGAATTGAATTTTTGTTAGTGTCACGAGTGTAGTGCATGGGACCTGCGATGAGCCAGCCTAATTTAGATTGACGTAGTATAGGATTACCTTTACCTAAAGAGTGCTGTTTAGACAGGATTATATCCCAAAAGATGTCAGCACCGATAAGTAATCCTATGTCAGCAGGCTCATAAAAGCTGGGGTCTGCAAGTTCGAATGACTTTAGATTTAAATGTGTAGTGTCTATAAAAGACTTGGGTATTCTGCCTGAAATTTTAGGTATAACTAGGCAAGACAAAATAACATTAAATGAGCTCAGCTTAGACTGAATGCGAATATCGCAACGTTCAGCGCCGAGCTTGAATGGTACATTACCTATACCTATGACGTTTTGAGTGTCAGAATGCAGTGAAGTTAAGTTCAACTGTTCCTTTAAATTTTGTGTTATAAAAGTGCATTGACTTCCACTATCTAATAGGGCCTTGGTAGTTATAGTTTTGTTTGTTTTGGGATTAATTACGTCGACTAACGCTGTACACAATAAAGTCTCTGACGAGGTTGTAGCTGACATCGTGACCGGCTCAGAACTGGTCTGATCGATGTCAAGTTTGTTAGACGTGCAGAGCATCGTGTTATGCCGCTCCCTGCAGATCCTGCAGGAGCCAGGAAGCCTGCAATTACGCTGATTGTGTCCACGTAAACAATTTGTGCATAGCTTTAATTTAGCTACCAATGCAACCCTTTCATCAACCGATTTGGATGTGAATTTAGGACATTTATAAATCTGGTGATTATCATTACACACGGCACACTTATGACTAGATGAAGCATTAGGTACGTTTCCCTTCTCAGCAACAAACGATCTCGTAGATTGAGAAGTGTGAGGTTGTTTGGTGTTGTTATGTGAATAGTTCGGAACTGATTTATTCTTGCTTGGATCTTGCTTGCTGCGAAAGACCGACTCTAGTACATCCGCACGACCCTTCAAAAAATTTAAAAACATTTCTAATGTAGGCATTTCCGAGTTACTAACATTATTTTGAATGAATTCCTCCCACTTAAATCGCGTGTTACTGTCTAACTTTGTTGAAACCAAATATATGATCAACGAATCCCAATGCTCGGTTGGTTGTTTTAAAGTATTAAGAGCGCGTAAGTTTTTAGAGACGTGATCTACAAGGAATCTCAAAGATTTGTCCGACTCACGCGCCTGTTCAATATTAAACAGCATTTTAATGTGGTTGTTTATTAATTGTCGCACATTATTATAGCGTTCACATAATAGGTTCCACGCATCAGGGTAATTACTATCAGTCACCTCAATATTACTGATCACTCTAGCCGCTTCGCCCTCCAAATAGGAATTAAGATAATGAAATTTATGTATATTTTTAATTTTTGGATTGTTATGGATCAACGAACTAAAAGTATCCCTAAACTCGAGCCATTTCGAGTACATGCCCTCGAAATTATTGATTTTAATAACAGGCAAACGGAATCCAATTAGTTCGTGATCGTCTTCCTCGACCATTGCGAAGCTATGGCTGAGGTTGAACGATGCTGATGATTTCTTTGATGTAGTGTGATCTGCGATAATCCCCTGAGCCAAAGCGATTGAAGCGTGGAATGTTTGTTCTATGGCTTCTCTTGTATCTAATTCATAGCTTAAATTCTTTTCGTCAATGCATTCTATTTGATTTTGCACGCCATCGAATTCTATAAATAATGCTTCAATCTTTGCTAATCTCTGTGTCAGTATGTTGACCTCGGTTGGTGTAAGTTTTTGACCTTTCAAATCGTCTAATTGATTAGTAAACTTAGTTACGCGGCCTTTAATTGAAGCGCGTTTCAGATTTAAAGTCTTGTAAGACTCCATCGCGCGAGGTCAACACACAATTAAACAATTAGCTGTTTAAAACAACAGAAAATTGTATACAATACGCTCCTCCTTCGGTGCTCCGCTGCAAGGTCAGCCGGGGACGCTGAGGCGCTGGGGTTGACAGGCGGTCGGCCGCTGTCTCTGCTCGGCGAGCAGCCCACGCGCAGACACGGGATAGATGACAAACTCGCAGCCCTAGCGCGCGACGCAGCTCCCGCTGTAATAGAATGTTGCACGGCCTTGTATATCGATATATAATAATAGGTATTTAGACGAAGGCTATAGGGAACGTAATGCAGTTGCAAAAATTAAAAAATTTTATGAATTTAGCTATAAATTTGTAATTCCAATGAAAATAATCTATTAAATAGTATGTATGTACGAGGAATAGGCACGAAAATGCGTGAGCGCAAGCGAGCGAAGTCAAATATGCTAAATGTTTATGTTATATTAATTAATGTTTAATTATATTCATGAAAAAGTAGGTAAGTACTTAAGTTGCTACGTCATAGGTAGGTTATTGAATGTAACTAATAATTTAGGAATTAGAGATGTATAGTTGATATTTAGACACCTTAAATGTCGTTTGCTATAACTCTTAAGCTGCAAATTAGGCGCATTAAATGCAAAAATAGGGCAACCATCAAGTAGGTATAGCAAGTAGGTAAATAGATCGGAAGAATTAGTTTTAGGTACTCATATTTCGTTTACAAAACCTTTAAGCTGCAAATTAGGCGCAATATATGCTAAATAGTATGCAACTTGCAAGTATAAATTACGAATAAAAGAATTAGCTGGATAATAGGTGGGTAGGTAGGTAGATGAATAATTGTAAAATTTTTGTTGAGAAATGATGGAAATATGGATGGATGGATGGAATTATTGCGGTTAAAACAGTGTGATTAAGGAAGAATAAAAGGAACTGGCTCACTTTTTTGCTGGCAAAACCTTTCTTCTCCTTTCTCCTTTGTCTGGCTGTAGAATGTTCTCGTCGAATCCGAGATCGCAGTCCTGTCACGGTCGCCACTTTTATGTACGCTCGTACATAAATAAAACAGTAGATTACTTTTACTATGTATTATATTGATTATTTTTAACAATTGATATATTTAAATTATTATAACGATTCTTCCGAATAAGGTGTCAGTTGCGTATATATGTAGAATGTAGATTTGACAGTTCGTCGGTGTCGCCCTCAAGCGGTTGGCGTTGGTTGCGTGGCGCGCCGCTCCGTTTCAGGTGAACGCCGCGCGCGAACAGGCCTCCTTCGAGCAGCGCCAACCCAGTCTATTACAGGCTTTCTGCATCCAGTCGGTGCCAGCCACCCTCCGGATATCGTCGCTCCATCTAGTTGGGGGACGCCCTACACTCCGCTTGCCGAGACGCGGTCTCCACTCCAGGACCTTTCGACTCCAACGGCCATCAGTCGTTCGACAGACATGATCAGCCCACTGCCACTTCAATGTACTAGCCCTGAGAGCTACGTCGGTTACTTCAGTTCTTTGTCGAATCACTTCGTTCCGGATTTTATTCCTTAAAGAAATTCCAAGCATAGCTCTCTCTATAGCTTGCTGAGAAACTTGAAGTTTGTGGACTAGTCTCGCTGTCAGTGTCCATGTCGAATTAATTGAAGACTTTCTTCAATCAATGCGTTTCTGAATGCATTAAGCGAAATTATTTATCTAAAATATTTTATAAACGCCTTTCAGCGCTTTACCATTTTGTTAACGCAGGCCTCACATTTCGAGACAAAACTTTATTATATTTCCAAACGATAGTCTAATATGACCTTGTTATGTTGTTACAACTAATAATTTAGTAGAGCGACCGCTAACATTGTCAGTCTAATAAATTACATAATTTTCAAGTCATTCCTTATTTATAACAACTTTACCAACTACTTACACGAGGCGGAGCGAACACACAAGAGACAACTAAAACTTTTTGATGCACACAATGTATGGCAGAACAAAGGTCTACTAAATTGCTTGTATTTTGAAACTAGCAGGCGACACATTGGGCAGTTGTCGCTTCTTGCGTTGAACTTTTTTAATATCATCATTGCGCTTACAGATTTCATCCTAGTTTAGCTTCTCCAAAAAACATTCATGCGTTCTTTTAAAAATGGATCTTACTTTATTGCAAATATATGTGTATTCTCCTGCCTTTCTCTAAATAAATGATTTTTCCGCAAACGAGAATGTTCTCCATTAAGTCCCAATATATTTATGTATTTTTCGTTTTTTTAATAGTATTATATTGCTTGGCCTTACTAGAAGTGCAGTAAGCTCCATATTGGAACGAGTGTCCAAAGAAGTTTTTTAGAACACGATGTGTTGTTACAACTTTTTGTCAGGCTTCATATCGCCAGTATAATCCTACCGCGAGCGTCAATTGATGGAATTAAATGCAAGAACGGCCGTCATAACAAAGATTATTTATGGCGATAGCGGCAAATGGCATAGGTAAAAGCCATATTGGATTTATTGCTTGCCCATAACGTACTACTCGAGTTTCACACAGCACACCATTATTACGATATCAATGTAAGTACCACCAAGAGCTATGAATAATTTTGCTAATACCTTCCAATCCAAAGAGTAATTACTCAGACTCCCACAAATGTCGCAGGACTCGCAGCTCTCTTGTAGACAAAATAAGTTAGGCATAGTTTAGTGCAATACCAAATCATCATCGGATTCTTTTACCATCAAAGTAGCTACACTACGGAACGCACTACCAGAAGAAATAAGATGCTCAAAGTCGCTGACCACTTTTAAAAAACGGCTAAAGAAACACTGTACAACATGTAGGTGTTTGTTTAATATATATATATATATATATATATATATATATATATATATATATATATATATATATATATATATATATATATATATATATATATATATATATATCGTATTAGATGTATGTATATTGTACTTTCTTTTATTTTTGCAATTTCTCGTCTCACAGAATATTTAAAATCAATACGGTAGGTTGTCTGGAAGAGATCACTCTTAGTGTTAAGTCTGCCTTTTGTCAATTAATGATACTCTGTTGTTTTGCTATGTTTACTTTTATTATTTGCAATAAAGTTATTAAAAAAAGTCCCGTGTTTTAAAATGTGTTAGCCAGCTATATCTGGGCTGGCGCTTGGCTGCCATCACTCCGGATAATGGTAAGCGAAGATGCAGACTATAGAGGAACGAACCCACAATGTGTTTGACTTAAAGACATTGACAAGGCAATGTAGGCGCTATGTAGGTAGTATCGTTTCTATCCAATATCAAACAATCCTCTGAAGATTTTAACTTAACAATATTGTAATGTACTTCCAATTGTGTGAGTCAGCACCGTTCATAATGCATTTTCGAAACATCTGCTTCTATTTTTTGACGGCCTCCGTGGCGCAGTGGTATGCGCGGTGGATTTATAAGACGAAGGCCCTGGGTTCGATTCCCGGCGGGGAAAATTGAGATTTTTCTTAATTTGTCTTGGTCTGGCTGGTGGGAGGCTTTCGCCGTGGCTAGTTACCACTCTACCGACAAAGACGTACCGCCAAGCGACTTAGCGTTCCGGTAGGATGTCGTGTAGAAACCGAAAGGGGGTGTGGAATTTCATCCTACTCCTAACAAGTTAGCCCGCTTCCATCTTAGATTGCATCATCACTTAACATCAGGTGTGATAGCAGTCAATGGCCAACTTGTAGTTGATAAAAAAAAATAAATAAACATTTTTGTAGTACTAATGTATGATTACCAGTTTAAGTAAAGAATACTCATATTATAAAATCTGAAGCTGATTTTGTACGAATCTACATTTCTGAAGCATACTAAGAGTTTATTGTGGTTTCAACAGTAATTCATTTTACTTAGGGCCACGATTTCATACATCGCCATCATTTTCAAATTCTAATGCCACCTCAATTTCAATTTTAATAAGGCCACTGCCAGAATTTTATGTCGGCGATCTCATGGTGGCAAACTCAATGTCCAAATTAATGTCTGAGTTTATGAATTTTACTTCGCTGATTTCAGAATGTACTAATTTTAGTCTGATTCAAAGGCAAAATATGGCATTAGTTTTATGAAGCAGACTTCATACGATTTTGAATGTCCAAATTTAAGTGGTGAATTTAAGAGAAACCATTGCCTTAGTTTTATGGTCTCTGATTTTTCAATGTCATAATGATCAAATTCAAATATTAGTTGAAGACAATTGAATGATTTTTTGTATCCATATGACCGAAAGTGACCCGTAAGAGCCAATGCAAGCTCGTAGCAAGGCTCTGTCCCCCAGGTATTGGTAAATCGTAACGCTCATATGTCAGGAAGAAAAATGATTTTCAAACTATTCAAGGCGTGATGTTAATTGATGTGTAATTATGTATGGAATGTGTCACAGCCAATGGTCTCGAATCGAACAAAGGAATTGGCGGAATAAAGCATTACGAGAACAATCCAGAACAATGTCACCATACATAACCGACGCACGCTCGAACATAAACAATCTATTATAGATCACAACACGTTTTCTTAGGGTTTAGTTGTTGTCCAACATTTTGGAGAATAAATTCATCAATAGTAAATATCCTTTATCTAATACTAGCGGATGCCAGTGGCTTCGTCCGCATGAAGTTAAAATAGATAAGGTTACGAAAATAAAAAATGCCGCCTTTTGCTTTTCTTATATCTCTTAGTGTATTGCACTTACCTTATTTTTATTTTGTATGCAATAAAATTGTTTAAATTTTTCACCAAAAATAGAACCGACTCAAAACGCACTAGAAAGTAAAAAATAACTGTGCCATTTAGTTGCTTTAGTGCGTTTTGAGTCGGTTTTATTTTTTGTTAAAAATTTTTATTTCTTACTTTTTAGTGATTTATCGCCACGTAACGTACTCGTACTATACTGTCATAGTATATTATACGGCACTTGTAGCCAAAAAGCCACCGATACTCACACTAAAACCGAAATCGCTGCAAGTGTGCCTATAAAATTTGAAGAGTTCGTTGAATTTTCCCAGAATATCATCATCAGATCCTAACATGATGACAATGGGACTTCCTTGGAAGTATGCCCTTTCTAATAAAAAAAGAATTATCAAAATCGGACAACTATGACGGAACGGAACGGAAAAGTTATGCGTGGTCATACATAAAAAAATATATACGTGTCGAATTGAGAACCTCCTCCGATTTTTTTCGTCGGTTAAAAAGCTTTTAGATCCAAGATATGAAAAAACGTAAAGCTTACGGTTAGTTAAACACCTTTGTGTAAGTTACAAGGAGCATCTGTTGACAATTATAAAACATTTGTACAACATTATTATATTCGCCTTGAGCGAAAAAACTCTTAATAAGAATATTTACTCGGCCCAAATAATACGCTCTGATAGCTTTACCTTTTCCCATTCAAGATAATTAATTTGATCTTTGTAAATATAGCTTATGATCTTAAAACGTTTTGTTCTAATTATAATATCTACAGATAACATTGTTTTTATTCAAAATAAAGAAAATAATTAGAGAAAGTAAAAATTAGATGCCGTATCTGTGTAGCGCAGAATATCATTTCAGAACGGCTGAACTGATATTGATGATTGCGATGATAATTCTGTCAATTACTTTACAATTAGAGTTACCGGATAACTGAGCATTGAATCCGACCTTAACCATGATGCTGTTATAAATTATGTTATATCTTAGAAGATGATCATAATATATTATAAATATAATCATAGAAGATGATTCACTCTTGCCTTGAAGATGGTCAAGTGGTAGGAAACACTGACGAGGACATTCCACACTTTTGCCGTTTAATACTAGTTGCTTGGACATCCACTACGTAAGGGTGCTAGTGCTCACGTCGTCTAGCTGTTCTGTGGTAGAAAGGGGAGGGAGGTACAAGATCATGCAGCTCCTTCGCACACTCCCCAAAGTATATCCGGTTAAAAATCGATAAACAAGCAACATTGCGACGGTGTTGCAAAGATTGCAGTTTAGCCTGCATTATCGATTCATTACCAATTATCCTTCCAGCTCGGCGATCTACCGAGTCTAAGGAAGAAAGGATAAATAAATAAGGAAATTAAGCTAACTTATCCTAATAACTATACAAATCATGCCCACGTGGAATGGTGGCAAGAATACTCGCTGCATTTCCGCGTTGGATAGCCAGGCTAAGCCTTTGCGCAAAAAACAAGCCAGCCTTTCGATCACCAGTTCAGCAATTAGTCGCGGTGAAATATTATTATATTATTATTAATATATTTCTTAAAGTTGGAAAATAACTGTTTTGTTTTAGCTAACTATAGCTAACTATAGCATACTTTGTGTGGCCCAATTGTGGGCCCAAGAGTACAAAAATAATATATACAGCTTACTCATTTCCAAGTTCATTAAAAATTAAAAAAAACATTTAGATGAAAATTAGATAGTAGACGATTCTCAGACCTGCTGAATACGCATACAAAATTTGTTAAAAATCGGTAAAGCCGTTTTGGAGGAGTACGGTAACTAACATTGTGACAGGGAAATTTTATATATATATATATATATATATATATTAGATATTGTCTGATATCCATCTGATGAATAATCTGGATTTTTATGAAATAAATATTATAGGAGAATACTAAATAACCATGTGACACGTTTCTATAAACGTATAGGTATGTGCATATTTCCATGGCTTCACACGTTATATCATTGGCAGGATATCGACAGAGCAATGTCGCGTCTTATTTGCATGCATATTGCTTGGAAACAGAAAACATTTCTAGACAGATTTCAAGTAGGAAGCTATTTGCCGTCACTTGTAGAGCTGTCATGTTCCGCGTGTGTAAAGTGGTCCAAATGTAACGTTTGTTTGAATCTATTGACAGTATATATTATACAAAGGTTATTAAATTAAGCAAAAATCTCTAAATATCTATGGATATAAATTAAAGTGAAGTGGATGTTTGTAATTAACACGTTTTCACTAAAAGAATATGAAAATACTCGCATAGATATATATATATATACCTACTTACATAACAAATCAATAAAACATTTTTTGTCTTTCTGTTGGTTTCGGCTTATCTCTGAGAACTCACTGGGACTGTAAAAAATATTTATATAAAATATGGCCAGTGAGTTACTCTGATATGATAGCTATATTATTTTAAAGTGTCATCAAAATCCATTCAGTATTTTTTAGGGGAAAATGCAATAAATAAACTTACGTACACATCCTTCCAACATTTCGCGTTTTAAATATTTATATAGATAATGATAATCTGAATGCTTTCAAATCATTCAGTGAAACCTGTTAAAAATGACGTAATTTCGCTTTGTACAAATTGTTACAAAAATCTAGTGTATTAACCAAAAAGCTCTAAAATTCATTGCTGTATTCCGTTCCAACGTTTCTTTTGTGCGTCCAATCTAATTTATTATTGCTAGACAGGTACTTACATTTATTTACACTTTGTAGAAGCTATAGACCATGTTAGTACTCTTATTACAAATAATATATTATACATCGTTTAATGATCAAAGGAACGTGGGATACGTAGCAATTAAATTAATCTAAAAACCACAATTATGATAGTATCTAATCAAACTATTTTTAACCGACGAAAAAATACGGAGGAGGTTCTCAATTCGACACGTATATTTTTTTTTATGTATGACCACGCATAACTTCTTACAGAGTTGTCCGATTTTGATAATTATTTTTTATTAGAAAGGACACACTTCCAAGGTGGCCCCATTGCCATCACGTTAGGATCTGATGATGATATCCTGAGAAAATTGAAGGAACTCTTCAAAAGTTATAGGCACACTTGCAGCGTTTTCGGATTTAGTGTAAGTATCTGTAGCTTTATGGCTACAAGTATCGTATAATATACTATGACAGTATAGTACGAGTACGTAGAACCCACAAACTGCTTTACTACGTTACATAAATGTTCCTTAAACTTGCTGGCACCGACTTCATAGATATGCTTAAGGAAATTAAAACAACTACGAGTAAATGACACTAATTTTTTACTTTTTAGTGCGTTTTGAGTCTGTTCTATTTTTTGTTTTTCACTACATATTACTGAATAAACTCCTTCGCCGGGTCTGTTGACGATTAACTCAGAAAGTTAAAACTCGGCTACTAAAAGAAATTTAATGCTGGTTTCGTCGATACATAGGATAGTGTAGATTTTCTAGGTTTTGTATAATTCTGCCGCCTCGGAGTTTTCATCAGAAACGCTGGTTTTTGAAATAATACAAAACAATGTATTGCAGGTTTGTTCATCTTTAATAGGAGTACAAAAACTCATATCTATCTTTTAAAGATTCGATTCGTTTCGTTGTAGGAAGATTGCAATACACTGATTTTCTTTTGTAGAAAACCCTAAACGTTCCTTATAAAATCACTCTGCCTATTAATGAAAATCGCATAAAATGGTAATGATATTGTTTAACAGAAAATAAGAGTAGCGTGCATTTAAAAACATGAATTAAGAGCTGAATAATTTGATGTGACGATGATATCATTTGCCTTTAGTTTTCTCAACAAAGTGGAGGGTCTAAAAAGGCCTTATTTACATAACAGATAACATAGTCGCGTTGCTGTTGAAATTGTACTTAATCTCCATTTGTATTGCAAGGGTACCCTCAGGATGAGAAAATTATTTCATCTTTGATGTTTGTTGTTTTAAAATGGTTCTTTATTGCGCCATATTTGCAAATAATGCAAGTTGTTATATAATAATGTATTTTGGTATTCTACGCTTTACCGCACCGTTTTACTTGTCTGAATCCCGTGCCCGTATATTTTTAACAATGTTCATTCTCCGGACTAACCTGAATTTGTTTTTATTTAAGATCGGTCAATAACTTTCCGAGATATTGCAGTCGTGATATTCAGTGTATCTATGCGTATTTAGTACCTATTTACGTTTTAATACTTTGTTACTGTTACATAACTTCATAAAAAGTTATGACATTAGATCACGTTGATAAATATTTATGTCCATATCAAACAGACACTCGCTACCTCGTCCGCATGGGAATCGGTTTTATTACATTAGTACCTAAAGTCATGATTGTTTCAGCCGCCAAGCAACATTAATGTGTTCTAGTCTAAAGACTAGTACAGTGTAACTGGTATAGTGTAACAAAAAAAACAACTTCAAAAAAGGAAGTTTCTTCTCAATTCGACCGTAAATATATCTTTTTATGTTTGTTCCCGGAAAACTTCGTGTTTTATGAACTGATTTTGATGATTCCTTTTTCGTTGGAGAGGAGATAGTTTGGTACCTTGGCAAAGAAACCAGAATCTGATAATAGAATCCTGGAGAAATAGAGCGGAGCTTTAAAAAATTGTAGGGACAACTTACGTGCGTTTGTTCATTTTTCCATTAAGTACTTTAAATCACTACAATTTAATAAAGGTCTAGAATCGATCTGATGATGGAGTCGAACAACAGGTGAGGGAACTCTTCAACGATTTACTGTAGTTACCTTGTGTTTGAGCTTGATTAATTTGTCTCAATGAGAACTTTACATTTAGATGGGCTGTGACTATCATTAAGGGTCTGGTGATGAAAACGAAGAACAGTTAACGGAGTTAGTCACCTCTATCCCACCTATCAAAATGTTTTAGCAGTCTAGGCGTGCTAGACAGAAAATTTACTTTCGCACTTTTAATATTAGTATCGTTTATGAATGTTTAAAATCATCTTAATCAATGTCAAAATACTAAATGCGGCAAACATGTTCGCTTACAGGATAATGTCGAATAAATACAAATAAAACATGGCTTTTATTGCGGTATATAACTAATACCGCAATACTCATGTTAAGTAACGTTGTTGAATACTTACATTTACAAAGGCTATATAAATTAAAGCATATTACACTTACATACATATGGAAATTATTATTATTTCTTCAATAAAAATTATACTAGCAGATACGCGCAACTTTTCCAGGGTTGATTTCTTTTTATTTATTTATTTTTTACCTAATTTTATAACGAAATGTAAATTTACCCATATTTTTCTAATCGCTCACTGTAATACGATCGGTAAAGGTTAATATATATGGTTTTCAGAATAATAAAAAAACACCACGAATGACTATACCCTTTAAAGGATTTTAGGGTCAGGAATGCCTTTTCTGCAGGCAGGACTTGAGTAGGGCTCATGTCCATTGCTAGAATAAGTCATAGATACAATAACATAACGACAAATTGATAAAAATATATATATCGGAGTATCAGCATTCTCCTTGACATCTCTTTTGTTTTCTTTAGTTTTTCGTAGGGTTAGATTGCAAGCATAAAATCTTTAACAAAAAATAGAACCTACTTAAAACGCACTAAAAAGTAAAAAATAATTGTGTCATTTAGTTGCTTTAATTTACTTAAGCATATCTATGAAGTCGGTGCCAGCCTGTCATAGTATATTATACGGCACTTGTAGCCAAAAAGCTACCGATACTTACACAAAAACCGAAATCGTTGCAAGTGTGCCTATACAATTTGAAGAGTTCCTTCAATTTTCCCAGGATATCATCATCAGATCCTAACATGATGACAATGAGACCACCTTGGAAGTGTGTCTTTTCGAATAAAAAAATAATTATCAAAATCGGACAACTCTGTAAAGAGTTATGCGTGGTCATACATAAAAAAAAAAATATATACATGTCGAATTGAGAACCTCCTCCGTTTTTTTTTCGTCGGTTAAAAATAAAGTCTTTGTCTTCACGAACAGATTTATTGCAAGTTTACAATGTTTTGATACATGAAGTAGATTTCTATAATTCCTGGAGTATTATTAACATTCAGAGCAGTAGGTTGTCTACACCTACCTTACTTTACTCCTTAATTTAATTTACTTCTTAAGAACACCTTTACACTGGTCCAACTCGACCAAGTATCCTCACTGCACTCTAGACACAAACAAACTACTCAACTCCTATTGGAGGCGACACAGTTAACTAAGTCAAAGTAGAGACTTTCATCTCACATTCATCATGTGATGAGATATTACGCAACATTTACACGTTATAAATCAAAGTGAATTAAGCTAAATCTTAAGTAATGCTTTAAGTAAGCAAACGTTATCTCTCATTAAATGATTAACAATTAGTTCTATTTCGATTACTTCCATAAACAAACTCGTGACATACCATAAATAATTACTTCCACAGACAGTAACATTTCCATAGACAATGTCATCTATCACAATATTACAACAATCTATCCTAAGTCTAGTCTAAGATCACTTCCTCCGACATATATAAGTATACATTAGAATTGAGAAACTCCTTTTTTTGACGTCGTTTAAAAAGACCCATTCAGTGCCTTACATTGTGATGGTACAGAGATAAAAGTAGGTACCTATTCGTACTCGAAATAGGTACTCCCTCATTTCACCCCTTGTTATAGAGACATTCTACAATTTAATTAAGGAGGTTAGTGGGTCTGTTTCTCATGTACGTCTCAATCAAGGCTCTACCAAATGGTTAGTATTATTGTATTCGGTGGTGCCGTGATTAAATTAGTAGTGTCGACTGCACACGACATACTGTAATGACGTTTGCAATTAAACTGTATTGTGGTTATTGATAGACTGTGAACATATGACAGTTCCACTATTGAACTATTTATCTATTATTTCGAGTATGTCATAATACCTCAATTGTTATTACTACAAATGCTATAAATACTCGTAGTTCGTAGTTTTTGACGACCTCCGTGGCGCAGTGGTATGTGCGGTGGATTCCTGGCCTACAAGACGGAGGTCCTGGGTTCGATTCTCGGCGGGGCAGATTGAGATTTTTCTTAATTTGTCTTGGTCTGGCTGGTGGGAGGCTTTCGCCGTGGCTAGTTACCACCGATGTCGTGTAGAAACCGATAGGAGTGTGGATTTCATCTTGCTCCTAACAAGTTAGCCCGCTTCCATCTTAGATTGCATCATCACTTAACATCAGGTATGATAACAGTCGAGGCCCAACTTGTAGTCAAATAAAAAATAAAAGTTCAGTTAAAGATTATTTTGGAGAAAAAAAAATTTTAGCTAACTCTATATATGTTCTTTGAAAAACATGCGAGCGACGTATGCATAGGATGCGTGTATTGGATATTTTGAATTTCGATTTTGTCACAATTTAAATTAATTTTAAGTTATTTATTCAAAAAGTAATTATTCTGTTGACGATGAATACTTTAATTTAAGGATTTTTATGTCTATTATATAAGGTTTGTTAGGGTTGAATTTACCTCGTTTATACTAAAATCAAGGAAAAAAAATTATTACCTTTTTTTAATACATCGACCCAAGGCACATACATAGGAACCTTACAATTCTTATCCAATCAATTCAACAAACTCATTAAAAAATTTATTAAATTCTGATACAGAACCAATTACATCAAGTCCAGACTCCAATTAATTACATTATATGCAACTAAACGGAATGCCACATATAAAAATTATGAGAGCGTATCGCGAAACATAGCCATGACATTTTAAGCTATTATACTACTTCAGTTAGAAGGAATTTAAGTTTTATTGCAAAACAATAAGGTGCATTATAGTTTATTTCAGTTGTGCTCCAATCAAGTCGCGCATTGGCCTTATTTTCACTGATTTTCTCTTAGTTATAATATCGCGTATAGCGCGATAGTATTTAATCTTATAATTACTTGAAATATTTTTTGTTTTAAATTATTTATAGTTTTACAAATAAATATACACGTTGTATACAATATGGAAGATTATGTAACATCTGAAAGCGTAAGAATGTGCAACTTCTTATTAGAAAGGTACGTTTATTCTACTAAAGTGATAGAAGTTTCTTTTTTAACCGACGAAAAACAACGGAGGAGGTTCTCAATTCGATACGTATATTTTTTTTTATGTATGACCACGCATAACTTTTTACAGTATTGTCCGATTTTGATAATTCTTTTTTTATTACAAAGGGCACACTTCCAAGGTGGTCCTATTGTCATGTTCATATGTGTATGTATCATCATGTTAGGATCTGATGATGATATCCTGGGAAAATTGAAGGAACTATTCAAATTTTATAGGCACACTTGCAGCGATTTCGGTTTTTGTGTAAGTATCGGTAGCTTTTTGGCTACAAGTGCCGTATAATATACTATGACAGTATAGTACGAGTTGGTTACGTGGCAATAAATCACTAAAAATTAAGAAATAAAATTTTTTAACAAAAAAATTGGTTGTCTGTAAAGTCGGTTTACTGACGATAGTTGAACGTGACAACGACTTAAGAAAATACTGATGGATGGTAGCATTTAATTGGTTATTAAAATTTTTAATTTAAGTATATTTTTATAAATATTAATTTATATTAATAAAATAATTGATTTTGATTTTATAAAGTTATATTTTAAATTTATAATAAATATATTTATTTTTAATTTAAAATTAATATATTTAATAATTATATTTAATAGACGGATGTCGAACGCAAAGGCCGATTGTGCTTCTTTGTCGCTCGTTCTGCGCTCTCGCTTGCACTTCAAGCCTTACATGGAACGCCTCAAAGCGAGGTAACGCTGTATGAGTTAAGTTTTTTCGTGCGTGCAGCCGGCTCTATCGAATTATAAGACGTTATCACGTCAAAAAATAGAACCGTCTCAAAACGCACTAAAAAATAAAAAATAACTGTGTCATTTAGTTTGCCACCAAGGTTTCTACTACATTACCTAGAACCCACAAACTGCTTTAATACGTAAAATAAATGTTCCTTAAACTTGGCTGGCACCGACTTCATAGATATGCTTAAGTAAATTAAAGCAACTAAATGATACAGTTATTTTTTACTTTTTAGTGCGTTTTGAGTCGGTTCTATTTTTTGTAAAAAAATTTTTGTTGCTTACGTTCAAATAAAGATCGAATCACAGAAATCTTCAACCTAGCGTGTCCTCTACTAAACTATAGAGACGTATGTCCTCGACGAATACTTGGTTCTAGAGTGTAGAGTGTGGAAACTGTGAAAATAAATGTAGGTAAGTCTCTTCATTTATTTTCACACCACAGTACATTACATTAAAAAAAAATTAAGATGTTATTGAACGTTAAACGCAAAAACAAAAGTTAACATAGACTGTATTTTTTTAACTGCTTTTTTAAGTGTTCTACGTCAAAAAATGTAGCCAGAGATGAAAAGTAGTTGCTGTAATCATCCTTAAATGGAAAATCAATAAAGTTGTTAACTGGCACTCAAATTAAACTGAACGTTATAGGTTTTATTGAAAATCGATTGATTAAAACAGCAGACGATAGGTACACAACTCTACTGGGGTAAGCATATAGCGTAGCATAGCAATTAGAAATATGCATAGGGTTCATTTTCCTCTTTTTAATTGACTTCAAAAAAAAGGAGGTTAGCAATTCGACCCGTATGTATGTATATTTCCAGAACTGCCCAGTTTTCGTATATGTTGGTCTATATCAGCGTTTGAACAAATGTGCCAAATTTCAAAAGTGTATGTATGTATGTTTTTATGTTTGTTATCGCATATCTCTGGAACTACAAGTCCGATTTAAGTAATTCTTCTTTTGTAGTACTAGGTATTGTTCAAGTTAGGGAATATTGCAAGTTTCGTCAATATCGGTTCAGTAGTTTTTAAATAGGAAATTTTTATATACGAACACGCATAACATTTCACAGATTAATCCGATTTTGTCAATCAGCGATGATGATGTCACGAGTCTTGTTTTGAACAAAATATGATTTTTTTTAGCGACTACAAGTTGGCCCTTGACTGCTGTCACACCTGATGTTAAGTGATGATGCAGTCTAAGATGGAAGCGGGATAACTTGTCAGGAGTTGGATGAAATCCACACCCCTTTCGGTTTCTACACAACATCGTACCGGAACGCTAAATCGCTTGGCGGTACGTCTTTGTCGGTAGGGTGGTAACTAGCCACGGCGAAAGCCTCCCAAGCAGTCATGATGTGGCAATGATATACATACGAGTACCTACATACGTAATATAAGTGTTTACTTTAAATGGAGATGGTTGAAAAGCAAATCCTACGAGGAAAAATAAATCGCTCAGTAACTTGATGCGTCGTGGAGTCGATAAATTACCGTCCGCCGGGACAACTAAAACTGTCAACCACACCGAAAATACGCGCGCGATGCAAAACGTAGGTGTTGCCACCGTTTGATAATCGGATAGAGTCCATCTCCACCATGCAAAACGTAAGGAACAGACTGGAAAATAGGTTTTCGCGCGTATGCAAAACAAAGAAATTGCCAGTAACTTGATAGTCGGATCGATACATCTCCATCAGCAAACTAAAACTGTAACACACTGAAAATACGCGCGCGATGCAAAACGTAGGTGTTGCCACCGTCTAATAATCGGATAGACTCCATCTCCACCATGCAAACGTAAGGAACTCACGTGAAAACGCGCGATGCAAAAAAAATAAATTGCCAGTAATTGATGCGTCGTGGAGTCGATAAATTACCGTCAGCAGGGGCAACTAAAACTGTCAACCACACTGAAAATACGCGCGCGATGCAAAACGTAGGTGTTGCTACCGTTTAATTAATCGTATAGAGTCCATCTCCACCATGCAAAACGTAGGTAACATGATTGTTGAACAAAGCTATTGTTTTTTCGAGCGTATGAATTGGCTCAGTAACAGCGCATTTATTAAGCTTAAAATTTCAGTGTCGATACAATAAAAACGACTAAAACTGTCAACCATTCCATAAATACGCCCGCGATGCAAAAGGTGTTACCTCCGTCCGACAATCGTAGCAATTTCATACCCACTGTGGTATGGTTTGAATAACCATTGGGGATGAAATGCTTACGGATATCAAACAGTGGCAACGCCTGCGTTGTGCATGTGCGGGTGTCCAATCTCATATTCATCATTATCATCATATTTATCATCGGCCTATTTACACGACTGTTGATGAACATTTGTATTTCTAACTTAACACCACCATCTATATGTTTCATCATTATCAACGCCTGCGTTGTGCATGTGCGGGTGTCCAATGTCATATTCATCATCATCATCATCGTCATCATATTTATCATCGGTCTCTTTACACGACTGTTGAAGAACATTTGTTATTCTAACTTAACACCACCATCTATATGTTTCATCATTATCAACTCCTGCGTTGTGCATGTGCGGGTGTCCAATGTCATATTCATCATCATCATCATCGTCATCATATTTATCATCGGCCTATTTACACGACTGTCGATGAACGTTTGTATTTCTAACTTAACACCACCATCTAGATGTTTTATCATTATCTACGCCTGCGTTGTGCATGTGTGCAATGTCATATTCATCATTATCATCATATTTATCATCTGCCTATTTACACGACTGTTGATGAACATTTGTATTTCTAACTTAACACCACCATCTATATGTTTCATAATTATCAACGCCTGCGTTGTGCATGTGCGTGTGTCCAATGTCATATTCATCATCATCATCATATTTATCATCGGTCTATTTACACGACTGTTGATGAACATTTGTATTTCTAACTTAACACCACCATCTATATGTTTCATAATTATCAACGCCTCTGTTGTGCATGTGCGGGTGTCCAATGTCATATTCATCATTATCATCATATTTATCATCGGCCTATTTACATGACTGTTGATGAACATTTGTATTTCTAACTTAACACCATCATCTAGATGTTTCATCATTATCAACATTATCTGTCTATTTTTACCCGTCTGACGAATGAAGGTTGTTTTTCGAGCGTGTTTACGAGTGTGTACAAGGATGTACAAGTATCAGTGTTTGGAACATGCTACGGGAAAACGTTTACCGGATTTCAACATAATACGTGTCATTAGAACGATCTTTGTCACAGAATACATAATATGTAGTCTCAGCTGTAGAAGTTATATTGTGTGTTATTTTTTATGTTATTATTATTTTATTTATTTTATTTATATTATATTATTATTACAATATGTTTTTTTTAAGATTTGGACCATGTCATTTTCGGTCATGTTTTTGATTATTTAATTTGTTATTGTTAATTAATCAAATGAAAATATACCCTATAGTAAAAACCCTTTGCCCAACTGAATAGTTGCTAAATTGTGATAGATACTATGGAGTTAATTTTAATGTGGTTTCTTATTACGTATGTAGGTCGCATAACCTTTTTTGGTGGGTCATGGAAAGCTTTCCGATGTAACTTTTGTGATACAGGGGTACACCGTTTGCGAATCCCCAATAAAAAAGTAATAAAAGCTGTTTTGCTAGCGTGAAATCGGTAGGGCTCTTTTATTTAAAAGTTACTTTAAGGCGAATTAAAATATCAGAGAACGGACGGAATAACAAAATGAAAATTTGTATATAGTCTTTTTTTAGAAATCAATAACTATTTATTATGTAGAAAATAAACGTTTTCACAAACAACATCTTTGTCCTATCCCATCCCACTATGTTGGATTCGCTTAATGACAAACTTTGCTATGCCCAGTCCTGAATTCGAGTTCTGAGTCAAGCTAAATTGAACTTTTCTTCATTGAAATTCGCAGTAAAAATTACAGGTCACATTCGGAAAGTTGGTAGTTAACTTACATTTGGTACATCCCCGTACCTTAGAGAGCAAGTTAAAAGATCGGTACCGGTGGTTATCATTAATATTCTAAGTCAAAAACGTCGTGTGAAGCAATAGAAAGGAGTGTGAGTTTCATCCTACTCCTAACAAGCTGGCCCGCTTCCATCTTAGATTGCATTTTAGACCTTTTTTATTCGATACCAAGTAATTTTAATTATCACTTATCTTCATAGCGTGTTTTGAAACTCTTATACTTAACTTTTAATTAATAAATAAATATTATAGAACAATTACACACATCGCTATACAGCCTCAAAGTAAGTGTACTCGTAAGTAGCTTGTGTTATGGGTGCTATGATAACTGATGAATATTTTTATATATAAACACTTATAACATATAGATAAACACCCAGATACTGGAAAACATCCATGCTCATCACACAAACATTATCCAGACGTGGGAATCGAACCCACAGCCTAGGAAGCAGAAGCAGGGTCACTACCCACTGCACCACTCGGCCGTCAAACTTACTGATTTTTTTTTAATTTACTGAATAAAAACAATATTAGCATTGGAATGAACCTAATGGGTGTAAGCTTTAGATTCCCTATGGTAACTCCCGGCCCTGTAGTGACCGATAAAATATGCCTGGGTAATATTGACGAGTAGGTACATATTTGATACATACAGTGCAATAACTAGGGCAGTGCTAGCGGTGCCCAGGCACAGGGAGCAGACCCTGGATGGGCGAAGAAATGACCAGACCATAGACAAACAATACCTTATTCTCAGTCAGTTACAAGTCTATAGGGCACAGTTACGCACCCTGGCACAGGGCGCATAAATTGCCGGTTACGGCTCTGATTACAGCATATTCTTTTTGCTCCAGGGAAACAGTAAACGAAGTAAGGAGTGGCAACACAACGACATGGCGGTTCTGGGAGAAGCGGCGGCTGGTGGTGGCTCTGCTGGCGTTCTTCGGCTTCTTCAACGTGTACGCGCTGCGGGTCAACCTGTCGGTGGCCGTGGTTGCCATGACCGAGCCGGTAGAGGTGGAGCTGGAGAATGGGACTATTATTTACGTAAGTGTAACCCATCAAACTCTGAGCTTTTCATTCTTCTATGAATAAGTACATTTCAAGCTTGGAATCGGGAACTTGGTTGTGTTACACTCCGGTGCCTCGGAGAGCACGTTAAGCCGTCGTCGTCACTATCATCAACATCTGATAGTCATGGTTAAAAAATGAAACTTTATCACCCTACGCCCGCCAACCCGCATTGGAGCAGCGTGGTGGGTCTACGCTCTATATCCCCTCTCCTGTAAGGAGAGAGGCCTGGCCCTGTAGGGAACCGTTAATAGGCTGATAATGATGAACCCATGACAATGAACTATGTGCCTCGCAAAGAAAGAAGGCTCAGAGTCAAGTTAAATAGATATGGAAAGACAAGAGGATTACCAAAACTGCTAAGTTTTGAATGCTGAGGTATCTAGTATTTCTAATATTTGTATACGGTGCCGAAAGTTGCGATATCAAAAATGTCCTGGAAACATGGTTTTAGAAGCGTTTATTATAATCGGCTTTGCGTGATGTTTAACATTGTAACTTTCACTATCAGATGTTAGATATAAGAGCAGACAGACGGGATAGACGGCTTGACTAATGTTCTGAGACACGGTGATGTTAACATTTTTATTACTAGAGCAGTCTGATAATAAAGACATCCTTACTAATATAGCAAAGGCGAAAGTTTGTAAGTATGGATAGATTGATGTTTGTTACTATTTCACGCAAAAACTACTGAATGGGTTTTAATGAAACTTCACATTATATCCCGTAATCTCACGGGAACAAGAACTTTCGCGTGAAACTTCACATTTTATCCCGTAATCTCACGGGAACAAGAATTATCGCGTGAAACTTCACATTTTATCCCGTAATCTCACGGGAAACTTCACATTTTATCCCGTAATCTCACGGGAACAAGAACTATCGCGTGAAACTTCACATTTTATCCCGTAATCTCACGGGAAGCTTCACATTTTATCCCGTAATCTCACGGGAACAAGAACTATCGCGTGAAACTTTAAATTTTATCCCGTAATCTCACGGGAAACTTCACATTTTATCCCGTAATCTCACGAGAACAAGAACTATCACGTGAAACTTCACATTTTATCCCGTAATCTCACGGGAAACTTCACATTTTATTCCGTAATCTCACGGGAACTAGAACTATCACGTGAAACCGCAGGCGTCTTTTATTAGTTAAGTAATAGCTTTAAGGACAGTTGTTTTTTTTTATCGACTACAAGTTGGCCCTTGACTGCTATCACACCTATGTTTAATGATGACACAGTCTAAGATGGAAACGGGCTAACTTGTTAGGAGTGGGACGAAAATCCACACCCGTTTCGGTTTCTACACGTTTTGCTTTTTAACCGACGAAAAAAAACGGAGGAGGTTCTCAATTCGACACGTATATTTTTTTTTTTTTTTTTATGTATGACCACGCATAACTTTTTACAGTGTTGTCCATTGACATATTAATACTATGGACTTCGGGTCAGCGATAAAAAGTGTCCGAACCAAAAGTAAGCCAAAACGCGAAATGACTTCCAATCGCAATTCAGTCTCATATTAGCTGACTGACAGAATACACGTCAATAATGCCGTAATGTGTTATAAAAAACTTGTAAGAACTACCCGAGTAAGGTGAGAAAAGAAGACGGTGTACCATATTTTCAGTAAGGAAATATTTACTGATGATTTTAAAGTATTATTTTGCTTAGAAACAGGCTATTTTATTAAAATTTTAATAAACTATAGAAACGAATTGCATAACCAACCAAAATGAACAAAAGAATCTATCTGTCCTTTTCCCATACGCTACCCGCGTATAGGATAGAAGGAGTGCAATATGTTTATCTAATTAACCACATTTAGTTCGGATCTGCCGTGAGCAATAGAATGTTTTAGAACAACGACTGCATAGAGTTATTTTGTTGTTTAACATTTGAATTATTTAATTACTTAATTTTTTAATGAAAATAATTTTATAATTTATTTTTTATGTCAACTTATATTTTTTATGTCATGAAAATTAATCAAATAACTTTTACCATAATGGTATATTAATTTGATAACTATAAGAATTATCTAACGTCATTGAAGTAAAAAAATATATTTTCAGTTTAATTAAAAAGAGGAAAATATCGAGAACTTAAAATTTCAAAGTAAAGAACTATGTCGAGTGGCATATCATTTTGTACATTAGTGGATTTGGTTTGTAATGAATTATTATTATAACTAATTATTATTTTATACAAGATAATTACAACAAATATTATTTGGTACAAGATTTATCCCAGCATATAGAGGTCAGGGATATGTAAATATAAATTAAAATTTGCTGTAAATATAATATATAAATATAAGATGCCAAAAAATTTGAAAGCTACCGACTCCACACCATTTATGTTGTCCTATTTTCACGAGAAGCTGTCATGTCAAAAAAAGGCTGCCATGGCAACCGTCAATCGAAGCTGATTACTTATTACATGCAATTAGACCGTTGCAAATTAGACTGTATAACAATACGATAAGACATACATTACAATGTTATTTTGTGTATAAAAACATAAATACATCCTAGTGTGTATAAAATATCTTGGGACACTTTTGACGTAAATTTTGCATTAGACCCGAAGTCCATAGTACTAATATGTCAATGGTGTTGTCCGATTTTGATAATTCTTTTTTTATTAGAAAGGGCATACATCCAAGGTGGTCCCATTGTCCGCTTGTTAGGATCTGCTGATGATATCCTGGGGAAATTGAAGGAACTCTTCAAATTTTGGAGGCACGCTTACAGCGATTTCGGTTTTTGACTCGGTATCGTAGCTTTTTGGCTACTAGTGCTATATAATATACTATGACAGTATAGTACGAGTACGCTACGTGGCGATAAATCACTAAAAAGTAAGAAATAAAAATTTTTAACAAAAAATAGAACCGACTCCAAACGCACTAAAAAGTAAAAAATAACTGTGTAATTTAGTTGCTTTAATTTACTTAAGCATATCTAGAAGTCGGTGCCAGCCAAGGTTTCTACTTTCAAGGACGTTACCTAGAACCCACAAACTGCTTTACTACGTAAAATAAATGTTCCTTAAACTTGGCTGGCACCGACTTCATAGATATGCTTAAGTAAATTAAAGCAACTAAATTACACAGTTATTTTTTACTTTTTAGTGCGTTTGGAGTCGGTTCTATTTTTTGTTAAAAATTTTTATATAAAGATTATTTACGAACGATAAAACCTTCCAAGGCATCTTTAATTTAGGTCATGAAACAAGAAACAAAAAATGCCAGAGGGGGAAAAACAACGATACTTCGCAAGATAAGACCGACTTAATATATTCAACAAAACCAATATGTTAAAATGCGATAAACAGAAATGATGGTAAAGACGCTTTTACATATGCGGTGCGAGGATTTATGAATGAAAATGAATGAATGAATGAAATATTCTATATTGTACACAAAAAAATAAAAACAAACAAAGAGAAAATACCTTAAAAACTAATGTACAATTGGCGGTCTTATCGCTAATGAGCGATCTCTTCCAGACAACCAATTATATTTAAGGAAAAGTGTATATATTGGAGTAGGCTCGGGTGTACGTACACAAAAATAAAGAACGAAACTTACTGAACTAAAATAAAAATTGACTTACATAATATAATTATCTAAATACACACACATACACAAATTCATACATACATAAATACAACATGTTTATAGTAAAATAAATAAATAAATGAAAATAATAGAGACTAGACGAAATCCAGGAGAGAAAGGGAAGAAAGAGAGTACTAGGCTATGGAGGATAGAAGTGAGCATTCACCAGTCGTTTAAAAGTGACTAGTGATTGCGCACGGCGAATGTCTAGAGGTAAGGAGTTCCAAAGCCGAGCAGCTTTGACAGAGAAGGATTTAATTAAAGATTTATTTAAAGCTTATTAAAACTGTCTCGTTGGTCCAGTAGCCTTTGATTCTTCGGGTCATTGACCTGCCAACACATGTGGAGTAGCAGCATTGGGGTAACAGCTAATTAGAGCTAAACTGACAAGAGGTTCACGTGTAGCTTCGACGTCACATGGTCAAAAGTGAACCTCGCGTTGTCAAGTCAGGTGCTAGGTAGTTTAAGCTGTAGCTTTTAATAAAGCTTTGCATCTCGTACATTATGTGAGCATGACCTAACTTTTATATGATCGATCGTAATAAATGAAAATGAGCGTAACGTAATGCGCCTATAAATACTTACAGTAAAGCCAGCGTTGTATGAAATCTCACGCATAACATTATCCGGGATTAACTTTACGAAGCGAACTTTTATCGCGATCCAATAAAAGCGTACTGACGTATTAGCATTTATTCCGAAAAAAATTGAAGGCATACCTACACAGTGTTGCCAGGCGTCTGAATAAAACCGGATAGGCTTTTGATTGCATGTCAGACCAAAATAAATTGTCTTTTGTCGATTTATTTGGCTTTGGTTGGGCTTTTTACGTTGCATTAGAATTGAATAAGGTTTAATGTAATAATCAAGGCCATACAAGTACAGAATGGGGTTGCCGTGTTCTAAAATGGAGACCACGTATCACTAAGCGCAACTTAGGACGCCCTCTAGATCGATGTTCCGACGACCGCAAAAATGTGGCTGGATGAGGAAGGCAGAGGATTGTTGAAGTTGTCAGTGGACTGATACGAGCTGAATTAATAAATGAAAATCAAAAAATCTTGATTTTCATACAATTTTTTTATTTTACCTATGAGACAAAATCCTCAGTAATATATGGTGTCCAAGCTTTTTCCCAAACTGGATAATCTGTCTGGCTTATAGGTTTGGCGACCTGGCTACCCTACCTGCACAGCATTTTTTAAATTGACTCTAGTGTACGGTTCTTTGAATAAATGGGTCACGATGTTTTCATTACGAGTGCGAAAATAAAATAAGTTGGTCTATTTATACAAGTAGATCGTTATCTATAATTAGAATTTTAGTTGGTTACGAAATTAAATTTCAGTTTTTAAAATGCAGTTCTTGAATAAACTGTGGAGTGTTCTTCAAATTTAATACAAAGGGAAAACTTGCTTTCACCTTATTTACTCTGCAAAATTAAAAGATCTTGTGTAATTAATTATTCTCTATAGTTTATGGTCATTTTGCTCGTACCACGCTGTTAGAATTCTAGTTAGCGGTCTTAGGCCAATGTTTATCTATTGTGATGATCACTATCAGATTTTAATGATCGGAACCCTGCTTAACGTGCTCTCGGCATCTGATACATGGTATAGCACGGCATCCTCACCAATTCTTTCAGGAAAGAACCCGGGAAGTTCCCGACATTGGTGAGAAGAGAATTTATTGGAGGAAAACAGCTCTATCACATATAACATTCATATCCTGTACTGAGGTCACATAGACTGTATCTTTTGACCCAACGAGGCGGTTGATGATTGATTGAACAATAATATGAAATAAAACAAATGTTAATAACTTCTCTTTTTTACCCGACTGCATCAGAAGGAGGGTTATGTTTTTCGAGCGTATGTATGTATGTATGTATGTCCATTTCTTCGGCACGCGCTACAGCCTAAACGGCTGAACGGATTTTGACATGTGAGATGTCGTTGAATTTGTCAAAATTGTGGTAGTGACATAGGCTATATAAATTTTCAAAATGGCGGCTGTAAATGGGGGAAAAAAGGGGGGATGTGTGTATTTTTTTCTCTTATCATAGCAATATGGGTACCATTCAATTTATATATAAATATCATATCATGTTCATATTACTTTTTTAACAAAAAATGGCAAAAAGTGTACTAAGTGTACCGTCTCATTTCTACACCATAAACTAAAACTAAAAAGTCTCAAATAAAATTATTATTATAAAAACAAAAACCCGACTGCTTAGAAGTTATGAACTAAAAAGAGAAAAACAAGGATCACTATATCTGTATAAAATTCTAAATACTTTATAACTAACCCCGCAGGTTAAAATATTTTGTCCCTGTTTGCAGCACCATAAAGTATTTAGAATTTTATACAGATATAGTGATCCTTGTTTTTCTCTTTTCAGTTCATAACTTCTAAGCAGTCGGGTTTTTTGTTTTTATAATAATAATTTTATTGAGCATTAAAAATACCACTATACAATCTACCTATTTAATAAAACAACATCTGTTAGTGTGACATTCAATATTCAATTCATCAATTCCAGGTACCAGAATTCGACTGGTCCTCCACAACGAAGGGCTGGGTGCTGAGCTCGTTCTTCTACGGCTACTTAGTGACTCAGCTCCCGGGCGGGTGGCTGGCGGCTAAAATAGGAGGTAACAGGTTCGTTCCTTCTTGAAGAATACCTTAGAATATTGTTATCAGGACACCAGATATAAACTTTACAATACTCGCTGTTTCAAGAATTTATGCTTTCTTTCCGAAGCCTAGCACTAGCACTAGGCACCGTTAGTGTAAGATTTTACCGCGTCTGTATCGAAAACTGTAAACGCAAATTTTATATGGAATTGGAGTAGCGCCATCTAGTTATAGTGAGAGTAAACGCTTTTTTTTTCTATATAATTTGACGTTGCGAGTGAGTACGTTTTTAAGCAGTCGCTCGGTGAAAAACTCGCACTCGCCCCACAGATGCAACTGCCAAGCGAAACCTTTTTGATGATGTTGTTGAACAATTTCGAAATAAGGCAATTGACTGAAACAACTATCTCAAAATTAAACTCTAACTGTATTAAAATTCCACATGATGGTAATCTTGCGAGCAAGGTTCTTTACTCTTCTTTCAATTAAGGGTAATCTATATTTCTCACAATCTACATCTACATTTGACGAATATCTTCAAAAGAAGTGTTATTAGTTTTTTATGGAGTAATAAAGTGAACCATAGTGATATTATTGGGAGCCTCGACATTACTGATTCCCATTTACCTTGCTCTAATTGACTATTGACTTGGTGTTACTCTCGAATTCCCAACTCTGGATTGCTGACAAATTGTCTTCTTCTTCTAGAAGTAGAAACATGTAAAGCAAAACTAGTAGTGACAGGCTACGTGTCCAATTGTGAGACAATTGAAAGCTTAAGATGAGCACAGCGAGATATGTCGTATGGAGAAAAAGATGCAATCGAAAATATTGCTCTCTTCTGTTCCAAGACCGCACAAGATAACCACTGTACAAACGATGTAGTTTATTATACGTAATATTAATTATGTCTTTAACAGAATGTTCGGTATTGGTCTTGGCGCTACATCGCTACTGACTCTATTCACGCCGCCGCTCGCTCACATCAGCACGGGGCTCCTGATCGCTGTTAGAGTTGTGGAGGGACTTTTTGAGGTAAAGGCTTCATTTTAAAACCTGTTGTAGCATTTGATATGCAGTAAAAGTATTTAATATTTTGCCACACAGCAACAGGTCGATGGGCAACGCAACATTGGCATGTGAAAGAAATAAATAGAGGAGGAGGATGTTATATGTTTTAGTAAATATATTACAACTCAATATTTCACAGCGTCGTTTCGTCCTGTTTTATCGGCATCAATCAGCCGTACGAGGTAGTCTACGTTACCAGCTTATGCTTCATTAATCGTGACGGAGACAGTACAACCTTATTATCGTTTCATTCATTCATAATTATAAGTAGAAGCTTTCAAGTTTTTAAAATATATGTTGATATGTTGTAGGGCGTGACTTACCCGTGCATACACGCCGTGTGGTCGCGCTGGGCGCCCAGCTCGGAGCGCGCTCGCCTCGCCACGTTCGCCTTCAGCGGCAGCTACGTCGGCACCGTGGTGTCCATGCCCGTGTGCTCGCTGCTGGCGCACTACACCGGCTGGCCGGGGATATTCTACGTGTTCGGTGAGTGTGCGAACATGTAAACGCGCCTCGCCACGTTCGCCTTCAGCGGCAGCTACGTCGGCACCGTGGTGTCCATGCCCGTGTGCTCGCTGCTGGCGCACTACACCGGCTGGCCGGGGATATTCTACGTGTTCGGTGAGTGTGCGAACATGTAAACGCGCCTCGCCACGTTCGCCTTCAGCGGCAGCTACGTCGGCACCGTGGTGTCCATGCCCGTGTGCTCGCTGCTGGCGCACTACACCGGCTGGCCGGGGATATTCTACGTGTTCGGTGAGTGTGCGAACATGTAAACGCGCCTCGCCACGTTCGCCTTCAGCGGCAGCTACGTCGGCACCGTGGTGTCCATGCCCGTGTGCTCGCTGCTGGCGCACTACACCGGCTGGCCGGGGATATTCTACGTGTTCGGTGAGTGTGCGAACATGTAAACGCGCCTCGCCACGTTCGCCTTCAGCGGCAGCTACGTCGGCACCGTGGTGTCCATGCCCGTGTGCTCGCTGCTGGCGCACTACACCGGCTGGCCGGGGATATTCTACGTGTTCGGTGAGTGTGCGAACATGTAAACGCGCCTCGCCACGTTCGCCTTCAGCGGCAGCTACGTCGGCACCGTGGTGTCCATGCCCGTGTGCTCGCTGCTGGCGCACTACACCGGCTGGCCGGGGATATTCTACGTGTTCGGTGAGTGTGCGAACATGTAAACGCGCCTCGCCACGTTCGCCTTCAGCGGCAGCTACGTCGGCACCGTGGTGTCCATGCCCGTGTGCTCGCTGCTGGCGCACTACACCGGCTGGCCGGGGATATTCTACGTGTTCGGTGAGTGTGCGAACATGTAAACGCGCCTCGCCACGTTCGCCTTCAGCGGCAGCTACGTCGGCACCGTGGTGTCCATGCCCGTGTGCTCGCTGCTGGCGCACTACACCGGCTGGCCGGGGATATTCTACGTGTTCGGTGAGTGTGCGAACATGTAAACGCGCCTCGCCACGTTCGCCTACAGCGGCAGCTACGTCGGCACCGTGGTGTCCATGCCCGTGTGCTCGCTGCTGGCGCACTACACCGGCTGGCCGGGGATATTCTACGTGTTCGGTGAGTGTGCGAACATGTAAACGCGCCTCGCCACGTTCGCCTTCAGCGGCAGCTACGTCGGCACCGTGGTGTCCATGCCCGTGTGCTCGCTGCTGGCGCACTACACCGGCTGGCCGGGGATATTCTACGTGTTCGGTGAGTGTGCGAACATGTAAACGCGCCTCGCCACGTTCGCCTTCAGCGGCAGCTACGTCGGCACCGTGGTGTCCATGCCCGTGTGCTCGCTGCTGGCGCACTACACCGGCTGGCCGGGGATATTCTACGTGTTCGGTGAGTGTGCGAACATGTAAACGCGCCTCGCCACGTTCGCCTTCAGCGGCAGCTACGTCGGCACCGTGGTGTCCATGCCCGTGTGCTCGCTGCTGGCGCACTACACCGGCTGGCCGGGGATATTCTACGTGTTCGGTGAGTGTGCGAACATGTAAACGCGCCTCGCCACGTTCGCCTTCAGCGGCAGCTACGTCGGCACCGTGGTGTCCATGCCCGTGTGCTCGCTGCTGGCGCACTACACCGGCTGGCCGGGGATATTCTACGTGTTCGGTGAGTGTGCGAACATGTAAACGCGCCTCGCCACGTTCGCCTTCAGCGGCAGCTACGTCGGCACCGTGGTGTCCATGCCCGTGTGCTCGCTGCTGGCGCACTACACCGGCTGGCCGGGGATATTCTACGTGTTCGGTGAGTGTGCGAACATGTAAACGCGCCTCGCCACGTTCGCCTTCAGCGGCAGCTACGTCGGCACCGTGGTGTCCATGCTCGTGTGCTCGCTGCTGGCGCACTACACCGGCTGGCCGGGGATATTCTACGTGTTCGGTGAGTGTGCGAACATGTAAACGCGCCTCGCCACGTTCGCCTTCAGCGGCAGCTACGTCGGCACCGTGGTGTCCATGCCCGTGTGCTCGCTGCTGGCGCACTACACCGGCTGGCCGGGGATATTCTACGTGTTCGGTGAGTGTGCGAACATGTAAACGCGCCTCGCCACGTTCGCCTTCAGCGGCAGCTACGTCGGCACCGTGGTGTCCATGCTCGTGTGCTCGCTGCTGGCGCACTACACCGGCTGGCCGGGGATATTCTACGTGTTCGGTGAGTGTGCGAACATGTAAACGCGCCTCGCCACGTTCGCCTACAGCGGCAGCTACGTCGGCACCGTGGTGTCCATGCCCGTGTGCTCGCTGCTGGCGCACTACACCGGCTGGCCGGGGATATTCTACGTGTTCGGTGAGTGTGCGAACATGTAAACGCGCCTCGCCACGTTCGCCTACAGCGGCAGCTACGTCGGCACCGTGGTGTCCATGCCCGTGTGCTCGCTGCTGGCGCACTACACCGGCTGGCCGGGGATATTCTACGTGTTCGGTGAGTGTACGAACATGTGAACGCGCCTCGCCACGTTCGCCTTCAGCGGCAGCTACGTCGGCACCGTGGTGTCCATGCCCGTGTTACCAGTAAAGTTTCCTTCAGACGCGACTACTCGATTTATCTACATAAAGCTCGGCATGCGAAATTAAGCTCCGTAACTCGCAAAGGTAGGCAGTAAGAGAAAAATATTGAAACAATTCTGTTGCAATAATAGGAATATACAAAATGGCGGCCACTTGTCTAAGTTTTGCAACAGAATCTTATTTATTGATTTATTATTATATATCGATTTTAACGTGTATGTAATAATTTTGTTTTGTTCAGGAATCATCGGCTTAGTGTGGACTACAATATGGTGGTTGGTAGTAAAGGAGTCGCCAGAAAAAGATCCCCACATAACAGCAGCTGAACTAAAATATATACAGGTACACACACAACATATAAGTCTGCTTATGTTTCGGCTGGTGGGAGGCATCGGTCGTGGCTAGATACTATCCTACAGACAGAGACGTAACGACAAGCGTTTAGCCTTCCGGTGCGATGTCGTATAGAAACCCGAAGGGGTGTAGATTTACTCCTAACAAGTTTGCCCTTTTCCATTTTAGATTGCATCATAAGGTGCGATTACAGTCAGCTTGTAATTAATAACAAAAATCTTACTAATATATTTATATATTAGTTATTAGAGTTTATTTTAAAAACCACTACTTTTATTACTTGTAATTGTATTGTAAAAGTTGTAACTGAAATATCGATTCTAAATAAACTCGATATGCTCACGCAGCGAGTTGGTCCGCGTAGGAATAATTATTTTGATCAACCCAATAATTGAAAACGAAGTATTCATCGTAGGATGAATGAATTCAGACATGATCATTACCTGTTAGAGAAATAAATTACTTACTTTCTTTATTTTTTTTTTATCATTAAAATTTTAACCCTTGACTGCAATCACGCCTGCAGCGGAATTTTAAAATAATATTCTGATGTCTTCAAAATTGTTTTATTATTTTATAATATTTTATCTATCGCCGTTTATAAGCAGTCCGTGACGAGAAAAGACGCGGCGAGAAAAACTCGACACATGCCCTTTTTTAATAAATTACAAAACGACTCAATTACAATAACTAATATTACACTAAAAATATGCATAATTTGTGGCAACCAAACGAACAGTGAAATTAAAAACAAAACACTATTCGACTATTCTAACATGTCAATTCTTATCTTTTATTTTATGGCCTGGAATCAAGTCCTTTCGAATCATTTGTCAGTCGACATTACCTTACGTTACCATAGACGATATCGTATTTGTCTATGGTAACATATTCCAATATTTTAAAATGCTAACACACCTTATTTTTGTTTGACCCAATTTGCCAACAAAACTAAAAACGCTGATTCTGCGGAAATGAATCTGCTGTTCAATCGTTTGTCCTGATAGGCAATTGACTTGATGACAGAGGTCATTGCAATATTGCAGGAGTCTCGAGGCGCGATCGCGGTGGACGGGTCGCAGATTCGACACCCGTGGCTGGCCATGCTGAGGTCGGGCCCCGTGTGGGCGATAGTCATGGCGCATTTCAGCGAGAACTGGGGCTTCTACACCCTACTCACCTTCCTGCCTACTTTTATGCAAGGTATTTATATTTTATTATGGTTTTACTAATTAAACGTTCGATTATGATCCATACTTGAGTAGACTAGTTTTTCTCTGTCGCACTTTGGTGTTGGCACTCGCAAGTGACTCATAATTCCAGGAAGAACGAAAGAGACAGAAGAGAAGGAAGGAAGGATAAATGCCTGTTACAAAATTAAATTAAATATAGTCAATCTCTGTCATTGACGTATTAATACTATAGACTTCGGGTCAGCGTTAAAAAGTGTCCGAACCAAAAGAGAGCTAAAACACGAAAAAGATTTCTAATCGCATTCAGTCTCATATTAGCTTACTGAGCGAATACACGTCAATAATGTTTTAGAACAACGACTGCATAGAGTTATTTTATTGTTTAGTATTTGAACTTTTTAATTCCTTCATTTTTGAATTGAAAATAATTTTAATTAATAAATTTTTGTTTTTTATGTCATGAATATTAATCGAAGAAGTTTTACCATAATGGTAAAATGGAACCCTTCCGTCCGTTCGTCGGTCCGTCCTTCACACTCGATTATTGAACAGTTATTTAAAACTGTGACCTAATGTAATTGTCGTAAAAAAATATATTCGTTGGTACTAGATTTATCCCAGCATATAGAGGTCACTGATACATTTAAAGTTTGCTGTGATTATAATATATAGGTTAAAGATGCCAAAAAAAATTCAAAGCTACCTACTCCACACCATTTATGTTGTCCTATTTTCACGAGAAGCTGCCATGTCAAAAAAAGCTGCCATGGCAACCGTCAGTCAAAGCTGATTACTTATTGCAAGCATTTAAACCGTTGCAAATTAGACTGTATAACAATAATACATGACATATATACAATGTTTTACTTTGTTTATAAAAATACAAATACATTCTAGTATATATAACATATCTCGGGACACTTTGGTCGTGAATTTTGCATTACACCCGAAGTCCATAGTACTAACTATTAATATGTCAATGATCTCTGTATATTTATCTATAAAAAAAACCTACTAAAAGACCTCGGCCTTGTTACACGAGTAGTAAGCTCCATATTAGAACAAGTATCCATAGTAGGATATTCCAAATTTGGCTGAGCAGAGAGAATAAAGACACAATAACATTTTTTATCTTTTACTTTTAACTAAAATTAATGGTTTATTTACGACGCGATTTTAAGCAATACTGCATTCATCCTTATCCAAATAAGTATCTTAAATACTTTGTGCATCCAATATAGATCACTTTTGCTATTCAGAGCATGTAATTTAAGTGAATATTTTCCAAGATATGTAAGATTCAAAATGCAGGAACGAGTGTTTGGGGGTCGCGCGGAGCGTGCGTGCGTCGCTGTTGGTTACAGCATTGCACCCATGCGGAGCTGGGGCGGGCCGCTAGTGTTGAATAAAACACGGAAAAGTTTGATGATTTCATTGAAAGTTGCTGAGCGCATCCACCACTTTAATTGCTATATCATTTACATTTTATTCAAATGTACATAACACTGTATCGACACACAATTTAGTATAAATCTGTAATTTTCGTTTTGAAAGTTAATTTTAAATTAAATTGCAAAATTTTGCAGATGTATTCAAGTTCCAAACCTCAGCAACTGGTTGGCTATCAGCAGTGCCATACTTGGCCATGGCCGTGGTTCTCCAAGTCGCAGGTCACATGGCCGACTGGATGCTACACATGCAGCTAATGTCGCGAACTAACATACGGAAGCTGTTCAACTGCGGCGCGTTTTTGGCCCAGGTGAGATTGCTTACTTGATCTCATACTTGGCCATGGCCGTGGTTCTCCAAGTCGCAGGTCACATGGCCGACTGGATGCTACACATGCAGCTAATGTCGCGAACTAACATACGGAAGCTGTTCAACTGCGGCGCTTTTTTGGCCCAGGTGAGATTGCTTACTTGAACTCATACTTGGCCATGGCCGTGGTTCTTCAAGTCGCAGGTCACATGGCCGACTGGATGCTACACATGCAGCTAATGTCGCGAACTAACATACGGAAGCTGTTCAACTGCGGCGCTTTTTTGGCCCAGGTGAGATTGCTTACTTGAACTCATACTTGGCCATGGCCGTGGTTCTTCAAGTCGCAGGTCACATGGCCGACTGGATGCTACACATGCAGCTAATGTCGCGAACTAACATACGGAAGCTGTTCAACTGCGGCGCTTTTTTGGCCCAGGTGCGATTGCTTACTTGATCTCATACTTGGCCATGGCCGTGGTTCTCCAAGTCGCGGGTCACATGGCCGACTGGATGCTACACATGCAGCTAATGTCGCGAACTAACATACGGAAGCTGTTCAACTGCGGCGCTTTTTTGGCCCAGGTGAGATTGCTTACTTGATCTCATACTTGGCCATGGCCGTGGTTCTTCAAGTCGCAGGTCACATGGCCGACTGAATGCTACACATGCAGCTAATGTCGCGAACTAACATACGGAAGCTGTTCAACTGCGGCGCTTTTTTGGCCCAGGTGAGATTGCTTACTTGAACTCATACTTGGCCATGGCCGTGGTTCTTCAAGTCGCAGGTCACATGGCCGACTGGATGCTACACATGCAGCTAATGTCGCGAACTAACATACGGAAGCTGTTCAACTGCGGCGCTTTTTTGGCCCAGGTGAGATTGCTTACTTGAACTCATACTTGGCCATGGCCGTGGTTCTTCAAGTCGCAGGTCACATGGCCGACTGGATGCTACACATGCAGCTAATGTCGCGAACTAACATACGGAAGCTGTTCAACTGCGGCGCTTTTTTGGCCCAGGTGCGATTGCTTACTTGATCTCATACTTGGCCATGGCCGTGGTTCTCCAAGTCGCGGGTCACATGGCCGACTGGATGCTACACATGCAGCTAATGTCGCGAACTAACATACGGAAGCTGTTCAACTGCGGTTTTTTTTTGGTGAGATTGCTTACTTGATCTCATACTTGGCCATGGCATGGCATTGGCACATTATATTAAACCTCTAAACTTCTCTTGAACCGCATACGGTTCAGCGCGCAATAAGTCGTTGAACCGTCCCATGGTACCGAAGCACTTCAAACTTTGCATACAAGCTTAGAACATTGACAAGTAGAATAAATTTCGAAAAAACTTATTAATCTATATCTTTCATTATATTTGTAAGAGGTTGTAAACATAATTATTTTACAATTTTATGAAGATAAACTATTTAAAAAATTGGTTGTCTGTAAAGTCGGTTTACTGACGATAGTTGAACGTGACAACTTAAGAAAATACTGATGGAATGGTAGCATTTAATTGGTTATTAAAAATTTTAATTTAAGAATATTTTTATAAATATTAATTTAAATTAATAAAATAATTGATTTTGATTTTATAAATTTATATTTTAAATTTATAATAAATATATTAATTTTTAATTTAAAATTAATATATTTATAATTTTTAATTTAAAATTAATATATTTAATAATTATATTTAATAGACGGATGTCGAACGCTGCCGAACGCAAAGGCCGATTGTGCTTCTTTGTCGCTCGTTCCGCGCTCTCGCTTGCACTTCAAGCCTTACATGGAACGCCTCAAAGCGAGGTAACGCCGCATGAGTCATGTTTTTTCGTGCGTGCAGCCGACTCTATCGAATTATAAGACGTTGTCACGTCAAAAGCGAATATTATTTACAACACGTGGATAGGTAGTTTGAAATGAAAATTATTTCGTAGGAATTTTGCGGAAAATGTTCCGCGAGTTTAGGTAAACAGCGCACGCGCACGGTAAATTGCTATCGTTAAATATTAAAGAATTGAAGTGGAGGGGATCATACTTCTTGTAATTCAACTAGTGAATGTTATAATTGCAGACAATCTTCATGATAGCGGCTGCGTACTCCACCTCTATCGTTGGTTGTGTGGTTTGTCTGACCATTGCAGTCGGGCTCGGCGGCTTCGCGTGGTCTGGATTTAGGTAGGTATCATTTGCATCATCATCATTATCGGCCTATTTTAACGGTCTACTAAAGGGTCATGCCACCCTCTTCATTGAAGAGGATATATGAAACATACTATTTTTTTTTATCGACTACAAGTTGGCCCATGACTGCTATCACAACTGATGTTAAGTGATGATGCAGTCTAAGATGGAAGCGGGCTAACTTGTTAGGAGTGGGACGAAAATCCACACCCCTTTCGGTTTCTACACGATATCGTACCGGAACGCTAAAATCGTTTGGCGATACGTCTTTGTCGGTAGGCTACGACGAAAGCCTCCCACCAGCCAAACCAAGACAAATTAAGAAAAATCTCAATCTGCCTCGCCGGGAATCGAACCCAGGACCTCCGTCTAAATCCACCGCGCGTACCACTGCGTCACGGAGGTCGTCGAATCACGTTACTCCAATGCGAGTTGATAAACTCATATCCGAATACTGAAACGTCATTCAAATCCACTCACTTGAAGCCTTCCTGTACCGCTCTGACAATTGAGTATACAATAATTTTTTTTTTTTTTTATAATTTATTTATAATTTTTTTATAATTTACGTTTGTACATTGAAACTCAAGTTTCTTTACATAAATTCACAAGGTTTTTTTTTTTTTTACAGAAAATATATATATTACGTAAAGTTATGTGATCGCCACACTAGGATACCCTGTCTCGTGGTGATCACTTGTTACCAAAATACATGCATAGTAGGACAAAACAGAAAGAGTGTATGTAACAAACAAAGTTAAAGTTAAAAACAGTTAATATTACTTAAATATATTATAATATCATATTTGATCTAAGATTAAATGATTCAATGTTTGTGAGTGTGTGCGCGTGCGTATGCCTGTGTGTGTGCGTGCGTGTGTGTGGGCGTGTCTGTGTGTGTGGACGTCTGCTTGTGAATTGTTGTATTAATGTATATATAATAATATAATGGTATAGTCAATCATGTATAAATTAACAAATTTAAAATATAAATTTTATTGAAGCATTTTTTCTGTATCTTCATAGCCAGAATGCAGCAGCCAATTGTTTATAGTTCTCTTTAATTTTTGTCGGGACATTTTTATGATGTTAAGTTCTTTATTCACTTTTGTGTAAAGAAATGGCCCGACAAAAAGGTAACTTCTGCGTCCAAATTGTGTTCTTAAATAGGGACATATCCAACTTTGAAATCGGGATCCCGTTATGACAATCAGGTGAGCCGATTTGTGGAATCTTAGTATAACCGATTTAATATATAGTTGCCTGACACGTAAGGGTTTTTTGTAAGCTGTCTTTAGAACCGCCCGCTGGGCGCGTTCAAGCTTTATCAAGAAGGTTTTTCCTGCACCACCCCAAGCAGGTAGACAATAGTTTAATATTGATTGACAGAGAGATGTATAGAGCAGATTTAGTATTTCAGTGGTTGCTATATTTCGGATTCTGCGGAAAATAAACATAAATTTCCTTAGCCTACCACTGAGAATTTGTATTTGCTTGTCCCATCGCAGTCCTTCATCCAATATTACCCCTAGATATTTTAAGTGTTTTACCTGCTCAATTACAGGACAGTTGCAGGTTTTACTATAATGATCGCTACATGTGTGAAGTTTAATTTTAGACTGGTCTGTAGGATCAGTTCTACTTGATATTTTGAAACAAATCGCTTTTGTTTTGCTCGCGTTAATTGTTAACAAGTTATTTCTGAGCCATGAGAAAACCTCTTGTAATCCTTGTTGACAAAATTGCTCTGCTATATCCCAGTTACTTCCATAAAAGACGATTGCGGTGTCATCAGCAAACGCAAATATCTGAGCCTGTCCAAGTGTAAGGGAGCATAGATCATTTATGTAGATCAGAAACAGAGTCGGACCCAGCACGCTACCTTGGGGAACTCCGAATCTGACATCAGCTAGATCACTTGATAAATTATCAATAGTAACCTTTTGTTTACGGTCCGTTAGGTATGATTGAAACCATTGTAGGACAATACCCCGAATCCCCAAAGCTTCTAATTTGTTTATTAGTATTTTCCTCGACAGGGTGTCAAATGCCTTTGCTAAATCAAGAAAAATGCCAATACATCTATTCCCTTGATCTAGTTTCCAAGAAACGAAATCAGTCAGTTCAGTAACTGCGTCTTCTGTGGAGCGATTAGCTCTAAACCCATATTGGTGTTCAGAAAGAAGATTTCTGGACTCTAAGTAGTCCAGCAACCTTTTATTTACAACCTTTTCCAGTAACTTAGATATACATGAAAGCAAAGATATAGGCCTGTAATTTGACACATCTGAAGGATCACCATCTTTCAGAATGGGACACACGTTTGATATTTTAAATTGAGTTGGGAAACTTCCCGAGGACAAACTAAGGTTACAAGTAGCGGCACGAAACTCTAGCGCTGACCGTTATTGCGCAGAAGTAAAAATTTAGGTATCATGGGGGAGCTTGAGGAATGAGGGGCGGGCGTGCGTAGCGGCGATTGGCTCCCCAGTCGCATTCCGTCCCCCGCACCGAAACGACGCGACGCGGACTTCCAGTGTACAGTCTCGCTCTGAGTTGCATTGTTATTATTGTTAATTTTCAGTTGGTTTGTTAAATATAATTATATATTTTGTTGTTTTTTTAAGTTTGTTTATGAATTTAAAGGGAATAATATACCTAGAAGAAATACCGTTTTGCGACGCCAGGCGTGTTACCATTGCCTGATTCAGATTAGACTAGTCTTATATCTATAATAAAAATTGAGAATATAATAATGTTTTATTTTTCTACTCCCCGTAAGCTTTTCAAAATTTATTTATTCATTTATGGTAACTATCCATATATTTTAATATTTTTATATTTTTAAGATTTTAATATTTTTTACTATATAATTATGTCTTAAGTAATACGAAATCTTTGGAAATTAGAACTATGAACTATAACATATATAAGCACAAACACGCACGTAACGTACACATACACATACACACACACGCATGCACGCACACACACACACATATTAAAACGATGTCGTAACATGATTTGATATTAATTGGGTAATTAAAGTAAATATTGTATTGCGTACGCGACGGTACCGATGCGCAGCCATCCCTACTACGTTTCGTTCAGCGCTAGACTTACATGCCGCTAGTTATACATAAAAAAGTAACAGGACTTGCCAAAATTAGTTTACATCTCTTTAAAAGTAGATTTGAAATATTATCTGGACCAGATGCTGATCTTATCTTGAGGTTATCTATTAGTTTGATTATTTCAAATTCATCGGTTGGTGTAAAGAAAAAAGAATGTTGACTATTGTTCTTGGGAGTAAGTGATGATGTACAATGTGATAATTCAATTTCTGTCTTTCCGAGGTCATTTAGAATTGTGTTGGCTAGTTTTTCGCCAATAGTCGAGAAATAGTTATTGGCCTTGTTAAGTACGTTCTTAACATTGCTCTGAGAAGCAATGAGATGGTTAGGCTGTCTCGATCTTTTTTTACTTAAATGGCAGATATCTTTGAGAACATCCCAAGTCTTGTTTAGGTCGTCTTTGCTTTCAAATATTCTGTTTCTATCATGTTCGTTCTTTAAGTTTTGTATTAGATTGTTACATGTATTTCTATATTTTTTGTAATCATTTAAAAGAACTAGGTTGTCAGGATTTTTACGTACAGAAATGTGAAGGCGATCGCGTTTTTCTGTTGATTTAACGAGGCTTTCTGTCATCCACGGTTTAAGTATACATTCGGACCGTTTTTTAATCCGTGACTCAGTATTTTTTGTCACAATCGTGTTTAGTATGTTAGTAAACTCCTCAGTAGCTGTATTTATGTCTGTATGTCCGTAAAATTTTTGCCAGTCTATAAGCTGGAGCTCCTTAGTTACCTTGTCATAATTTATTTTCTTAATGTAAGTTGCTTTAGGGATGATATTGTTCATTGTATCGATAGAGAATAAGACAGAATCATGATCACTGATGTCCGATCTACATACGACTATTGATATTGTTGTTCTTGATCTTACTAAAACATGGTCTAAGCAACTGGAGCCTCGTGTCGGAAGAATATGACCAGGCATAAAGCCGTAATGAGCAGTAAGATTTAAGTACTCGTCAGATTTCAGGTCAATGGTATCGTTTTTTATGTCTATATTGATATCACCCACAATGAAACAACTTTCATTTTGGCAGCTTTGTAATACGTTTTCCAGAGAATTGAGAAAATTTTCCGTGTTTTTAAAAGTGGGGGACCGATATATGCAAACAATAGTTACCGCATTCTGTAGCTCCAGTAGCAAGCAGTTAGCTTCCAAGAACGAGGGTTCTAAAATATTAACTTTAAGACCAAGTCGCGTGTAAATTACAATACCATCACTTTTATTATAATACTGTTTGGAGCTATGTTGATCCAATATCCGAGTATACGAATTTGGAGTTTAGGATATGCTCAGTAATATTTATTATGACTGCAGATAAAGGCTAAGTTAAGTGAATAAAAAAAACAGTAAGTGAGATTTCAGTATCCGAAAATTAGATTATTATATAAACATCGCCATTTCTATACTAATATTATAAAGAGGAAAACTTTGTTTGTTTGTTTGTAATGAATAGGCTCAAAAACTACTGGACCGTTTTTAAAAATTCTTTCACCATTCGAAAGCTACATTATCCACGAGTAACATAGGCTAAATTTTATTTTGGAAAAAAATAGGGTTCCGTAAAATATTTGGGTCTTTCGGACACAAGGTGTAAAAAATCAACCAGAAAAGTTACTTATTTTGCGTACGCTGCCTAAACTATAAAAGATAGAACCATAAAATGTTTTAATTAATTGGAGATCTTATAAATATCTACAAATAAGTGCGCGACACACTATACCTATCTATGTCGAGTGAGGCACAACAACCATTTTTTTTACATTTGACATTTGACATATGTCAAATGTAAAAAAAATTTTAACGTGAATATTATAATTAACAGTATTTTTTTTAATTTCAGTGTGAATCACCTCGACATAGCGCCACCACACGCCAGTGTACTGATGGGCCTGTCCAACACCGTCGCAACCCTGCCCGGCATCATCAGCCCGCCGCTAGCCGGCTTCATAGTCACTGATAAGGTAAACTAAAGTCATAGCGCCACCACACGCCAGTGTACTGATGGGCCTGTCCAACACCGTCGCAACCCTGCCCGGCATCATCAGCCCGCCGCTAGCCGGCTTCATAGTCACTGATAAGGTAAACTAAAGTCATAGCGCCACCACACGCCAGTGTACTGATGGGCCTGTCCAACACCGTCGCAACCCTGCCCGGCATCATCAGCCCGCCGCTAGCCGGCTTCATAGTCACTGACAAGGTAAACTAAAGTCATAGCGCCACCACACGCCAGTGTACTGATGGGCCTGTCCAACACCGTCGCAACCCTGCCCGGCATCATCAGCCCGCCGCTAGCCGGCTTCATAGTCACTGATAAGGTAAACTAAAGTCATAGCGCCACCACACGCCAGTGTACTGATGGGCCTGTCCAACACCGTCGCAACCCTGCCCGGCATCATCAGCCCGCCGCTAGCCGGCTTCATAGTCACTGATAAGGTAAACTAAAGTCATAGCGCCACCACACGCCAGTGTACTGATGGGCCTGTCCAACACCGTCGCAACCCTGCCCGGCATCATCAGCCCGCCGCTAGCCGGCTTCATAGTCACTGATAAGGTAAACTAAAGTCATAGCGCCACCACACGCCAGTGTACTGATGGGCCTGTCCAACACCGTCGCAACCCTGCCCGGCATCATCAGCCCGCCGCTAGCCGGCTTCATAGTCACTGATAAGGTAAACTAAAGTCATAGCGCCACCACACGCCAGTGTACTGATGGGCCTGTCCAACACCGTCGCAACCCTGCCCGGCATCATCAGCCCGCCGCTAGCCGGCTTCATAGTCACTGATAAGGTAAACTAAAGTCATAGCGCCACCACACGCCAGTGTACTGATGGGCCTGTCCAACACCGTCGCAACCCTGCCCGGCATCATCAGCCCGCCGCTAGCCGGCTTCATAGTCACTGATAAGGTAAACTAAAGTCATAGCGCCACCACACGCCAGTGTACTGATGGGCCTGTCCAACACCGTCGCAACCCTGCCCGGCATCATCAGCCCGCCGCTAGCCGGCTTCATAGTCACTGATAAGGTAAACTAAAGTCATAGCGCCACCACACGCCAGTGTACTGATGGGCCTGTCCAACACCGTCGCAACCCTGCCCGGCATCATCAGCCCGCCGCTAGCCGGCTTCATAGTCACTGATAAGGTAAACTAAAGTCATAGCGCCACCACACGCCAGTGTACTGATGGGCCTGTCCAACACCGTCGCAACCCTGCCCGGCATCATCAGCCCGCCGCTAGCCGGCTTCATAGTCACTGATAAGGTAAACTAAAGTCATAGCGCCACCACACGCCAGTGTACTGATGGGCCTGTCCAACACCGTCGCAACCCTGCCCGGCATCATCAGCCCGCCGCTAGCCGGCTTCATAGTCACTGATAAGGTAAACTAAAGTCATAGCGCCACCACACGCCAGTGTACTGATGGGCCTGTCCAACACCGTCGCAACCCTGCCCGGCATCATCAGCCCGCCGCTAGCCGGCTTCATAGTCACTGACAAGGTAAACTAAAGTCATAGCGCCACCACACGCCAGTGTACTGATGGGCCTGTCCAACACCGTCGCAACCCTGCCCGGCATCATCAGCCCGCCGCTAGCCGGCTTCATAGTCACTGACAAGGTAAACTAATGTCATAGCGCCACCACATGCCAGTGTACTGATGGGCCTGTCCAACACCGTCGCAACCCTGCCCGGCATCATCAGCCACCCACTACAGGGCCAGGCGTGTAAGAAGGAGATATGGAGCGTAGACTCACCACGCTGCTCCGATGCGGGTTGGCGGACTTAGGGTGATAATGTTTCATTTATTAACGATCACCATCGGATGATGATAGTGACCGGGGCCAACGCCTTACCGTGCTCTCCAAGGCACAGGGGTATCACAAAACCAAATTCCCGACACCGGGCTTGGAATGTGTTGTAAATTTCGTAGAAGAATGAAAAAAAAAAGAATCAGGATTATCCCGTGATCCGACCGGGATTCGAACCTAGGACCTTGTAGCCAATACATCAACGAGGCAGTCACTAACTAAAGTATATCCTTACATATTATACAACAAAATCCCATGACGTCTGTCTGTCTGTCTGTTCGCGATAAACTAAAACACTACTGAACAGACTGTCATGCGATTTCCATCAATATGTAGTGTGGTTACTGAGGAAGGTTTTAGTATATAATTTTGAAATAATGAAATAAAAAAAAGTTTTATGTTGATAACAATTATGATGAAGTAAGAAAATATTCCGTCTGCTATAAGGAGGGAGGCCTGGCCCTGTAGTGGACTGCTAATAGGCTGATAATGATGAAGAAGATAATTTTTAGAAAAGTCGGAAAAAATTTAATTTGCCTGGGGCCTTTCATCGAAAACGCTACGAAGATTTTTTTTTTAATTAGGGTTACAAAACAGTTCACACGTGGCAAGTTTGAGAATAACTAGCTATAACAAGTTTTCTTAAAAGGGGCCAATCAAATATTACATGTGCAGATTTATGACGATAATTTACCCAAAGTAAAAAGTAAGCAAAGCTCTTACCCCCCTCCCCCCCATGCTTACGTAAACAATTTTCAATTATAAATGTATTTTTTTCATATTATAATTATAATGTCATAATTTTAATTTTAAAAATAAGAAAATAGATTTAGGGTAGAGAATACATTTTACTGTGACAGTATTCAACATACAGAATTCACGAATTTTTATAACTACCGATGACGTAATCATCATCTAGACTCCCCTACCCCCTATGTCATCCAAAATAAGCAAAAATTAAGACCCTCCACCCCCCTATAGTGCTTACGTAATACGTGAACGGCCCCAAAAAGGATTACGTATATTTTTTATTTTTTGCGTTCTTGGAACGTTGCAATACGCTATTATATATACTACGCGGGCAAAATTGCGGGTGTCTGCTAGTTGTTTTGCAATAAGTAGAGATTATGGAGTGTAGAGGAAAGGAGAGTCATCTTATATGGGAGAAAAGTTGAAAAAGTGTCCAGTTGTATGCGTTAAATAACAGTTCAAAAATGGTATGGTATGAATGTAGCAATCGTAGATGAATTAAAGTATGCCGAGTTAAAAAATTTAATGTCATTATCGACTAAAGTAGTTAATTATTGAGAACTTCAACAACTTACGTTGTACAAAATATTGTGGTAAATATAACCTTACAGAATTATAACCAAACGTGCGTTTAGAGTGATTTTAGTTAGTAAACAGTAAATAGTACGGTTATTGATATATAAACATTTAATTTTATGAAAAAGTGAGTGAATAACAGAACAGTTATGGGTAAAATTTGTGTTGTGAAAAGTTGTCCAAGTGGACGTAAATCTCAAAACAAAAAAAATATAATCTAACAATATTTGGCGCTTCTTTTGAGAGTTACTTTGATGCAACTGTGGCGCCATCCTAATTTAATACATTTTGACGGACACTTTTTCATATACACAGATGATCCTCCTTTCCTCTACCCTCCATAGTAGTGATGAAAAATGTGGGCTTACAGATTTCTTTTTTTTTAATTCCAGACCGCAAAGCAATGGCGTCTAGTGTTCTTCATCTCCAGCGCCATCTATCTGCTAGGCGCGATAATATACGGCGTGTTTTGTTCCGCGGAGAAGCAGCCGTGGGTGGTGGAAGTGGACAGCGACGCGAGCTTCGACACAGATGCCGCCTCCGTCACCACCGCCAGGGGATACGACAACAAGGCCATGGACAGGAGCTCGGAGATGTAGAATTTTTTTAATTGTTCTGCTCTGGGTTCTTGCTGTTTTAAAAATATCTAACCCCTTTAGCCGCAGTAACCCTATAGGGTTTAATAAGGTCATGTGTAAGAGTTTGGAGATGATGAGATTTTTTTTATATATTCTACTGATCTGGATTCTTGCTCTTTTGAGCTTATCTCTATAAAGTCATGGACAGGAGCTCGGCTTTTTTGAGATAATGACCTGAGTTTTTGAAATGTATCAATTTTTTTATTTTCAATACAAGTTGTCCCTCGACTGCAATCATACATGAACATGATACTAAGTGATCCTACAATCTTTTTTTTTTATCGACTACAAGTTGGCCCTTGACTGCTGTCACACCTGATGTTAAGTGATGATGCAATCTAAGATGGAAGCGGACTAACTTGTTAGGAGTAGGATGAAAATCCACTCCCCTTTCGGTTTCTACACGACATCGTACCGGAACGCTAAATCTCTTGGCGGTACGTCTTTGTCGGTAGGGTGGTAACTAGCCACGGCGAAAGCCTTCCACCAGCCAGACCAAGACAAATTAAGAAAAATCTCAATCTGCCCCGCCGGGAATCGAACCTCCGTCATATAAATCCATCGCGCATACCACTTCGCTACAGAGGACGTCAAATCTAAGATTCATTTGTTAGGAGTAGGATGAAATCTACACCCTTTTCGGTTTCTACACGACATCGTACCGGAACGCAAAGTTTCACCAGCCAGCCCTGGGCTAATTTATAAATCTTAATCGGCACAACCGGGAATCGAACCCAGGACCTCCTTCTTAGAAAATCACTGTGCACAACACTGCGCCACAGAAGCCGTCCTTCTAATCTTGACTAGAATAACACAAAAATATTTTGTTTCTAAGCAAGCTTTAAGTGATTCTGAAGTCATTGCAAGGAGTATTATAGCAAAAAAGACTATAAATTAGGACGTTTTCTTTTTTAGTTTTTATCTAGAATTTATTTGAGATATCGCTGCAGTGTCTACAGAATAATATATAAGTTAAATATTCAGTTATGACTACATTAACGAATTTGCTAAGTATGAGAATATTAAATGTACTGCCTGCTTTTTGATTAATTTACTGTAAAGTTTTGTATAATGAATAATTTATTTATTTATTATTTTTGTTCAAAACGAGAAATCCATGCTACATAAACAACTATTAAAGTTGCAAAGTCAGTCCAATCTGACAAAATTCATATAGACTTTGTCGCTTGGAATTTTCCGTTTTTAGTAGCAAAATAAATAAATTATTCACTATTTATAATGAACTTCCACAATGTAACACTTGCTTCCATTCAATAAAACTTTGATTATCACATTTCATTATAATTGTAAATATTTTACAATTAAGTTCTCTATTTGTATAATTAAGTTCTGAAATTACACTTAATAATGTTGGAAATAAAATTTACAACATTGTGGAAATATTTAATTAAAGGAAAATTATATTAATTTTAGTTTATATTACGCATAAACCATAAAAGTAGGTCTAAATGAAAAGGAATGGTTTCAAAAAAAACCCAACGCACAAGAGGATGTTATAGTCTGAACCATAAAATAGGTAATAAAGGGCATTGAACCCTGGAGAAGAGAGAGAGAGAGAGAGCAATGAAGTAATCAAACTTATCTATCTATCTCCCTCCGACAATTAGGTTAACATTGTTAAAATTACCAATAGGCGAAATGTGCAAATACATAAATACGTGTGTAAGAGAGAGAAAGATAGCAGTTTGTAAGCTCCTCTGCTCTCGAGAGTTCTTATTGCCAATTTGGACTATAAGTATTCTATTTTGGGAAGACCATGGCTTTAGATGTTGTAATTGACAGGAAAAATTCAATATGTAGCTTAAAGTAAAATAACGTCAGCACAGCAAACATTCTGTAACAAAGTAGGTGACCTGACTTGAAATGGATCATCTCTTGATCGTAAATGTAAACTTTTTTGAAGTGAAACTTTTTTATCGGGATTGGAAAAAATTTAGTGTAACATTTTTTCGTTACGCGTCACATTTTTCCGTTACGTGTAATTATGGTATTTATTTTTCCACGTTATTTAAAATTAACCTCAGTTTTTGATTGTATTTTTCAATACACTAACACATGGTTGTAGTAATTATGGTATCAATTTTTTTCTAATACTTGAAAGTTGATTGTGGTATTTATTTTTCTAAAATATTCAAAGTCAACCTCAGTTTTTGATTGCATTTTTCAAAACACCAACACGTGGGCGTGATCATGTTATTTATTTTTCAAGTTTTCAAGTTATTTTTTGAAATATAACGTCATAAAAAAGTTTTACTTCTTACGAGTGTACGCTAGTACACGCACACATTTTTTAATTTTTTTTTAAGGTGATAGGCTTGCGGTTGACTACAGTCACGCCTAATGGAGAACAGTGATAAGGTCTAAGTTGGAACGCGCTTACCTAGAAGGTGCCTAGGCTCTCTTGCCTAAAAGATGGTCAGGTTGTAGGTGGTAGGAAACACTGACGAGGGTATTCCACACTTTTGCTGTGCGTATTAAGAACGTGGATGCAAAACGTTTAATACGAGATGCTTGGACATCCACTACGTAAGGGTGTCAGTGTTATTTATTTTTTTACACGAATAGGCGTCTACTGTTCAGTAAAATCTAATCTCTACACTAAAATAATTTTCTATAATTATGCGAAAATGTTTAGTAAGAAGGGGGAGGGGAGGAACTTTCCTTACTTTTGCTGACATGGGGGGTTGGGCAGTTCCTAAATCGCACACTTCCCGAAGTATATCCGGTAAAAAATTGCACACTCCCCGAAATATATCATTGATTAGAGTTACGTTGTCGCCTTTAGTTGTTAAGTATTTTCGCTAGTGTAAGATTATTGTATAAATTGTATTGGAAATTCAGATCTGCGTTTTCGAACACACACATTATTCATACATTTTATTTAAATCCGCTCACTTGTTTGGAGATCTCAAAATATACAAGAATATATGATAAAGAATATCTCGTTTAAATAAATTGTATACATAATTATTATATTACTAATTTTGAATATATTGTATAGCCTATGATAATGTACTGGTGAAAGATTTTTTTTAATCTGATCAGTAGTTCCGAAGATCAGCCCTAACAAAATTACAAATATACAAACTTACAAACTTTACCTCTTTGTAATATTAGTATAGATAAACGTGACGTATGCTTCGGATAAGAAAAGTCTTGGACGTCGTATATATTACAACGAAGATTCCTATAATTTGTTATATATAATATTTTATATAGTTAAGTTAAAAATACACTTTAAAATATATTATTTTGATGTTTTGTGTATATTTTGTAAGTTATTGCTGTGATGAATAAATTCGTATAAAAGTTACAAGATTTTCTTTTATTGAATCCTTGGTATTTTAATAATCCTAATTAATAAAATATGTTAAAATTTAGGTATTGCACCTATACGAAAGCCAAACTCAATTGAGAATGCTTGTCAACAAACAAATTAAAAATGAAAGTAGACATCACTAGTCATTTTACAGCTATTTTTATTAATTAACTAGTTAATGATGAATTCATGACAATAAATTAGATAAGTATCTAAGCTTAAAACTAATTAATATATTCAATTTCTTTTAAATAAGATTTTTTAAAATAACAAAACATAATTATAAATTTATTAGACATAAAATGTGTTTCGTTTTCTACCTTCATTTTAAATTTGTTTGTTGACAAGCATTCTCAATCGAGTTTGGCTTTAGTATACTTAGAAGTTCCTTTACTTCCTTTTTATTGGTTTACAGAAAATACTGGTGGCTTTCCTGGTTTAAGTTTGCTATGACTATCATGCAGGTTTGCGGGCGTAGGGAGACGACCAGTAGATCGATTATATATTTGATATTGACCGAGACCTGGAAGTGGGCAGGGCATGTAGCTAGGCTCAAGGATCAAAGATGGACCTATAAAGTCACTGTGGAAGGGGCCACTAGGCAATAGAGGCAGAGGAAGACCTATAGCAAGATGGGAAGATGAAATTAAAAAAAAAGGCTGGCCCATTTTGGGATAAAATAGCACAGGGAAAGGACAAATGGACATTTTTGGAGGAGGCCTTCACCCAATCTGGGGTCTTACATAATAAATTATAATCAATACTAAAAATACTTTAATTTAAGAGTTACTAACCAATATATTTTCTAGATACTAACAACATTAGCATACCAAATAATATAAGATTTTGTAAGAAATAAAAGGCTTTTTTATTTTTATTTATTATTGACCGAGACCGATGGCTTGGTGTACTCATCGAGGTACAGGGGTGCAGCGACACTACTAATTTCCCAAGTCTAGGCTGAGAATTTTCTCGAATAGTAATATATGTTACCCAAGAAAAAAATATATATAAGAAATGTTACCCATTACAATCAGTACGGAGCCTGGAAGCCTCGTTGGTCTAGCGGTTAGTCTATGTGGCTTAGATCACGAGGTCGTGGATTCGAATCTTGGATTGGTTCAGGGAATAATTCGGAGTTTTTCATTCTTGAATAAATTTTTCAGTTCATGCAAATGATGTTACGACCCAGTGTCTCGTTCTGGTCACTATCATCAACATCTGACAGTGATCGTTAAAAAATGAAACATTATCACTCTAACCCCGCCAACCAGAATTGGAGAAGCGTGGTGGTTCTACAGCCCATAACCCCTCTCCTATGAGGCCGGGCGTTTTAGTGGGCTACTAATAGGCTGATAATAATAAATAAGTCGGGAACTTTATTTGAATGAAGCCTTTACAAGATAGTTTGAATACTACAATTTTAGATTGCTTTGCCAAGAGATATTGGAGCCCAATTAACCTGTTTGTTTAATAAAACAAGAATTAGTTAACAGATCGCTATCTAAGGGCCATTCGTTCACGTCAATTTTAGAGACTAAAAAATCAATCAACATATAGATGTCCACAACAATTCAAGTTATAGATCGCTAATATGATCGTGTGAAAAACGATTTTTTCGTCAACGTAAAAAATATTTTATTTTTAGCCAACTTGAAGTATCTAGATATGCAGACCGAACGACATAGCGATCGAAGGTAGGTAGGTACTTCCAGGCTGTACAGACTAACTGGATTTTTTAAGGAAGATAAAAGATAACATAAGCAATAACAATATATTTATTTATATACTTACTTCCACAGGAAATCGAGTTCATTACCTAGGAAATTTAAATTTAGAACGCTCTGGCAGCGCCATCTAGCTATGAATTTCCGAATCATTAAGTTACAACTTTGTCATAATAAAATCTTATTTTAAGCAATTGCTAATTAATATGCTTAATGTATTTTTATTTTATTACTTTTAATATTTAACCAAATAATATTAAGTTCTTCAGTTATTATGAGTCGAAATTAAAAAATTCATTGCTTTTCTATTAGGCAGTCAAGTAAAAGTCTCTTAAATAATTTAAAATAACTAAAGAACTTAATTATATTTCATATCTAGTTTTAACAATTATAATTATTTGACAATAAACAATTAAATATAATAATCCACGTCTAAATAATTTTAAAAGATATTAGTTAATCAAATTGTAAAATTTGTTTAAAAACTTCTAAGTCAGGTATCAATACCTTTCATTTCAAGTTAAATGAACTGAATTAAAGTTCATTTTATTCAATAAAGTTAAAAAATATCATGAATAAATTAAAATTTTATGAAATTATTAACATATTTTGAAACCGAGTATAAGCGTTTTGACAAAAGAAAAAGTTTTTAAGTTGTCGAAAATGTTTGAATTTATTTCCGCCGGTGTCGGCACGTATAAAGGCAAAGGCTACTTTGAGCCGCCGCTTCAGAACTGTTTCGTATTGCGGCTAGTATTTATGTTTATTGTTTTGGGTGATATCGTCTTGTTGATCATTACGTGTGGTTTTAAAACAAAAGTTGAATATGGCGGATCGAAATTCAAAATTGCTGGAGCTGTCTGAAACAACCGGTTATCCCATCTTACAACATAATGGACAGCGAAAATATGGACCACCGCCGGACTGGACGGGATCGCCGCCTCCCAAAGGCTGCGAAGTATTCGTAGGGAAGCTGCCCCGAGATATCTTTGAAGCGGAGCTTGTGCCTCTCTTCTCGACCGTTGGTAAAATATACGAACTGCGGCTTATGATGGACTTCTCCGGTTCTAACCGCGGGTACGCTTTCGTCACGTACGCGACGCGAGAACAGGCTGCCGCAGCAGTCAGGAAGCTCAACGGCTACGAGATCAAACCCCAAAGGTACATCGGTGTCGTCAAATCCGTAGACAATAATAAACTGTTCATCGGTAACATACCGAAAACTAAGACTAAAGAAGAATTGCTGCAGGAGCTCTCTAAACACGCATCGGACATAGTGGACGTGATTCTGTATAAAAACAGCTTCGATCGTAATTTGAATCGGGGGTTTGCCTTTGTGGAGTTCACGTCTCACAAAGCCGCGGCGATGGCGCGCCGGGCATTGGTCCCGGGATGTGCAAAATTGTGGGACCAGGAAGTCGCGGTGGACTGGGCGGAGCCTGAACCCGATATTGATGACGAGACAATGAAAACGGTAAGTTTCTTTATTTTCCTTTTGCTGCTGTGATTATTTCTATATAATACCTACACTTTAATAAAATTGAAAAAAATATTTTTAAACTAGTTTTGCACCGCGGTTTCACAAACGTTAGATTCTGTTCTCGTGGGAGTTCTCTTGGAAGGCTTATACCTTTTGAAATTTAAATTTTAAGATTTTGTGAGAAGTTTGTCAGTTGGGTGGTATTTATTTTGTTTATAGATTTGCAAAAAATTATGTGAAATATTAGGAAATGTACCTAGTATTCAGCCTTACGTTTTTCATAGGTAGGTGTTACTATTTCTCAATATTTTGTTCTTGCCAATACTGCTGTGCTTTCTTTTTATTTTATTCTCATCATGTGATCTTATTATGATATGAAGCATGTGCATATATACTTTAAATAAATATTTAATACTTTGTATAAATACACCCATACTCCAGAGACAAAGTCCCAATAACCCACTTTCCCAACCCTGAAAGCACTGAAAATCATCCTTTTTTTATTTACACCCTGTACAAATTTTTATAAAAGGCTCTTTCACAAATTTTCATATCTACCTTCAAATTTAAAGTTCTACCTCCTCTTTATAAACCTACCTTACCTATTACCCCTACCTTATTTAACTACTGTACTGTAAAAACCCATATGCAAACTTGCATTTATGCTGTGCGTTGTTAGTTACTGTCATTCTTTTGAACAGGATGATGTAGGTCACTGAACTGATTTTGGTTGTTTTCTTAAATAGGTTACATTATGTAGAATAAAACTAGCAAAATATTAAGGCCTGTGTGCACCAAGACTTCTGTTATCATAACCAACGGTTAACATAACTGTACTATAAATTTACTATTTATAATAAACCTGTACAGCGGTTAAGGACGTAAACCGGGCGGTTATCTTAACAGAGATTACGTCCTTAACCGGTGTACGGGTTGTCGTGAACAGTAAATTTTACGTTTAGCTTATGTTAACCGTTGGGTATGATAACCGAAATCTTGGTGCACACAGGCCTAAGATAGTTAGATTTATTTTTGACCATGAGCTTTGTTTATATAGGTATGTTTTTTGCGTTACAGGTGAAAGTCCTATATGTACGAAACTTTTCAATTTGGACAACACCTGAATTTATTAGGACAGTGTTTGAGGATGTCATAAATAATAAAATTGAAAGACTTAAAAAAATTTATGACTATGCATTTATTCACTTTTTCGAAAGAAAGCATGCAGAATTGGCAATGACAAAATTACAAAATGCAGTAATTGATGGTAGTAATATAGAAATATGCTGGGCGAGGCCTGTTGATCGAGATCTGTACCGCATACAGAAATTAAGTAAAGGCAATGCGAAATTTAACAAGAGTTCAGAGTTGAATCAAACACTAATGCTTTATACACAGCATGTCGAGAAGAAAGAATATGCTGAGGATTATGCTAACTACAGCCCTAATATGGAATCTGGAATCGGCTCTGCAAAACACGGAGACAGCCTGAAGTCTATTTCTCCATTTGATCTGAAACCAGCATACGGGTACTCTGCACCTGAAGCCCTGCAGTATGACGTAAAACCAACATATGCATACTCTGCTGCGCCCACAATGCAACTTTTTAATTACATGCTGCCTCAAACTGAGCTTGATGCAATCTGTAATAGGTAATTTTCTTAACATATTACTTGAATCTTTTATTAAATGTCTTGTGATGGATGACTGAACTGTATATAATATGTATATCTATACAATATGTATAGTTTGTAAAGCCTTATAAGGAAGATGATTATACCAGTAGGCCTAATATTCAAGTCTTTTCTCATGCTAAGTTTAAAAATTCCCTAGAAGTTGTTGCATCGCAATGTGCGCTTTGCTTTTGGGTTCAGTATCTAATCTGGTTTGACTTGTTAAAATAATAATTTATGTTCTTTAAACTATTCATTTTATACTAAACCGTAATCTATTTCAGATACCAGTGGACTCTGCCAGTGTACAGAATACACAAGCATGTGGAAGCACTCACTGGGTTAGCTCTGTGGACCTGTTCCGTGGACTTGCCACAGGTTGGGATGCCGCTGCTGACTCCACCTAGGCATTTTGGACCTTTTGTTGGCAGAGCCTGTCGCTCCGTCACACAGGCTCACTTCGAAGCAGCTAATACTGCACTGGAGTTTCTAAATGTATGTATGAAATGCTATTTAATAACCATAGGCCCATATAATAGTGAGAGTAAAATAGTAAAATTGACTTGGCTTGGATCCTCAAGAGTCTTCTATAAAGGAGATCTAGTAGTAGTAAACTATTAAAAGATAAATAAGTATTATAAGACAATACACACATAGCTATATAGCTTCAAGTGTAGGTAGCTTGTGGTGTGGGTATTATAACAGCTGAATATATTTATATATTCATTATACATACATATCTTAATATATATAGATGGACACCCAGTCACTGGAAACAACCGTGCTCATCACACAAATGATTTCCCAGATGTGGAAATTGTACCCACAGCCTAAGACTCGGAAGCAGGGTCACTCACTATCCACTACACCATCCATACTTAGCTATCAAAATATAAAATTTGAAAAACATTTTCCAGACAGCTGCATTTTTTTCTTAGATTTCTACAAATTTTCAAAAAAAAAGTTAATAGTACTGTTTTAATTTACAGGCACTGAAAATGGACTGTATCCAGCCACGTTCACAGCCTGCGCCACCAGTGTACACTCCCATGACTCCAGTGAGTGTGCCGTATGACTACACGCACATGTACCCTCCCGTGCAGCCTCTGCTGCCACTAGGCATTCCCTCAGCCTGGCCAACCTTTTAGATTTAAGTAATATGTTAAAACATACATAGTTTTTAATAATTAGATATCAATAGAATTCTATATTTATATTGTTGAACAATATAAGATTTCAGAAAGTAATCAATTTTAAGCAGAGCTCACTAATAACATATTTTTGACTTTTATATCACTTATATCTATTGGTGACCAATGGATAGGATATATTTTTTTACATTTCAGTAATACTCTGAATTTATTTTAATTGTTTCTTATTTTTTAATATTTTAAGTAGTCTAAAAATAAGTTTACTACAATAATGATTTATTGTATCTGTTATTACTAGGACTACTAATTGTACTTAGTTAATTGATTACATTTGTTAAGTTGACCAATAGAGCTGCAGGCAGGTGGCAAATCTAAAAACTCGCCTGAAAACTGATTGTGTAAGCCCTTAAGGTTCCTTTTCTTTGACTACCTACCTATATCAAATACATTGACTAAACAAAGTTTTGACTAAGCATTAGTTTTGACCATAGGTATAGTAAAATAAGTTTTATTTTTTAAAGCATTAAAATTATTTTTAACAGACTTCAAAATAACGCCAGATTTCTATTCTCGTTTAGTTTGTAAGTGGAAAAATAATAATTGTTGTAGAAACTTTCATTACATTAATTTTAGAAACTGTTGATTGTAATGATGTTGTGTGTTGTGTTTTGGTCTGTGACTTTGCTCTGTTGGTAGAGTTTAAAGTGCAGTATGTGCTTACTTGTGAATATATTAAATATATTCAGAGATAATGCACATAACATGAAAATTAAAGATCGTTTATTTACTTTGTTAGTGACAATCTTTCGATAATAATAAATGTTATAATACTACTTTTTGTTTTATTTTCCTTTGACAAATATTTTTGAAGCTTTGTGTGGTGCCAAAAGTACTGGATTGAGGGCGCCACAAGTTTTTATCAATATCTATTTAGAAGAAATTGGTTCCGTTTTTATCACAGGTTTATTTTTCTGGTCAGGCTAGAGTATATAATTAGGTTAAAAAACGGAATAATTATTTGAAATTGTCAAACCAATATTTATAGCATATTAGATTTCTTGTGAAACTGTTGCGTATTATGCAACATTTTTTGTAAAATAGGTACACTAGTATTTTTAGAACTAAAAGCACCTATTTTAATACACAACTAGCAATCTCGCTTCCCTTCGTCGATCTAAATCCAAAAATTGTAGACGCGTGTACGCTTGCGGTAAACGGTTAAAGCATTTACGTAAAATATGAACACCTAGTATCTTCTTAAAATTGTTCATTTATATCTTAATTTATTATTCCCGATACTTCTTATCTGGGTAAGTAAGTTGATCACCGAAATGAAATTGTGGTGAATACCTGTCCAAAATAAATAAAGGGATCTATCGATTTCCTTTTATCGACTAGATTAACTGGATAGTTATTCTAATCCATTGTGTGTGCAAAAGACTAGCTAGACCATAAACTTGCATTATTCTTACAAAATTAATGTTTTTTCAAGTAATACAAACTTATTAAAAAAAAATGTTTTTTTTGATTTGACTGTTTTAAAATAAGTGTATTTTATATACCGGTGACCGTAACATATCCATAGTAAAATATCGTTAGGTAAAGGAAATCAAGCGAAAGTTTTATTTTATAAAATTTAATATTCAATAACATTTAGCAATATAAATATGCGTTTTTTTAGTTAAAATCTGGTGAGTGAGCCAATTGTGGGCAATGCTTCATTGGCATACATGGAGTATTATTCTTGGCCCTTAAAAAGCCTGATTTGCAGACACAACCAGACTCGCACGGAGGGTCACTGACGCATTTGAACCTTGCAACTAGTGATATGCATTGATCTGGTGGACATGTTTTCTTGCATTTTTGATATTCTTCGTTAGGGCCGCATAACATGCTCGTATTGTGGTCATGTTCATGGACTGCTCTCCCTGAAATTTTGATGCCAAAAATTTACACTGAAAATACCAAATTACTAAAAATTGGAGGGTGACAACGATAAAAACAAGTTTTTCCATTTGTGTCTGATCTAAAGAACTATTAAACGATTTTTTTGCCGCTTTTAGATAAATTACGTTACAATCTAGGTACTCTTACCTGTCCATACATTACATTGAGTTTAGGAACAAATGTGGCATGTGACAAGTTATTTTACACTAATTTAGCACATTGTTACACTTACATGTAAACAGATAAAATATTTTACTACGTTTATACTGCTAACGAATAACTGCCGAATTTCGACAGTAGTAAAGGTATATTATAATAGGTATCTACCTGATCTGATGTTCCTTCTCGTCGTTTGAGTACCGTTGGAATCTAAAACAGAAATATCGTAGATACCATCGGTAAAATTTATATTTATTAATTAGTGTAGGTACGTAAGTAGGTAGTTCGTTCCAATAATCCATTGCCCTCCAATGGGAGAAATCCTACCAGTGGGCAGATTTATTAAATCTTTTAAAACTATAAACTTTGGATACTTACTGCAATCACTGATGGGAATACAAACATCATTATCATTTCTAGCATAGCCACTCCGACAGTAGCACTTGTCATTACATTTAATATTTATAATTGGGCAAATTTGGCCGAGTGTGGCACACGTAGTGTCGCAAGCACTGCCGCAATTGAAAACTTCGTTGGATGCAGGGCATCGGTCTGTAAGTAAAGAATAAAAAGAGGTTAGTACTTTCTTGCCTAGCCTGACTAGGAAAATGAATAATCTTAACCTGGATTGGCGGCGCCACGAGTACTTTTTAGAAATCTGTATATAGTTGTCAAAGAAGATTGTTTATTTTTATCAGCATTATGCGAGGTTTTGGTTAAGCTTATATACCTACCTATACCTACCTACTTAAGTAAATTGGTAAAAGGTCAGTTTTTTAAAAACTAATACCAATAAACGTTACAGGAAACGTTTCTTGTCTGTAATCTTGATTTTTTCATATACTTACTTTTGAATTGATAATCTTCCTAACTCGTTACTCAAGAGATTTTGATCAAGCTGGACTTTAAAGAGACTTACCTATAGAAAATAAACTTAAGTAGGTACGTATTAATGTAACGTACGTTTACGTATTAAATAAACATCCTCCTTTTTTAAAGTCGCTAATAATTCACTTACCACAACTTTCTTCAGATACGCAGTCACCATCATAGTTTCTATAAAAACCCTCTTCACACACACATTTTATTTGACATCTTTTATTATTATGTAAGCAATTAAATCTTATGTCTTTATTTTGGCAAGTTTTTTCGGGAGGACAAACACTGACGCATTTTTGAACTTCATTTTGGCGGGAACACTGCAAAGCTAAAAAATAAAAAAAGAATTAAATGATTTATTACAAGAAAGGTACGATAGTTATTATATATACGAAAAAAATATGGTAAAGAAATTGTTATACTTGGGCATAAAGGATCCAATATTTAAAAGGTATTTTATTCCCCAGCCGCAAGGCGAGGATACTTACTAAATAGAAACAGTTATAATGGACTTTTAGTTATACCTACTGAACTTTTTACTACGATTGCGAGATAATAAAATCATTCGGTAATTTGAATTTCGAGATTAGGTAATCAGCATTGCAGTCCTTGCAGTCTCCGAGACCCACGTAGCAAATCTAATGCATACTAAGGCTTGTAAGCGTATGTAGGCATTAAAATTTCCTATTCACGACAACCCGTACACCGGTTAAGAATCAGCTATTGCAATCCTTTGCAGTCTCTAACCGGCGTACGGGCGGTACGGGTTTATTATAAATAAGTAGTAAGTTAATAGTAGAGTTATGTTACTTATAAGGTTTTGACAGCAACGTTTTAACGCAACGGTTTAACGCTCTTGAAAATCGGGACTATTCTTGTATCCTCTTTCATAAAAATGTAGTTTTGTTGGATATTTTAATGTAGCAACTGGATTTTACACGTCATTAATAAACGTCAACTTTCAAGTGTCATCTGTCAATGTCAAGTGCTATCTTTGTTTATGAAAAGCATTTTGAATTGTTTCTACTTAAATTAAAAATGTAATTTTCAGCTTGTTTTAAGAACACACTTTATTATGATTTTGCTATAAACTCACTAAGTCAAATTATTATTAATAAGTTTATATTTATAGAACTTTTGTAATTCATTACGATGTTGGGAAGAACCATTAAATGTACTAGACTTTTAAACAATTTGTACACCACAAATACTAATTTAAAGGTACAAAGTACTTTAAAAACTTTATTGAAGAAGAATCTAGTTGTAAATCAGCGTGTGCTAAGCACCCAGCGTTTAGAAATTAATACAGTGGAAAGTAATCAAAAATCATTGGTGGAAAAAGGAGAAACCGTTGATTGCAGTACTTTTACGTATAGGACACACACTTGTGGAGAGTTAAGGCCAGAACACGTCGGTCAGGATGTCATATTATGTGGCTGGGTACAGTATACACGGTTATCCAAATTCCTCCTTATCCGGGACTCTTATGGAGTTACTCAGTGTATTGTAAACAACACACACATTGACATTAGTTCTTTACCTTTGGAAACTATTGTGAAAGTAACAGGAACAGTTGCACCACGTCCAAAAGACATGTACAACAATGAAATGGCTACAGGCGAGGTTGAAATTGTTATCAACAAATTGGAAATATTAAATGACGTCAATAAATTACCCTTCAATTTAAGAAACTATCAGAAACCTAAAGAACAGTTGCGACTTCAACATAGGTACATTGATTTGAGGTTTCCAGAGATGCAAAGTGTTTTGAGGCAGCGTTCAAGTTTGTTGCATAGGATGAGAAGATTTTTGGTTGAGGAACATAATTTTGTTGAAGTTGAAACTCCAACTCTATTTTGCAGAACACCTGGTGGTGCTAGGGAGTTTGTGGTTCCCACACATCACTCTGGATTGTTTTACTCTTTAGTCCAAAGTCCACAGCAATTTAAGCAAATGTTGATGGCCGGTGGTATAGATAGATACTTTCAGATTGCGAGGTGTTACAGAGATGAGGCCACGAGACCAGACAGACAACCAGAGTTCACCCAACTTGATATTGAATTATCCTTTACAACTTTGGAAGGCATTATTAATCTAATTGAATTGTTATTAAGAAAAACCTTTGATCGTAAACTTCCAAAATCACCTTTCAAAACTATGACTTATAAGGAAGCAATAGAAAATTATGGCACTGATAAACCAAATTTGAGGTATGACATGAATAAGTTACAGAATGTAAGTGACTTATTCGATCAGTGTTCTACAGACTTTGGTGCATTTGTGTTGCCATATACTAATAAATTGGGAAAACTTACAGCTAAGTACAGAGAAAAAATAAATGAGATAAAAAAGAAATATAGTGTCAAAGTGGTTATAAATGAGAACATAGCTAAGGAAGTCGGCCATGACATTAGCAATGAAATAAAAATTATTTCAGGTGAAACAAATCATAATATTCTAAGTATGGGTGATAGTGAAAATGTATGCTTATGTTTAGGTGAAATAAGAGAAGTTTTGGCTGCCGATTTAAAGCTTAAAGGCTTAATAAGTGTCAATGATGATTTAGAGCCATTTTGGATTGTAGATTTTCCTCTATTTGTAAAGGGAGAAGATGGTTTACAAACATGTCACCATCCGTTCACAGCACCACATCCAGACGATATACATTTATTGGACTCTGAACCATTAAAAGTTAGATCACTTGCTTATGACATTGTCTTAAATGGCCATGAAATAGGTGGCGGATCAGTTCGCATACACAATGCTAAACTCCAAAAGAAAATATTAAACATGTTGAATATAGATTCAAGTAAATTGTCTCATTTTATCAATGCATTGCAAAGTGGGTGCCCTCCCCACGCTGGGATAGCACTGGGCATTGATAGACTGATAGCAGTTTTGTGTGATGCAGAGTCAATAAGAGATGTGATAGCTTTCCCCAAAAGTCATGATGGAAGAGATCCGTTATCTGGAGCGCCTAATAAAATAACCAGTGATGACCAAAAGTATTACCACATAAAAAGTATTGAAACATAATTAAGAATATTTATACTTTACAATAAAAATTATTAAGTTATAATTTTGTTTTATTATTTTCCAATACAGTTTTAGGAAGACTTTTATTATCAAAAAATATATCTGTTTTTATTTTTATAAGAATAATATAAAAAATATACAATATTCTCAATAAATTTTAAATAATAATATTTAAACATAAAATAATATGAATAAATGAGATGAAGATATAATACTTGTATATATGAAATACTGGAATATGATCTCATATACCAGTATTTTATATATAGGAGGAATGGAATGTAAGAATAGTGTTGTTATGGGTTAAATTAATTTATCGATATAAGTAGGTTCAGTTGTTATCACACATAAGTAGCTCTATAGTCTTGGGTACAAGTCCAAGTTCATATTAAGATATTTTTTCTGAAGTTTTTTGTAGTCCAAACTTAGAACGTTGACGTTAAAAGGTGGTGTGGCAAACATTTCTCCAAGAGCATTTTATAATTAGAAAGGTGTATTTCTATACAGTTCCAGTCACTATCATTGGATGTCTTCCATAAAATGGTAGTCACTACAAACGGATGAGTCTGATGTTTCAAAAATGCTTGTAAACTAAAACTTGTTGAAATAAACTAATTTTGATTTTGAACATCTATTATTATAGGACCAAAGATGGTCTTCTTATGGTATGATGGTATAAGAGTTATGGTTGGGTAAATAGGCTATGAAAGTTTAAATTAAGTTAGTAAAATTATAAAACTCACATCCAAATGACTGCTCCACAAACAGGAAAACAAATAAGGAAAAAGAGATCACTAGACGAGCCATGACGACCGAGAAACAAACGTGTTTTTGTCTACGTGCTGATATTTATATAACGCTTTAATAAAACGTGCTTCTGGAAGTGGTAATGGGAAATCACATTGTTCCATTATATTCCGTAGGTATGTAGTATATACCTATTAGGCCTAGTAAACGGGGATTTACCGAATTGCTTCAACTGTATGGCAGTGCATAATGATTATATTTTGTACTGCGACTTTTTTACTTTTAAAAAACTGGGGGCAATTGATTAAATCGACACCTCTTTCAGTTTATAAATGATATCGCACTGGAACGCTAAATCACTGGCGATACATCTTTATCGGTAGGATTGTTACTAGGCACGACCGAAGCCTCCCAGCAGCCGGACCTAGACTAATGTTAAAAATTTAAGTCTACTCAACCGGGAATCGAACTCAGGATCTCTATTTTCTAAATCCACTACGCGTACCGCTATGCCACAGATGCCGACGAACTTACCTATTTAGATAGGTACCTACCCAGATAGCTAGATATGCAACTTAGGATCTTTATAAAATGTAGTAATGCGTTACTTCGATTCGATGTAATGTAATGTAATGCGCACTGTATGCATTGATAGTAGTTTATCCAGTAGGTACGAGAGTAGAGCGTTTTGAATAGACCTCCGGGAATGTCATACTACCGCCATGATAACTATTATTTGCCTAGTATCTGTCTAGTTATACCTACTCATATTTGCTACTTTTAATAAATTAAAACTAGTAAACAATATTTTTATATTTATTGAACAATAATAATTAGTATAAGTACCTACCTAACCCGGCAAATATACCTATCTAAAAAACTTTGTTGACTCTTTGATGAGAAATTATAATTTGTTAGAAGTAGGTACCTACTTCTGGCACATCCTTTAGTAAAATAACGTTGGACAAAGGAAATAAAACAAGGTTTTAGTTGTATAAAATTTAATAACTGTACAATTATTTACAAGAAAATTATTAATGATAAAGGTTATAGATAGACTGTTAGAGATTTTTTTAAAGCTTTAATCTGATGAGTTAGCTAGTTCCGAGTGTCAACCATGTATTTTTTACCGAATCACAGCATAAATTAAAAACGTAAGCTAGTGTTTTTTCAATTTTAACTAGATGGCGCTGCTTCAAGAAATAGCGATAAAACGTTCGAGCATTCAAACCGGGCAGTAAATTCAGGGGGCATAACTAGATGGCGTCGCTTCAATTCTAAACAAATTAGAAATTACCTAATTACTCTGTAAAAACTCGCACCCTGGAAGTTGCTTCTCTGGAATATCTTTATAGATAGCTAGTAGTTTTGACCCCGATTCGCACATGCATCTACGAAACAGCATTAGAAACTTAAATACTAGTGGTAGATATGCATGGATACGGTAGAGACGTTATCTTGCTTTACCAGTATTCTTCGTTTGGACCACAGCTCATAATATCTAATAAATATTATTATTTTGATAATAAGGCTCGCCTATGTTGTAGTAGACCTATAATGCAGTGTTCTGAAACAAAAACAACGTCGGTTTAATTTAAGAAAGTGGGTATCTATTCGTAAATATTTCCATTTGAACTATCTTCTAGTGACTGTCTTTTTGGTCCAGTGATAAGAAAGCTAAAAATATGTGACTAAAAATTTTCTCTTAAGCGGGAAAAAAACCTCAATATGTATAAAACATTCTTTTTTACTACAAGTTAGCCCATGACTGCAATAACACTTGATGGTAAGTGTTGGTGCAATCTAAGATGAAAGCGGGCTTACTTATTAGGAAAACAGTATCTGAAAGAGGTGTGAATTACACACCCCTTTTGGTTTTTACAGGACATCGTATCGGAACGCTATATCGCTGGAGCTACGAAGCCTACCACCTGAATGAAATAAGAAAATATCTATGGGCCCAACCAGGAGTCGAACCGAGGTACTACGTCTGATAAATCCATCGCGCATGCCGCTTCGCCACGGAGGGCATCAGAATCTTTTACAAACGTATAGATATGATAATTTGGCTGGTGGGAGGCTTTTGTCGTGGTAGTTACCATACTACCGACAAAGACGTACCGCCAAGCGATTTAACGTTCCGGTACGACGTCGTGTAGAAACCGCAAGGGGTGTGGATTTAATCCTAGCAAGTTAGCCCGCTTTATCTCAGATTGCATCATTTAACATCAGGTGTGATAGCAATCAAGGGCCAACTTGTAGCCGATAAAAAAAGATAGGTTTAAGGTAATTTAGTAATTATGTACTTACAGCAATCGCTGATGGGTATACAAATACCACTCGCATTTCTAGCATAGCCACTCCTACAGTAGCAGCCGTCATTGCATCTAATATTTATAATGGGACAGGGTTGGTTGAGTGTAGCACATGTAGTTTGACAAGCACTGCCGCATGCATAAACTTCGTTTGTAGGACATTGAAGTGGAACAACTGAAAAAAGGTAGGTATTATTTTATTTATCGATCTAGTCTAGGGCGTAGAGCGTCTTTCCTCAAAGGCCGGTAACGCACTAGCAATGCTTCTGGTGTTGCAAATGTGGTGGTGTTGTAAATGGGCGGCGGTAATCGCTTAACATCAGGCGACCCGCATGCTAATTTTCCCGCTTTTTTATCTATAAAAAAAAACCAGGGGCAGACGTGGTCAGAAGAGTTAGAGGCCTTGCACAAACTGAGCTGATTCAACGATGCAATGAAGACCTGGAGTCCTCCATTGCCGGTACCTGACAGTCGAGGCGATTCGGCCTTACTTGGATACATGGCTTAACAGAAAGCACAGAGCCCTCACATTTCGGTTGGTGCAGATACTTACAGGGCACGGTTGTTTTGGAAAGTATCTGAATCAAATAGCGAGGCGTGAGCCGACGCCGGTTTGCCACCACTGCGGGGCTGCAGTAGGATGTGCAGCCTGGGATGCACAGAGCTTGATTCTTGAGTCCACTATAGGTAGAGACGTATCTTGGTCTAGCGTAATTATGCTATGCTCAACAGCGAGTCGTGCTGGATAGCCATGGTGGCCTTTTGTGAGTCATCCGTTAGTCTAAAGGAGACGGAGGAAAGATACAGGGAGGCAGACGCGAACGCACTATTAAGCCGCAGAAGGAGACCAGGTAGACGAATGCGCAGATATGCGCACCTGCTCCCATTATAATTGAAGTATAAAGTGTATTTATTACACTTAAGAAGAAAATATTACCTGAGGACCAACGTCGAGACGACCCAGTAGCTTGCAACCACGACCCCGTGACATCTCACCTGAAGACGCGGTCGGGTATCGCTGGGTTTTAGTAGGTATTCCGATTTGAGCGGTGAGACCCACATACTCTCTGGAAAGAGCGCTTTCCGCCCTACTTTCCGGAGAGATGCGTAAAGGCATTTCCCAGCGTGATAGCAATCAAGGGCCAACTTGTAACCGATAAAAAAAGACAGTTTTAAGGTAATTTAGTAATTATGTACTTACAGCAATCGCTGATGGGTATACAAATACCATTCGCATTTCTAGCATAGCCACTCCTACAGTAGCAGCCGTCATTGCATCTAATATTTATAATGGGACAGGGTTGGTTGAGTGTGGCGCACGTGGTTTGACAAGCACTGCCGCATGCATAAACTTCATTTAAAGGACATTGAACTGGAACAGCTGAAAATAGGTAGGTATTATTTTATCTATCTATCGAATAAAAAACTAGCAAATCTTTTATATATTAGATATAAAAAAGGCGAATTACAGTGTTTTATTTAATTTATAATTGAATCTTGTATTAAGTTTTTGCTTATGTAATCTATACTAATATTATAAAGAGGTAAAGTTTATAAGGTTGTAAATTGATCTGTTGAGGCTAAGCTTCTGAACGGTCCGATTTAAACCGGTCATAAACTATATTTTATATTTGTATTGTATATATTAGTCAAGTTGTCACAGTTTTAGTCGCGCAAGTCGGACTGAAAACTCTATGAAATCGGCATTATGCGTATGCGATGCATTAACTATTGGGTATAATTAAAAGTAATCTATGGGGACTTTATGTATATTTAAAAGTTCTACAAAAAATTCCGCCACAGCATATATCTATCTTTTTATATTTGAACAGATATAGAACTTTTTGTGTTTTAATAAATCATTTAATTCATAATATGCTTACGGTTACATCATTATTTATACAATTAAACTTAAATCCTTATCAAAATAAATTATCACAAGGATATTATAGAGATAAGATTTTTCTTTTACAGTATGTTGATTAGTTATATAGTTTCGGAGATATTACAAAATTTCTAAAACGCGCAACACTGCCCTTATGGCATCCAAATTAAGTTGACCTCCTCCATGTAATGTTATACATACTGAATAGGGGTATTTAAGGGGCGTATTAACACTTTCCTCAAAGGCCGGTAACGCACTAGCAATGCTTCTGGTGTTGCAAATGTTTATGGGCGGCGGTAATCGCTTAACATCAGGCGACCCACTTGCTCGTTAGCCCGCTTTTTTATCGAAAAAAAAACCAGGGGCAGACGTGGTCAGAAGAGTTAGAGGCCTTGCACAAACTGAGCTGATTCAACGATGCAATGAAGACCTGGAGTCCTCCATTGCCGGTACCTGGACAGTCGAGGCGATTCGGCCTTACTTGGATACATGGCTTAACAGAAAGCTCAGAGCCCTCACGTTTCGGTTGGTGCAGATGCTTACAGGGCACGGTTGTTTTGGAAAGTATCTGAACCAAATAGCGAGGCGTGAGCCGACGCCGATTTGCCACCAGTGGGGGGCTGCAGTAGAGTGTGCAGCCTGGGATGCACAGAGCTTGATTCTTGAGTCCACTATAGGTAGAGACGTATCTTGGCCTAGCGTAATAAATGCTATGCTCAACAGCGAGTCGTGCTGGATGGTCATGGTGGCCTTTTGTGAGTCATCCATCAGTCTAAAGGAGACGGAGGAAAGATACGGGGAGGCAGGCGCGAACACTCCATTAAGCCGCAGAAGGAGACCAGGTAGACGAATGCGCAGATATGCGCACCTGCTATCATTATAATTGAAGTATAAAGTGTATTTATTACACTTAAGAAGAAAATATTACCTGCGGGCCGACGTCGAGACGACATAGTAGCTTGCAACCACAACCCCGTGACATGTCACCTGAAGATGCGGTCGGGTATCGCTGGGTTTTAGTAGGTATTCCGATTTGAGTGGTGAGTCCCACATACTCTCTGGAAAGAGCGCTTTCCGCCCTACTTTCCGGAGAGATGCGTAAAGGAATTTCCCAGCGTGATAGCAATCAAGGGCCAACTTGTAGCCGATAAAAAAAGATAGGTTTAAGGTAATTTAGTAATTATGTACTTACAGCAATCGCTGATGGGTATACAAACACCATTCGCATTTCTAGCATAGCCACTCCTACAGTAGCAGCCGTCATTGCATCTAATATTTATAATGGGACAGGGTTGGTTGAGTGTGGCGCACGTAGTTTGACAAGCACTGCCGCATGCATAAACTTCGTTTGTAGGACATTGAAGTGGAACAACTGAAAATAGGTAGGTATTATTTTATCTATCGATCTAGTACACTTAAACGAGCAAATCTTCTATATATTTATGTGTGTGTTTTGCTGTATCGAGAATGATATACGAGAGCATATTTTGTATTTTCAACCCTCGACGCAAAAAGAGAGGTGTGGGTGAGTTTGTGTGTCATCGTAGCTCCTGAACCGATGAACTCGATGAACCGATTTTAATTATGTTTTTTTATGTTCAAAAGGTGGATTAGTCTGGAGTGTTCTTAGCTATGATGAAAATCTTTTCAAAGTAGCTGCCGCTTAAAAATTGCGGGTTATATGTTTTTTCACAACTCCCATCAATATTACCCATATTGAGGGGAGTTGTGAAAAATGACATCAATCGAGTAGTTTAACACGTTAAATACTCTATGAAAAGTTTCAAATCCAAGATGGTCGCCCCTAATAATAACAAATTATAGTTTTGTTTTTTAAATTTTTAATACAGTCTCGTATTAAGTTTTTGTTTATGTACTTAATTATACATAGATATTACAATCAGAAACCGTTTTAATGAAAGAACACTTTCTCATAACTAAATATAATAGTAATTAGGCTAATAAATATAATAAGAAAATATAAATTAATATAGTAATGCCATCTTATATGTCGGATATACTGCCTAAGTATGGATGGAAAAATAAGTTTTGTGTGTTTTTTTATATATTATAAGTATTAAGTTATATTTGAATTTCACCACCACCACCACAAGCTAAGCTTACTTTGGGGATAGAAAGCGATGCGTGTATTGTAAAAAAATAAGTCCCTATTTAGAGTATATAATACTTAAGTATAATTATAACCTCAAGCAGCGAAGTAGAACTACCGCGTTGGTGCAGTGGTTAACCTACGTAGCTTTTAATCATGAGGTCCTGTGGTCGGGTCCCGGGTCAGGCTATATAATATTGAGCTTTTTTTTAAAGAAATTCTCAAAGCAGCCATATATTTCCCGCCAATACGCATTGAAGCATTGTGGTGGATCTAAGCTCGTATGAAGTATAACTTTTCTAAGGTGCAGTGATATGCACGGTGGATTTATAAGACGGTTCTGGGTTGATTCTCGACTGGGCTGACTAAAATATCGGTTTGGGTCGGGCAGGTGGGTTCGGCCATGACTAGTTGGCACCCTACCGACAAAGACGTACCGCCAAGCGATTTAGTGTCGGTTTAGAAACCGAAAATGGTGTGGATTGCTTACTACAACAAATTAGCCTGCTGCCATCTTAGATTGCATCATCACTTACTTATTATAAAGAAATCTTCAGTAAGAGAGTAAATAGACTTCTAAATCTTACCTCTAAACAACTGTTCCACTAACAGTAAAACAAATAATAAAATAGAGATCACTAGAGGAGACGCTATGACCAACAATAACAAGTGTGTATGTCTGCGTGTTCATATTTATATATAACGAAGTTTAATGTCCCATAATATTATGGTATCTTAACACCACATTTATTATTTAAATTCATAACCATAGGTATATCAGACTGGAAGTTTTTTATGACGAATAACTAGTTTTTCGTCAGTAATTAATGTTTCATTTGTGTATTTTTGTTCATTATCTATAAATATTGTTTTAATTGAATTAGTTTATTAAAATAAATAGAATAACTTTATAATGTTTAATACATTTAACTGCCAATTATCTTAATAACAGAATTAAACTGAGTTTATTATCATAAATGCATACGTACAAAACAAAATAAACATAACTTTGTTACATATTATAACATGAATATATTCTCTTTAACTTATTCATGGACAATTGCTTGACAGATTTGAAAGAAAGTCCTATATGGTCTAAGAATGAACCTATTACTCATTTGGTCTTCTATTCTTTGGTCTTCGAGAAGACATTCCATGCTGATGATTAAGTATTACTTGCATCGTTTGCTAATGAGTTACAAAATATGTTAGCTATTATGAATGTAGCTTTGAAAAGAAAGCAATGAAAGTGAATGTTAGTAAAACGAAAGTAATGGTTTTTGAAAGAGATGAATATGTGACAGATTGTAATATTTTGATAGATGGAGAAAAAGTGGAAGAAGTAAAAGAGTTTATATACCTGGGTGCTGGGTAGTAAATTTACGAAAGATGGAACGTGTGAGAGTGATATTGAAAGAAGAGTAAATGCTGGGAACATGGTGACTGGTGCACTGCATGCATATATGAATAGCCAGAAAGTGTCCCAAAAGGCAAGACTGGCTGTGCATAGAGGTGTGTTGGTGCCCACACTAATGTATGGTAGTGAAAGTTAGGTAAGGCAGAAGAAGCACAAAAGTAAGATGAGAGCATTAAGGAGTAGATATATGCGGGTTGAAACTGAGTGACAGAGTTAATAATAGTATGATAAGAGAAAAGTATGGTGTAAAAGAATATGTAGTGATTAAAATTGAGAAAGGGATGCCAAGATGGTTTGATCATGTAGAGAGAATGGATGAAAGAAGATTAACAAAAGAGATTTATTTTTTATATTATGTTTATTCTTAAATACAGAGATTAATGAGGTGATGGTGTATGGAAATGTTGGAAGGGCAAGACCTAATGGCGGGAAGGCGAATGTTCCTGGACCAAATTCAGCACATTTTAAATAGTGGCCAAGTCAAGACTACCCTAAACCGACGAACTTGTATGAAAGGATAAATGAGAGTGGAAGAAGCTAAAAAAGTATGCAAGGACCGTGGCAAGTGGAGGGATGTGGTTTCTGCCTACCTCTACGGGAATAAGGCGTGATGTTACGTATGTATGTATTCTCCGCTGCGTCTAACTGTCTGTACTGATCGCGGATTTTTTTTGCAGGTTTCACCAATAGATAGAATTATTCTTGAGGAAGGTTTTAGTATATAATTTTAAAAGGTTTTCGCTCAAATATGATGATAATTGATACAAGGGACACACTGCCTGGGATTTTTACTGTAAATGCTGCCTATACTTTTGAGATATAACAAAACAATGTATGCAAGGATTCTTTGTTTTTAAAAGGACTACAAAAAGTCCACGACGGCATGTGTCTATCTTTTAGGACAGCTTGCTATACTCATTGTGCCCTTTAAAAAGGATTACATAATTATTATGTATTAAAGTTTATTTTTTGTTCTTGGAAGATTGCAATACACTATTTTGCTCGCAGGCAAAGTTGCGGGCATCTGCTAGTTAATAATCGTAAGGGCGTTCTATGATTTTTGGTTTATCCAAACATTATCAATGTACCTAAAGAAGTTTTTACTCCAAGTCTTGTCATTGATACAAATAATACATTCTTAGTATAATATGAATAGAGGAAATGAAACGAACGTTTGATTCTATAACATTTAATAACAAATATTTACATAATTAATGATAAAGATTTTTTAACTTAAAATCTGAGTTAGATAATTCCGTGGGTATCTGCTAGTATCAATTGAAATGGAGAAAGTGTTTTTTTGTTCTCATTAATAATTATATGTCGCTACTTCAATTCCATATAAATTATCGCGATACGGCAAAATGCTCTCGCACTCGGTAGCCAGAAGGTGTGTGCAGCCTAAGAAAAATGCTCAAAATTTCATGGAGGGACTTCGTCTCCAATGCGGAAGTTGTCGAACAAGCTAAGTGTAAACGCGAGCTGATGACTGCAATAATGAATGAAAAGAAAAGTTGCATTTTTCGGGCATCTACAAAGAGGATCACCCCATGAATTCCCAAGGTTGCTAGAAGGCAAGATACCCGGAAAATGCACACGTGGGAGACAGAGAAGAAAATAGATTGATGATATAAAGGAGTAGAGTTACGCGAAGCTTAAAGCTGTTTCCCAGGACCGGAAAAATTTTCTTCACCTGATTGCTAAACTTCGTTTTCAAGAAGGCATGACTTACTGACATATAGGTAGTTAAAGGTCGTACCATTCTTCAAGTTTTTTCCACTTAAATTTTTTTCAAATTCCAGTGAACTTGTAACACTCCGAACTGTGTAGTACCATGGCGGTGTTCTTAACGCAGTATACAAATCGATTTTGTACTACAAAAAAATATATATACGGTCGAATTTGGCAACTCCTTTTTTTGAAGTCTTTTAAAAATACAAACTGAATACTGTACAAATTGATATTGCACTACAATTTAAATATTGCTCATGAATACGCCACGTGTTTAGAGTGGACTCGAAAATTGGCACGACCTATACATGTTTTGGTTCCGATTAGCACAAGCATCTAGGGCGGTATGGAGAATCATTGACGAATTTGAACCTTGCAACTAAGTGACATGAATTATTTCGGTTGATATGTTTTCTTGTTGATATATTTCCTTAGGGCCGCATAAAAGGGTTGTTGCATATTTAAAATAATCTCGGTATTGCGATTGTTTACAATTAATAACTGCATAATTTCGACCGTAGTATGAGGTTTGGGCAATTACGAATATCTAAATAAACTCGATTTAATATTTCGAAGCTCGCCTGAGTAGTTAATATAGTGTTCTGAAACAAAATTAACGTAATGTCGATATATTTAAGGGTTTAATAAATATTTGTAGATATTGTTATTTAGTATTTTCGTCTTCGTGGGGAAAGTGACTGTACTACTCATAACGTCAAATTATATAGCAAAAAAAGCGTTTACTCTCGCTATAACTAGATGGCGCTACTAAAATTCCATATAAATTTGCGTTACGTTTTTACGTAGTCGCTCGGTTACAAACTCACACTCGGCACTCTGTAAGCTTTGTTGGGATTTTGACTTTTTTTTGAAGTTCTCCAACCAGTTTAAACACAGAACTACTGACACCGACGCGTCCTCGGACCCCAAGTTTATAAAGTTGTTAAATACGGCCCCCCTTTCCGCCGCACGATTAGATCGCCACTGGTTCGAACAGCTGATGGACGTTGGGGCCCAAGGTGCTAGAGTGGCGACCCCACAGCGGAAAGCGCAGTGTAGGTGGACCCCCCACCATGTGGACTGACGACATCAAACGTGTCGAAGGGAGCCGCTGGCGTCACGCGGTTCAGGATCTTTGTGTTAGTAAGTCCCTAAAAAGGACTATATCCAGCAGTGGACGTCCATCGGCTGTTAATGATGATGATGATGATGATGAGGAGACCCAATTGGTATGTATCCAATCTTTTATAAATGTATGGAAAGATTTTTTTTATATGGCATATGACTTGGTACATGGGGATTTAGTAAACTTGTACTTACAGCAATCACTGATGGGAATACAAACATTATTTTCATTTCTAGCATAGCCACGCCTACAATAGCATGCGTTATTGCATCTTATATTAAAAATGGGACAGGGTTGGTTGAGGGTAGCGCACGTAGTTTGGCAAGCACTCCCACATAGATAAACTTCGTTTGTACGACATCGAATTGCAACTGAAAATTAATTATAAATCTTAATTCATCTTCAACATTATCAGCATAATTACCGGTCCACTCGACCTCCCACCTTGTAGGAGAGGGGATATGGAGCTGAGACCCACCACACTGCTCCAATGTAAGCGGGATCGACGGCTTTACGTGCTATTCGAGGCACAAAGGTGAAGATAACACTGCCAACGGCCCGTCAATGTCTTAATGATAATTTTTTAGAAGAAAGATACACTCAAAACTATTTGATGACCCGATCCAGTATTCGAACCGAGGTCCTCGTTATTGAAGCTAGATATGCTACCAACTAGAGCAACTAGGCAAGTAAATAATTTTTAGGGTGTTAATTTTTTAATAACTCCGGGTAAGTACTTGACAGAATTTTTTATAGAACCCAGACCTCTCAATATGCTTTAGGGGTGCCAAAAGAAGTTGAAAAGTGTCCCATAAAGAATATCGGTTCTCCCTTAAAAGTTTGGTAGGTATATCCTGAGGAAATGTTCCTCCCAGTTAGTACCTAAATATTTTGTCCACGCCTGTAGCACCATAAAGTATTTAGAATTTCATATAAATATAGTGATCCTTGTTATTCTCTTTTCAGTTCATAACTTATAAGCAGTCGGGTTTTTGTTTTTATAATAATAACTAGCTGACCCGGCAAACGTTGTTTTGCATTAAAAATTAAAAAAAAAAATTAGATGAAGTTTAGATGAAAATTAGATAGTAGCCGATTCTCAGACCTGCTGAATACGCATACAAAATTTGGTCAAATCGGTAAGTCGTTTCGGAGGAGTACGGTGACTAACATTGTGACAGGGAAATTTTATATGATAGTTTATCTTATTCTGATATTAGCTGTACCTGCGACTTTGTTCGCGTGTTCACACGTTTTGACGGCCTTCATGGCGCAGTGGTATGCACGGTGGAATTATAGGACTGAGGTTCAGATTGAGGTTAATTTGTCTTATTCTGGCTGATGGGAGGCTTTCACCATGGCTAGTCACCATCCTTCCGACAAAGATGTGCCGCCAAGCGATTTATCGTTCCGGTAAGATGTAGTCTAGAAACCGACGGGGGTGAGGATGTCATCCTACGCCTTACAAGTTAGCCCGCTTCCATCATAGATTGCATCATCACTAAACATCAGGTGTGATAGCAGTCAAGGGCCAACTTGGAATAAATAAAAAAAAAGATGGTGAATAGGTGATAAAAGTTTATATTAAGTTTGTAAAATTATAGAAAAATACTCACGCCCATTCGACTTCCCCGCGAACATAAAAGCAAATAATAAAACAAAGATCACGAGACGAGACATGGTGAAGGAGAAACAATTAGTGTGTTTTGTCTACGTACTGACATTTATACCTATGCAACGAAGATAAGGTAAACGTCCCATATTTCGGTATCTTTTTTACAAAATTTAATTTTAATACATTAAATTTTCTATCTACTAATATTATAAATATGCGAAAGTGACTCTCTCTTTTTGCTACTTAATCATGTGTAAACTACTAAACCGATTTAAATGAAATTTGGTACAGAGATACTTTAGAGCCTGACAAAGGACATACTTAGGCTACTTTTTTCGAACTATCACAAAACAGGATTTTATTGCGGACGGAGACACGGGCGTTCGGTAGTTTTTAATAAAATTAATAACCATGATAGCATTCTAGAAATTTCTTGATGTTAACTTGTTATTGTCAGTGTTATGCATCATTTATGCAATTTTGTACATTTTCTAATAATAGATATTATCTACTAATATTTTATAATTAACTTAGTTTTTAAAATAAATTTGAGATAAGGGAAATTTCAATTTAAAAGAATTGCCTCTTACCTTAGTCATCATAAGAACTCAAAACGTATGCATAACGTGGATCATCTCTTATAAGGGCGTACCAAAGTATTTAATTTTATTAGGACCGTTTTAGGGTTCTTCAAAAAAAGAAAACGTAACCCTTCTAGGATCACTATGTTATATATCGTCCGTGTAGTCTGTGTCTGTAAACACTTACTTATCTCAAAAACGCGTGGAGGTATTTCAGGTTTACACTCCCTTGAAGCCGTTCGTCTCGATGCCGACGCCCTCAAAAATTTACATTCATAGGGTGGATCTACCTACTTGCAGATAACTGTGTTAATTGGCAAGTAATATTGTTATGTAGTACCTTTAGGAAAACGCGGTACGTCTTTGTCAGCAGGGTGGTAACTAGCCACGGCGAAAGCCTCCCACCAGCCAGACCAAGAGAAATTAAGAAAAATCTCAATCTGTCCCGCCGGGAATCGAACCCAGGACCTCCGTCTTATAAATCCACCGCGCATACCACTGCGCCACGGAGGTCGTCAACTACTAAAGGTAACTTAGTGGTTTAATTCCCGTGGGAATTTTGGGATAAAAAGTGGTCTTTGTACTATTTTGATACGTAAGCTATATTATTGTGAAGTTTCATCAAAATCAATTCAGTAGTTTTTGCGTGTTGTGTTGTGAAAGTGTAACAAACATGCATCCATCAATCCAAAACGTACGAAAATTTCAATGGCGTCAAGAAATAGAATAGATAAGGTCTATGATGATTACTGGCATACAATTGCAGAAACACAAAAGCTGGAAAATTCCACAGTTTTTCTGGGAGTCACCTTGGATTTCAAAGTGCAGTGCGGCGCATATTTTATACAGTTAGTTCAGCTGCATTTGTAGAGACATAAAATTATTATTATAAAAACAAAAAACCCGACTGCTTAGAAGTTATGAACTGAAAAGAGAAAAACAAGGATCACTATATCTGTATAAAATTCTAAATAATTTATGGTGCTGCAAACAGGGACAAAATACTTTAGCCTGCGGGGAAAGAAAGTTCTACCAAAACTACGTTTGTCCCCGCCTGCAGCACCATAAATTATTTAGAATTTTATACAGATATAGTGATCCTTGTTTTTCTCTTTTCAGTTCATAACTTCTAAGCAATAATAATTTTATTTGAGACTTTTTAGTTTTAGTTTATGGTATAGAAATGAGACGGTACACTTAGTACACTTTTTGCCATTTTTTGTTAAAAAAGTAAAATGAACATGATATGATATTTATATTTTTGGAATGGTCTTTTTCCGACCTTTCAATATTGCTAAGATAAGAGAAAAAAATCAATTTACAGCCGCCATTTTGAAAATTTATATAGCCTATGTCACTACCACAATTTTGACAAATTCAACGACACCTCACATGTCAAAATCCGTTCAGCCGTTTAGGCTGTAGCGCGTGCCGAAGAAATGGACGTACATACATACATACATACATACATACATACGCTCGAAAAACATAACCCTCCTTCTGACGCAGTCGGGTAAAAAATAAGACGTAAATTCAGAAAAGAGCTATCCTCTTATGATTTTACCGTGTTCCTATAAAATTTTATCGAACAAAAAAAAAATACAACAAAACAGTGTATGGCATGATTGTTCATCTTTATTTGAATAACAAACAACTCCGCGATGTCATGATTACTCGTAATTACCTACCTATCTATTTTTAGCAAAGCTACATGAATTACCTGAAAACGACCGTGATTTCACCCGTTCGCGTAGGAATTTCTGGTTAAAATGTAAATTTTGTGTTATTCTGATATGTAAGTTTTATTATTGTAAAGTTTCATGAAAACCCTTTCAGTAGTTTTAGTGTGAAAGGGTAACATCCATCCATACATACATACAAACTTTATAATATATTAGTAAGGATAAAGCGTTTACTTAACTAAATGTAAAAAGCTTTATATTGTTACATTTAATATTATCTACATTAAACAAAACTCAGTGTATTTGTTTATTTTATGTTGTCGCTGTTACCGGGATCAATTTGTTATTCGCAGGAACTGTTTAACAAATTGCTGTTTAAATATTCGAGTACTTTCGCCACATCTTTCGCCACGGATAACTAGTGAACCATTCCTTGGTAAGAACCTGAGTTTTGTAGTAATAATGAAAATTGAAGCTAGATGGCGTTAAACACACTAAATCACAGACCAAATAAACAGCGGCAACTGTCGCTGTTAATGCCAATAGAATTAGATAAACATTTTTTTCAAAAGCTAGCATTTTTGGTTTGTTTTTGATTGTTCTCTACTTGAATCACAAACATTATAAATATTATAATTACATTTACTAGCTCTGCCTCGCGGAACCCATTCTCGTGGGAATATCGGGAATTTTTTTTCTTAGAGAGCGTCTACGTCGTGAAATGAGTAACTATGCCTTTGAAGTCAAATTATGGTAAAGTTTTAGAGTTCTCGTGAGGATATTTCGTTTATATATTTGTAAAATATTCGTAGTTATTTGGATTAAAGAAATCAATTAATTAAGTAAATGTCTTAGTTTTTGTCTCAACAAATGATTGACATAGACATTCTGTAGGCACAATTTTGCCATCGCTTGCCTATTTAACCATATGGCATAAGCGTCCTTTAAGGTTAGCAGATTAATTGACGCTAGATCAAACACGTTGCTCTAAAACTGGGCTAATGCAGTTCCGAAGAGGTATAAAGTTGTCATCATTTTTGATAATTTCCATTTATTTTGTATGTCTTACAATCTTTAATTACCACCATTTGCATAATAATGTATGCAGTTTTTGTATCTACCTACGTAGCTAATACTTTTGTGGCTCTGGTGCCTTCCGAACCGGTGGTAGAGTCACTACGTACTGATGGACTTGACCTTTCAAGAGTGCTTGTAAAATTGCCTACTTGACATAAATGATTTTGAATTTTTTTGATAGGCACATAATCTACACCATATGACTAATGGGAATGGGGATTTTGGGTATATTTAAAAAATGACAACAATGCTTTTGGGCATTTTGTCACTTTCAGCATAAAGGGAAGATGACGCAAAATGAAGGTGAAAACACGCGTGTGTGGCCGCACCTAATGGTAAGGTAAGGTAAAGTTGAAAGGACAGGTAAGGACTGACGTATACTGATAGCAATATGAATCCGTTTGGGCTCGGAGCCCTAATATTTGATGTAACCGTTATGTGCGTTGTAAAAGTAAAGGATATTTTTGGATCGAGGTGACCATACATTCTGATTTCCATTTTTTTTTCCAAATAAAATTAACAAATATTTAGTAATTTATTTATTTTGCTATTTCCCGCGCCAAAAGCGCCAAAGTCTAGATCCAGCAGTAAAACTTCAACGTATGTTTCACTCTGAAATCGGAGCATCTTCGATTTCCAATGTTCGATTGGGAAAAATAGTAGATATTTATAACGAAATCGTTTGTTTTAAGTAACTGATTTTGTTTACAAGCATATAAAGTAGAGACTCTACTATTGGTTGAAAAGGAATAGTTTACGAAGCAGGAACTAAGCAGTAACTCTTTAACTTATCCTTACTTTATAAATTAATAATAATAATAGTATGTTTATTTGTTTCTCTTTATATGTCAAAAACTACTGAATGTATAAAAATAATTAATAATAATAAAAGTAACCTTTTTTAGTAACATCATAAAAGAGTTAGTAACATTTACTTATTTCTATGTTAGTGCCTTAAACCTAATATTTTGTTAGTAACAATTAGTTATTCTCTATGTTAGTAACTTAAACCTAGACAAAACACTTACATTGAATCGCACAGTATCAACACATTTTTGGCAATTAAATTCAAACTTTGTTGGAACTCAACTCAAAAGGAACCACATCTTTTGCGCATTGTTGCATAGAAGCAATCAACTCGTGCTTCCGCGAACATCCCTGATGCGCTACAAAATCGAGGCAGCCCCAACAGCACCCTGAACGCGTTGTTGTACTGGATACGGAGAGCATTGTATGATTTTTGTGTGTATTTAGCCCACAGGCTGCACGTGTAAAAGACGGTACAGTATGCCCTAAACAAGGTTACCTTCAATTTATTGAGCAGCATGAACTGCGAGCGTGCATGTTAGCTCTAACTGACAATTGCTACTAAATCCGCACTTTAATAAACTGTCCTTTTATATAAGCCATTAATGTCCCATTTAGCAAAACCGAAGGAACTATTCTTTTTTTCAAAGAATCACTTCACTTTTCTTGGCATTATAAATCAACCCATGTCTTCGACATAAGGATGAATGAAGCGCAGTATTCAATGTTGCTAACAATATATAAAATAATAAATAATAGTTACCATATCAGAATAACAAACTGACCACATTTTATCCCAAAATTCTCACTGTAACGAGAACTGTGAGGGTGAAACCGCGGGCGTCTTTTAGTATTATAATATTTAACTAGATGTAGGTACAATTGTTTTAGTAAAACGTAAGCAGATAGGTAGATTATTAGATATTATGATTATTATAGTACGTATTAATTGTAAAAAAGTCAGTATTGAATTTATAATGTGACTAAGTTAATTAATAACCGAACTGGAGTTGGTAAGGGGTTATTTTTAAAAAGGGGCCTTTATCCCAAAATAGTTTGGAATTCCCATGTTTTAAGGTGCGTGTGTTGTGTGCACCAAGATTTCGGTTATCATAACCAACGGTTAACATAACTTTACTATAAAATTACTGTTCACGACAACCCGTACGCCGGTTAAGGACGTAAACCGAGTGGTTATTTTAACCGAGCTTACGTCCTTAACCGGCGTACGGGTTGTTGTGAACAGTAAATTTTACGTTTAGCTTATGTTAACCGTTGGTTATGATAACCGAAATCTTGGTGCACACAGGCACAAGTGTACAATGTACGAAAGTGTTACCAATCAAGCTTCTTAAATCCAAAAAGGAAGTTATTGATAAGACTTTTTAAGACAGCCATGATACATGGTGTTCCTACATTCCACCAGTAGGCAATATAGTCGTCCCTTCTGCAAAACGATAAAATGGAAATGAAAATGTTCGCAAAACGGCAAAATTCAAACAATACGCCGCCATAAAGTAAACCCCTTTTTATAATTGCGTATCATACCGAATTAGAATTGGTGCGTCTAGGTTTTATTTTATATCCTTACTTACCTATTTAGTGATAGCGTGTATTATGTTATTATGTAATCTGTGGTAATAGTTGACGGCAGGCACAAGACCACAGACCCACTTGAATTTATAAAATTATTATTATAAAATAAATAAAATAAAATTCTAAATATTTTATGGTGCTGCCGGTGTGGACAAAATAGTTTACTACCTGGGAAAGAAAGAACTACCAAAACTACGTTTGTCCCCGCCTGCAGCACCACAATGTATTTAGAATTTTATATAGATATAGTGATCCTTGTTTTTCTCTTTTCAGTTCATAACTTCTAAGCGGTTGGGTTTTTTGTTTTTATAATAATAATTTTATTTGAGATTTTTTAGTTTTAATTTGTGGTATAGAAATGAGACAGTACACTTGGTACACTTTTTAACATTGCTTGTTAAAACAGTAATATAAACATGATATGATATTTATATTTTTGAAATGGTCTTTTCACGACCTTTCATTTGATATCCATATTGCTAGGATAAAAGAAAAAAATGCACACGTCCCCCCTTTTTTTCCCCATTTACAGCCGCCATTTTGAAAATTCATATAGCCTACGTCACTTCCACAATTTTTCCGAATTCAAAGACACCTCACATGTCAAAATCTGTTCAGCCGTTTAGGCTGTAGCGCGTGCCAAAGAAATGGACATACATACATACGTACATACATACGCTCGAAAAACATTACCCTCCTTCTGACGCAGTCGGGTAAAAAAAAAATATAAGCTAGCGTTTGACTATAATCACGTCTAACGGCAAGCAGTGCTGATGTCTAAGTTTGAGCGCTCTTGTCTAGAATATGTATATTCAATCTTGCATTCGTGTTCAAATTACAGATGCTGGTGTGAGAAACAGACGTTCAAATGTTATTCTACATTTGCTTTGCTCTACGAATCAGAAATATAATGTTTTGTGTAATTGTTTATGTATTTAAATGTATGTTTTATACGTCTTGTTCACTGCCTAAAAGTAAGGTTGTTTGGAAGAAGTCGCTGTTAAGCAATACAACCACCTTTTGTACCAGCCTTATTGTATTTTATGTCTCTATTCTATATTTATCTACGTTTTGGTGTACAAATAAAGAATAAATAAAATAAAAAAAGACGTGTGCCACTCTGAGACTGCCACGGTAAAGCTATTGCATAACATTTTTTATCAACTTATGTTTACCTACCGACGTCATCGGGATCGTGGCCTAGCGGTAAGGCGCTCTAAGTCCGCGGATTGCCAGAGAGACGCAGGTTCGAATCCCGTCAGTTCCGCAATTTTTTTTCACTTAGAGCGCCTTACCGCTAGGCCATGGTCCCGATGACGTCGGTGCCAAAATTGTGCTTTCGATATGATGTTTTTGATATCCAGGGGGTGTTAGGTGTTTTTAGTTACGGAATTTCTGAATTCGGTCTCCACGCTCAAGGCCCGCGATAGAAGCTATGCAATAGCTTAATAAAATAAATGCAGATGTAAAAAATATGGTGCATTGCCTGAATATCGACTAAAACCACCTTTCCAGACTTCTTGCTGGTTTGTGTTAAGCAGTAAGCTGGTTGTGCAGTAATTGAACCGGAAACATGCTCTTCAGAAACAAAAAACAGCAATTCGGCTTGATGGCGGAAATAATCCTTATACCGCATTAAGTCTTCCCCGTTACGAATTTTTTTTTATACAAGTTAACCCTTGATTGCAACCACACCTGATGGTAAGTGGTGATACCATCTAAAATGAAAGCGGGCTAACTTGTTAGGAGTAGGATGAAATCCTAACGTAGTTACTTGCAACTGAAATAATTATGTTTATTTCTAACAAAAACTTATATACTTATTGTCGTGAGTATTGTAGTCTTATATAACAGAGCTTAATAGCTAAGTTACTTTCGGTTCTTTAAGGAGTCGGTGCCAGCCAAGGTTTTTACTTTAAGGACGTTACCTAGAACCCACAAACTGCTTTACTACGTTAAATAAATGTTCCTTAAACTTGCTGGCACCAATTCCTAGATATGCTTAAGTAAATGAAAGCAACTAAATGACACAGTTATTTTTTAATTTTTAGTGCGTTTTGAGTCGGTTCTATTTTTTGTTAAAATTTTTTATAATATTAGTAGATTAACTTACCTTGTAATGTTAAAAATATAATATACTAAGAAACTTTGCGGCCGAGTGGCGCAGTGGGTAGTGACCCTGCTTCTGCGTCCTAGGCTGTGGGTTCGATTCCCACCTCTGGAAAAAATGTTTGTGTGATGAGCATGGATGTTTTCCAGTGTCTGGGTGTTTATTATAAGTATTTATGTATAGTATTTAAAAATATTGCAGTTATCATAGCACCCATAACACAAGCTACTTACGAGTACGCTAACTTTGGGCATATAGCGATGTGTGTAATTGTCCTATAATATTTATTTATTTATTTATTTATTTGCTTATAGGAGATATGGAGCTTAGACTCACCACGCTGCTCCAATTTTAGCCAAATGTTAGCGGGCTTAGGGTGATAATGTTTCATTTATTAACAATCACTATCAGATGTTGATGATAGTGACCGGGACCGACCGGGCTTAACGAGCTCTCCAAGACACGGGGGTGTATCACCAACAACTTTCAGACTCCGATCTTGGAACGTCCTGAAAATTTCATAGACGAATAAAAAACTCCGTGAACTGAACCAGAATTTGAACCCAGGAACTGGTGATCGAAACCACATAGGCTAACCACTAGACAACGAGGCAGTCGCAAACATAATATACTCGTATTAAGATTTTTTTTACCCGACTGCGTCAGAAGGAGGGTTATGTTTTTCGAGCGTATGTATGTATGTATGTATGTCCATTTCTTCGGCACGCGCTACAGCCTAAACGGCTGAACGGATTTTGACATGTGAGGTATCGTTGAATTTATCAAAATTGTGGCAGTGACATAGGCTATATAAATTTCCAAATTGGCGGCTGTAAATGGGGGGAAAAAGGGAGGACATGTGTATTTTTTTCTTTTATCTTAGCAATATGGGTGTCAAATGAAAGGTCGTAAAAAGACCATTTCAAAAATATAAATATCATATCATGTTTATATTGCCGTTTTAACAAAAAAATGGCAAAAAGTGTACCAAATGTACAGTCTCATTTCTTTATCATAAGCTAAAACTAAAAAGTCTCAAATAAAATTATTGTTAATCACTATATCTATATAAAATCTAAATACTTTATGGTGCGGGGGGACAAATGTAGTTTTGGTAGATCTTTCTTTCCCCGCAGAAATAAAGTATTTGGTCCGCGCTTGCATCTCCATAAAGTATTTAAAATTTTATATAGATTTTTATAATAATAATTTTATATGTAACTCTTTCTCGAGATTAATTTTGTCAAATATTGCTTTACTTTTCAATATATTATTTTAATGTATCCATTAACATGGTAATATGTTTGGTTGTTGTACAAGTAGGTTGGTAATTTTCCATGAAAAGATAGTGTAAGTGCTCGAACTATAAACTGTCTTGGGAGGCATCAGTCGAGGCTTTATGGGTACGGGTTTCTGACGAGTTTTTAATGATCCTACTTTAGTTTTATCACAAACTTTAAGCTGTGAAATTGACAAGACGACTTTTATTTTCGTGTATTTTCACCCCCTAATACCCACCCACAGGAAAATATTAACGCTTAATAGTCAATTTTTATCTTTAGTTTGAGCTTAGGTGTTTAGCGATCTTTATCAACCTACATAAGAATAGTCTTTCCTCTATAATTGCAATTTATTCTGTTAATAATTCAACTTGACTGTCTCGTTTGTCTAGTTAGCCTATGTGACGTCGATCACGAGGTCCTGGCTTCAAATCCTAGGACAGGTTGTGGAATCATCATCATCGTCATCACCATCATCACCATCATCATCATCATCATCATCATCATCATCGTCACCATTATCAGCCTATTGATGGTCCACTAGAGGGCTAGGCCTCTCCCCTTATAGAAGAGGGGATATGGAGCGTACACCCACCATGCTGCTCCAATGCGGGTTGGCGGGCTTAGGGTGATAATGTTTCATTTATTAACGATTACTGTCACATGTTGATGACAGTGACTGGGACCGACAGCTTAACGTGTTCTCCGAAGCACGGGGGTGTAACACCACCAACTATCCGACTCCGGGCTTGGAATGTATTGAGAATTTCATAGAAAAATAAAAAACTCAGAATTATTTCGTGATCCGACCCAGGATTCGAACCCAGGACCTCGTGTTCGAAGCCAGATAGGCTAACCACTAGACCAACGAGGCAGTTGATTGTGGAATAATTTTAGATATTCTTTTTATCTTAGAAATTTTTAGTAGGTAGGTAGTGTTGTTTTACTTCCGTGCCTCGCAGGGCAAGATAAGCCGTCGATTCTGTCTACTATCGTTAACATCTCTATAATGAATCAACATTATCACTCAAAACCCGCCAACCCATATTAAAGCAGAGTGGTGTGTTTAAGCTCCGATATTTTTTTTAATCGACTACAAGTTAGCCCTTGACTGCTATCACACCTGATGTTAAGTGATGATGTAATCTAAGATGGAAGCGGGCTAATTTGTTAGGAATAGGATGAAATCCACACCCCTTTGGATTTACATGACATTTTACCGGAACGCTAAATCACTTGGCGGTACGTTTTGTCGGTAGGGTGGTAACTAGCCACGGCGAAAGCCTCCCACCAGCCGACCGAGACAAATTAAGAAAAATCTCAATCTGCCCCGCCGGGAATCGAACCCAGGACCTCCGTCTTATAAATCCACAGCGCATACCACTGCGCCACGGAGGTCGTCAAATATATCCGATATCCCCTTTCCTACAAGGAGGGAGGCCTGGTTCTGCAGTGGGCTGGTGGTGTTGGAGTGACAATTGCATGTTGGACACAAATACCTACGTAGACAGATATCTACGTCTTTATATCATAGGTACCTAACTAAAAAACAGTTTAGTGTAATGTCGCTCGAGTAGTGTGGCCCGTTCTCTACATCAACAAATTGGAGTAGAGAGCGTTTGGCTCTCGGCCGTTACACGTTTTATTACCCTCCCACTGGAACAGATTAGATTATACCTATCAAAGTGAAACTCTACGAGTTAGTACCCATGTAACTTAGATATGAATTATGTACCTACATTTTATCTGTTAAATCTTTGGCCATATTTTGAGTGAGGGTTCGATAGAGCATTTGTTGCATGCTCAGGTTAACCATTCAGGTCAGGTCATTATCATCATCATCCATTAAGCATTCACTGTTGGACAACCGGTGCTAGCTAAGTTGTCCACTAACGCACCATCTAGTTGAGAGACGCTCTATACTTTGCTTGCCAAGACACTATCTCCACACAAGGACCGGCAGGTGTTCGACAGTACAGTAGATAGCTCTGGAGCTTGGATCATAGTGGCTTTTGCAGATAGCAAGATATAAAAGTCCAAACCCGCAAGAGCCGAAGTATACGCGTATCATTTATATTTTCTTCGAGAGAAAATAAGATATCACCTCTTTAATAGTTAGACACTAAGCTTTATAAAAATAATATTTCCCTACACCGTTAAATATTTAACCGTTAAAAAGTTGCCGTAGAGTTACGTATTTGGAGACAGAGTTGAACCCTATACCTTGCCCCTTAACCAAGACACTATTGAGATGTCTATTGTTTCCAATAAACACAAAAGTAGAATAGAATATCTCGGGAGCCTCCATATTATAAATTCTTGGCATTTCAAGTTATTTACTAGTCCTTTCGGAACAATTCTCGCGCTCGTTAACGTAATGGCCCTAACGCAGACGCAAATATATTCCGCCGCGGCAAAACTAACTTTCCTCGAAATTGGAAAAATGGCCGACAGTAAGCGTAAGAGGTGAGCGGGCTTGTGGAAATTTTTCTTTGTTCAACGGTCGCATTCTCGCAAGAATTGAAAAGCTTAGATAAAAATCTATTTTCTCACTGACTTTAGAAAAAGGAAGTTCTTTTTACGATGAATTAATAATAATTATTTTTGACAAAATTCTCAATTACAATGCGCGGCAAAGCGCGTAGACGCGCGTTGTAGTAGAAAAATATTCATGATATATTAATTCGATTTCAGATAAAAAAATTTAAATAAAAATAGAACCGACTCAAAACGCACTAAAAAGTGAAAAATAACGGTGTCATTTAGTTGCTTTAAATTACTTAAGCATATCTATGAAGTCAGTCCCAGCCAAGTTTAAGGAACCTTTATTTTACGTAGTAAAGCATTTTGTGGGTTCTAGGTAACGTCTCCTAGATATGCTTAAGTAATTTGAAGCAACTAAATGACACAGTTATTTTTTTACTTTTTAGTGCGTTTTGAGTCGGTTCTATTTTTATTTAAAAATTTTTATTTCTTACTTTTTAGTGATTTATCGCCACGTATCGTACTCGTACTATACTGTCATAGTATATTATATGCCACTAGTAGCCAAAAAGCTACCGATACCGAGACAAAAACCGAAATCGCTGTAAGCGTGCCTCCAAAATTTGAAGAGTTCTTTCAATTTCTCCAGGATATCCTCATCAGATCCTAACATGATGACAATGGGACCACCTTGGAAGTATGCCCTTTCTAATAAAAAAAGAATTATCAAAATCGGACAACTCTGTAAAAAGTTATGCGTCATACATAAAAAAAAAATATATATACGTGTCGAATTGAGAACCTCCTCAGTTTTTTTCGTCGGTTAAAAATGAAAGCCACCGTTCAATCCATATTTAATTCATACAAAACAATCAACAATTAGTTCTATCAAATCAATACTAGATTGCTACAGAGACTGACTGACAGAATCTTGACTGACAAAATCAAACCTCTTAAGGACTTTAAGACTCGGTCCGTTGAACAGAAAGCCAACCACCAGATCAACGAGGCAATCGAAACAATACGGACCATATTAAACGTGCACCAGTTCACGAAGTCGGAATCTTTACGACTCAGTCAGTCGGAAATGTTATTTGGAGCGTTGTAAAGTGCACCGAGGGGCGTCCCGGCTGAGACTGGTTGTATTTTAGCGTCCCTGGAACCGGAACGTTATCGGGTATCTGCAAGCTTGCATTGTTTATGCTTATTTTATCAATTCCATAAAGTAGGCTGATTCACTGCGCCGGGAAGCAAGTTGGAATTTCATTGTAAACTGAACTGTACCTAACTTCTCATGTAAATTTCGTATTCCGTAGTGCTTTTCTGTAACGATATTTGTATAACCTGACATTTTTATTAAGGATTCATTTGCTTACACTCTCTGTACATAGGCACAGTGGTATATCCTAACTAATATTATAAATGCGAAAGTAACTCTGTCTGTCTGTCTTGCTTTCACTCTACAACTACTGAACCGATTTAAATGAAATTTGGTACACAGTAAGTCTAGAGCCTGAAAAAGGACATAGGCTACTTTTAATTGCGAAAAAAGGGTTATAAGGGGTTAAAGGGGGGATGAAATGTTGTATGAAAGTATCGTCATTTTGAAAGCTTAAGACCTATTTCTTAGGCAGTTGATTAGATATTAATAAATATGACATTCAAAGCTTAGAAAAATTAGGCTGCCGTAATAACTAATTCCACGCGGACGAAGTCGCGGGCAAAAGCTAGTAATTATATATGTATAGGAGTTTCGATTGGAGACCCACCATGCAACTCCAATGCAACTCCCATTGGCTTAAGTAGTTAGTATAAAATGTGTTTTGACTTTATAGCGATCATTATTAATGCACGGGGTCGGCAGAACAACGTGTCCTCCCAAGCAGTGGTAACACCACCAAATTTCTAACTTCAGGTTTAGAATTCGTGGAAAAATGGAAAAAAGAAAAACTCATCATAGCCCAACTCATAACTCGTTGTCAGGATTTGTCTAGTATCTCGAAGATACGATCATTCTAACTACTGGGCCAACGGAACAGTTACGCAGAAAGCCAAAAAAATATAGTCTACATATACTATCATCATTATATAAGTTTGTATAGATGTAACGTAGCGAGTACGAACCGTTAAAATGTAATATTAAATTTATTTAAGATTCTTCATCCTCGTATCCTTTGAGTCGTAAGTCCGAGTAGAACAAAGGGTGGCATTTTATATTAAAAATACATTTTTACGTTGCATCCTACGAGATGCACTGCGAAGAGAGATTTGTGTCTCTTTTGTCGCGGAAAATAAATATTTCTCCATTGTTATGAAAACTCGTTTTCCGAGACTCGTTACAAAATAAAGTGGCCGGTGTCACCAGCCCCTTTATATTTATTATGTTTTGTGGAAATTTATATTTTATGCTCAATATTAGGTACTGGCTCGTCGGTTTAGTGTTTAGTCCATGTGACTTAAATCAGGAGGTCCTGGGTTCAGATTGCTCGTGGCTTTTTTCAGTAAATTCTAAGCCCGAAGATGGAAATTTGGCGTTGTTACCCCTTTGACTAGGAGGTGGGTAGTTAAGTAATGATGTTAACTTACTTAAGCTAAACGTATCTGTTCGAACAATCCTTATTATAAAGGCCCATTTTTAAGTCTCGCTTGCTTAAAAGCTATTATTTGTCGTTATATAGATAATAATAATATGTATTTTTTATGTATATTGTAATTGTTTATATAAATTTATATATTATGTATACATTTTTATGTAGTTTATATAATATATAAAATTCTCATGTCACAGTTTTCGTTGCCATACTCCTCCGAAACGGCTTGACCGATTTTGATGAAATTTTGTATGCGTATTCAGCAGGTCTGAGAATCGGCTACTATTTAATTTTCATCTAATTTTTTTTTAAATTTTAATGCAAAACAACGTTTGCCGGGTCAGCTAGTTTTTTTATATATTTTTACATTTATAATAATTTTTGAGCAATTTCTTCTCATTGCACCATCCCGCTTACGATACACATTTCCTATCAATAGGTTGCCTGTTAGAGATTGCTTCTAGCAATAAGGACGTCTTTGCATGTTTTATAATAATCCTTTTTTTTTCTCGTGTATCTGTTATCTTTGTTATTATGTGCAATAAAGTGTTTCTTCTTCTTCTTCTAAGTTTAAAAGAATTTATCTCGTATAAGTTAGAATTAAAAATTCCTCGTAGCTTATTAATAACATGTAGTGTTCAATATAAATTCCTTTACGAGCCACATACTTGTACTTTATTTTCTATTTGTTTTGCTTATTATCCTATCGCACTAAGAACGTATTTATGGAAAGAATCACTATTATATTTCTCAATAAGTTCAAGGTTTCTGTCAAAAGCAAGCTTTCCCAAAAAAGTATATTATAGTGTAAAAAATAATACTAACGATAAAAAGACGTTTGAGTAAATTGCTTTAAACCGGATGGTTCGTTATATTGTTTTAAAATAATAATGTAAGATGGTGATAATAAAAAAAAATACCTGAGTTTGTTGTGGGCTTTTCTCGGATCAAGGTGCGTTTGGAACCCTTGTAGCTTTAATTTTATGTTTCCGACCTTAAATAATTATCACCATTACTTTAACATAAGCTAGAAATTACATATTGACAATTCAAAATAAGCATAAAAATTTCACAAAATAAAAACATTTTGACTTTGACTTATGCGGGTAAAGTCGCTAGGCACAGCTTTTTATTAAAAGGACGATGTTAGCTTTAAAAGGGCAAGTGTCTTTTCTGTAAAATTACAAGGGTCAATAATTTCTACGTGGCTGAGAACATGTGAACGGGGGCGAATTAGTACGTTTTCTTAATACTCAATAAATATTTTTTACAAAGTATAATTTAAGGTTAGTCTCGCCTTAAATTGAGCTGAGTCTACAAAATGCAGGAGATTATAAAGAGGTACGCGACATATCTTCCGTCAGATGTGCAAATACCCTTAGCTTTTATTGTTGACACATTGCTCTCGGTGTTATTTCATGACATGTCGTGCCCCCGATAAGTCAGAACCGTTTTGTTCTGGCCCGTCGAGCATGAGGGTTGTTAAATACCGTCATGCTGTCATTAAATGGGACCTCACTAAAAGGCAGACGCATCAATACTGTTTTCCTGTTTTTCAGACCGTTTTGTGTTGTAGTAGGTAGTGACCCTAGTACATGTCATATTATTATTGATACCTACAATAAAACATTTTGACAACCTCCGTGGCGCAGTGGTATGCGCGGTGGATTTATAAGACGGAGGTCCTGGGTTCGATTCCCGGCGGGGCAAATTGAGAATTTTCTTAATTTGTCTTGGTCTGGCTGGTGGGAGGCTTTCGCCGTGGCGTGATAGTAGTCAAGGGCCAACTTGTAGTCGATAAAAAAAAAAACATCATAGATCCGTGGTCGTTGATTCGATTCCCACACCTGGATGTTTTATTTATGTCATGCCCATGGATATTTACTATAGTCTGGGGTTTTTTTAATTCATTTTGACGGCCTCCTTGGCGCAATGGAAAACTAAAATGGAGTACCTGGATTCGATTCCCAGCTGGCCCGATTATTATTGCCTAAATTGGTCCAGGCCTGGCTGGTGGGATGTGCCAGAGCTCAAGACCTTTTGTTCCAGAGCATGGCAGAGTGGTTTATAAACATCGCTGTGGTTTCAGAGCCGTATTTTGTGCCATCGGGTGACGATTGGGTAGGTGATAGGGATGGCTTGGTAGCCGTCATCAGTCGAACTGCCGCTGGCTCTCCGGTGATTGAAAAAGTTGTAAGAGGTCGCGGGTATGTCATGGCACTTATTGGTGGTGTGTCTGTGTTTGGTGTGTACTTCTCTCCAAATCGGACTCTTGCTGAATTTGAGCAATTTTTGCTTGAAATTGGAGCAACTATCAACAGTATCCGCCCAGGTCGATTGCTTGTTGCCGGCGATTTTAATGCCAAGTCTTCGGCATGGGGATCTCCGATAACTGATGCACGTGGTGAAACACTCGAGGAGTGGGCTATTTTGATGGGCTTGGAAGTGCTGAATGAAGGATCAACACTTACGTGTGTGCGGCAACGCGGGGGCTCTATTGTAGATGTCTCGTTCGCTGATGCTGCTTTGGCTCGTTGTGTCCGTGGCTGGCAGGTTTTAGTGAATGAAGAGACACTTTCAGATCACCGATATATTTGGTATGAGGTGGTCTCTCATCCAGTTTCAGCAAGAAGGCAAACCATGCGGAATAATGGCCCCCGTTGGTCTATTAAGCGTCTTGACCGTAGTGCCTTACTTGAAGCAGCACTGGTGCAAGCATGGTTACCGGCTCCTACAGGAACTGTATCAATAGAAGAGGAAACTGAGTGGCTCGATCAGGCGATTACACAAGTTTGTGACGTAGCTATGCCACGTATCAGTTTTCTACCCCCGAGAGATGCAGTATACTGGTGGTCCGCGGACTTGACTCAATTGCGAAGATCATGCGTGGCTGCTAGACGCCAATACACCAGGTATAGAAGAAGGCGAACCCGGAACCAGGTGGAGGAAGAACGTCTTTATGCGGTATATCGGGAGGCTGTCGTGACACTCCAGGTGGCAATTGGAACAGCTAAAAATTTAGCCAAAGAAGAAATGTTGGCCAGCCTCAATACCGATCCCTGGGGTAGGCCCTATAAGCTGGTAAGATGCAAGCTCCGCCCAAAAGCGCCACCAGTAACGGAAACTCTCCAGCCACAGCAGCTGGATTTAGTAGTGGAGACGCTATTTCCAAATAGGCATGAAGTGGAACCACCACGCATGGCACCCTTTACCAGTGAAAGTGATACGCCCTCCCTGGAAGTCTCTGAGGCAGAATTTGAAGTAGCAATTAAACGGCTCCGATCAAAAAATGCTGCCCCAGGTCCTGATGGTGTTCCCGCAAAAGCGTTGGCGTTAGCCCTAGGTCCTATGAAACCGCGAGTAAGAGCTCTTTTTAGCGCATGTTTGGAGCATGGCCAGTACCCTCGCAATTGGAAAACGGGAAAACTGGTTCTGCTCCGAAAAGATGGTCGGCCTGTTGACTCACCATCAGCCTATAGGCCGATAGTCTTACTAAGCGAAGTTAATAAACTTTTCGAGCGCATTGTATCTGCTAGGCTAGTCAAGCACTTGGAGGAAACGGGGCCAGACCTTAGCGAGTATCAGTTCGGGTTCCGTCGAGGCAGGTCCACTATTGATGCGATTGCTCGAGTGAGGGCTTTGACGGAAGATGCAGTTTCCCACGGTGAGGTTCTTTTGGCGGTATCACTTGATATCGCCAACGCCTTTAATACTCTGTCCTGGAGCTGCATCAGAGAGGCTTTAAGATACCACGCATTTCCGGGATACCTACGGCGACTAGTGGAGGCCTACCTTTCTGAAAGAGCTGTGATATACTCCACAAATAGTGGGTGGACTCGAAGGGATATGTCATGCGGTGTTCCACAGGGTTCGGTCCTTGGTCCACTTCTGTGGAACATCGGATATGACTGGGTGCTGCGGGGTATTAACATGCAGGGTGTCAGCGTTACATGCTATGCAGATGACACTCTGGTTACTGCCCGTGGCAGAACCTTCAGAGAGGCACGTATACTAGCAACAGCTGGAGTGGCTCAGGTAGTGGCCCGGATTCGACGATTGGGGTTAGAGGTAGCCCTGAATAAATCCGAGGCGCTGTGCTTCCACGGACTAGGGAAGAAACCTCCAGTCGGGTCTGACCTAGTGGTTGGAGGGGTATCCATCGCTGTTGAGTCGACGATGAAGTATCTTGGACTCGTTCTCGACAGTCGATGGAAATTTGAGGAACACTTCCGACGCCTTGCTCCAAAGCTAATTCGTGCCACTGGTGCTCTTAGTCGGCTTCTTCCTAATATGGGTGGCCCTAATGTTAGCTGCCGACTCTTGTATACTGGCGTAGTGCGATCGATGGCCCTGTATGGAGCGCCAATATGGGCCTATTCTCTGACTGCCCATATTCGAACACTACTGCGAAGGCCTCAGCGGGTCATGGCAGCCAGAGTGGTCAGAGCTTATCGTTCCATCTCTTATGAGGCTGCCTGTGCGTTAGCTGGGACACCCCCATGGGATATAAATGCGGAGGTGTTAGCGTCCATGCACATGCTCAGGGTGGAGGCTCGAATACGTGGAGAATATCCTTCTGCGACAATGATTGCTGTTTGGAGACGCGCAGCGCAAACCGAGACTCTTCGGCAGTGGCAAGAGAGGCTGGAATCACCAAGCGCAGGTCTACGGACTATTGAGGCGATTCGGCCAGTGCTCCAACAATGGGTACAAAGGAGGCATGGAGTACTTACCTTCCACCTTACACAGGTCCTTACGGGGCACAGCTGCTTCGGAAGGTACCTGTGGAAAGTGGCTGATAGAGAACCAACCCAGGAGTGTCACGAGTGTGGGTGCGCCTCAGATACCGCGCAGCATACACTGACTGAATGCCCGAGCTGGACAGAGCCCCTTGAAGCACTCGTGGCAGTGATTGGTCCGGACCTATCTCTGTCAGGTATCATCAAAGCCATGACGGATAATGATAGGTCCTGGGAAGCGGTAATGACCTTCTGCGAAATTGTAATGTCGCTGAAGGAGGAGGCAGAGCGGTTGAGAGAGGTTGACGTGGACTCTGATCCTATTCGCCGCAAGAGAAACGGACATAGGCGGCTTGCTCACGACCGCCACTTACCTCCTTGACGACGACTTCTGGGCGATAGGTATGGGGAATCTATCGCCCAACGGAGATAAGCCCTGAAGCAGGTAGACGCTGTCTGAGTTCCTGTGGCGGCTTTAATTGGTTAGGTTAGTTAGTTAAGTCCTAGAGGAGAGCTTGCTTTTGTGGGCGACGCTGACGGGTTTATGGTAGTAGTACTAACGTTCCCATAATGCAGTCCCAGGCGATGAGTTGGAACATCGTGGGGTTTTAGTCGGTAGAAGTCCGACATAATCTTCTTGCCTCCCCATGGCGAGAAGGTATCCATGAGGATTTCCCCACGTTAAAAAAAAAAAAAAAAGGCCTGGCTGGTGGGATGCTTTAGCTGTGTCAAGATACACCCTACCGACAAGCGTCAGGTTCGATGTCATATATAAACCAAAGGGGGTGTGGATTTCATCCTACTCTTAAAAAGTTAGCCCGCTTTCATTTTAGATCTTAGATTGCATCATCACTTACCACCGGGTGTAATTGCAGTCAAGGGCTAGTAATTATTAAAAAACTTCTGGGTGGGTTATATTACGTATCTTCTAAACCTATTTTTCTTATATAAAGAGTTACGTATAGTTTTTTTTATTATTTGTATTCATTGAAGGTTGCACCACACTATTTACCACGTGAGCGAGCTCGTCGGCATTTTCAAGTTATATTATAAATGCGCATAACATAATATGTAATTAAGTTTTTAAAACTAAGCTAGACATAACAACAATTAACTTAAAACATGTAATAAAAAATAAAACGTAAAAAACTGGGTTATTGGTAATTTTATGTGTATCATTTGGAAAAGCTAATAATAACGGGTAGCACGGACGGAAAAAGAGCTAGAGGCCGTTCCCCAACACGATGGGCTGATCAGCTGAGTGAGTCCAAGCAGTCATTCTATTCGCTAGCAAAGATGGCCACCAACAGGAGCAGGTGGAAGGCGTGGACTCGTTCGACACTTGGATCGTACCAGGACCACGATCTTCAGTCATAAAGAAACGACTGTAGAGTGAGAGATGTGTATTAATACAATATCAACGAATTATCTAGTGGTTAGCCTGTACCTAAGGCTTCGGTCCTGGGTTTGAGTTTTGGGTTGGGCAATAAAATGTTTCGATTATATTTCTTCCAAATAATTGTTAGTTAAGAAATCCCAACCTAGAGATGTAACGATGTCAAATGTTATCACCCTAGGCTCACGCCGATTATGGCACTATCACAACGAGGCAGTCGTTATGACGATGAGAAAATAATACGAAAACAAAATATTTTCAATTATTAACCTAACCTAATAACTTAACCTAAACTCTTTATTGGTGGGTATAATCGTTTTCCTAAAAAAACGCGTATATTTGAAATTAAATCAATGGCTTAAATTAATGTTTTCCAAGCAATCGTCGGTCGCTCTGAAATTAAACTCATAAATGTCAAGGGGAGCTAAAATTAAATTGTCCTCTCGGAGGGTACCCACCTCTTTATACTATCACCCTGTTACTCTATTTATACTTGCAAAATAGGTTTCCATACAAAAACTCGATTTTGCTCTTAGAATACAAAAAGGAAGCGACATGTTTTTGCTGACGTAACAAGCGTATGGTCCACCTGATCTTAAGTTGAAAACCATCGTCTTGCAGGCGTCGATGAAAACATGCTGAGACATAGTTTAGTGAAATACAATTTAAACAATGTTTAGAATATTTAGTTGATTTAGTAAATGCAGTAGAAATTAAAACATTGAGTGAAGTAAAACTGAGTGACGATTAAAAATAGTGTCTTTGACAAGAGAGCAGATTGATATGCACGGATCGTGGCAAGCGGAAGGACGTGGTCTCTGTCTACCCCTATGGGAACGAGTCGTGATGCTATGTATGTGTGTCACTAAGTTTGTTTTTTGCCATTCATCTGTGCGTATCGCTAAAGTTAGAGTTATTTACTGTAGATGATTATGGGGCCTGAGGACGCGTATTACTTTTTGTATTTGCAGGTTTTTAAACTCGATACACTTATAGCTGGGTTTGTGGGTCCAAACAGCAGGCGGTCCATGCTCCGGAGCGAGGAACCTCCTCACAATGCCACCTCATAATAGTTTTTTTATTTATGTTAAAAACATGACTAAATGTAAAGTATAAAAATGTCAGTATTAAAATGACATCTAGCTGATAGAGCAAAATTCCCTCATTGTGGTGTCATTGTAGTAGGAGTAAGCTCTGAAAAGGGCTCTTGTAAGTTAATATGAATGAATATTTTCCGTGCATTCATGAAAAGCTTTCCAGCAGGAGCTTAGTTTGCATTCGGCATATAATAAAGAAAATCCCTTATAATGGGATCTATCTCGATCAATAACTAGCATCGACATCTTTTGTAATTCTCTTCCTTTCTTTAAAAAATAACTCATCGATCATCTATCGGTGAGTTCTAAATCTTAATAATTAAGTTGTTTTTTTTTTGGTTCCTCTTTTATTGTATGATTATTTTACTGTTTGCATATTTCTTTTTGGTGAGTGTTATGTACACTAGTAATTGATATGCGTATAAGTGAATGTGAGCATTTGATAATTGTATTTACTGGTATTTGTGTTTATATGTATATTGTTAGTGTACTTAAATAAATAAATCTATGAAATAATGTTTTGATGATTTAATGTTATGGCTTTATGTTGCTTTTGATTTTAAGAATACTAAGATTGTTTTTGAGAAATTTGCCGATTACAGATTTCTTGTTTCCTTCCGAATTTCCTTATTTGGTACCTAAACACAAAAGTAAACAAAAAGGAAGTCTTACAAGCTTAATGAACAAAATAAACAAAATTAAGTGGCGGAAAATACAATCTACATTCTTTTAAGTTTGTAGTGGATCAAAAATGACGGTTATATTATATACACAATTAAACATAATTATATAGGTGTATCAGTATTTTAATGTAACCGATTTTTTTTACTGTTATTTTTTTATCGTATTGATAAAGAAATTTGTATTTCCTTTACGAATTAGTATTCCAAATATACTTTTCATTTATTTCGCTGCGTATTTACATTACCATAAATCAATTTAATTACAATAATTGGCAGCGGCAAAATGTTAAACTAATTAGAGGTAAACGCTGCATGCAAATCAAGCGCTGAATTATATACTACACAAATTATATAAAGGTACCAAAACCACATTATAGTAATCATAGGCGTTCTTTTTACCGACGAAAAAAGGCGGAGGAGGTTCTCAATACGACACGTATATATATTTTTTTATGTATGACCACGCATAACTTTTACAGAGTTGTCCGATTTTGACCATTCTTTTTTTTATTAGAAAGGATACACTTTCAATATGGTTCCATAGTCATCATGTTAGGATCTGATGATGATATCCTGGGAAAATTTAAGGAACTCTTCAAATTTTATAGACACACTTGCAGCGATTTCGGTTTTTGTGTAAGTATCGGTAGCTTTTTGGCTACTAGTGCCATATAATATAGTATGAGAGTATAGTACGAGTAGGTTACGTGTCGATAAATCACTAAAAAAAACAAAAAATAGAACTGATTCAAAACGCACTAAATAGTAAAAAATAACTGCGTCATAAAGTTGCTTTAATTTACGTAAGCATATCTATGATGTCGGTGCCAGCCAAGGTTTCTACTTTAAGGACCTTACCAAGAACCCACAAACTGCTTTACTATGTTAAATAAATGTTCCCTAAGCTTGGCTGGCACCGACTCATAGATATGCTTAAGTAAATTAAAGCAACTAAATGACGCAGTTATTTTTTAGTGCGTTTGGAGTCGGTTCTATTTTTTGTTAATTTTTTTTTATATAAACAGCGGATAATGTGACGATTTTTTACTTTTGACAGAAGCTCAAGAAATTCTATCACAGCGTAACTAATATGACAATAAACTTTTTATATACCTACTCTTCTTCTTCCTTTTCATTAAAGCTGGTCTGTTCATACAGTCGAAAGCGCCACCTTTCGACTGCATTTATAGCAACTTCGTAACTAAACAAGATTAGGTATACGAATTTGAATCGCACACCGTGGAGTGTCTTTAAAGTTGATACATAATATGGCCTCAGGTATAGGGTTAGTTATCAAAAAAAAGCAAAAAATAGAAGTGTTACCAAAATAAATGAGATTAAAACTTTTATCGCTAGGAATTGCATTTACACGTCTAGGTCGGATACCCACTAAAACTCAGCGGAACCACCCGAGTTCTGTTTGTGATGTTACTAATGATTTAATCTTTTGACGGCCTCCATGGCGCAGTGGTATGCGCGATGGATTTATATGACGGAGGTCCTGGGTCCAATTCCCGGCGGGGCAGATTGAGATTTTTCTTAATTTGTCTTGGTCTGGCTGGCTGGTGGGAGGTTATCGCCGTGGCTAATTACCACCCTACCGACAAAGACGTACCGCCAAGCGATTTAGCGTTCCGGTATGATGTCGTGTAGAAACCAAAAGGGGTGTGGATTCTCATCCTACTCCTAACAAGTTAGCTCGCTTCCATCTTAGACTGCATCTTTGCTTAACATCAAGTGTGATAGCAGTCAAGGGCCAAGTTGTAGTTGATAAAAAAATCTTCTTATTATTAAAGAATTTATTTTAAAAATCGTTTTAAAAACATATTATTACATATTGTTATTATTACATATACTGTTAGTCAGCGACTTCGTCTGCACTTGTATTTTCTCCATCTCGCGGGATATAATTTTCCGCGTTAATAGGATTTAGCTCGCTTCCAAATTTCAGTCAAATCAAATAAACATATTATGTAAAAAACTTTCGCCTCTACATTATTAGTGTGATTATAGAACAGTCCGCAAACGCAGACGCAGACAAGTTTAAGGATTAAAGACACAGAGCCTACAAAAGTCATTAAGTCTGAAAGGATTTGTTAGAAGCGACATCCTTTGTTCCCGTAATAAACTGTCAGCGTACAAAAGAATTTTACGGGCGCGGATGTGACTGAAATTTAGAGCTCTCACATTGACCTCAGCGACTCGTTGTGTTTAATGTTTTGTATTAAGAGAAACGAAGGGCGTCTTACGGCGCGAACGAGGAACGGTGGACGGAAAGGGTACCTCTGGCGTCTGGTCTATGATTACGTAGACTTACTTGAAGATACATTTGTAGAGTATTTGTGTTTGAGTACATATCTTTAACCTCCTGTTTAGTTATCCCCCAAACTAAAAGTATATTATTATCCATATAATATTTTAATAGCTTGCCTAAAATAGGTCTATCACTATTGATATACCTATTTTAGGCCAGAGGATTTGTTATTATATATATTTAACATACATTCATACATAGGGGGAATATGTTGTTCCAATACTTGTTACCGGTCATAATTCTATTGATTTGACAGGATCTTCAAACCGAGCAGTGAGGACCGGGGTCTTTTTGGATATACTTCAAATGTAGTTAATTTAGATATCTCAAAAATGGGTTATCTATACTAATGCCAAACTCGATTGAGAATGCTTGCCAACAAACAAATTAAAAATGAAGGTAGAAATCAGTAGTCATTTTACATCTTATTTTTTTAATTAACTTGTTAATGACGAATTCAATTGTTAAAGACAATAAATTAGATTAGTAAGCTTAAAACTAATTAATATATTTGACGGCGCCTGCGTCATCGTACACGACTAGAAAGAAGTCTGTGAACTGCACGTGCACCAGCTACGCTCTGTTGCGGCTGCGCATCGTTCGATACCCCCACTCACCCCACTACTTGAGTCATTCTACGCTGTATAAAAGGAGCGGGTCTGCAACTGGTTGGCAGTCTAGGCTCTGGCGTGGCGCGGTGCAGACCTTGTACTTTGCTTATCGCTTAACCTAGACAACTCTGATAATTAATTTGTGCAAACGAATTAATTATTATTCTCAGCTTGAGACGCAGTGTCTTGAGGTTACATTAATTAACACGAGACGTTACGTATCATTGCAATACCATAATTTGCCAGTAGTAATTCACTGTTAATTAAGTTGCTGTTAATTATTCTTTCAGTTACCTATTTCTAGTTATGTCTGACCCTCTTTCGACATATTCAATATCTTTTAAATTAGATTTTATAAAAAACAAAACATGATTTTAAATTTATGAGGCATAAAATGTGTTGCATTTTACCTTCGTTTTAAATTTGTTTGTTGACAAGCATTCTCGATCGAGTTTGATTTTAGTATAGTCTACCGTTGAAAACCTTACGCATGGATATAAAACATTAGATTCAAGGCAAAGTATTTAGTTGGACATAAATTGGATTTATAAAAATTTGTAGGTATATATGCATAAACAAAAAGAAAATAAATAAACTATATTGTACCTAATTCTATCTTAAAAGGTTTATAGAATTTTGACAAGCAACCAATAATAATGTCTGTTGCACTTAGCTTACTGCAGTTATTAGCTTGTAAAACCTTGTGACTGGTGAGTTGGCATCCTTAACTGTGGCTCGATGAGGGAAAGACAGAAAAATATATAGTACTTATTTTCTATTAAGCAATACATTTTTTTATTCCATACATGTCAAACCTGATAGCAAATGATGATGCAATTTAAGATGGAACGTCCCTCGGTTTCTACACGACATTGTACCGGAACGCTAAGTCGCTTGGTAGTACGACTTTGACGGTAAGGTAAGCACGGCCGAAGCCTCCTACTAGCCAGAGTTGGGCCAATTTAGACAATTTCAATAGGATTAACCAGGAATCGAACCCGAGACCTCCGTCTTATAAATCCACCGTGTATGCCACCGTGCATTACGCCACGGAAGCTTTCAAAACATATAAAGTAAATTAAAATAAGTAAATATCAATAATATAACAAACACAACATTCGAATACAAGATACACTCGCACGAATAGATACGTAATCTAGTTCCAAACTAGTGTTGATTTAGGCGATGGTTAATCTTGAATAAAGTGAATTCGAGATTTAATATAGACTCTATAAACGTAGACCTCGAATGGTTGTTCCCGATAGAGGTAGCAGATATTTAAACATCATTAAGTCTTGTAATCTTAAAATTATGCTATAAATATTTCTTTTTAAATTTTAAAACAACAGACCTCTTATTTATTAACAAACAGCCAGAATGGAATAAAACTTAAAACACCAAAAGACAAACTTAATCGGAACAATTTATTTACGAAGACATCAAATATGATCAAAATAACACATCTTTACGGTAATCTATTATTTAAACATTACGCGCACAGATTCTTACACTAGTTAAGCAGCATGACTGCACAAGACTCGGATACTAAGGTGAATAACAACAATTTTACTTATGGGCATCTCTTATAGCCGGGTCACGCGTCATTTTTGTTCGACGAATACAGTCTCTAGTTTATGCTTGCCACGACGTACCACAACTCAGCAAATATGGCCACTCTTGTCTATAGTCTTTTCAGAGTATACAATGCTGCCAACATATTTTAGTTTTTACTAAATATTGACAAAAATGATCATCATTCTCATCATTATCAGTCGATTGTTAGTGCTGCAGATGGATTTATTGGGAGGACTTTAAAACACCACCTGCCTCCAGTCTCTTGCATCCAGCGAATCCCTACTTTGATTCGAAGGACCTAGGGTTCAACTCATGTCATGATTGCTTCTCGAAGCATTTTTGTTTATGTTTAGGAGTCTGTAATAGCCAGAGCTTTGTTATTATATAAAAGTGGAAAGCTTATCAGTCCATGATATGGTAGGTGACAGTGGAATGCAGCTTGGCCATGGGCCCATGTTACTTCGTTCTACACTTTTTCATTTATTTATTTACAATTCTTTTTAAAATTTTTAACAATGCTTATAAGAGTTATAAAAAAAACACTATTAAAAATTTACAAAAAAATCCAGTACGCCTGCTGCGGGGCCCGAGGGGTCCAAGCAGCCGGTGGTCAGGGCTTAAGAGTGAGGAACCTCCTCACAATACGCGCCGTTTCAAGAATTACTGCCTTCTGTATCCGACCCTTTATCCAACAGCTAAAGCTTTTTAAGATGTTTTTACACTACACTTATTTTTATGACTACAAAGTTACTAAACAACGAAGATATTCTATTAGGACGTATGGCGCCCAAATATACGACCAAAAACTTTAAGCGTTTAAGAGCACCATTATCAAAACATGTAATTTACCGCTTATTTCACACAGAACCATCATGAAAGAGAGCAAAGGTCAATTTGCCGGATCAACTGAGTTTACGAACCATAAAGAGCCATACCCTCTTTATATTTGTGAGAATTCAAAGGCCCCTACGTTATTTATATGGCTACTGGCGTTATATAGGGCCCACTTACGTATATTTTGTTGCGAAACTTTTTGCGTAAATATCAAATAAATATGAATTATAAAAACATAATAATACAGCCTTAGTAACTCAACAGTAATAGGCCGAAAGGTTTCCCGCAAGTTTTTATTATACGTTGTAAATATTGTTATTTAAAGAAAATTATTATTACCCACCATTACACTTTTACAAGCTTTTTTTCTTGCTTGTTATTAACAATGAGGGTCCAATATTGAAATTTAAATTATAACTAAAATGCTTGATTGAGGTCAAATTTTGTACCTAGGTATATAATATATTATTTTCCTACCTATCTTTGTTCACAACAATGCGATGATAAATATGGTGCCATAAAGATTGGATTGGTAAACTAAATAAGATAAACTTTTATAAAAAAATTAGGAGCTTTTGTTTTTGTCTTTATTATCTGTTAGCTTTCTTTTATTTTACTCTATTTTCTTTTAGAGTAAATCATGTCTTGTTTGTAATAATTAAGAAATAATTTTTCAATTCAATGACTTTTTTAACCGACGGAAAAAAACGGAGGAGGTTCTCAATTCGACACGTATATATATTTTTTTTTTTTTATGTATGACCACGCATAACTTTTTACAGAGTTGTTCGATTTTGATAATTCTTTTTTTATTAGAAAGGGCATACTTCCAAGGTGGTCCCATTGCCATCATGTTAGGATCTGATGAGGATATCCTGGGGAAATTGAAGGAACTCTTCAAATTTTGGAGGCACGCTTACAGCGATTTCGGTTTTTGTCTCGGTATCGGTAGCTTTTTGGCTACTAGTGGCATATAATATACTATGACAGTATAGTACGAGTACGATACGTGGCGATAAATCACTAAAAAGTAAGAAATAAATTTTTTTAAATAAAAATAGAACCGACTCAAAACGCACTAAAAAGTAAAAAATAACTGTGTCATTTAGTTGCTTTAAATTACTTAAGCATATCTAGGAGTCGGTGCCAGCCAAGGTTTCTACTTTAAGGGCGTTACCTAGAACCCACAAACTGCTTTACTACGTAAAATAAAGGTTCCCTAAACTTGGCTGGCACCGCCTCCTAGATATGCTTAAGTAAATTAAAGCAACTAAATGACACAGTTATTTTTTTACTTTTTAGTGCGTTTTGAGTCGGTTCTATTTTTTGTTAAAATTTTTTATTATTATTCATAGATGGCACTACCTGTAGTAGTAAATATTTTGTTTCATACAAACGTTATTTTAGCCTCCTATTGATTCATACAGAAAATAGTTACACATCTTACACGAATCAATGTATTAAAAAGTATATTTGTGGACTGTTCAAAGCAAACATGTCATGTCATATGTGATCTTTTTTCCAAGCAATTGGCTTTCAATTGAACTGAAAATTTGGCATACCTATGTAGCTTTGGTGACAATATGGACTAATGATATACTCGCAGCTGGAAGGTGGCCAAAGGAGTTCCTTAACTAGACAACATACGCCCGACGTGTAGGATCTCGTCGGCTTTAGCCTGGCAACTATTTAAAGTGAGGTAATAACGTTTTTTTATTTAGGAATTTGTTTAATAGCGTTAAATATAATACTAATACTGTGTTGTTTTAATAAATAATATATTGTAAGGAACCTCATCAGAAACAAAAATATTAGAACATTTTAATTACAAACTTCATTAAAACAAATGAAAATTAAACAATCTTACAGTAACATACTCAAAACACTATTACGAGTATTTAATTAACAAAGTAAAAAATATTTGTAGGGCTCGAGACAACAGACGAGCATTACTGAGATGGCTTTGGTCTCTAGGCTTTTTAAACTGATATTATTATATTATGACGATACTCTTCATCCATCCTCTAAGGAAGTGATGTAAGTTTTATGTGAATTTTACTGAACATTTAGATATATAATATTATATATCCTTAATAATATTTTTAATTTGTGTTAGTGTTTTAGTATCGTTGATGATTTAGGTCAATGCGACATTGGATTTAGACCGTTCTGGGTTCAAACGCTGTAATAGGAGTGCTATTACTGAGAAAGTGAGTAAAGCTGTCGGTCCCGGATATTACCCTTAACTTCACATTGTGATCTTTATGAACTTTTAAACAATCTAAGTTTTGTAACCAACCTGGACTAGGGTGATGGGTTTAAGCTCCGAATCGCCTCCTACACAGAGATCTGAGGGGCAAGTGCGAGTTTTTCACCGAGCGACTGCGTACGTAAAACGACTGCGAAAACGTACTCAGTCGTAACGTCAAATTAAATAGAAAAAAAAAAGCGTTTACTCTAAACTTAACTAGATGGCGCTACTCCAATTCCATATAAAACTTATAACATATTTATGTATAAGCTCTTAAGATACTTAATAGTGTGCATTTTAAATTCGTATCTGTTTTTCTCTATCTAATACGACTCTATAGAAAGAGACAGACAAATTTGAAACGTACACTGCCGATTGTCATTAAAGCTTATACTTAAAAGCCCTACTGAAAAAATATGATGGCGATGATCAAAAAACATGTTCCTAAGTTTATTAAAACCTATAACATTTATAACTAGAATGTACAGTGAACATGTACAACGTACTACTGCAACATGTAATCTGTTTTATGCATTTTAAATATCCTAGTAAAGCCCATTTAAAAGTAAACGGGGTTTCATTACATCGGCAAAGCGTGCCAAGTTTGTATTGTGAGCGAGCGAACATCGTGAAATATCCCACTCATATTATTTGCATAAAGTTTTCTGCCAAAACAGATAAGTAGGTTCTTTAGATGTGAACATGGAATTGGAAAAGGCTTTGATTTGTTAATATTATTTGAATATTTCTGTTTAAATATTTATATAAAATTAAAGTAGTGTTTTTCTTACCTAACTTCTTAGATGCTGGACAGATTTGCAAATAATTTAGTGGGTCCTGAACGGTTTGAAAATACACTTAAACCCGGTTTCGTTGCGATTAGCCAAAGTTAATACAGTATCGGTCAAGGCTATAGTACCTATACTTAACTATTTCGATAAATTAAAGATAATTTATCAAAAATATACGTAGACAAAGCCGTGAAAAATGGCTCGTTTAAAATCTATTTGAGATTCCAACCACGCGCGGGAAATTGTTAGACCCTTTACAAGGTTGAATTATGTTCTCCTTTATTCTTTCACGGTCTCTGTGCTTCGGCGACGAAATCTGATAAAACTAAACAATATTATCGTTTGGCGTAATTTATAGCCAATGTTTATCGACCTTATTTTGTGTAGAATTTCGACGGCGAACTCGACGACGAACAACGCCTTGAACCAAGCCGCTCTGAAAACATTTGAATTTCAAGTTTAAAAAGAGCCTCTGATAATTAACACATATTCGATATTTTGTTAAAGTTAATTAAATGGTTAATAATTTATTTATTTGCTTTTTCCACCCAACGATAGCAAGCGCAAAGTTCATTTGCGAAGGCATCGCTATTGAACATTATCAATCTTACAGTCAACATATCCTGAGGATGCTTCGGTTTCTGGATTTAGATTTTTCTGCTGGATCAGAGTGATTGAGTTGCTTGGATTTATCGATTTATTCTACAAAACTGCACTTGGTTCTCTCGTAATTAGGCAAAGCTCCTAAATAATTAAAATTTGGAGTCATAGGGCTAGACGGACATTTATTATTTTATAAAAGCTGAATGTTTGTCAGTCCTTTCTCTTATTATAGGTACATAATGATAGGTAAGTGTAGAGTTTTAGATCATGATGGCTTTGGGAGGTTAGCAAGTAGCAAATAAAACCCTTAATCGTATTTTTCTAATCGAAACAGCAAAGTTTCTTGACGGCTGAATTAAGCATCAAGAAGTCAACAGTTACACTAAATAAAAGTCTATTTAATCTCATTGATTAAAACTCTACTATTATACTGAGTAAGGCTCAGAATAGTCAATAAGATTATATAGATTACAAAGCACATACCACACTGGTACTCGTATATTAATTCGAGGGGAACTTTATATGCCACTCTGTCATACTTGCACGACGATATTGCTGTGAATAATGCCTTTCTTGATTATGTTGCTTCTGACTTTGGTATATTGCTGCTCAAGATGAAATTTCTGAGGATCACTAAGATTCGGATCTGTAACATACGAAAATTAAAAGTATCTTTTTAGAAACTATATGTTCTTTTATCTAATGCTTTTAAATAATGAAACTGGTAAGTTTATTTAACTATGGAACACTTTTTTGAAGTAAATTGAGTTATATTATATTTCTAAATTGAAAACACTAATATTCTAATTAAAATTTAATCAGCAAACAAATAATGAAAACGTGAGTGTTGCTAGAACTAATTATAACAGTGTAAGCTAATTTCACAAAATTCAGCTTGATTTTGCTAAATTACATAGGCTTTATATGTGTTTGATTTTATTTGTACATATATGTTTGTTACTACAAACATAATATACATTAATATCTAGATCAAATTAGTAAACCCATTTAGTAGATTGGGTACATTAATAGAAGCTTTCATGCACTATTACAGTTGCATGATAATTATGTACACTAATTATACATCACATACATAACGATCCGTTGTCAATCTATTAATTGGAATTAATTTATCGCTTGCCCGGATTTTTAATTTATTTGTTAACTTTATAATAGTCTCATTTATAGAGTGATTAGCCAGAGGTGAAGCTCGAATACTTAGTCGTTTTCCTTTTTTATTTTTAACTGATTGCATAATCAGCTGGAGTAATTAAAAAATTTTTAACAAAAAATAGAACCGATGGCTGGCACTGACTGCTAGATATGTTTAAGTAAATAAAAGCAACTAAATGACTCAGTTATTTTTTACTTTTTACCGATACTTACACAAAAACTGAATTCGCTGCAAGTGTGCCAATAAAATTTAAAAAACTCCTTCAATTTTCCCAGGATATCATCATCAGATCTTAATATGATGACTATGTGACCATATTGGAAGTGTGCCCTTTTTAATAAAAAACGAATTATCAAAATCGGACAAGTCTGTAAAAAGTTATGCGTGGTCATACATAAAAAAAATTTACGTGTCGAATTGAGAACCTCCTTTGTTTTTTTTCGTCGGTTAAAAATGAGGTGACGTCACCTTCTCTAGAGATTTTTCACACCTAGACATATTTCGTAGTTTGCCTACCCGCGCTTTAATGTCTGATTTGACCATTTATAGGTATAATTATTTATTGGGTTTCTCATTACTTTCTACGCAGTCTGGATTTTAGATATATTAATTTTTACTTGTCACGTATGTATAAAGGCTCGTCGCTATCGCGAGCATGTTACCACAGAATATCGCACCTGTTTGTGAAAACTCCGTAATCACTTCCCCAAATCTTGCTACATTGTTCGGTGTTTATTAAATTTTACGCTTTCCAATAAAGCCTACGCGTGTCGAGATTGAAATTGGACGGATACTTTGCTCGGATGTGTGTGTGATGTTTACTGTTTACATAATACGCACTTTGTTTATTCTATTCTTTTACCCGACGTATTCGCTTTGGTGGGCTTAATTTGGGATTTGTGATGTATTTTTGCTTCGATACGTAAAAATTGAATTTTGTTCGTACGTGTTTGGGTTTGCGCCATTTCTTTGTTTCTCTTTATTTGTTTTTAGCCTTTGATAAATAAATTTAATAAGAGCTTAAGACTATAGTCTATCTCTGTGCCAAATATCTGTGTGAAATTTGGCATGAATATTATTGATCATGAATTAATCAATATTTTCATATGATCGGTTTTGAAAAATTTTTACGCAGAGATAGAATATATTCTCGGATAACACTTCTATTTCTTTGACATGAGAAGACATTTACACGAGTAAAACTGAGACATATGGTTTTCTTTGTTTTATATCTTTTAAATAAAGGTTATTGTGGTCTAAAGCCCTCAACGTCCCTCAAGCCACCTTCGGAGATCCTCGACCTCTCATTAGTAATCCCAACTGAGACTCACAACTTTATACATTTCCAGCAACCCGTACATCCACTCGGTTTTATAACTTTGCGTTCTCGCGCCGATATTTTGCCCAAATCCGATTTAACGACTTTGATCAGTATGGCTTTTGTGTTGAACAACTTGTGTTACTGGTAAGCCATAATATATATATAAAATAATTTTTGCTCATGTAATGTATGTAAATCATAGGCGCGATTGGAACTCTCGAAGCTTTAATTTTAAATTTCCGATCTAACATAATTACTATTACTTTGAAATGAAAGTTTAATATGACGTTTCAGAAGTTCTAGAAAACTAAGCCGGTTTGAAATATATGATTTCGATTTTGAACTGTAATTTTATAATTATAATTTTAATAAATATTTCTTGATGGTAAATCTTATGTAAGTATGATTATAATTTTAATAAAAAATAAATTTTGCTATGTAAGTATATAAATCAAAGGCGTATTGTAACTTTGTAGCTTTAATTTAAATTTTGGACCTATAATTACTTTGAAATAAAATTAAATGGTTTGAAGTAAAAATTAACCCAGTTAAATTATGTTTTCGATGTTGAACGTAATTTTCGAATTAGACTTTTAATCAGTATTTCTTATGGTAAATCTTACGTAAGTGTTTTTGTCTTTACTTCCAAGATTTATAAATGTTTAAAAAAATAAATAAGTATGTTATCCTTAAAACAAGAACAAGTAATTTTATTAATATTATAATAAACTTACTCAGTTATTTATACATTTATATTGTGGGTTTTCCCAGATTATAGACTAAGCTTAGCTCCACAAAGCTTTACTGTTCCAGTTCAGTTTAAACTGTTTCACAGGATGGGAAGAATTTTCTCCACCTGTCTGCCAAATCTCACTTTATTTTATTTTTATTTTTTATTTTATTGTAATCAACAGTGTACAGTTAGAAGTACATACAGTCACAAATAGGTAGAAAAATAAGGCCAAATTAGATTACTACGATACTATACTACAGCCAAAGTCACACAACATTAAACTGTAATAAACAAATTTAAAATGAAGGTAGAACTTGCCATACATTTTATTCCATTAAATTTAAAGTTAAGTAGTTCTTTTAAAAGATAGTATTTAAGAAGATATTGATATATTGATGGGATTAGGATTATAGCATCCTAATACTAAATTTACCCTCATAATTCATCATTAACTATAATAAAAAAAATTAGGTGTAAAAAGAACAAGTAATTACTACTTCATTTTTAATTTGTTTGTTTACAACATTTAAATTGGGTTTGCTTTAGATTATAGACAAGACTACGAGCTTAAAATTGATTACAGAAAAAAAACAAAATTTAAAGAAGGCAACTGATCATGATGATGATATTATGAAACTAATTTCACATATAGTATGAGTATCGTAGTCCCAATCAAACTAATTTGATATTTACTCGAAAGTGTCGGTTCCAGCCGGTGTCCCTATCTTAGTTTATAACAATAACTAATCCTGCTACGCATTAACCAAAACTAAAAGTTCGTAGTTCGATAACAGGCTGACGGACGAAAGGTTAAATAAATAACAAATCCTATTTTCTGACCGGGTAAGTTTTATGAGGTAGAGTTTTGAAAATCACCAGACTACGTTATTTTGGATAAATGTTTTACAGACCCGATATATTTTATTTGAGACCTAAACTTCAATATGAGTTAGATTTGATATAAATAAGCATAACAATGAATAATTTATTGATCTTACGTCTTAGGTACATAATTAATGTATTTTTCAACTTTACAAAAAGTAGGTAGGTCCGTGTTTTTGATACTAATAAAACAACCTATAGGTATATTGCTCAACACTAGTGATTAACCTGCAAAAACTGTACAAAAATCTGTTTAGTTATATTGGAAACTTACCCCATTAGAATTTTTAGTCATCCGACTTTTCTCGTTTAAATTTTTTACCTAATGTTCAGACGCTTGGTTTTGACACGCTTACAGATAGCTTGTATAAGTGGTTTCCAAGATGTTGTTTATAGAAATCAAAACCCAAAAAAATTTCAAATCAATTTTATTTTATTCAATACAATTTAGCCCTTGACCTAAATCACACCTAATGGTCAGTGATAATGAGGCGGTTTAATTTGTTAGGAGTAGAATAAAATCCACACTTTCCGGTTTCTAACGACATTGTAGTGGAACACTAAATTGGTTGGCGGTACGTCTTTGTCGATAGGGTGGTACCTAACTACGGAAGAAGCTTCCTACCAGCCAGACCAGTTTAGAAAATCTTAATCAACCCAACTGGGAACCGAACCCAGGGCCTCCGTCATATAAATCCTCGGCGCATACCACTGCGCCACGGAGGCCGTCAAAATCAGTAAAAATAGCCACTAAGTGGCTATAAATCAGTCAAAATACTACAATACTATATATATTTGTTGTAAGTCTTGAAGTATCAAGAAATCCGTTCTTAGTGAGTTTCTATATTGCATAATGAGTAGCTATGTTTCAGAAAACTTGTGACGCATTAGTAGTTTTTCTATTATCAATGTAGTATTAATATAAATTGGTACAGATAAAACGTTTAGTAATTCAATTTCCAGAGCTATTTAATATGAATATAAGACATTTGTTCACGAAACGTGTTATTATTAAGAAAGTAACGAACAAGTAGGTACAAATGGGTACGTTTAATGTAATCTAATGTAAACAAAGCCCTTTTGTTTTACCAGACTCACATTATAAGTGGGGGGTGTTAAGATACATCAAATATTCAGGCGCGAACATAGTCCACCTGTGCTCGGCTGTGTAGAGTGCCGTACGATAGGGTCACCATGCGGCTGACATCCTACGGGAGAGATCATCTACCATCATGTGGTTAAGAAAATCTCCGATTAAAAGGAGCTCTTTGTTACGTTAAGCTTCTCTGCTCATATTCTCCATGTTTCGCCAAATCTGAACGGATTGTATTAATAGTTAAGCCTCGACGTAAAAGCAATGAGCGTTATAAGTACTCGTATGTCGTTTTGACGACCTCCGTGGCGCAGTGGTATGAGCGGTGGATTAATAAGACGCAGGTCCTGGGTTCGATTCCCGGCGGAGCAGATTGAGATTTTTCTTAATTTGTCTTGGTCTGGCTAGTGGGAGGCTTTCACCGTGGCTAGTTACCACCCTACCGACAAAGACGTACCGCCGAGCGATTTAGCGTTCCGGTACGATGTCGTGTAGAAACCGAAAGGGGTGTGGATTTCATCTTACTCCTAGAAAATTAGCCCGCTTCCATCTTAGATTGCATCATCACTTAACATCAGGTGTGATAGCAGTCAAGGGCTAACTTGTAGTTGATAAAAAAAAATAATGTCTGCATAACTAACTATTCGTGGCGTGGTACCTTTTAACGATTGAACCAATTACGTTTTTCGTTTGAAAGCTGACTTTTTTGAATAATCATCAGATTGATTTGATGTCTACTGTTACTAGCATTAAATAGTCTGTCTCTGTGAGATGCTCAAATACTCTGACACTAACAGCAGAATAGTTTTATATTTCTCAAAATTTTCATTATAATATGGGATTAGATAGTCTTAAACGGTTTAAATTTCCTATCTCTATTGCTATAATATAAGCTGTCTTGTTTTATAAAATGCTTTCGTGTTTTAATAGCCCAATTATTCAACAGTTCTATATTCTGCAAATGATGATTTATTTAGTCCCACGTTTTGGTCTCAAGAATGTGGTTACCTTATAAGAGGTATACCATTACATGTACTACCCTCTTTTAACAAAGCCGTAAATATTGACTATACCCTTCAAAATAATGGAACTTTGGGCGTACGTAAATGTTTCGTAAACTTTTAGCGTGGAAACTTTAAGATATGAGGAGCGAGGTTTTTTAAGATTAGGCTGAGTAACTTTTTAGGTGAAGTTGGGTTTTATACAACGGGAAGTTCTGTGTCATGTCTGTATGTTTAAAGTGTCGCAAAGTGTTTCTATACTCTTGCCTGGTCCTACATTAGTCCAAAAATAAGCATTTTGTGAGAATTGGTCTTTTAACTGATATTGAAAGCGAAGCGACGAGTCACGTTCATTAAATACAAATATATTCTTTTTTTTTAATGACTACAAGTTGGCCCTTGACTGCTATCACACGTGATGTTAAGTGATGATGCAATCTGAGATGGAAGCGGGCTTACTTGTTAGGAGTAGGATGAAAATCCACATCGTTATCGGTTTCTACACGACATTGTACCGGAACGCTAAATCGCTTGGCGGTACGTCTTTATCGGTAGGGTGGTAACTAGCCTCGGCGAAAGCCTCCCACCAGCCAGACCAAGACAAATTAAGAAAAATCTCAATCTGCCCCGCCGGGAATCGAACCCAGGACCTCCGCCTTATATATCCACCGCGCATACCACTGCGCCACGGAGGTCGTCAAATTATAGTGATATGAGCTGTATTATTCAAGTATGGAAAATTGAAAAAGCCACGCGACAAAAAAATAGAGATGAATTTGCTATTGGCAAATATACCGACACGCTTTGATTCGCCTCTGCGCCAATCGCAAGTGTAATTTTTCTTTCATTCCATTCCCACTAATGATCTTAGTTTAGCCGAACATTAAGCACTTTTACATGAATTGATACCAAATTACGTGGTGGACCAGAACCTTTTCTAATTCTGAGAAGATAATTGTGCTCTATAGGGAGTGATTAGTTATCACCTAGCCACAAAGATGTATCCCATTATGACGTCGCGTAGAAACCGGAGGAGTATGGATTTGTACTCATAAAAAGGTAGCCCGCTTCGATCTTAGATTGCATTGTCACTTTACCTACATATTCTAGAAAACGAACGCGAAACGGAAGTTCGTGGTGTTACATCCCCGTACCTTGGAGAGCACATAAAATCTGATAGTGATCGTTTTTTAATGAACTAGGCATTATAACATATCTGAGTGGTCCCCCAGTGTGGTTGGGGTGTGTGGCCGTGAGGTGCCGAGGCAGATCATCGTCGCCGCCGTGGTGGGTTCCTTCAGGATAAGCGTGAAACGGTCCGCCAACGGCGTGATAAGCAGCGTGATAGGTTTAAGCTACATATTATAACTCCTACTAGAAGGGAGGAGCAATAACAGGCTGATAATGATGAATACTTGTAACAGTACAACGATGCGACAACGTTGAAAGCGAGCTCCGTTTACAGAATAGCACCACTAGACATTTTCAGCCATTACAGTCTCGAATCTGGAACAAAGCGCCAACATCGAATAATATCTATTGTCAGTTTCAATACGAAATTGTAATGAAATACAAAGCGCTTCATTATTTGTTATCTGTGATCGCCATTACACAACGGGACTTGGGAACGTGTAGTGATATTTGCTCGTGTATTGGATCCCGAGCTACGTGTTTACTGTTGTAAAAGCGAACTATTTTCATGTGGAATATTTTATTTATACTTTTACTAGCAGACGCCCGCGACATCGCCCGCAAAGAAACTAATGTTCACAACCTTCCAAGAACATTAAAGAAGAAAAGAAAAAAATAATTGCATCATTACCGCCTCTACAACTATAATAATACTTTTAAAAGCTTTTCATACTTTTATTGCCAATTCTATCACTTAATGTACAAAATAAATGAATAGCGAGAACTAAAACGCAGAGTGAGTAACCTACAAAAAAAATTCGCGTTTCGCCATTTTACTCGGCCATTGTCAGAAGAAAAATACGTACCTACTTCGGCTAGACAATACAAAACTCTTTAGGCTCTATTGTAAGAAACAGTATAGCAGTAAGCCTTCTTAGGAAGCTCAGCTTTGTCTGAAAAAGCCATTACACTCACAACAGCGCTCAGGTATTGTGGAGCTATGGACACGCATCTGGATTGACGCAATTTCAACTTAATAACAATAACATTTTTTTCTTTAATAATAAATACTGATTTATTAGTCATGTCATAAACCCAAACAATATTCATCTTAAATGCGTTTTCGATCCAGTAGTGGTTCAATTACGTAGATAGTAGTAGCTAGGGTAACTACGTAGATAGTAGTAGCTAGAGTAACTACGTAGATAGTAGTAGCTAGGGTAACTACGTAGATAGTAGTAGCTAGGGTAACTACGTAGATAGTAGTAGCTAGGGTAACTGCGTAGATAGTAGTAGCTAGGGTAACTACGTAGATAGTAGTAGCTAGGGTAACTACGTAGATAGTATTAGCTAGGGTAACTACATAGATAGTAGTAGCTAGGGTAACTACATAGATAGTAGTAGCTAGGGTAACTACATAGATAGTAGTAGCTAGGGTAACTACGTAGATAGTAGTAGCTACGGTAACTACGTAGATAGTAGTAGCTAGGGTAACTACGTAGATAGTAGTAGCTAGGGTAACTACGTAGATAGTAGTAGCTAGGGTAACTACGTAGATAGTAGTAGCTAGGGTAACTACGTAGATAGTAGTAGCTAGGGTAACTACGTAGATAGTAGTAGCTAGGGTAACTGCGTAGATAGTAGTAGCTAGGGTAACTACATAGATAGTAGTAGCTAGGGTAACTACGTAGATAGTAGAAGCTAGGGTAACTACGTAGATAGTATTAGCTAGGGTAACTACGTAGATAGTTTTGGATCACGAGGTCCTGACTTAGAGTCCTGGGTTGATCGGTTTCGTTCAACGATCATTAACATTACCATCTGATAGTGATCTTTGTATGTAGAGTCAAACCAACCAAAGCTCTCTATCTTGTAATCTAGCAGCGTGGTGGCTCTAAATTCTAAAAACCCAGGCTGTTAGTTATAAGTAGGGACGATTCCTCCTTGTGAACCATTAAAATAGGCTGATGATGAATATCGTATGAGGTTCTCAACAATTTTTTTTTATCTAGTACAAGTTGGGCCTTGATTGCTATCACACCTGATGTTAAGTGATTATACAATCTAAGATGGAAGCGGGCTATCTTGTTAGGAGTAGGATGAAATCCCCACACCTGTCGGTTTTTACACGACATGGTACCGGAACTCTAAATCGCTTGGCGGTACGCCTTTGTCGGTAGGGTGGTAACTAGCCACGGCGAAAGCCTTCCACCAGCCAGACCAAGACAAATTAAGAAAAATCTCAATCTGCCCCGACGGGAATCGAACGTATAAATCCACCGCGCATACCACTGCACCACGGAGGCCGTCAAAATGATGTAGAGATCCAAGAGTAAGGCTCATTAAAGTATTGGTAACAAAGAATGTGTGTTTCAGGGTTCCCACGTGAACAAAGTCGAAGACGTCAGCTAGTTTAAACATTAATCGGAACTAACTCGGATGGATTTAATGTATAGGTTTGGAACGATTCGCTAATATGAAGTTTTAAACGCAACTCTGCTATTCATCTAATTACAATAATGTAAATCCATTTAAGTGGAAATCGAATAATTGTTAGCTAAACTGTTAGTGTAATTATGGGCCTCAATATTATTTTAGCGTTAAATTAATAAAATCTAATAAAACATTGACTAAAATGATAAACATTTTATTATATTACTGATAGTAGGTATAAGTGAATATATTACGCTGAAAGAATATACTTCTTATCATAATATTTTATATAGAAAGGTATCTATATAGGTAGATAGATATACGCTCGAGGGTTTTGAAGTGTCCCCAATCGAATCGAAAAGCAATCAAATCATATCAAATTGAACACTCAATGGAAACACGGTGTTGGACTTAAATCCGAGATGACCTTAGTTCATTGCCTACCAATCGAAATGATTTAATTGGTAAGAAATAAAAATATATTTACCGTGCTTAAAACGACATGCCCATTGTAAAAATTTACCTTATCCATTAAGTATAATGGATAAGGTAAATTTTTAAAATTTTAAACACTAAATGATTGACCTGTCAATATTTTTCCGTTATAATTGAAAGGCGCCAATATGTTTAGATTGGCGTATCGAATCTTCAACGTATTATATACATATGGACCTAAGAATGATTTTTATTACGCCAGCTTTAAAGAAATAAACCCTATCGTAATCAGCAATACGTTTAGATGCTACGACACCACAGAGAGACATGTAAATCATATCAGCCCTCTTTCCTAAGAACATATTGACGACCTCCGTGGCGCAGTGGTATGCGTGGTGGATTCATAAGACGGACGGTCCGTCCTGGGTTCGATTCTCGGTGGGGCAGATTGGGATTTTTCTTAATTTGTCTTGGTCTGGCTGGTGAGAGGCTTTCGCCGTGGCTAGTTACCACCCTACCGACAAAGAAGTAACGCCAAGCGACTTAGCGTTCCGATACGATGTCGTGTATAAACCAAAAGGGGTGTGGATTTTCATCCTACTCCTAACAAGTTAGCCCGCTTCCATCTTAGATTGCATCATCACTTAACATCAGGTGTGATAGCAGTCAAAGGCCAACTTGTAATCGATAAAAAAAAGGTCTATAAATTGACATATATTGACGTATCATATTAATTGAACTATATGACTTTGACATCTTCATTCTTATTTAATGATCATCGTACTTTTAATACACTCGACTATAAGGCCCCTATTCCACCAGCGGTTTCCGAGCGTCAGCGTTCCTTAAACGTCTGCGCAGCAGCAACATTGCGTTACCGCGACGTCAACGTTGCGTTTCCGCGTAAAATCAAAGAAATAATAGATCCCGACAAGAATAACTACTTGACAAAAATAACGTATAAAAAAAAAAGAAATTACCATCGTCAGTTTTGGGAAAAGCGAATATTTCGCACTGTACTCTGACAGTATTAAAAATAACGAATCTGAATCTAATAAATATTTGCGAATGTCGTAAACTACATATGAAAGAGAGGCTTGTTATAACTCAGAAGTTAGAAATCATAATTTTAAGTTCGTCATATAGGTTGTAAAAAAATGTACGTGATTGTACTTGTCAAGAAACGCAACGTCGCCGTTGCGTTACCGCGACGTCGACGCTGCGCAGACGTTGGAGGAACGTTGACGCCGGCAAAACGCTGGTGGAATAGAAACCTTAAAACGCGAACCGACAACTTTATTCTAGACCTAAAGCTAACCTAAATGCCTAGTCGAACGCGAACGTAGAGTATTATCCAATTTCATTTATAGTAAGATATGTGTACGGTTATTTGCGCGGCAAAGCAAATCCGCTGAAACCTGGGATTTGTTTGCAGTAATATACGTTGCGAGTAACACAGTAAGTTACTGCGCATTCCGACGAGCTCGCGAGCAGCAGGTGAGCCCGCGGCTACACGGCTTCCTCGCTATTTCCGACTGGAAAATCTTTACACGAATTTCCAGCATTTCATAATCTTTTAAATGTTGAATAGAAAATATTTTATGGAAATTTACATTAATTACGCATATTTAGACTAGAATATCTGTCTCTTGTTTATCTTGTATGTTCCCTCATACTTTCTAAACTACTTATTTCTTACAGCAAATGAATTATGTCCAAATCCCTCGTATACTGTTATGCAGCTTTGTTTTTTTCACTAATTGAATGCGATCCATTGCACTCAGACAAAATTTCATAAGAGATTTGTTTAATTGTTTAACTGAAGCAATTTTTAACCTTTGAATGCACAGGTACTTATATTTATAAGTTAATAAAACAAAAATTAAAAATATAATTAATTTAATTTTAATGTTAACCTATCCTGAATGATAATAATCAACTGCCGGTCAAAGTGATTTATTTAACAGTTAGAACCTGATAACGAATCGGGATTAAATAAATCTGCCGAAATTTAAACAGTGTAAATTTATAATTAGCAACATTAATTTGACTAAATTCTAAAATTATGTTTGAGATGGAGTTATAACGTAATCAAGGAAATCAGAAGTTTGTATTGAAAACCTACAGGAATAATAATTCACCCACTAACTTTACTAAATTATAATTATGACATTATCTTTATACATTACGTTACATTAACTATAAGGAGCTAATATTCTATAATTAATCTTAAGATGGAGTTATTGATAATTTATAAATATGATAAATGTGTATGTAACGATTTATATCTTGTAATATGTAAATAATGTTAGCGATGCCCTAACAGGGCCTCATGTGTATTTGTATGTGCATGAATGCTACAATAAATGAATAAATGAAATAAATGAATAAATAATATTTAACTGTGCCCCGCGTGGATTGCGTTTCCGTCGAAATACTGGAGTTACAAATTTTCTACATGCTAGTCCAAACTATAATCTAGATTAGTACTTAATTTTAACTACGGATTGATCTGTTCAGTCGTTTTGGAGTTCAGAAAGTAATCTTAATCGCGATCCTGTACCCTTTAACCTCGGAAAGTATATTAATTTGGTGGTACCTGCCTAAATTCTAGTTACGAAGCCGAAGCCACCGGGCACACGGCATTATAGTGATAATAAAGATTAAAATGCCATTAAAATACTATAAGACTAAACACAAAATCATAAAAACCACATGAAGCTCACTACATTACCTAGATATAACCTATTTATTGAGAATATCTAGATACCATCAGTGTATGATATATCACCGAGCGACAGACCACAGCAACATAAATCTCCAGTTTACACGTAAACAAGCCCGGCCCTGAGGCAGTCAATCAACGAAATAAAAAAAACAACGTCACAGCTCGCGCATATTTCTGTTTTCAACTCAAACAAACAGCGCCTGTTAAAACACTGTGGCGTTTCACAAAACAATTTGCACCGCACATTTTTTTCACTGAAGCTTATGCTTGACTACATCTACGATGGAAAGCAGTGATGAAATCTAGGAGCTCGTTTGCGTCATCATCATTTTATATAATAATCATCCCATAACGTCCCATTACTGGACCAGGCGAGAAATCGGTCGAAATTCTAAATTCATTTCGATTTTTTTAATAAAAGTTTTCGTCTGTTTATTTTACATCAATTGCTATTTCTGTTTCAGATTTTTTTGGGTTTTAAATTAACTGAAGAAATATTCGAACATTTCCAACTCTGCATTCTATAAATTTGTTAGGATTGTTAATAAAATGAAGCAGCACTTAACCACAGATTGAAACTAAAACAATCAGCGTCTCATTGCAACGTCTAAAGCAATAATTTTCTATACTTAAAGCTTTTGCATTTCTCGCAAAGAAAACCAAATCCAAGACGGTTGTGTAGTATTTTATACTAAGATTCCACGAAGATGGACCTAATGAGTTTGTTGGCCGGTCTGGAATGATGAGTTTAGTACCTTTTTACTCGTGATTGTAGTTGCGTACTTATTTTGTTTTGTATATTTTTCGATGCCACACAAAATGTTTCAAACTGATAATTTTTTTTATTTTATAAATCAGTAATGTTGTGATTTTCAATTGCTGCTTTACGCCCGAGCATCTTATCAATAAACGTAAAGAAAATATAAGTAAGTATATATTTTGTAAACTTATTTGGTAAATTTTCTATGGCAAACTGTCAAAATACTTAAATTTTATTTGCGTTTGAGTATTCAGGTATTTGATTTGGGTTTTTTTATGATTTATGAAAAGTTATTTGTTCCAATATCTCAAGGTGTCAAAAAACAAAGGAAACTATTAAACCTAACAAATAGTATACGCAGATAAAACTGTAAAAGAACAGAATAAAAATACATTAAGTTTTATTCAAGTCAGTTTCCCGGTGGAGAAATAAGTTTTCCATTTCTAACGAGCGTATATATAGACGAACGAATAATGCAATAAAGGACATGTAATTATCTCATACACAATGGCGTAAAAAAGAGGTAATTTTGTACGAGTTCTAAAAGAAAGCTATACCCTGGCTAATTAGCTAGCGCCTCCCAAGATCAGTCTTGCGTGTTTAAAAAGACAAACAATTTTGTATGATTTTCATTTTATATTCGCCGTGGGCGACTTCATCTACGTCAAAAACTCTTCTATGTTTTTGCGAATTTTTTCAAGGCAAGGTGATGGGTAATTTTAGATAGCGTAAGTTACACCTCATAAGACATACGAAGATTTTTTACAATTTTACTGGTAGTTCCAAATATAAGCGCGAAAAAAATTCGAACAAATTAGCAAACTTTTGCGCTTTAAAATATTATTATTGATAGATAATTTCTTCTGTATGTCTTTGTTCTCTAACATCTGCTAAATGGCTTGAATTCAATTCAATTTTGTGTATGTATACGTAGGTTTTGGGATGATTTGAAAATACTAATATATAAACTAGGTAGGACAGTACAGCGTCAGCTGGGTTCGTTAGTTACTAGTACATTCTATTTTTGTTTTTTGGGTTTAGAAGTTTTAAAATTATCGCCCTATCGACCATCAACCCACAGTGGAACAGAGGTGAGTGATCTCAACTTTAAATCTCTCACTCCGTTCAAATAGAGGATAATACGTTGTTTATCAAAGATATATACAACAAGATGTATATAGTCAGAAATCTAATTCATTTTCTAAAATATTATCGGTAAACATATTAAAATAAAATAAAAAAACATTTTATAAAATATATTAATAGTAATATTTGATCATCCTCAACCTTTAGCCACTTTTTACTTATTTTTTTAGATCCTTCTCTTTTTTGCTCTACGAATTATCAACACTGCACTGATACTTGTATATGCTTGCTATATCTATGATATGGTCTCGCGAAGATTTGTGTAGATATTGATTTATTTTATAATATTGTCGAACATTTTTTTGTCTTATCATTAATACTCTTCGCAGCGTATGCTATGAAAGACATTTTATGGCTAATTTTTTTACACCTTCGGTTGGTTTTAATAGGAATTTCTCAAGATTTCTATAGTAATCTAGTACTAAATATAGCCTGTGTTACTCAGTGATAATGTAGCTTCCTAATGAAAAAAGAATGATAAAAATCGGTCCAGTACTTTTTGAGTTTATTCGTTACATACAAAAATACAAATCTTTCCTCTTTACAATATTATTAGTGCAGATAGCACAAAGTAGGTTTGCTTTCCAATCTGTAATGATTGTTAGACATGGGTATTATCTTGATAAATACAGTGAACTTTGCGAATCATGCCTGTCGTTGCGACCCTTTTCTTAAAGCCGCCATTATTTTCTGGCCTTCTTTTCTTTTATCTGTTTATCTTTTATATTCGACTTCTGACTACTCACAGTTATCTATTATCGTGATGGAGTAAACATTCTTTAGTTTCAGCTAAGTTATTTTGGAATACCAAATGCTTTCTTTCTTTCCGCTTCCTTTGTGTGTTTTCCTTAAACATTTTTATTCGAAACTTGACATGGATGAGGCCGTCATTTTCATACAATAAAAGTAGGAAATATTACGTTTTATGGTTTTCTGACGATTGACTATACGATTTCTTATAATTACTACCCTGAAAATAAAATTATTATTATAAAAACAAAAAATCCGACTGCATAGAAGTTATGAACTGAAAAGAGAAAAACAAAGATCACTATACACTATACTATACACTAACAAAGAAGACTATGCAGTCGGGTTTTTGTTTTTATAATAATAATTTTATTTGAGACTTTTTGTTTTAGTTTATGGTATAGAAATGATACGGTACACTTTTTGCTATTTTTTGTTAAAACGGCAATATAAACATGATGTGATATTTATATTTTTGAAATGGTCTTTTTACGACCTTTCATTTGATACCCATATTGCTCAGATAAGAGAATGAAATACACATCCCCCTTTTTTCCCCCATTTACAGCCACCATTTTAAAAATGTATATAGCCTATGTCACTACCACAATTTTAACGAATTCAACGACACCTCACCTGTCAAAATCCGTTCAGTCGTTTAGGCTGTAGCGCGTGCCGAAGAAATGGACATACATACATACATACATACATACATACATACATACATGCATACATACATACATACGCTCGAAAAATATAACCCTCCTTTTGACGCAGTCGGGTAATAATGTAAAATTATTATATACTCGGAAGATTTTCAGAGATGCGGGGGTCTTTGCTAATATTGGCCCTGTAGCGCTGCTGAATGCGCGGTGGATTTATGGGACGGAGGTTTAGAGTTCTATTGCCGGCTAGGCCGTTTGAGATTTTCTTAACTGTTGTAGGTCTGGCTGGTGGAAGGTTTCAGCCGTGGCTTGTTGTCATTCCTTTTTTTTATTGACTACAAGTTGGCCCTTGACTGCTATCACACGGCACACCTGATGTTAAGTGATGATGCAATCTAAGATGAAAGCGAGCTAACTTGTTAGGAGCAGGATGAAATCCACACTCCTACCGGTTACTACACGACATCGTACCGGAACGCTAAGTCGCTTGGCGGTACGTCTTTGTCGGTAGGGTGGTAACTAGCCACGGCGAAAGCCTCCCACCAGCCAGATCAAGACAAATTAAGAAAAATCTCAATCTGCCCCACCGTTAATCGAACCCAGGACCTTCGTCTTATAAATTCACCGCGCATACCACTGCGCTACGGAAGTCGTCATTCTGCTGGCAAAAACGCACCGCTAACCGATTTAGAGTTCTGGTACGATGAAGGCCCCTTCCGTCATAAATTGTATCGTCACTTACCATCAAGTGAAATTGCAGTAGAAGTTGGAATAAGTAAAAAATAAATTATTATTATTGTCGTAAATAGTTTGTATTCTGCTCGGCCGCTTCGACATGTTTGAGGTTGGTAAAGTGAATAAACGGAGAAACAAAGCCAATGTTTTCCCACCAAATGATTTATATTTGTATCAGAACTACCAATAATATATTGTGCTATTTGTAATTGATACTAATTCCACTACAATACCGTACCGAAAAGATTTTAGTAGGTACCGAATTAGTAGGTACCTATACAAAAATTATTAACTTTTTAAAAAAAATGTCAACTAAGTATATATATTTTAAACTCATCTAAATTATTATATCATCGTGATAAAGATAGAAATGAGTTTGTTGTTTTAAGTGATTATGTCAGAAATAGTTTGCGTACGTTTAAGAATAAGTAAATTATCTTATATTTATACATTAACAATACTACTTTATAGTGATTTCGATTCCGATAGTGATTTTATCTACACATATATTCCTACTCGGAAAAAAAAATACCGAGCATCGCTCAAACCGGTCGAACTCAAAGCTCGGTCAACCAGGTATTACTTGTTTAACAGGAACAAAGTTTAATGAAAGTCATCGTCCCCAATTATAAAGCTAGATTTATTTAAAAAGCTTAAACTTTTGAAATAAAGACTTATTATTTGTACCGCAATCGTAATGACCAGAGTGGAACAGGTAATTAGTCTACCGTTAATTGAGAACATCTCTAGCATCCTTTATTTTTTGTTGAGGCACAAAAACGTACCATTGTGACCTACTAAAGTTGATCTCGTTTCTCTTAATTGCACGTTCTATCGCTTTGCATTAGGTGTAATGATAACTGTTAACTTTTATTAGTTTGATTGCTTTTTGGTCTTTTGGATAAACGTGTGTGAATTTTGTACTTATCTGACATTATTTGAGGTTTTATTAGAATGATGTTTTTAGTAAGGACAATTTTAATTCGCATTTATTATGACTATACATACGCACATCTCTTCTCGATTTTATTACATAGTTTTATAGATAGGCATTTCGGAATCTCGGGGGGAATTCTCGTATATTTCGAGATAGCCTTTATGGTATTTCAGGATTATAATCTTTCTCAATTCGAAATTTCAACCAAATCGGTTCATTAGCTGCGATATGAAGGAACTAACATACACATTTAAAAACTTTTCCCTTTATAATATTAGTTAGCTTAATATTTTCTAGATGGTAATATTTGGTATTTTTCATTTGTTTTTAACAAAGTATGTTATCATCCCCTTTGTCGCGTTTTATGAGGAAAGATTTGATATCTTTCTAAAGTTGTAAAACACGAAACCGAAACGAAGCGAACTTTACTGTAATTTGATCCAAACACTTGAACTATTCCAAAAAATTTGTATATACAATTGCTCGTTTTTATATATATATATAAACTACAAATATTGAGAAAATATAAAAAGGAAAGAAAATTGACAAAGGCAAATTGTAGATAATATTAAAGAGAAAAAATAAATACATAAAGTTACTTTTAACAACAAAGGAAAAAGGCAGCCGGTTTTTTATATTGGCAATTATATTATCCATTGAAGGTACAAAGGCTAGGTGTAGTTTAATTTTTCGAGGAATGGTCTTAAGGTTTTATTACCACAAAGACTAATTTTAAAAAAATTTTGATTTCTGAAATAATCTTATAGTTTCTTAGATTTAATGAAAACTTGAAGTATATATTTGTATACTTAAAATCTAATGAATTAAAATGCAAATGAAGTGGCGAAAAGTACTCAAATAAATGGATTTTTTTCATTTATCAATGTCAAGTGCCGGGCCTTTTCGGATTTGTCACATTGTTGACAGTTTAAGCATTCTTCAAACGTAGACACCTTTTTGTCCTGTGCTTGATCTATTCCCGCTCCTATCGGTACTTTACACTGTGAAAGTAAAGGTATAGAAACCAAAATATAGTAATACATCAGTGAATTAGAATACTTCCTTTATAGATAGATGGCTAATATCAACATGATATTGACCGTAGGAACTGGGATCACTCCGGATCAACTTTTAAATCTTTAAAAAGCTATGTTTATTACCCCTGATGATTAAGTAATGATGCAATCTAAGATGAAAACGAACTAACCAGTTAAGAGTAGGATGAATACCACACCTCTTTCGGTTTCAACACGACATAGAGTACTAATTCGCTTGGCGGTACGTCTTTGTCGGTAGGGTGGTAACTAGCCACGGCGAAAGCCTCCCACCAACCAGACCAAGACAAAATAACAAAAATTATAATCTGCCTTGCTGGGAATCGAACCTATGTGTGTGTAAATTAAAAATGTGTAGGTTATCTTACGTTGACTTTGCACTTAAAATTAGACCTTAAACTCATTCACTTTACACAGATAGTATATTATATATAATCTTTAATTCAGATTTACTAGTACTTGTAGTATCAAGGCTTTAAACCATTCGAATAAATAAATAAATATATATATAAATATTATAGGACAATTACACACATCGCTATATAGCCCAAAAGTAAGCTCAGGTAGCTTGTGTTATGGGTAACTGATGAATATTTTATATATATTATACATAAATACTTATAATAATATAGATAAAAACCCCGACATTGGAAAACATCCATGCTCATCGCACAAACATTTTTCAGATGTGGGAATCGAACCCACAGCCTAGGACGTAGAAGCAGGGTCACTACCCACTGCGCCACTCGGCCGTCAATAGTTAAATAGTTCCGTAATGTAAGCATTATAAAGAACTAATTTTTATTAGAATATTTTAAGATATAAGGTCATTGTTACTAAAAAAATTGATTATAACATAACAAATTATTATTTATTAATTAAATATACATTTTCTTACTGTAACATGTTCTTAAAAAGTATCTACGTTTGCGGAAACCCTTAATCTGTTTCTTTTTTAAGTTTGGAGAAGGAAAACCACTTTAAATTAAAAAGATTTACGTTCAGGTACTTTGCTGATTTGCTATTCATTTTGTATAGAGAAATCTCATTATAGTGACTAAAATCCTTGATTTTTATACTAGTGTAGCTGTTAATGAAAAAAAAATACATTAGTAAAGTTTGTTGAACGTGACAAATAAACCTTTTCACTAAGTTCTTAACAACTTTGTGAAAAGGTTTTGTAGATATAAATCGCTATTTATTTCAGTAATTTTTTTAATCATTTTAGTATTTACTAGCAGATGCCCGTGGTTTCATGCGTGTATTATCAATAGCATATAAATTAGCCTATGCCACTCTTAATGAGTGTCACTATCATGTACGAAAAAAATTTTATAATCCAACACGTAGTTTTAGAGGTATAAAAATATATTTGATGTACCTACTCATAAGTTGCGTATATATCTACATTCTTATGCATTTTGTGAAAAAAATATTTATTTATATAGGTAGTAATATTAGATAATAGCGCGGCCTATCTGATATTAAGTGTAATACCATCGCTTGAAGCAAAAATTATTTACATGCACTATTATGGACTGTCCGTAGTACCAATGGAGATTTAATAATACAAGGTAGTAATGAATTATTTAGGTGTTAAACCTCAGAATATGCCTATAATTTCACCGGCTACCATACTTCGTAAATGCAACAGCAATGGCATCTGTCGGTAAAAATGTGCTTGATGGTTTCAATAAAAATCTTCGGACGAGTTTTGGCACAAAAAGCTTTGTATATATATTCACCGCTGATCCACTTGTGTTCTTTCTCTTTTAATAAATCCTAGCGCAAACCTTATGATATGTAGGCTTATGTCACTTAAATTGCTTCTCTCTTTGAACTGTCTGGGAATCTTTCAGGCGGAAATACAGTGAAGTCAATTTGCGTTCAAAGTTTTTATGTTAGCTTTGCCGAGCTTTTATTTACGCGTACTTTGCTCACGAAACTGAAAAGTTGTATTAACAACATAACCTGTTGAGGCTTTATCTGGTATTTAAACTTTGGAACAACCTTTTTAGCATATTCATTACATGAACTCGTGTTACATCAGCTGTGTTATTCTTATTGTTAAAGCATGCTATTTATGGAACGTAGGAAGGTTTTTAATTTCCTATACATTTAATGGACCATTTTGCTAAGTTTATTATGATTCGTCTTTATTGTTTGATAAGCGGCGAAACAGAAAGTAATATTTTACCGCTAGAATAACAATTATTTTTCTTTCTACACATACCTAATCTCTGCCAGCGCAACCTAGGTCTAATGCATGCTTAACATTACATAGTTTAATTTATATAAAAAAGCACAAACAAGCGAAATATTCGTAGAATTAAAAATGCCTCAATTTCAGGGTATATAGATAATTTTTTGGAATAACTCGTTCATCATATTAGTTGACATAATATTTACAGGACAGATACGATTCTAGGTATCAATGTTAACAAATCACAAGCACCTTTTAAATGTTTAATACTTACTATATTTTTGCGTAAAATAGACTTTTTTCCTAGATATAAAAATATCCATATTTACTTTGAGGAATTGTTTTATTCGCCCCTTAAATACACCCATGTTATAGTTTGCAGAAGAATACCGCAGCAGGAACTTGGTTCTAGATGTTGCACCACTAGATTTTCTAGATCATTTCTGGTGCGAACACCAGAAATTATCTAGTAGTTGTAAATAACCAGCCATCCAGATGGTGTGGGTGAAACTGGTTTCTACGTTGCAAGTACCGCTGAGAGAAGATAGAGGGTGTTATTAGTTAGAACAGCTCCTCAGAGCACTCGCCATTATAAAGACGATAGTACACACATAGAGAGCTGACGTCACTACGGTGTTCTAAGGTCTCCAACAGGTTTGAATGCGATTCTTTTGAGTAGGTAGATCAGCCTGGTTGTCCAACGTGGAAGTTCGACCAGAGTGCTATTTCACGTAGTTATGGTTGGATAGAATAAATATAATAATAAAAAAAATATGAACGTGAGACTTTATTTTTTAATTTTCCAAAGAGTGAAACCAAGCAGTGTTAATTTTTGCGATAGTTTATGAGATAAATTATAGAATTTATGTAGTGGATAATAATAAATATAAATAATTTATTTATTTTTATATAAAATGCCACCTGAATTCAAAAAAGACAATGTTTTCTATACAAATAAAACAACAACGACAAGTTTTGTACTTACGTACGTATCTGTACTTTTAGCTTAGCTAACACAGATACGTTTATATTTCTTTCCTTTAAAAAGAGCAGCTCTCCAGTTTCTTGCCACCTCTTCACAGCATAGACTGCCATCCGAGCCGGTGGTAGAATCACCATAAACAAATGAAATCGATGTTTTATGAGTACTTGTATATTCAACCTTTTTGACATAAACAATTTTCAATTTTCTTCCTTTTCCATTTCGTTATACTTTCTTTTTCACAGTCGGTAAAATGTAAAGAAAGTGTAGATATTATGTGAAAAGAGCTTGTAATGTTATTTGTTTCGGTGTTTTGATTTTACTGCCAAATACTTTTCCAATTTCACGAAAGTTGGTTTTATGGCGTTGTAATATATAACGTCGGTGCGGACGTTACATTAACGAGCGAGAATAGTTCCAAAGGGACTAATGTAATGCGAAAAAATAGGGGTATTAGGTACGAAAGGTTACAAAATTACCTATAGAGTGAGAGCCTGTGATAGCCAGATCTTTGTCATTTTGTAACAGTTGAAAGTTTGTCAGTTCATAATCTTCATAAGTAAGTACAAAGCCGTTTGGATCATGGTCTCTTTGGTCACAGGTTGTAATATTTTACACTCTCAGTTCACTGGCGAGTATGCTTTGATTTCTCTTATAGACATACCTTCCAAAGCAACTACGATCCAAATTCCATGATTCTTTACCATATTCTATCTATTTAGTGGGTAAGTAACTATAATTACGCCTACTGGAAAACAATGATGATATTCCTGTTGGAAGTGACCCTTACTTTGAAATTATTCGCAAGCTTTTACAAAATGACGAAATTCTGGACATCACATGCTCTTAGACCACTACTTAATGGCTATAAATCCATTTATTCCGAAGTCATTATTGTCATTAGCTTAATTAATAGCTTATTACAAGCATAGGCGTCCTCGTAAATGGGGATTTAGAGTTTATGATCTCCACCAAACAGCTTAATCGTTAGAGCTACGAGCTTAAACTTAAGTCTTCTTCTGGCTAAAAGCCACAAAACAAAAAGCGCTTTCTGGAGTTGCTGAAGCTTTTATACAAAAGTACCAAAGATAATGTAGATATCGATAGAACGATAAAATATGATTTTTTTCGGTAGAAATATACTTTTAAGTCTTTTGAGTGTGTTTAGAAAAACTATAAAAAAAGTTTAGAGAATACAAGGGGTCAGGTTCCACCGAGATTTGAACTCGGATCGCTGGATTCAAAGTCCAGAGTGCTAACCATTACACCATGGAACCACGCGTCTCTACGGCTATAAACTCTGGCTCTTTCTGTAGTATCCTTAAGCGAAAATGAATTCGTTTGCCTGCTTATCAACTACACAACAGTCTGTTTCTAAAAAAATCCGCAATTCATTTTTTTAATTAGATTAACTTTATGTCAGAAATTATTCCCTATAGTAGGATCATCGTCGTATATAGATCTTTTTAAATCATATTATGTATGTCGATTTTAGAAAAAAATACATCGTACGAACATCTCGCTTGCATCTCGTCGATCGTTTCACCTTCACACTGTCAGTCCAATATGGCAAAATGTCATTGGAGAATATCGATTTCTGTTACATCCGCTTGGTACATCGGCTTCGTTTTTGTCATGATTCGACATACAGTTTTTGTGATGATTCGACATACAGTTTTTGTGATGATTCAACATACAGTTTTTGTGATGATTCAACATACAGTTTTTGTGATGATTCGACATACAGTTTTTGTGATGATTCGACATACAGTTTTTGTCATGATTCGACATACAGTTTTGTCAACAAAGTCCTCATTATAATCAGAACCCTTTTTTACGTGGGGGTTAAAAATTTACGTCACTTTAGTACCAACAAGATTGACTGACTCCAGCCTTGACTCGCGTGGAAATCGAATTCAATAAATCTCAGCTCAATGTGAAAAAGATTCAGTACGCGACTTCATTTACTTGGATCACATTATTCCGCCATCTGCCTGCGTTAGGGTTATGTGTTGCTGAGCTAAATTAGATGTAACCCGCTTGGCTTCTGATGATCTCTATGGTACATTCGGCACAGTGGTTAGCCTATGTATGTACTTTGTACCGCGAGGTCTCAGATTCGAACCACCCTAAGCCTGCCAACCCAAACTGAAGCAGCACATCCGTACGCCGGTACATCTATACCACTTTTGGGATTCTCTATTCTGAATATTACTATAAATGCTTCATACCACTAGTTGATATGAATTAAAATAAGCAACATTGTTTTCAATCAGTAGGCATGGGGAGTAATACTGGTATCGACATGCGGCCTGACCTCATTAATTCCATCGACATTCGACAAACACACCGCCTGCTGTCTACGCGCTTGTGAGAATGACAGCACTCGTTTATTATCCTACACACGAATAGGCTGAGAGTCAACAGATTTAAGTGACGTGTTTGATGATTTAAAAAAATCGTTAAGCGATATGAATAAAAGTAAGTTAAAAATGTATTATTTAAAACTTTTTGCAAAAAACTTTGTAATTGCAAAATGGTACTATTATACCACGTGTAACAAGTACATTTTTATGTACTTACGTACTAACAACTAAATTGTTAGGAATTTGGAGCATCATTCATGTCAAAACTATAATTATTTAGTTTTTAGTACCATATCTGTTATGCCCATGTTTTTCTTTCAATATAATAACAAGATACTCAGTATAGAGTGTATTTATTTGTATATAAATATATGTGCTATTTCTTATCTATTTTATTGCAACTATTAGTATGTACACTTCAAAATTGCATCACAAGCTCAAAAATCAATGAATAGTAAAGTTTAGCAAGGACCGCATCGTAGACAGTAGAATACCGACCGCCGCCATGTTGGGCGATTTATCTGTGCACAGATATTAATTCAAATACGTCCGTTATTTTGTATACTTTAACCGATTTCAACACTAAATTTTCAGGATAAAACCTTTTAATTATTGTTCCATGAGAACTATAATACTGCATTACATACTGTAGGTATTAGGTACCTAACAGTGTTTCAATATTCGACAATAAAGGACAATTACGACTGATAATTAATTCCTAAGGCTCCTAAGATAATAAGCATAGCCAACGTCGTAACTACTATCATAAATTGAACGTGGGCTCTTACATTATTTATGTCGATTCAAATTCGATTTTGCCCCATTTTGGTATTTGCCTATATGACACCGGGTATTCACAGGAGAAATTATTGTTCAGCCTGACTATACTGTAACAAATAATACGTAGTTCAATCGTTCGCATTAAAGCTACTGTTTACTGTGTGTACTGACTGTACGTGTGTTTGATAATTTTAATTGTTCAGACTATGTCTTTGGTTTTTGGGTCTTTAAAAAATTAAAAAAAAATTGAAACGACTCAAAACGCACTAAAAAATAAAAAATAATTACGTCATTTACTTGCTTAAATTTACGTAAGCATATCTATAAAGTCGGTGCCATCCAAATTTAAGGAACAATTATTTATCGAAGTAGCAAAGCAGTTTGTGGGTTCTAGGTAACGTCCTTAAGGCAGAGACCCTGCTAGCAAAAAACTATACACAGGTCAGGTTCTGTTTTTTTGTCCTATACACGCATCAGGTTCTGTTTTTTTGTCCTATACACGCGTCAGGTTCTGTTTTTTTGTCCTATACACGCGTCAGGTTCTGTTTTTTTGTCCTTTTTTTTTTTTTTTTTTTTTAACGCTGGGAAATGCCTTTACGCATCTCTCCGGAAAGAAGGGTGGAAAGCGCTCTATCCAGAGAGTATGTGGGACTCACCACTCAAATCGGAATACCCACTAAAACCCAGCGATACCCGACCGCGTCTTCAAGTGAGATGTCACAGGATCGTGGTTGCATGCTACTGTGACGTCTCGACGTTTGCCCGCAGGTAATATTTTCTTCTCAAGTGTATTGTACTAAATACACTTTAAGGTGATAGCAAGTGCGCATATCTGCGCATTCGTCTACCTGGTCTCCTTCTGCGGCTTGATGGAGCGTTCGCGTCTGCCTCCCTATATCTCTCTTCCGCCTCCTTTAGACCGACGGATGACTCACAAAAGGCCACCATGGCCGTCCAGCACGACTCGCTGTTGAGCATAGCATTTATTATGCTAGGCCAAGAGACATTTCTACCTATAGTGGACTCAAGAATGAACCTCTGTGCATCCCAGGCTGCACATTCCACCAGCGTGTGATACGCTGTGTCCTCTGCAGCCCCGCACTGGTGGCAAACCGGCGTCGGCTCACGCCTCGCTATTTGGTTCAGATACTTTCCGAAACAACCGTGACCTGTAAGTATCTGCACCAACCGAAAAGTGAGGGCTCCGTGCTTTCTGTTAAGCCATATTTCCAAGTAAGGCCGAATCGCCTCGACTGTCCAGGTACCAGCAACGGAGGACTCCAGATCTTCCTTCCATCTTTGAATCAGCTCTGTTTGTGCAAGGCCTCTAACTCTTCTAACCACGTCTGCCCCTGGTAAAACGTCCTGAGCTCTCATTTGTGCTCTAAATCGGTGCACTTCCGCAAGGACTTCAGCCTGAAGCTCCCATGGCGGGTCTCCGGCCAGCAACGTAGCAGCCGTCCAAGACACTGTGCGGTATGCTCGAATTACTCGCACCGCAATAATTCTTTGTGGTCTTCGCAAAAGAGTCTTAATACGGGTGGTTAAAGAGTGCACCCATATTGGAGCACCGTACAATGCCATGCTCTTAAGAACTCCAGCATAAAGGCGCCTACAAGCAGAATCTGGTCCTCCAACGTTTGGCAGTAGTCTTCCTAGTGCAGCGGCGGCCTTCACTAGCTTAGTTCCCAGCTGTTCAAAGTGCGTTTTAAAGCTCCATCGTCCGTCCAGGATTAGGCCCAAGTATTTAATGGACGGCTTTAACTTAATCACTGTACCTTGGACAGTAATATGTGCACCCCTAGGAGGTCCTCGACGAGGGCCATGGAATAAGAGAGCCTCTGTTTTAGATATTGAGACTCTGAGACCAAGCATTTGGATCCTGTCAATTACTAATGATGTACCGACTACGGCTAGGCGGGCTGCTTCTTCGTAAGTTTTACCGCGGGCGGTTACAAGTGTGTCGTCTGCGTAACAAAGGACCCTCATTCCCGGTAGTAATGGGCAACGCAGGAGCCAATCGAATCCTACGTTCCATAGGACAGGCCCCAACACAGATCCCTGCGGAACGCCAGAGCTGACACGACGCCGATATGTGTGACCATCTATACCTTGCCAGATAATGTCCCTGTCTTGCAGATACGCCTCTAACAGTTTCCTCAGATAAGTCGGCACATTATGGTAGTGAAGAGCTTCCAACAAGGTTTCAAAAGGGAGACTGTTAAACGCGTTGGCAACGTCCAGGGATATCGCAAGCACGACTTCCCCAGCCTCTACTGCTTCAGTAGACAAGCACCTTAAGGCCTCCAGCGCATCAAGGGTCGAGCGACCTGCTCTAAACCCAAACTGTACATCTGATAAACGTGGACCGACCGTTTCAAGATGTGTAGTGAGGCGTGTAGCGAGAATCTTTTCAAATAGCTTGCCCGTTTCATTTAGCAATACAATCGGCCGGTATGCCGCGGAGGAGTTTAAAGGCCGGCCCTCTTTGCGTAAAAGGCATAGCTTTCCTTCTTTCCATTGCCTTGGGAACTCACCGGTAAGTAAACACTTATCGAAAAGTGTACGGAGATTTACCCCAAGACTCTCCATGGATAGGGATATGATTTTCCCTGGTATGCCGTCGGGACCTGGAGCTGTTTTTTTTGCTCTCAGTCGATAGCAAGCGGTATCAAGCTCATCTTCGGTGATTAAAGGAATGTCATGACTTATTTCATACCTGGGATGAGCAACCATAACTGGAGGGATATGCCTTTGAGACTCTGGAAACAGCTCTTCTATAATCCGTTGCAGGACATTACGCTCGAGTGTTTCAGTAATTGGAGCACCCTGGGAGGCAAGTTTATTCCGTACCAAGCGGTAAGGTCGGCCCCAGGGATCTCTGTTTAGCGTCCTCAGCAACTCTTCTCGGGCTTTCTCCTTAGCTTGAGTGATGGCCAGTTGGAGCGCTTTTTTTGCCTCCTTGTATGATATCCGCAGTCGGTTTTCCAGCTCTAAATCTAGCCCATTCCTTCTACGACATCGCAAGTATTCTCTACGGGCTCTAATACAGGTAGTTCGGAGATCTGCTATTTCAGACGACCACCAATAGACACAACGACGTCGGGTTCGACGCCGGGCCCTCGGCATAGATGCGTCGCAAATCTCCGTAAGAGTCCTGCGAAAACGATTAGACAGCTCCTCTACGCTAACCTCAGGGCTGTTTCTTAAAGAGGACCATCTTTGGACTATAGCTGCTTCTTTGGCTAACTCTTGATTTAATTGGCTAAGACACCAGCGTGGGAACTTGCTATGTCTTCTAGAGCTTAGTGTCCTTGGAGAACTGCAGATTTCGAATCTAATATATAGGTGATCCGACAGGGTCTCTATTTCTTGCTCCACCCTCCAGTTAATAACGTTATGCGCAACTGCACTGGTAGCGAAAGAAACATCTACTACTGATCCTCCTTGCCATCGTACGCAGGTGTAAGCTGATCCTCTGTTAAGTAGGGACAAACCTGAGATAAGAGCCCAGTCCTGTACTGCTCTTCCTCTTGCGTTTGTGACAGGGCTCCCCCAAGCTTGGCATTTAGCATTTAGGTCTCCGAGAACGACGATTTTACCTCCCGTCTGCCTTCCTACGGCCTCCCTGACAGAGTCCAGGAAAATTTGGAACTCTGCTAGCGGACGATTGGGCGAGAAATATGTCCCAATTATTATGTATTCCCCCCATTTGGCCACTGCATATCCTGACCCTCTTTCCACCGCCACAAGAGAAGGGCCAGTGATATTTCCGGCCAAAACTGCCACTAGGCCACTCAAATCTCCTACCCAATGCGATTGCGGTGGGACATAGTATGGTTCACAAACTACTGCCAAGTCAATTTCCCATTCCGCTATGGACTGCAGCAAAAGATCTTGAGCCGCAGCGCAATGATTAAGGTTCGACTGTAGAAAGCTGATATGTCGTTGCTGATTCATGATGACATATCAGCTCCCTCCTGTGTCTGACGACGTCCGTCTTCCATGTTGGTTCTGACTCCGAAAGTCTTACTTTTTATATGTGGAGGGTTGCAGTTTTTCCCTCCCATTATATGATTTGCGGGCCGACCCGCATCCGTGCACACCGCGCATTGCATCTCGCGCTGGCAATGAAGCGACTTATGTCCCTCGCCACCACAGCGGAAGCACAGATTGCCTCGATCTACTGAGGAAGGACAGACAGGCCTTGTATGTCCAATCCCAAGGCACTTATAGCAGCGTAGAGGTCGCTGTTCTAGTACCTGTACTTGTGCCGAACTCCATCCAACCAGGAGTCTTCCAACCTCGGACAGAGTTTTGGCAGCCTCGATGGGACAATGAACGGCAACAGTACCCATCCCTCTAGTACCGATTTGTATATCTCCTACTTTGACTGACTGGGCAGAACAGTTACCGGCCCGTGCGACGGCGGTGATCACTTTATCCTTGGTAACTGAGTCATCAAGACCGGTAACCCTGAGCGTCGCGGTTGGAGTGGGCCGCACAATACTGGCAACGTCATTCAAAGTCGTACGGAGCTTGCTTGCAAGTAACTCGGCTTGCTCCGCAGTTTGGTTTATTGGAAGCTCTAGTAGTCTAGCTCCGGTAGCAGCTCGGCGGATTTTCATGCCGTCGCTGATACCAAGTTCTTGCAAGTTAATGCTTTGCTCAGCTCTTTCAAGGATCTCGGCATAAGTAACCCCTTTGCTAGCTGCTTCTGGTTGTAATGTGATCATAATAGCAGCAGTTTTTGGAGGGACAAGCTTGGGTACTGTCGGCAGTTTTTGATTAGCGGCATAAGTAGTCGTCGGAGCTGTAGGAGGTAGATTAGGTTTCCTACCCTTTCCTCCCTTTTTAACCACTGTAACCCAGTCTACATTAGCAGCAGAGTGAGGTTGACTGGGGCCAGCGACTGCCTCGGAGGTATCAGCAGGGGATGAAACCGACGCAGTTTCCTGAGTCACCGATGCGACCTTGGACTTTAGAGCACTAGAAGAAGATTGAGAGGCCAGTTTTGTCTGTCTTCTTTGGTCGGATGCCAGAGGTGGTCGAATCACCCTTTCAGGCAACAGCCTCTCCTCGATACCGGCAAAACGGGCGTCCAACATGAGACTCACCGACGAGACAATGGTGGCCTTTAGCTCTTCTAACGCGTCGTTGCTTAAAATAGAGGCATGAGCACGATTTGCTGCCGCTACAGAAGACTTCATATCCGCGAACTCTCGCCGATGAGCCTTCAGATCAGACTTCAAACGCTCCACTTCGTTACGGAGGCGAACGTTGTCCGCTCTTAGACGACGTGTCTCTTCAGCCTCAGTCCTAGACGCCAAGTCATCAACAATCTCCTGAAGTAGTTGAGCCGACTCTTTAAGACTTTTTACCGTCGCGCCCTTTAGGTTACCCGCCTTCGTGGCAACTTGGATAATATTAGCCACGTTATGTCCGCCCAGGGCTCGCAATTCTTCCGCACTAAGCTTCGTTGACTTCTGCGAGCGTTGTACCTCCTCCATATCCCCTGGATCGGATTCGTCACGAGGTGTCTCTTTACGGTAAGCTCTGTCTCTAAGGGACTGGTTGAAAGCCACCTCTTCAGCCTCCTCCCGCGCTTTTTTTAAATCGGCTCTAGCGCGGGCAACCCCCGTACCACGGCCCCTAGTTTTGCGTCGGCCCCGACTGGCAGATTTGCATCGTACCCTAGAACTGTCCGACTCGGAATCTGTCTTCCCTCTAGATGTTCGAAGAATCGGACTTCGTGTCCTTGACTCATTCTTACGTCCATCAAAAACATTGCTCGACTGGGAGGTGTCCCTCGACAGACAGTCTCGTTGTCGAGAGACCTCCCTCGAATCCATCATGTAAGAAGCCCTACTACAGATACACAGACAAGATCATAAAAAAGAAAATGAAAGAATTAAAAGACAAGAAACAACAGACACTAACAACAACAAACAACGAACAATAAACTACTACGAAAAACTACAATGTAAGCGATTGAGAACGCTCACATTGCACTAACAATATCGTACAACGACTAAAACATCGACTCGCCCAGGGCCCAAATGCCCCGGGTAATTGACAACGATCGACCAATAAAACGAGCAAGAAAATCTACGATTATCTACTAGTATTAATTTCTATGTGGCTCTTAGAAGAGCCGTTTTAAAACACAGAAAGACTTCGACAACCAAAGCGAGGCAAATCGCCGCGCGCGCTCGACTTTGTATCTATATGTATATATAGACACTCGATCGTACGCGCTTGGCGCCAGTCAGTCGCCACTGAGAGATAACAGCGCAGTGCACACCTGCAGACGTCCAAGCGCCGCCGCGGTCGAACGACGAATCCTCTCTGTTTTTTTGTCCTATACACGCGTCAGGTTCTGTTTTTTTGTCCTATACACGCGTCAGGTTCTGTTTTTTGGTCCTATACACGCGTCAGGTTCTGTTTTTTGTCGGTTAAAAAATTGAGCTTTTCTTTTGTCCAAAAATTTCACAATACATTACTTCAATACATTTATGTTCTATTTATTCATATTATGCAGTTAAAGTTCAACAAGCAGTGGTTAGCGAATAACTTAACTGTAGCACCACAGCAGCTGCTTGCCAACGAAGTTACTAAAACCTTTTGCATAACTCAAATATAATATAACCACTATAGTACTAAAAATATTAAAACATTTCTATAAAACAGCATCATCGTGTTAATGATAGTGACCGCTGTTGACGGCTTACTGTGCTCTCCAAGACACGGGGATTAATACCACCGGTCCGGCTTCGGGCCTAGAATTTTACTGAAAATTTCTTGGAAGATAGAAAAGCTCTGAATTATTCCACAACCCGACGAAGGATTAGAGCCCAGCGCCAGGTTGATTTTTTATATTATTAATAATATTTTATTAATAAAAATATAGTAATCGATGGATTCAAGACGATCTTTACACTCAAATAGTTTTGAATGGCTAGACCATTGCCATTTTATGAGAGCTTCCTCAGATTTGCTCTTACCATAAGTAATTACGGTAGGCAAGTATTAAAATGGTAAACTGTATCTTCGGCAGGTCCATATAAAGCGTAATACAGATGCTTAGTTTCATTGCAACATTTTGCCAGATTTTAATCTTTAACCGGTCAAGGCGCAAAGGGGAGCCCGATGCCACTTTTACGTATATTTCAGTTTTTCAAGCGACTTATTTTTCAACAGTCAATGGTAGCCAGCAAAGGCTCTTAAACCATCAGTAGAAACTATCAGAGAACATCAAGGCTTGCCCAATATCAAGGATCGCTAGGAAACGATATAATAAGCCAAGAAAGAGCCGACAACCAACTTGCATAGCATTTTCTGCTGGCAAAAGGGCTTTAACTGAATTGGCAAACTTCACTGGCCGATAGGTATATCTGGGAGGATAATCAAGGATTCAGAGGGAAGAAACAAGTAGTTTTAGGTCCTTCTAATATTACAAATTTAATGTTCAATTATGATTTCATTCATACGTTAGCGAAATATTTTATTTTGACGACCTCCGTGGCGCAGTGGTATGCGTGGTGGATTCAAAAGACGGAGGTCCTGGGTTCGATTCCCGGTGGGGCACATTGGGATTTTTCTTAATTTGTCTTGGTCTGGCTGGTGGGAGGCTTTCGCCGTGGCTAGTTACCACCCTACCGACAAAGACGTACCGCCAAGCGACTTAGAGTTCCGGTACGATATCGTGTAGAAACTGATAGGAGTGTGGATTTCATCATACTCCTAACAAGTTAACCCGCTTCCATCTTAGATTGCATCACCACTTAACATCAGGTGTGATAGCAGTCAAGGGCCAACTTGCAGTCGATAAAAAAAAATATATCCCTTACTGGCCTATTAACGCATCACGCGAACTTTAAAACTGTACACTTGACTGACTTGAACAAAGTTACTTATTTCGTGATGTATACGCTCACTTAGAAAAGATTTATTGTACGCACGTATAATCGCTGGGCACTGGTAAAATTTCGAATTTTGCCCAAGTGTAGTTTAAACACTTGATAAATATTAAATACTTAAATTTAAGTATTACTGAAAATCCAAACAAAAGAACGAAACTGCATAATCACCGTCCTGCCCTGGATTCCACTAATGGCATAAAAGCGGACATTTAAATTTATAAGTACCTCCTTTTTGACTTGCATCAACGTACGTCATTCCCCGAAAAAAGAATAGTAGGTATAGTAGGCAGTAGGTTGAAAAAATTTTATTTTTAATTTTTAATATTAAATTAACTAAACATTTTTGCAGTAAGGTCTTGATCCACAATATCACATCAGCCGAAGAATTTGCAATGCTGGATAAAGGCCTTTTATAAGGACTTCCAAACATAACGATGAGCCTGTATAATACGTTTAATGTCGTCAGTTCACTGAGCGGGGATCGACCAACACTTCGCCCTCTGGTGTATTGCAGTAAGGTATCTACTGGAATAATTTTACATGTAGGTATTAGACCTCAATGCATATGAAAAGTATAAGAAAGTGTTGGCAGCATTGCCTTTTTGAAAAGACTATAGACAATATAGTGGCCTTATTTGCTGTATTGTGGTAATAATGTTTCATTTTGATCATATTTGATGTCTTTGTAAATAAATTATTATTAAGTTTGTCTTTTGGTGTTTTAAGTTGTATTCCCTTCTGGCTGTTTGTTAACAAAAGTAAGAGGTAAAAGAATAGATTAGAAAGTTTATACGTAAAATGTGTTATCTTAGTGTGTTATCTTTGAAGAACAACCTCACCCATTCTGAGTTTCTAAGGAAAGAATGGAAGTTTCTACAAAAGATTTTACTATGCCTGTTATTTAACACAGGCATTTCCATTAATACAATGTTAATTTAAAGAATTCATCCGTAGTGGATGATGAAACGGAATGCAAATAGAAAATATTAATTTTGAATAAATATAAATAACGATTAACAATTATGTTTGATATTATCCTTATCCTATCCTTACATATAATAAAACAAAGTCCCCCGTCGCATCTGTTTGTTTGCGATAAACTCAAAAAGTACTGAATGAACTGTCATGTGGTTTTTGTCAAAAGATAGTTTGTTCTGGGGAAGGTTTTGCATGTTGGACTATACTTGTTGCCAAAGACAGAGAAATTTAACTGTCTGTGATCCATAATATATATATATATATATATATAATATATTTTTCTTTTTTTTTTATGAATTTTTATTTTTATTGTGTTTCTTTTTTTTATATCTGTGTGTTATGTAAATTTGTGTTGTTTTTTTGTAAACTGTACATGAAACTGTAATGTCTCTCCGGGTTTAGTTAATAGGAATAAATAAATAAATAAATTATCGAAAACGCTGTTTTATCCATTTGAAATATAACGAAAAATTGGACGGAATAATTGTTAGTCTTTACTACCACAGCACTACAACTACTGTAATGTCTACACTACTGACTACAAAAATGTCTGCGATGGCATATACTCGTATATTTTGAGGATATTTTGCTACATCCGTTTTTTTTACAAAAAGGGCTACATACATTTTTTTTATTTTTGGTGTTCTGCTAGGTTGCAATGCACTAATATATGTATCTACCACACGGGCATCTGCTATTAATATATAAAATATAATATACAAATAGAAATTGTATAAATTATGTACGAGTATTAATAAGTTCTCAAGTTTCAGAGAGAACGTATATAATATAAAATCTTAAAAAGATGGTAATAAAAATGAAATTTCAGTCATAATAAAAAGCGGTATAATACCATGTCTTGTTTACTATTGAGTTTAATCCACCTCATTTCCATTTTACTCTTAAATATAATGAGGGTTAGCACAGTGACCAAACATGCATTAATGATTAAGCCATAATGATCTTATCACACTAGTGATTTGCAGGCGAGTACAAAGTGATGCGAGGGCGCAACGTACCCACATATTCAGAGTAAGTAATTGTAATTTGTTAATACTGTTAGTACACTGTATACGAATTTTTGTTGTACTGTACCAAGTGTTAACAAATATACGTTTGAGGAAATTGTTTGTGGGAAAGTATACGATAAGTTAACTTATTCTAATAACTGTATAAACTTTGCGGAATGGTGGCAAGAATACAGATAAGACATATCGGCGTTGGATGGCTAGGCTTTGTGCACCACACCACCTTTCTGACACCAGTAGAACCACCATTTTTTTTTTTTTATCGACTACAAGTTGGCCCTTGACTGCTATCACACCTGATGTTAAGTGATGATGCAGTCTAAGATGGAAGCGGGCTAACTTGTTAGGAGTGGGACGAAAATCCACACCCCTTTCGGTTTCTACACGACATCGTACCGGAACGCTAAATCGCTTGGCGATACGTCTTTATCGGTAGGGTGGTAACTAGCCACGGCGAAAGCCTCCCACCAGCCAGACCAAGACAAATTAAGAAAAATGTCAATCTGCCCCGCCGGGAATCGAATCCAGAACCTCCGTCTTATAAATCCACCGCGCATACCACTGCGCCACGGAGGTCGTCAAATTAGCTGCGGAGAAATATAAGCTAACAATCCTTAGCTTATATTTCTTTAATACAGTTAAACGACAATAAATACTTCATTTGCCTTGACTACTCCCTCGTTGGACTAGTGGCTATGTGGCGTCAGATTACGAGGTCTTAGATTCGAGTAATGAATCGGGCTATAGAATAAGTCTGAGCTGTTCTTTCAAATAATACGTTTTCCGTAATTTCTAAGCCCCCGTACCTTGCAGAGCAAGTAAAGCCACCGGTCCCGGTCACTTCTTCGGTCATTATCGACTTCTATCGGCTTAGTAGTACCATGACAGCTACTCGGCCAAGTTCGGTGGTGACGGGGATGACCGATCGATGCCGATATAAGGCAGCGGTCTGGAGAGACTAGGCTCCTTCACGACCCTGACGACGACATAACTGCGGACAACGCCTACCAGGATACTCATACACAAACTACACAGCGTCTTCGCCGGTGAAGACGAGGTCCCCGCTTCCTAACGTCACCCGGACGTGCCACTCACGCACGTCCATCAAGGGGGCGCTTTGGTCTGATTTAACAATCACGCCAAACTACACACCCATTCCAAACGTCCCTCTAAGCCGAGGCCCGAGTCTCACAGGAGACGCCCTTAGAGAGTCGTTACGCCCTCTTTTCTTTCGCCTTCGGGCAATCGCCTTCGGGCACCCTCCGGCGATGCTTCTGCGCTCGCCCAACCCCCCCGGTGACGCCGCTGTGGTCCCTTATGGAGCCTACGGCAACTACACAATCAGAAAAAAAAAGAGACTAGGCTGATTCTCTTCGTGGCGTTCACTGCGACCACATCTCTCAGTCGTAACTCAGATCACGCTAGATTTATTAATCAATATTATTGATAGCTCAATTAGTTAATATTTTATTGATTTGGTTATTATTGGTCATCGTTGTGATTATTCCTTAGTTAATTTGTCGGATTATTGATAATTGATTGATTGGTTGTTGTAGCAAACAAACATCCCTAAATTTGGATGGTCAGGGAGAATAACTTGAACAGAGGAGGTGAGTGTTGACGGCCGGTCACTAAGAGATCTCTTTTAAACCTACACCCGTGTCACAAGTCTCGGACTCTGTTCGAAGTTATTCTCTCAGCCACGTTCGGAGTCATTCTGTATTTCTCAATTTGAATATGATTCCAGTCTTTGTACCTGCGTCGAAAAGATGTCGCCGCCATCCGACAACTTCTGATAGTGGTCGTTAAAATATTACCACCTCATTCCCGCCAATCCGCACTGTAGTGGCGAGGTGGGTCTAAACTTCATATTCAAAATCTTATAAGCAGGGAGGCCTGATCCTGTTGGGCTGTTAATTGGCAGCAATAATGATGACAAATATAAAATCAAGTTAAGTGGTAACAAATGTAAAATTTCAAACGCCATTATGATTTATCGTCAATACCCGAATAAACATGCGAGCACAAATTTATTGCCCGCATATTACGGGAAATTGGCTCGTTGGGCAATTAAAACAAATATTTTTCCTTTGGTAGCGTATTGTTTGAATTTAAACCATTTTGTGGACATTTTCATTTTATCTTTTAACAGGGGAGACTGTTATGTCTGCGGCGTAAAAGATGTTTTACTGCCGATAAAATGTTCACATTAAAATATTAGGTTACTCGTTTCTGTATTTCGGCCCCTTTCATGTTGTGTTTGCCCTCAATGTCTGCCAAGCTGCCAATATTGTAACTTATACGTACTTACTGAATATCTGGCTGAGTTTGTTGCGGGCTTCTTCTCAGATTAAGCGAGCTGGGAATCCGTACAGCTTAAATTTTACGATTTTACTTATTTTACTCGAATGATCACCCAGTAAGTACTTTATGGTAATGTTAAATAATATTATCAAAACTGAGTATTGAAAATTTACGTTTATGTTCATAATAAATAAAATCTATGCAGAGCATTCATGCTCCTGCAGCATTCTCTGCATAACATCGATACATACATGGAAGAAACATCGATACATGTTATGCTTAGATGCAGAGCGAGCTCGGCTGTCTAGAGTGACTTCAGCGGGGACCAGTGTGATGACGGGCAACAGTGTGACCAAGTGCGGAAAGTCTCAGAACGAAGAAGAAGAATAATAAATAAAATTGGCATCCTAAAGAGCAAGGTAAATCGCCAGATCACAAAACGTAAAGCGCAGTGTTGGTCGACTCACCACTGGGTTAACTGAAACACCAAGTTGCCGGATGATGAAATAAAATTTATTTGACAAAAATATTTCACGGTTAATTTGTATTATGTAAAATAGTAAGGCCTGTGTGCACCAATATTTCGGTTATCATAACGAATGGTTAACATAACTTTACTATAAATTTACTGTTCACGACAACCCGTACGTCGGTTAAGAACGTAAGCTCGGTTAAGATAACCGCCCGGTTTACGTCCTTAACCGGCGCACGGCTTGTCGTGAACAGTAAATTTTACGTTTAGCTTATGTTAACCGTTGGTTATGATAACCGAAATCTTGGTGCACACAGGCCTAAGTATCCGTAATTTTGCAATAAAAATTATGCGAGCGCAACTTGTAGATACTAGTATTTTATTAAATATGCTTTAGGGATTGTATATAGTATTATATGATTGTGCTGCTATATAAAAGAATAAAACGCTTCATCGAAATCTAAAAGATAAAAAAAAATAAACGAAGAGCATTGAACTCAATTCCGAAACTATGCAGGAATAAAGTAGCCGATCTGGAAAACTGCATTTGCGCACTGAAAACAGAAAATTTACATTTTAAAAGAGCAATTTGAGTGCATTATTGTTCGCCTTTCCCTATGCGAAATGGGATAAAGTTTTCATTTTTAAATATTAGTACACTTATAGAATTGTGTGCAACTTACTATTGAAATAAGTATTCAGAATTTATTTTGTTAAAGTTGTATAACATCAATATGCTAAACATTGTACCACTGAATATTTGTATCGATATTTATCTAATAATGTTTCTATTAGAAGTTATGATTTGGGGCATTAATGTTTTTATTACTTTTATGATTGAACTATATATAACTTTATTACTTTATCTGTATTGCTACAAATTGAGAACGGCAATTTTCTAATATGCGTTGGCAAATAGACCACGAAATTCCACATATTTCTTCAATAATTCCATTTGCTGAAATTGCAGCACATTCAGGTTAGTATTACTATACAAATACTATATGAAAATAATATAAAAGTAAAAATCGCGAAATATATATAAATAATTTCTCTATCAGCAATATTTTATTTGCAAGAACGTGATTACGTGTAGGTCTTAAAATTAAATCCTATTTTCTACCATTATACACGTCTGCAAAATTTGTGATACTCATACGCCCAAAAACTAATTAAGAGAGGAAAACATATTTTGTAATGTGCAATGAAATGTTAAGTAGGATTTTGTTTATTTTACTTTAAGTTATATTATTTTTTTTGTCAGTTACGAAACTATCATCGTTAGCATCCCACCAGCCAGACCAAGACAAAAGCATTTATTATATAAAAACTGATCAGTTACGAAACTATCATCATTAGCATAAGCATTTAATATATAAAAATGACCGATTTGATTCTTTAAATAATAAATTGTTCTAAGCTAATCATTACACCTATGGAAACTGGATTTTTAGTATCAGATATTAGGGATAAAATATATAATGTCGTAAGTTTTGAACTAGATTAGAAACAGTACATATAATGAAAGGCAATATAAATCATGTTAAGAATTAAGAGACGAAACCAAACCACAAGAAATATTCACCAACAATTCATCTCCGTATCCTCACGGTCTATTTTACGAAAGACATACAAATTTTTGGGTCACCTGCTAGTAATCAAAACCTCATTCGTATCGGGTTCGAGGTACAACCGATAACGAGTGGCCTCCACAAAATAAGCCTATCTGTATACAGATGAGATACCCTCGGATACATGGATAGGGTTCTTTATGTCCGTAGTTTCGTAGCCTCGTAGGCAGAGTATGTACTCTTACCTAGTTACGGAAAAAGTGTATGAAAAGTAAAGCTGTTTTCTTTATCAGACTATTTAACGTCTCATTACAGGACCTGTAGGCTTTCCTCCCTTTTTACCCGACTGCGTCAGAAGGAGGGTTATGTTTTACGAGCGTATGTATGTATGTATGTATGTATGTATGTCCATTTCTTCGGTACGCGCTACAGCCTAAACGGCTGAACGGATTTTGACATGTGAGGTGTCAATGAATTTGTAAAAATTGTGGCAGTGACATAGGCTATATAAATTTTCAAAATGGCGGCTGTAAATGGGGGGAAATAGGGGGGACGTGTGTATTTCTTTCTCTTATCTTAGCAATATGGGTATCAAATGAAAGGTCGTAAAAAGACCATTTTGTCATGTCATGACCATGTTTTGTCATATTGGCGTTTTAACAAAAATGGCAAAAAGTGTACCAAGTGTACAGTTTCATTTTTATATCATAAGCTAAAACTAAAAGTCTCAAATAAAATTATTAATATAAAAACAAAAACTTGACTGCTAAGAAGTTATGAACTGAAAAGAGAAAAATAAGGATCACTATATCTATATAAAATTCTAAATACTTTATGGTGCTGCAGGCGGGGACAAACGTAGTTTTGGTAGATCTTTCTTTCCCCGCAGAAATAAAGTATTTTGTCCCCGCTTGCATCTCCATAAACTATTTAGAATTTTATATAGATATAGTGATCCTTATTTTTCTCTTTTCAGTTCATAACTTCTAAGCAGTCAGGTTTTTTGTTTTTATAATAATCATTTTTTTAGTAGTGGATATAGAGCTCAAACTTACCACACTGCTCCAATGCTAGTTGGTGGGCTTAAAACTCCGGTACTTACAAATTATATTAGCGCTCTGTCATTCGCTATTTTATGTTTCTTCTAGATAATAATATAATTCATAACTTTTTCTTAAAAAAAAAAAATTATAGGTAAAAACTTGAGACTCCTTTGTACGTGTATAAAAATACTATTTTGGTTTGCCAAAAAAATAGCAAAATATTTTCTCAGAATTTGTTCAACGTCCAATCAGCACTTAAATAATTTATCTGCATTCATAGTTTTTTTCTGAAACATGCATTTGGATCAGAAATAATAAATTTTTTTCTAAGCATCGGTCTTATAAAAAATATCACAGTGTGACTTGGATACCCAGCTTTTAAAGAAAACCTTTAAACCATGAATAAAAATCCAAGTATTTAGAATTTTAAATCGCAGCATCGTCGGCCTGGTGTGCTCTGAACAAATCACGTGCCCACCCTTATCTACATTTAGATAGGCTTTTTGCATTCAGGGGTATTCGTGATCTCGAGCGAGGGCGCGGGGTGAGAGGATCAGCCGATACAAATTACGAGGCTGTAAAAAAAGTTACTTACCAGTAAGGATGTACTTCACACGGAATTTGAAAATGAGGATTCGTTTAATACATTTATGCTATCCAACAATTATATCAAACGCCAGTGGTATGGTATGAGCGGTTGACTTATAAGACGGAGGCCATGGCCCTCGATTCTCGCCATGGTCGATTGAGACATATACGTACTGCCAAGCAATTGGGCGTTCCAGTACCATTTCGTAAAGAAAGCCAAAGGAGTGGGGACAAGTTAGCGCACTTCAATTTTAAAGACATTATGACTTGCCGTGAAATGTGATTGCATTTAAAGACTAACGTGTAATAAATAAAATGTCTCGTAAATTTTGGTAAGCCTTGATATGTGTATCACACATACTAGATTAACTTAATGAGGTTAAATAATGGCTTAACTCAGATTGGCGAAGAGGCGAAGCGTAAGCGTAATTTTTTTGCCAAAAGCAAATTCATATCTATTTTCCCATTACTAAAGCGCAAAGTATACAAAAATAGAGTCAAGCGTTGACGCGCGTCACCCACGTGTACTGATGCGAATCACGAAGGCTATAACCACTGGCCAGGTGGCAAGCGAGATATAGCGAGCGTCGTCTCGAGAAGACGCGGTTTGTAATTGAGAATTTTAATTAATAAAAATCTGTCTCATAAAAGTCTAATGAAAGTCATCGCAACAAGCCGTTATGGGAGTGCCAAAAAATATACGGTTAGAAAAAATTAAAAACAGTGTATGTGAGACACCCTAAGCTGTCAATGGAAGCCGCCCAACGATGACGTCACGTTGAACTTCTCGCCCCACATTACTGCGGCACATTAACCCGAACTAGTTCGCGAGCTCACAAAGTGGACCAGATATTATCTTATATGCGAGAGGCAGTGGCGTCCCATTCATATTTACACTTTTTACGGGGACAAAGAATGTACTTCGTCACACTGCCAAATCGGCAGTGCGTTAAATCACTGTATATCGTGTTTGTTTTTTGTGGCTTATATTTGTGTCAATATGTAATATAATATCGAGCTTATCTTTCTTCTTAGTAAAATTTCTCAGCCTGGAGTTGGAAGATTGGTGACTCTCCCGTATGTCCAAAACTACGTTAAGCCGGTATTATTTATCAATAACATTTAATGATAGTGATCGTTAAGTTTCAAACATTATCCATAACATCATTATGCGGATCAGTGAAGCTCTAAATTATTTTTTCAGCATCTTAAAAAGTAGACAGATATTCTACGAGTACAGGCAATCATGTCCTATCCTATATAACTCAAAACTTGAGTCTGCCTTCTTAGTTTCCCTTACAAGACAATGGAGAAACTCAATGGACTCTTATTTTTTTCACTTCTACACGTTTATCTCCTCTTTATCTCTTCTTTGTTATTATACTCCGCACCCCTTTATAACGCTGGGGAAGACACAAATGCAATTCACCTATAGTTACCATCAAGGTAATTTACAAAAATTTTGCATCTCTTTTGACGTAACGAATTTCCGTAACACCAACAAAGAAACCCAAAGGGATGACCCGCGAGGCGATTATCACACGTTTTTGACGAGAAGGGTCACAGCGAACGTGACACGCAAATTGCCACTGTCATTTATGACACAATATAAACAAAGGGTGGAATAAAGTGTCCATCATACAAACATATTGTGCTCTCCATTCTAAGCGAACGATCTTGTCATCGCCTTTATTCATGAGTACTTGGCGGTGATGGTGAATCACCTTAGTGACTTGTTTTTTAACCGACGAAAAAAAACGGAGGAGGTTCTCAATTCGACACGACCACGCATAACTTTTTACAGTGTTGTCCGATTTTGATAATTCTTTTTTTATTAGAAAGGGCATACATCCAAGGTGGTCCCATTGTCCGCATGTTAGGATCTGATGACGATATCCTGGGGAAATTGAAGGAACTCTTCAAATTTTGGAGGCACGCTTACAGCGATTTCGGTTTTTGTCTCGGTATCAGTAGCTTTTTGGCTACTAGTGCCGTATAATATACTATGGCAGTATAGCACGAGTACGTTACGTGGCGATAAATCACTAAAAAGTAAGAAATAAAATTTTTTAACAAAAAATAGAACCGACTCAAAGCGCACTAAAAAGTAAAAAATAACTGTGTCATTTAGTTGCTTTAATTTACTTAAGCATATCTAGGAGTCGGTGCCAGCCAAGGTTTCTACTTTCAAGGACGTAACCTAGAACCCACAAACTTCTTTGCTACGTAAAATAAATGTTCCTTAATATTGCTGGCACCGACTTCATAGATATGCTTAAGTAAATTAAAGCAATTAAATGACACAGTTATTTTTTACTTTTTAGTGCGCTTTGAGTCGGTTCTATTTTTTGTTAAAAAATTTTTCTATCAGGAAGTTCTGTATTCAAGACCTTTTTTTATTTACAAAATGGGAAATCCTCATAGTGTTGTTTGCAGCGGAATTTTAAAATAATATTCTGATGTCTTCAAACGCGGCCAAAAAAAGCTTTTTTTTATCGACTACAAGTTGACCCTTGACTGCTATCACACCTGATGTTAAGTGATGATGCAGTCTAAGATGGAAGCGGGCTAACTTGTTAGGAGTGGGACAAAAATCCACACCCCTTTCGGTTTCTACGCGACATCGTACCGGAACGCTAAATCGCTTCGCGGTACGTCTTTGTCGGTAGGGTGGTAACTAGCCACGGCGAAAGCCTCCCACCAGCCAGACCAAGACAAATTAAGAAAAATCTCAATCTGTCCCGCCGCGAATCGAACCCAAGACCTCCGTGTTATAAATCCACTGCGCATACCACTGCGCCACGGAGGTCGTCAAAACTCGACACACATGCTCTTTTTAAATGAATTACAAAACCACTCAATTACAATAATTAATATTACACAAAAAATATGCATACCTTGTAACAACCAAAAGATCAGTGAAATACACTATTCGACTATTCTAACATTTCAACTCTTATCTTTTATTTTATGGCCTGGAATCAAGTCCTTTCGAATTATTTGTCGGTCGACAGAAGATTACCTTACGTTACCACAGACGACATCGTATAGTATTGTCTATGGTGACATATTCCAATATTTTAGAATGCTAACAATAGAAATGGTCAACCAGGCAGTGCCAACAGTTTTCTGACTAAAACCTCCAGTTACTTCCATGTGTTCTTGCTGTATAGCCTCAAACTTTTCTTATGAACTACTTAGTAGGTATAGGTATTCGTAGATTTTAAAATTTAAAAACAAAACCTTATATAACAATATCCAAACAACACTTTCCAATATATGGCAAAATACAAGTATATATTATTATATTTTATTTAGCTCGTCGCTCAGTCGTTCAGATTTCTATTTGTGAGGGCGATACGGGTGGCACGCTCGTAAATCAAAGTAATTCGTTCTTGGAAGTCGATTAACATCATTTATTAGTACTCGTATAGTATATTCTACGATGATTTATGACAAACGAGGGTGACACAGGCAAATTACATACTTGCCTAGTCAAAGTGGTATAATGTCAATTAAATTAATAGTACATACTTAGTACATACCTCTAGTATGTAATCTATTTTGGTCATAGATTAATGATAAGTCTTAAGCGGAAGGAAACGAATGACTAATCTGTGATTTAGGTTTAATAAAAAAATATTTTTAATAGAGAATATTTATGTCAAGTGGTTCAAGAAAAGACCAAAGGGGTTCAAATAAATACGAAAATTTAGTACGTATGTACGTACGTAGTAGGTACGTGGTTGACTGAGCTTTCCTGGGTATTTTTTTTAGAAGCTATACGTTTTCAGAAAATGAAAACTATACTAAAGCCAAACTCGATTGACAATGCTTGTCAACAAACAAATTAAAAATGAAGGTAGAAACCACTAGTCATTTTACACCTAATTTTTTAAGTTAACATATTAATGACTAATTCATTACAATAAATTAGATTAGTAAGCTTAAAACTAATTAATATATTCAATATAAAAGATTTTATAAAAAAACAAAACATAATTTTAAATTTATTTGGCATAAAGCGAGTTGCATTTCTTACCTTCATTTTAAATTTGTTTATTGACAAGCCTTTTCAATCGAGTTTGGCGTTAGTATAGCTAGAAATATTAATTGCCACGAAACCCCCTGCAGAGCGAATGTGTTGGATACTTACATCAAATTCTTGATGAGCTTTACGAAGTTGTCATTATCATAAAAAAATATCGCAAGGTATTTTAAGAAAGTTTATTTTAGGGATTTTATTTGTAGAATTATATTTATAGTAGATATTGGTATAAAGTTTAATTTGAATTTTGAAAGGAACGAATCGCTTAGGCGCTCTAGATTATTATCGGCCTTTTGAGCTTAAATCCACTCAATTTATGAACGTAAAGCCTTAGAGTTGAACTTATAACCTCAATTATTAGACGTCATCTCGCCAAAATCCTCTACATCATATTAAAGTACCTACTAACTTAAAATATTGCTTGGAGACTTGTCAAAAAGCACTTATACACTAATGGATTTTCATCAGACGGTAATTTCACACTTGTGTACACTTTGTCAGATTTTCTAATGCCAAAGTTTACAGTAAATTTGACTCTAGTGATATCTAGATTTATCTTCAGATGATATCGATGTTCACTCAGGTATGATATAATTTTGCTAAATATATGTTACGTGAATATATAAAAATTTTTAATACTAAATATATTAAATGAAAGGCCATTGAACGAATTTGGGCGGGGCAGATTGAGATTTTTCTTAATTTGTCTTGGTCTGGCTGGTGGGAGGCTTTCGCCATGGCTAGTTACCACCCTACTGACAAAGACGTATCGCCAAGCGATTCAGCGTTCCGGTACGATGTCGTGTAGAAACCGAAACCGGTGTGGATTTTTGTCCCATCCCGCTTCCATCTTATATTGCATCATCACTTAACATCAGGTGTGATAGCAGTCAAGGGTCAACTTGTAGTCGATAAAAAAAAACTATCAAGCATTGTACAAGTATTGACTCTATAGTGGTCATCAAAATCTGTTATTGGCATGGGGAAGTCCTCACACAAAGCCTATGCCCCGCTGTGGACATCTGTCGGCTGATAATGATAATGATGTTCATGAATAGGCGAAAAGTAGTGGCAGAGGAGAATGAGAGACAAAACTGGAACAGCCCTACAGTAGAACATTAATATAGGCCGATGATGATATTAAGTTAGATGCACGAACCTGTTTTAATATTCCTGCATAACGCATTATTTCAAAGCTTTCGCACATTTCCATAGCAATAATCGTTACCATAATTATCCATTCCGTATTTTGATTTTAGTACCAGAACTGGAACGCCATTGTCGGCTGCCAAAATAGGCCATTGGTGCATATTATGGCGAATTGAGAGTGTGTCTGATTTACGTTTCGCGAGTTATTACGTACGTATTGAGTTTGAACATTGTTTGAAATATTCTAACATTCTAAAATATTATGAAGTAGTGCCTAAACAATTAGGTACCTATATACTATCTTCGCTCCCGCCTTAGCCTTCCAACCTAACCTATCCGATTCGGGGTACTAGTGAGTTGGGGTGTTGTAACTAGTTTACGATTTGATCAAAAAATTTTGACCACTTCATGAAATAATGAAGTAGTCGCGCGTTTAGTTGGCCACATCGAGAAACGATTTTGTATCATTGAACAGCACACACCATATCATGATGTGGCCATTAGAAACGCGACCATTTCATGAACTACTTAAGCATTTTATAAAATGAGCAAATCTACGATGTGGCTACGACATATGCATATCTACAAAATCCTTAATTTGACGATAAAATTATAAATGTTATTGTATATTCTTATCTGGAAACCCTTTCACATGCTAATAGTATAAAGCTGTATCGTAATTTATATAGTGCCGAGTTAGAACTCAATACAGTTAGCTGTATCGCACAAATTCGATAGTGGATACCTCTGTACATGATCGGCGATAAATTCATCAACCTCTCTGAGGCAGTTCTGTTTGAACTTTATTATATTCTACGAGTATGTATCTAGGTATAGCTTTATGATTCGTATAGGTTTAAAAAATATCCTCTACCTTTGTCTCTGCTTTACTCGTAGGTTTTATTTGTAAAAATAATTGGTAAACATGAATTGCAACTATGCCTAATTTTTAAAAATGTGTAGACTAAATGCTTAAAGTGAAAATTGAAAACAAAATACTATTAAAGTTAAATATAGTGAAACAGCGTGGTGGGTGTACGCTCCATATCCCCTCTCCTATAATGAGGGAGGCCTGGCCCTGTAGTGGGTAGTTAATAGGCTGATAATGATGGTAGTGAAACAGTTACTAACACTACTCTGTGATAGTACTCTCTACATACTCGAATTCTGTGGTGAAAATGGAAATGAGAAATTTTGCGTTTTGGGATACTTCTAACAAGTGATTGTTAAAAAATCATTTTGATTGAAACACCTACATCATTCAATATTAACGCTTAAAGACGAAAACGAATGGATTGTAAAGGATTTGTCGGTCATGACGTAATTGTATTCTCGTGGGGTGGCCATAAAACGTGTAATGGTCCCGGACATAACGCCCCTGATTTATTGAGGGCCCCAGCCACGCCACCCAACTCGCGAGCTCATAAATGCAAAGTGATGGATCTCTACGTAAATAGAAAACCGTTATCTGCTCTGATAGTACTCCCTACATATACGAGTACGTATAGTGAGCGTGGGTAGTCGAAGTTTTTGCTTTTTGCTTGCGTTTGGATAGAATACTTTTATTAGATTGGTTAAAATATAAATGAATCGACAGCAGATAGATAAACAAACATTTGTAGTCAAACAGAAGCCTTTGAAAGTCATTAATTTAACTTGATTGTATCATTACTTAACAGGTCAGATTAAAGGGCTTTTAATATTAAAATATATAAAAAATAATTAGTTTAATATCAACATTATACATAACTGATGGTAAAATAAACAAGAATAATCATCAACGTATATATGAAAATGTTTCACGTCAATTTCACTAACAGTTGAAGAAATAATGACAAGAGAAAACAAATTAGCATTTTAAATATTGACACCAGAACAGAACTATCATGCAATAGTGCTAAGTATATAGGAAGTGGTTCAAATTAAACTTCCATTTCACTTATATCTACATGTTTTATGAGTAGGTACCTTCTTGTACACACTAAATAAAGGATTGTAAAATAAATTATTCTATTAACTAGGGTGGCCAACATGACAATTTACGATGTGCCAAAGCTCATATAAAATTTCAACACTTTGTGCATGACACCTGCCACTCGAGCGCCGAGTTTCATGTTCCACGTAGCTCGAGGTTCCGGGCTATTCATTAAAATCACGTCACGTGTTCGCCGGTAGCGGAAATAAAACTACTGACGTTTTTTTGTATTACCAGCGTAGCTTGTAAGTTTTCATGTTAACAAACTTGACACATTACATTAATGTAACAATTTTATAATAACCTAAATTGTTACTTTTTGTAGTAAATATGCATTAAAATCTGCTTCCATAGCAGGTAGACCGGGCGCTGAAGAAATTTTAAATGATGAATCTTTTCGATGTTTAGAGGAAGTAGTTCAAATTTAGCTTCGAAGATTTAATGCAAAAGTAGGTATTATACATATTTCTACACACTCAATGGCTAAAGTGAGTAGGATGTGAAACATAACTTAATTCAATTAACTAAGGTGGCCAACATGAAAATTTGTACCTGTTAAAGCTCATATAAAATTTCAGCACTTTGTACATGACACCTGCCACTCGAATGCTGAGTTTCATGTTCCACGTAGCCCGAGGTTCCGGGCTATTCATTAAAATCACGTCACGTGTTTGCCGGTAGCGGAAATAAAACTACTGACGTTTTTTGTGTTACCACCGTAGCTTTTAACTTTCATGTTAACAAACTTGAAAGTAACAATTTTATAATAACCGAAATTGTTACTTTTTCACGTGAATATGCATTAAAGTCTGTTTTTATAGCAGGTAGACTGGCGCTGAAGAAATTTCAATTGAAGGACTTATTTAGATAGATTCAAATTAAAGATTAAGAATATGAATCTTGTTGTTTTTTACAGAAAGTAATTCAAATTAAGCTTCCAAGATTTAAAGCATATGTAGGTATATATTTACGATTACATAGTTCTACACACTAAATGTGTAAAGTGAATAGAATGTACACACTAAATAAAAGCTTATAAAAACACACACTTCATTCTATTAACTAAGGTGGCCAACATTACAATTTACAATCTGTTAAAGCTCATATAAAATTTCAGCACTTTGTTCATGACACCTGCCACTCGAGCGCTGAGTTTCATGTTCCACGTAGCTCGAGGTTCCGCGCTATTCATTAAAATCACGTCACGTGTTCGCTGGTAGCGAAAATAAAACTACTGACTTTTTTTGTGTTACCAACAAAGCTCGTAAGTTTCATGTTAACAAAATTAACGGCTCACGTTAATCGGACAATTTTACAATAGTTTTAAAGTGATTACGTGTTATTTACTTCTATGGTGTTTATATCTTCGCCTTCTATAAAATAACGTTAGTTATAAATTCCTTGTACTGTCTGTCAACGTCAACAATAACTTTCAGATAAAAGCACAGCAATTCTTCTTGGCAACAGAACTATCATGGTAGAAATACTTCAACGTGTCCACTACTAAGGAACTTACCAACTCACACAAGTTTCCGTACCGGATGATACCTAAATAGCCGATGCTGTGTTGACTGTTGACACAAACCCTCCGTCCAAGTCCCTAACGAGAACTACTATGGTATGTTAATGACAGTAAGTAATAGCCAATTAGTCCCCTATCACTGACAAAGGCTTCAGATATTTCGATGTATACGAGACAATTTAGACAGAGGGATACAAAGGGATGCCTCCATGAAACTGATACACAACGTTGGAAACAAGCGTTACTCGACGCAAATTCGTCCATTAATTTATTTAAATTTCATCATTATCAGTTATTACATATGTGTGGGTGCATTACAAGGCCTCCTTATGGTAGAGCGAATATGAAACTTAAGCTCATCAGGTTGCTCCAACACATTGTGTCGAGCTTTTATGGTGACATAATGTTTAGTCTAGCAATGATTACTACATATCAGACGGTCCAGCCATTCATCCCAATTATTATCAGTATGTCGATTCATGAAAAAACGCATTGTACACACATCTCGCTTACATTTCGTCGATCATGCCACCTTAATTTTGACGGTCAATCTAATATGGCAAAATGTCTCTGGAGAATACCGTGTTACATGTTACATCTGCTTTGCAACCGTGATATATCGGCTTCAAAACTGACGTTTTTTTCACGAATCGACGTGCTGTAGATAATGACCGGAGTGGAACATAAAATTCACTCAATATTTCTCAGCCCGACTCAGAACTCAACCCAGTGATCCGAAGTACTTCATGCTTGTGACTAGATCAACAAGGCTGCTCCAAAGATTAGAGATAACAAATATTGTGAATTTTTGTACACATTTTCATTATAAAGTCCTTTTCCGCAATGGACGTTATATTTTTAACCGACGCAAAAAAACGGAGGAGGTTCTCTATTCGACACGTATATTTCTTTTTTTGTTTTTTTTTTTATGTATGACCACGCATAACTTTTTACAGAGTTGTCCGATTTAGATAATCTATTAGAAAGGGCATACTTCCAAGGTGGTCCCATTGTCATCGTGTTAAGATCTGATGAGGATATCCTGGGGAAATTGAAGGAACTCTTCAAATTTTGGAAGCACGCTTACAGCGATTTCGATTTTTGTCTCGGTATCGGTAGCTTTTTGGCTACTAGTGCCATATAATATACTATGAGAGCGATATATCACTAAAAAGTAAGAAATAAAAATAGAGATAACAAATATTGTGAATTTTTGTACACATTTTCATTATAAAGTCCTTTTCTGCAATGTACATTGTATTTTTCACATACAATAGCTTTAACAACGTGCCTAGGATTACAATCGACACGTAGACCTTTCCTATTTTAAGTCTCGGGTTCGAGTCCATCCGTTATCCATAGAATAACGAGGCAGCCCCAAGAATAAGCGAAAGCAAAAACAAGGTTTTTTGAATTTTTGTACACATTTTCATTATAAAATTTTTCTTTTCCGCAATGGACGATGTATTTTTAACTTTAACGCTTAAACAACGTGATTAGGATTACAGTCGACACGTGAAGCTCAGCTAGATAGGTACTTGGAGCCTGCCCAAACAATTTTCACTTAACGCTTGTTTTAACAGAAACCTAAACAAATTATCCCTTCCCTAATGCAAAATCTGTCAATTTGTATTAACTAAAGTAAAATACGGTCTTTACTAAAAGGTACTAAAAGGTGTGAAACAGTGATCGGAAAATAAACAGGTAGGTACTAGTGGCACCGATTATTTTTTTTACCTTTTTCGTTCTATTGTGTTAGCGTCACGTCACTTTATTCTGGAGATTCTAGCTTTTATTTTACCGCTTGGGTCAGGTACGATATTTTCTTCTTAAAGAACCTCTTCTAAAGAAGGTCAGTGATCAATTTGAACTTTAGACACAACTGACCGAATGACTTGGTGCTATTATTAAACTACAAATTATAATATACTTATATTAGAAAAAAGTACAAAGTTTTGTTATGCCTATATGGAATAGAGCTGTCTGCTCTTGATTGCTCTTTTGTATAATACAAGTTTGCACTTTTGTAATGGAAATATATAAATGAATAGAGATAAATTTGCTATAGGCAAATATTATAGCGCACTGCTTCGCTTTGCTACTGCTATTGCCTAGGTTAAGCCTAAACAGCAGGTAAGATACTTTACTACGTATAAAAAATGTCTGTTAACATAACTCTTACCTACACAGGAAACTTAACTGATACTGGAAAGTAAACTCATTCCATAAAAATAGCGCGGCATAAATTATGAAGGAACTGGCATCCTCGGGACGCTAAAACATGGCTGAACGAGACTCAGGTACTCACTTATTAGTGATGTAACTAACACGAACATGGTACACTCAATTATTATTAGATATTTTTATTTAGGTATTCGAGTTAACTTTGAGATGGTAATGAGAGATTTAAAGAAATAATAGAATTAAAATAGTAGTACTGCAATAGGAAATTAAAATATTAAGTACAGGTAAAGTTAATTTTTGTATGACCTAAAAAATTATACCTTTTAAATTTTTGTTTGACTTAAAAAAATTTTAGTCAGTTTTTGTTCCTTTGCTAGTGCTGAAAGACATTGGTTCTTGCTAAATTTCCTAAAAATTATGATTCCCTTGCGAATGGTTATATGGTGGCATAAAAATGGCCATAGGAATCGTTTTTAAAAGTTTGATTTCTTCCAACTTCCGAAGCACTGCAAATTTGCAAAAAAGGAAACTAGATACTTTCACACCTCAGTATTCATAATATGAGTATGTGTGTGTTTCTTTTGGGGGAAAGGATCCCTAAAAAGTTTTAAAAACACAATATTACAAATCCGAGTACAATAGTACATAACATATAGTTACATATAGTTGATCTGTCATTAGTTAAATTTCTTTCCAGCTATCTAAAAAGCTTATACTACTGTCGATTTATTACACAACAATAGAGAAGCAGGTGAGTTTGGAACCTAGGAACTTTGGAGTCCAGTCAAACATTTGAGCTATTGAGTCTTCAGATACAAAATCGAGTTGAAAGCGGAAAGTTAAGCTATTGTACTGATTGCAAGCAATTTCCTGTTGTCTGCTGTGTAGTTCCGGGCAACTTTTCCGTTGTTCGGCGGATGAGAGCTAGCGGCAATTAAGAAATTTAATATACGTTCGATACAGTTGCACATTATGAGACAAGTGCAGTATACACAATACACATGGAGACAATGTTTTGTAAGAAATTTGTGATGGGCAAAATAAAAGAAAATAAAGAAAAGAAGAAGCAAATGTTTATTTGAAGTTCTACAAGCTACATGTGTTAAATGCTTTGCCACTTAGCTCTATATTTGAAGTGCTTGAAACCTCTACTAACTTTGCATTCCATGATCTCAAGTAGTAGAAACGCAAATAATGACTCATGCCATGTATCGTATTACTTAGGATTATGCTATATGAACCAAGTAAACGTGCTAAGATCATGTGCGTTAATAAAAGCTCTTTGTGTGTTGTGTCGAGTTATGAAGTATCATAGGCATGTTTACTTCTCCCACCAAGCAGCATTTCTGCACCTTCGGACTACAAAATCTGCCGCATCTACAAAATTATATTTATTTTTTTGTGGATCTTCTCAAATCTGTTTTAGTGTCACTAGAAAGTCTAAGCATCGCCCGCTGACTAACTCGCCTTGCTCTGAGGCTTGTTAGCGACCAAGTTTAGGATTCATTTATTATGTCATCACTGGCACCACGCACTGTTCTATAACTTTGGTCTGCTGGCACTGTAAAATTTACAAATGACAAAAAGTCGCAACCTTTCCCAAACGCCTACCAGTGTTTTTCATCCCTTAAAAGACATTTCCTTAAGTTATATTTGTGTATTGTATTATGATTGTATTGAATTCATGTTTTTGCAGAAAGTATGAATACATTGAACATTGAATAAAAAATACTGCATTTTATATGTACGAGCATATAAAAAAATGTAAGTATTTTTATTGTCTTTCTAGTCATATAGTACAACTTTGTAAGAAAAAAATAAAATTGCAAAGTCACATTGAATTCGCGAATTTAACGCGGCTTACATCACTAGTTATATTGTTCTGGAAAGTGGAGCGGCCGGGAACATTATTTTTCATAAAAACTGTCTAGGTAGTTGCGACTCGCGCCCATTTGTCCAAACAACAAAGTACGCCACAGTTCGACGTCAGTATATTACACCACTTCTATAATATTGCCACGGTGCACGCGGTTTTTGCCTTCACTATTCTATTATATTCTGAGTTGGCAACTAAAGGTAACTGTTTTGTTGCTTGAATAAAATGTAACTGGGACTCACCTCACCAGCCACCAGTACTGTCATAACACTTTTTGATTTGCAACTCTAGTCAGAATTGCATTCTCTGTTTTATAGTTTTACGAAATTGCAACTTAGTGATTTATGTTGTTTTGATTTCAACCAGGGGCCAGGCCTACCTTCTTTTAGGACAGGGAGTATGAAACGTAAACCCATCATACTGCTCCAGTGCGGGTTGGCGGGCTTAGGGTGATAATGTTTCATTTATTAACCATGATTATCAGTTGTAGATGATAGTGACCGGGACGGGCGGCTTAACGGTATTAAGTATATTAAAGTACCTATCTAAATATTACAGATATATAATATTTAAACAGTAAAGGGAAATTCATGTGAAAAACTTTACAGATAAACGGGTATAAAAGCATTTCCCGCAAGAAGCTTTTATGTTATAACATAAAACACAGCAAAATCAGCAAATTAATCACTCTTTTGCTGATTTTGCTTAAATACTTTAAGAATAGTAGGTATTTAATCACAAGACTAACACATAAATGCAAAAAAATTATAATTACAAACTTGGTAATTATAATTGTTTTGCATTTGTGTGTTTGTAGTCACTTTCATCCAACCGACTCGTCCGAATTGTTCTTTTGTGCTATAAAGATTTTGATAAAGCAGACACTTTTGGAAAGCCTAATCAATATACATTGAATGATTTAGAACGACCCGGTTCAAATAGAGCTTGATTGGTCTAAATTGTTCTGTTCAGTCAGACGCGTAAATAGAAATGTGAATACAACTAGAATCTAAACATTTAAATCGATTTTACCCTCTGTTGAATTTAAAAGTATGGACAAATTTAACTTTTGTTGATTCTACACGACTGCTGTATAATTATCGTTTAAATTTTCATGTATTGTTGTTTTCAACTGTTTTATTAGTGTTGTGGTTACTCTGTACCGCTTAAGAGATCCTGGGTTCGAGTTCTGGGGCTTAATTCATAGTAGAAGCCCGGGAGTAAATGTTAGTGGTTATTCCCCCGTGCTTTGGATATTATGTTGAGCTTGGTCATTATCACAATCATCTGATAATAATCAGCATATGATTATCAGAACTGAAGTGGCAATGGGCGGGGCACGTAGTTCGAACAGCTGATGGACGTTGGGGGCCCAAGGTGGTAGATTGGCGACCCCGCACCGGAAAGCGCAGCGTTGGTCGACCCCCAACCAAGTGGACTGACGACATTAAACGTGTCGCAGGGAGCCGCTGGCAACAGACGGCTCGGGATCGTTGTGTTTGGAAGTCCCTAAAAAAGGCCTATGTCCAACAGTGGACATCTACAGGCTGGTAATGATGATGATGATGATATAAAGACAAACCATTAAATTAAACTCATGAGGAAAGAGTATTTTATGTATAAACTTTATAGCTACTAACCATTGTGCTAGAAAAATACATGCCGCCAAATTAAAACCGGCCAAGGAAATGGGATTAAATCTGTGCCCTAAAGGACATTGCCAAAAATTGTATGGAAGTGTACCCCAGGCTGCCCAGTAATGATATATATGTCATTAAATAGTGCAGATTTTCTATTTACAGAAAAACAAAGTTATATGTAGATATGCAGTCGCAGGAAAAAGTTATGAATGTTGAAAAAGTTGACTTTTCATACTACGACGACGGTCACGTTATTCAGAACATAAAAAATCAATTGAAATTATTATTTTTTTGATATATTTTCAAGTTCATAGCAATGAAACATGGGTAGATATTTGTTTAAAATTCATTGTGTATCGAAATAAAACAGTTAAATATGAGCAAAAGTTTGGACAGCCTGGGGTAAATTTTGGCAATGTCCTTTAAGATTCACCTTACTTCACTTCATTAATGGTAATGAATTATAGAGGACTTCCCTATTTTAATCATATTTGTAACCTTATTCCGTTACTTTACAGTCTGAATTGGTTTAACTGGACTCCGCAATGAGGAAGCACTCTTGAATCTAGTTGCGAGCCGAGAGTTAAAATATAAAATAACCAAATAGTACGTGGAATCCCACTAAACTAACCCATTTTAGGTATTCGCAGAGATCATAATATTTATGCCGGTAGCTCGTTCTCTTTATACAAGAACCCTTCCTACGTAAAATCCCTCCGGACGAAAAACAAAGTCCGAAAATAAAATAAAAGCTTAACATACATATGTAAAGTATTACTGGGATCAAAATAGGTTGTTAAGCTTTTTATACAATGAACGAGGGTGGAATATTTAAGTGTGTACTGTACAGAGCCAAATTTGATGTGTACTCTTGCGTAGTTTCATGTGTGTCACGTAAACAACATGATGAGTTTCGATTCGAGTTAAAAATAGAGTTATTTATGTCAGACCTCGTGTAAGGAAGGGACCGTCTTTATATTTTGAATGGATCTTATGCCATGATTTTCTTTTAGAAGTTTGTACTGTTACTTGATGCTCTAAGGCACAGATAAACTTGCTATAGATAAAGTAGAGTAGCAAAGGCACGTAACTTGGTTTTAGAACTCTTGTTTCTCTACTCGTATTATACAGTTCAACTGACTTCATTTGTTTTATAAAATACACTAAAACCTTCTTTATGCGCGTTTTATAAATTATGGAAGAACAGTTACAATTGAATTTTATAAAGAAAGTTGGATACAAAAGGCGGCCTCATTGCTAAGTAGCAATCCAGTTATTTAAATTATTATAATTTATTTAGAATAGTCTAGTTCATTAAGTTGCTATGTCAATAAATGTACGTTAAATTACATTTTTAAAGTAAATTTTTTTTATCAACTACAAGTTGGCCCTTGACTGCTATCACACCTGATGTTAAGTGATTTTTTTTTTTTTTTCCTTTGTATCTGCAATCAGTCGCTAGACTATAAGCAGATTTGTTGTGCTGATTCTGGCTGTTTAAGACAGTAAAGCCATCGCTCTACTATCTGCTAGTTATCGAGCACGTCGGCTCGTTTCAGGCGTTTTACTCGCGGTGCTACAACCAATGAACTGGCGAGGCGGTTAGGATGTCGGGTCAGCCGTTCTTTGTGCTTTGTGCAATGTTTTCTGATTTCCTCACAGATGGTTGGAAGATTGAGGTACTCGTGGATTTCTTCGTTGCGAGAAAACCAGGGGGCATTACAGATGGTCCTTAGTATATTATTTTGTACCCTTTGGATGCGCATTATGTTTGATTTGCTGCAGGTGCCCCACAGCTGAATGCCATAGAGCCAGATTGGTTTTAACATTGCACAGTACACGAGCACTTTGTTGTTCAGCCTTAGAGTCGACTGTCTGCCGAGCAGCCAGAGCAGATTTCGGAATCTAGTGTTGAGCTCATTTCTTTTATTATCTATATGATATTTCCAAGTCAGTCGACGGTCCAGATGGAAGCCCAAGTACTTGACACATGTTGTCGGGGGTAGGTCTTCAGACCCTAGCTTAACAGGAGGGCAGTCCCCTTTTCTTAAGGCAAATGTTATGTGGTGAGATTTGGATGCACTCGCTACTATTCGCCATTTTGAAAGCCAGAGGTGGGTTGCATCTAGTTGTTTTTGGAGGCTAAAACTGGCTCGATTTGCATCTTTATTGCAGGATAGGAAGGCAGCATCATCTGCATATGTTGCGATAGTGACGTCGGGTGATTGTGGTAGATCACAGGTAAATAAATTGTACAAGACTGGACCAAGAACCGAGCCCTGAGGTACACCTGCCGAGATGGTATAGAAACTGGATCTAGCGTCGCGCTGTTTCACTTGGAATATTCTATTTTCCAGATAAGATTCAAGCAACAGGAACATAGAATGAGGTAAGAGTTTCTTTATTTTCGTCAATAGTCCTTTGTGCCACACTCTGTCAAAGGCCTGTTGGACGTCCAGGAATGCCGCGGAGCAATATTCCTTCTTTTCAAGGCACTGTCGGATTGTGTGGTATACTCTGTGGACTTGTTCAATGGTCGAGTGCTGCTTGCGAAAGCCGAACTGGTGAATGGGGATAATTGCACTTTCTTCTAAAACATTGTTTAATCTTGCTAAGAAAATTATTTCCCAGATTTTCGAAAGAACAGGAGTAAGGCTAATCGGTCGATAGGAGCTGGCTTCTTCCTGAGGTTTCCCTGGTTTGTGTATCATGGTTATTTGAGATACTTTCCAAATGTCAGGGAAATAGTTATTCTGGAAAATGCGGTTAAACAAGTTGGCTAAATATACCAAACACTTTCGGGGTAGCTCTTTGAGGATGCGAGGAGTAATCAGATCAAAGCCTGGAGCTTTATTCGAGTCTAGGGATGAAATTACTTTCTTTATTTCTCTCGGAGATGTAGGCTTGAGCGGTAGGCACATCTGGAGGTCCTGTTGGAGGATTTCATCAATTTCAGGATCATCAGATCCAGGATTAGGTTGGAACACAGTGACAAGGTGAGCTGCAAAGGCCTCTGCCTTTTCAATATCACTGCGAGCCCAAGTAACGCCAGTTCTAATGGGTGAAAAGTGTGGCTGAGGTTGGTTTAATAATTTTGTGGCCTTCCATAGCGATCGGTCTCCACGTCCTGTTGGAGACAGTGATTCAAGATTTTTCTTGATTGTGTTGTCAGATGAATCAGCAAGTATCATTTTAAGTTCTTTTATGGCACGATTCAATTCAGTTTTATCTTGTAGACAGCGTGAGCTCTGCCAGTTGCGTCTAAGCCTCCTTTTTTCTCGAATTCTTGCCCTAATTTCGAATGGAAGATAAATACCTTGTTGTTTAAGGTTTAGATGCGGAGTATTGATCCATGCTGCCACTTGGATTAAGTTTGTTACATATGTAGTGGCGTTGTCAATATCTTCTTTACTTTTGAGAGGAACTTTCAACTCAATGGTTTCGTTTATGTAGTCTCTAAATGAGTGCCAGTCCGTCTTGTTATTACACAAGTAGGCATCATTTTCACTTGTCGATACAGAAGCCCTACATAGTTCTAGGATTATAGGCGAATGGTCAGAGGACCCATCAAGACTAGATTCGATGTTAGTGTAAAAGTGAGAAACATTTTTTGTGATAAAGAAGTCTATAAGATCAGGTCTCTTGTTAGTATCCGAAGGCCAGTACGTCGGTTCACCAGTAGAGAGAGTGAGTAAATTATTATTCTCAAGACTTTTTTTGAGTTCTCTGCCACGCGGAAGCGTGCAGCGGGATCCCCAGAACGTGTGTTTTGCGTTCCAATCGCCTCCCGCAATAAAGCGATTACCCAAAGATTCAAAGTAGCTCGAAAATAATGCCTCGTCGATTTTGTGACGAGGTGGGCAGTAAACAGCAGAGAGTGTTATGGCATCAGATTTTTCTTCGACCTTAATGGTTGTCGCTTGTATATGGGGAGTTTTGTAATGATCTAAGAAATGGTGCTTTAGATTATTTCTGATTATAATTGCCGTCCCACCATGTGCACCACCATCAGGGTGAGATGTTAAATAGGAACAATAGCCTGGGATCACAAACAGGCTCCTGTCATTAACATGGGAAAAATCATGTTAAGTGATGATGCAATCTAAGATGGAAGCGGCTAACTTGTTACGAGTAGGATGAAAATCCACACCCCTTTCGGTTTCTACACGACATCGTACCGGAACGCTAAATCGCTTGCCGGTACGTCTTTTTCAGTAGGGTGGTAACTTAGCCACGGCGAAAGCCTCCCACCAGCCAGACCAAGACAAATTAAGAAAAATCTCAATCTGCCCCGCCAGGAATCGAACCCAGGACCTCCGTGTTATAAATCCACCGCGCATACCGCTGCGCCACGGAGGCCGTTGAAAATTATATTACAAAGAAATCCTAAATTAATTTAAAATGTTAATTCACATAATTACATTTGTGTTATTTATTGTAACCGCTGTGGTCAAACGTTTAAAATGAACGACTATTGATTTACCTAAAGCTTGACGTTATAATTTAATCATATCATGTTGTCACATTACCACAAGAGTTGTGAATTAAATAAGTATATAATTATAAATAAGTACAGGAATACTTAGCATTTCTGTATCTAATCAAATCTATTACGGCGAGCGAATCTTGTATAAATATATAAGGTGAGTTTGAATTATCTGCCAGCTTCAAAACTGGAGCAACTCTTAAACATATAGACTACAATAGAAAAAGAAACTTGTTCCCAGAACCAATACAAAAAACGTTATAAAATACCTATTCGCTTACGACAGTACGCATAACACCATCCAATACATTCACAAATTACCCCAAAACCAGCCAGCCATGAACCCCAAGACAATTAGGTACCTAATCGTCTTGGGTTACACTAGAATTGATCAAAATAACAAACGTAACAGCTGATTGACTACCAAGGTCAATGAACTTTCCATTAATAGATTGAAGCTTAGTTTGAAAAGCCGGCAGCGAGCATACAAACAGGCGCGGCGCGAATATTTGAACGAACAGCACCACTTTTTCTGATCGGTACCGCAATGAGGGACTCCGACAAAATGAGACGACGCCTGCGTTTTGTCGGCGTTTTACAGTAGGTAATTTAACAGGAAAGTTTATCGAACTTGGCACAGATATCAGCTAATTCTAAGTGTTTATTTAAAAGTTAATTTCGTTCTTCATTTATTTATTTTTAACCGGTTCTAAAGTGTGCGAGTGGAGACATATCTACCTATTTAGTCCTTCGAAGGTTCTGTGTTCGATTTCTGACAGCCGATTGTTAGTTCAGATCTGGTTAGGATTTTGGTCGTTAGGCTTTTCTTTCCGGTAGCAATTGATTGTTTAAGATATACCTTCGTTTGGTATCTAGGGTGACTCTGCAGTTAATTTATGAATGCAATGGATGGTGTTATGCAAAATGTCCTAAGTGATATATTTTGTAGGTAATTTTTAAATTTTTTGTTACTGGTTCTAGAAATATTTTCATTCTGCTGTTGTACTCAGTAGGTATGCATTACACTTACTCCTGTTGTACGCTGGCAGATAATTCAAACTCACTTTATATTTGTAGGTATGTTTTGTAATCTTGAGAACGGGTAAACAGATTTATTTAAAAATTTATTATGTTTTTTGTTGAACAAATATTTGGATTTCAGGAACTGCGATTAAGAAAATATAAAAAGTTGCCGCATACGCCATAGTGATGCATCGAAAAATCTCAGAGATGGCCTTACAAAGAAGACACCTTAGTTATTACTTCTTACTAACTGTAAAAAAAACAACAAGCGCAGCTCGGTCAACCAGGTACTTTCTCCTAATACATGTCACGAGTTGACTTCTGTAATTATTATCTTAAGAGCGAACGTTGACGGGATCGAAATTTTGAGAAGCATAATTCATTTATACGTTTATTTGCTTTGGTCGGGACTGGGAACTCGGGCGTCCTTTGAGCGAAATCAAAAGCTTTTAATAAAGTTTCTTGTAATAATATTGCTTTCCGTCTGCACATTTATATAACTCACAAATGCAAATAACGTTTGGCGTTTGAGATGTTGTCTTGTGGGGTGTGGAATTATGAATATTATCTGTATATAATCTTATTTACCTTTAAGGGTTCGATATACAGCGGACGGGTCAAGACGGCAACGCGACAGTGGCAAGTTTTCGAGTAGAACACGTGAAAAATAATGTTACACGGAGCTGAGAGGCTGTGTGTGACGTGTTTTATATTAACTAGTACTAATGTACTAGTAGCTGCAATCAGCTTAATAACTCGCGACAACGTTGCGTTGCCTTCTCTTGTTATCCGCTCTGTGGCGAAATTCAATGTTTAATCCCGAAGGATATTTTGGAAGGAAGTACAGTAAATATTCTTTTCACTTGTACATATAGATCCCTCAGGACTCCATTTCAAACGTCAAACGTTGTTTACATTTGTGTATAGTTGCATGGGGTACGCATGGATCCCAAAGTTGATTTGGGAGAAATAAATATAAAATAGTTGTTATATTATTTTTTTTTAATTTTTAACTGACGAAAAAAAACGGAGGAGGTTCTCAATTCGACACGTATATATATATATATATATATATATATATATATATATATATATATATTTTTTTTTATGTATGACCACGCATAACTTTTTACAGAGTTGTCCAATTTTGAAAATTCTTTTTTTATAAGAAAGGGCATACATATAAGGTGGTATATTTATAAGGTGGTCCCATTGTCATCATGTTAGGATCTGATGATGATATCCTGGGGAAATTGAAGGAACTCTTCAAATTTTGGAGGCACGCTTACAGCGATTTCGGTTTTTGTCTCGAAATTGGTAGCTTTTTGGCTACTAGTGCCGTATAATATACTATGACAGTATAATACGAGTACGATACATCACTAAAAATTAAGAAATAAAATTTTTTAAATAAAAATAGAACCGACTCAAAACGCACTAAAAAGTAAAAAATAACTGTGTCATTTAGTTGCTTTAATTAACTTAAGCATATCTAGGAGCCGGTGTCAGCAATTTTTAACAATGTTATACAATACTGCTTAGCTACTTCCAGTTGACCAAGGTCTAGGAAGTAGCTAAGAACACTCCTTGGACTTTTTCCTATACGGATATGTTATCATATCGGGGACCGGCCAAACCGTTTGGGAGGTGTAAGGGTATATAAATAAATAGTGGAGATAGACAGACAGACAACATGAATTTAAAGCATTCCGCAGAAATGCAATAAAGATTTTACGAAACTATACTTAATCAAATGAAACAGTATTTAAAATTATATAAAGGTAATTAAGGTTGTATGTATTTCTATGAAACAATTTCTGGCGATTGACACGTCGTCTGCGGTTGGCTACAAACCGAAAGCTTTTATAACAGATAATGATCAAAGCTTTTTTTGAATTAATAGACAAATGTTTTTTTACACTCATTTATTTATTTACAATTATTTTAAAAATTTTTAACAATGCTTCTAAAATTATAAAAAAAAAACACTATTAAAAATTTATAAAAAAATTCATTCCGCCTGCTGCAGGGCTCGGGGGTCCAGAGTGAGGAACCTCCTCACAATGCGCGCCGTTTCAAGAATTACTGCCTTCTGTATCCGACCCTTGATCCAACAATTAAGCGAAAGTTTTTTAAGATGTTCGTCAAAGCTTTTCGCTATAAGACCGTTGACTGAAACGACTATAGGAACAATCATTGTTGAATCAACATTCCACATGGCGTTAATCTCATGAGCAAGGTCCAAGTATTTTGATACTTTTTCTTTTTGATATTTTTTTTGACAAATGTTATTGTTAACTAAGAAAACAATGTCAACAGCATAGGATTTCACAAAAACAACGCTATCCACTTTTATGACGGGTATATTACCTTCCGGTGATCTTTTTCCTCTAAGCTTTATGGCTCAAATGCGTCTCCTTGATGTACGAGGCGGTCCATATGTCCCATGGAGATATAAACGAACTTGTAGAACCGTTACCGCTTAAGGAAAATATGCTATGATTCTCCCGTACACACAATAATATTATCAGTTTTATTGGTACCTTTTAGCCGTGCTAAGCATTGTATAAAGGCTAAATGATTCTTAGCCTATGCTTGTACTATAAGGTACGTGGGGCGTGGTAGCTTCGGAAGATAGGTTTTATGCTTATGCTTTAATAATTATGTTAATGCTTTCAGTCCAAGTATAATGTGTAATTTTGTATATTTTACTCGTTATATAAAACCAATAATGGCAACTAAATAATGGATGCCTGTCAATAGTTTAGGTGTTTATAAATAAACTAACGCCAAAAAGCATGAAATTATACTACTGTTAGCAGCACTGTACACAGCACTCAAAAAGCCTAGAATCTTAGCGTCGTGAAGATGTAAAGCGTCGTAAATCTAGAAAATCGTAAAAAAATAAGCAACGGTTTATTAAAGTGCGGAGATTATCAATTCCAGTTCTAGGAAAGGCAGTTATGCTGCCTCAATAGTATTGTAAAAGTAAATTAAATTAGTATTTAATGTAAGATTGTTTCATTTTGATTTGATTTAAGGAAGTTTTGTAATAAAACTGTGTTGATATTTTGATTAATGTTCTTTTGCTGCTCAGAAGGAGTCAAAAGGCACCTTTTGACTCCTTCTGATGATGTTGCTAAAACTACTTTATTTACCTTCTTTTACCATTATGTACCTACTTATAACATTTGAAACTAAGTCAGCAACAAAGCTTCTATAAAGTGCAGTAACCTAACAAGATAAACAACTGAAAGCTAATTAAAAAAGGGAACTTTTGAAGTCGGTAGCTAAGTTGAAAGCGAAGTGTTACAATTCTAACATAAAGAAGAGCGTGCCTAAGTACCATTCCACTAATGATGTCAAGCATGCACCTATTGGCTACTCATGTCTGGTATTGTATGGCTGGTAGGCTGTAGAGGAAGAGTAAATGAACAGGGGACTAAGAGGCTTGCGTGGCCTGGATATGTAATCTTGTACTCATGTTATGTTATTTAACTATAACCTATACCAAAGCTTGGTCAACGAGGTATTATGTACCAGGTTGATCAAGCTTTGCTAAGTATATTTTATGGAAATTATACGTTTTTAAAAAATGAAACCGATCTAGATCAATTAATTGCTTCCGAAATCCCCTGCATACAAAATTTAATGAAAATAATTAGAAAAAGCTTTGTCCTTTCTTACGAAAATACCGTCATGTTGAATGTTGTTTGTCGACGATTATTGTTCCGATAGTTTTCAGTCATAGTGTCATAGCGAAAAGTTACAACATTTTTTTAATGACTACAAGTTGGTCCTTGACTACCATCACATCTGATGTTAAGTGATGATGCAATCTGAGATGGAAGATCAAGCGAGACTTGACTCAACCTTTGATAAAATACATTTTTTTTAATGACTACAAGTTGTTCATTGACTACCATCACACCTGATGTTAAGTGATGATGCAATCTGAGATGGAAGCGGGCTTACTTGTTAGGAGTAGGATGAAAATCCACACCCCTATTGGTTTCTACACGACATCGTACCGGAATGCTAAATTGCTTGGCGGTACGTCTTTGTCGGTAGGGTGGTAAGCCACGGCGAAAGCCTCTTACCAGCCAGACCAAGACAAATTAAGAAAAATCTCAATCTGCCCCGCCGGGAATCGAACCCAGGACCTCCGCCTATATATCCACCGCGCATACCACTGCGCCACGGGGGTCGTCAAAACAATGGAAGAGGAAGGAAGAGGCCTTTGCCCAGCAGAGGGATGAAGTCTAAACAATAGTCATTATACAAATGCTTATGTAAGATTTTGTATTTCGGGCTTAAATAAATAAATAAATAAATGAACATGCATTTTTGAAACATTAAAATTACAAGTTTGTACCTACTACTACTCGTACAACTTCTCGATATTCTTATAATTACATCGATATAATTTATACATATCTCCATATTTGTTTTGCTTAACGTATAGATTTATAACAAAAAGTACTTCAATTAAAAGGAGATATCCTTTATGCATTTCACACTTTTTCATTCATTTCAAAGAGAGAATTTACATCTCGCATGGTCGATTTCACAACAACAAAGATATTAAGAGGGTGTAAAATGCACTAATAATTTTCCAACTCACTGGCAATGGTATTCCTTTAAACGGGAATAAAATTGTCGGAAAATATGGAAACCATTACAGGATTAATGTAATGGAATAACCAGCGCGTGCATATCGTGTTGAGCCACGCACTGTTGAACGGATTATTTCATAATTTTGCAATTTTGGCTATCGAGTATAGGACTCGTAATGCACTAGTTTTTGCACGTAATGTGAACCTTGTTGATTGATAGCTTGTGAATATATCGAGTTAAAAGTACCATAATTTTAAATCGTAGAATATTTTATGATAAGACGTAGCCAGTGTATGCTAGACTACGAGTAAAATATACTGGTATCACTGTGCTAAATTTCATTTAAAGCCCTTCAGTTGGTATATAGGTAGAGTAGAATATGGTAGGCTACCATACTCTACTCTACTAGGTACAGTAACAAAATAATTACATTCATACACCCCACCAAATTTTCGGTAATAAACAGGAAAAATCTTACACAAAGTTGAGAGAGGAGACAGGAGTATTAATTAAATATATAATTTTATAATTTTTACAAAAATAACTAGGTTTTTTAGTGGTTAGGTGAGTATCATAAACATTTAATAGTGATCGTTAATGAAAATAAAAAAATTTTAACAAAAAATAAAAACGCCGTCAAAACGCACTAAAAAGTAAAAAATAACTACGGTTTCATTTACTTACTTTGATTTACTTAACCACATCTATGAAGTCGGTGCCATCCAAGTTTTGCTAAACTCTTAAAAGTTGAAATTAGTTTGTGCAACCGAATTACACTATTACTCTGTAGCTTGGTCATAATTAGTTGGACTACAAAGACCTAATTCATTCACAATGTAGTTGCTTTTAAATTTATCGAGAAAATTAACAAAGGTACTTGTTGTCGCTACAACACGTCGCTACTCTTTTGAAAGCTTCCCCGGTGTCTCCAGGATTCTCATCAGATCCTGGTTTTCTCTCAGACTACCACTTCGGACTTATCTAGTTTCCAACATAAATAGAATTCCAGAATCTGTTCCTAAAAGGAAGTTATGCGCAAACACACATTTTAAAATTTATATAAAAATAGGTTTTTTAGTGGTTAAGTGAGTATCATAAACATTTAATAGTGATCGAAAAAAAACATTATCATACTCGGCCCACCAACCCGCATTGCAGTGCATGGGTGGGTCTACGGTCCATATCCCCTACTCAAGAGGCCTGGCACTTTAGAAGGTCCTTAATAGAATGATAATGATGATGATGATGATGAACCAGTTTTTAGAAAAAATACTCTAAGAATGTGATAAATGAACCCAAAGTGGATTGGTTTGTATTGTTTAGTTTAGGTGTACCTTCAGACTTCGTCATTAAACTAGTGCCTTGCATAATTCCATTATTTACCGAAGATAATATTCTAAGAAAGAAGTACTAATATAGCTCGATATGACCTACATACTTAGCAAGTAAAATAAATAAATAAATAAATATTATAGGACAATTACACACATCGCTTTATAGCCCCAAAGTAAGCGTACTCGTAAGTAGCTTGTGTTATGGGTACTATGATAACTGATGAATAATTTTATATATATTATACATAAATACTTATAATTTATATCGATACACCCAGACACTGGAATACATAGATGTATGATGATGTTGCTCATCACACAAACATTTTCCAGATGTGGGAATCGAACCTACAGCCTAGGACGCAGAAGCAGAGTCACTACCCACTGCGCCACTCGGCCGCCATAAAAGTTTGTAATTACATACATCCTACGTTCAACAAATCACATGGTTTGAAATACTCAATTTCCTTGAACGTAACTGTTACTCGAAGCTCAACATATTACAAAGGTAAATATGTAGGCACGAATAGATATAGTGAACGGAACTGCTCGTTAAATACATTTTAAAACGAACGGGATACAATTTTTCTCCGAAGAGCAAATATTTAAAAATAAATTGTATCCTCTCCGAGCTAAATCGGTTTATTGAAGATTTCTTTGTGTTGAGAAGCGCAAGTAACGAGTTGGAATTGATAATATACTCGCATGTAGAATAGTATATTATACTGCATGCGAGTATATAATCTAAACAATTATCCCTTTTCTAAACGGTTTCTTTAAATAAAATTTTTTAACAAAAAATAGAACCGACTAAAAACGCACTAAAAATAACTATATCATTGAGTTGCTCTAATTTACTTAAGCATGTCTATTAAGTCGGTGCCAGCAAGTTTAAAAAACATTTATTCAACGTAGTAAAGCAGTTTGTGGGTTCTAGGTAATGTCCTTAAAGTAGAAACCTTGGCTGGCACCGACTCCGGGATATGCTTAAGTAAATTAAAGTAACTAAACGACAAACTTATTTTTTACTTTTTAGTACGCGTTACTTTTCTTTTTGCGTCGGTTCTATTTTTTATTAAAAGTATTTATTTCTTTCTTTTTAGTGATTTATCGTCACGTAACGTACTCGTACTATACTGTCATAGTATATATTATACGGCACTTGTAGCCAAAAAGTACCGATACTTACACAAAAACCGAAATCGCTGCAAGTGTGCCTATACAATTTGAAGGGTTCCTTCAATTTTTCCAGGATATCATCATCAGATCCTAACATGATGACAATGAGACCATTTTGGAAGTGTGCCCTTTTTAATAAAAAACGAATTATCAAAATCGGACAGCTCTGAAAAAAGTTATACGTGGTCATACATAAAAAAAAAATAAAAAAAAATATACGTGTCTAATTGAGAACCTCCTCCGTTTTTTTTCGTCGGTTAAAAAATATTAATCCATTGTTTTTATCTAGGTCTGTTTTCGTTTTACTTTTGTCTCCATTTAGGTACCAGATGTCGTATCTAATTATTATCAGATTCGGAGAATTTATTTTATCTTCAGTATTTACTCTTAAGTTATTATAGAAATAAAATAAACGATAGGTCCGTTATACTTTTAAAAAGCCGTATTTGTCACAAAGGGAACTACCCGTAAGACGGCAAAAATAAGAAAAGACAGCCCCTTCGTCAAAATATAACTATTATTTACGTCAACACATAAAGCTAACATAAAATAATATGAACATAATAATGTTATTTTCCTGTACACAGAGGTGCAAAGTATTGTGAAGGTCATTCGTGTAGGATCATCTGGATTTATGAACCGTAAGACTAAAAAGCGTTTCCCGCCCTCGCTACGGAGCGTTCAAAGAAATACGGACTACCTCGTGTTTATGTGTTTTTGCTGTTACACTTAGTGTATTTTTATTCTATTTGAAGCAACGACACTAAAGATAACTTTACTTTCTTTTCTATGATTTTTCTGGCACAATTGCGTACACTCTACTTGGAAATCGTGTATTCAATTTCAAGGCATTTCTTAAAAATTATTAAACTGTTCTACTTATTATGCAACAATAACTTTACTTATTGTTTATGTAATAACTTTAATAATTAATTATGTTAGAAATTTTGAAGAATCCTAAAATCCTATAAAAACTTCTATTCTTCAAAATTTCAAAATACAACATTGCACTGATATTATAGGCATTAGACTGTATCTAATTAAGCTAATAAAACCATGCCTGACTTTTTGTATATTTACATGTTTCATAAATAGGTACCTTTTCCTTTAATTTGCAGTTTTTGATTCTCCGCATTTTCAATCGAAATGTTACGTGTACGTAATAGTTACGTACATAGCCTAAAAAATGTTGCATAAGAGATTGTAGTTATTTTCTAGCCCTATAATAAAACGGGTTATCCGATCTGGGGAACAGTTAAGCTGTTTCGCGTGATAGGTCAAAAATTTTAATTTAATTTTGTCAACATAGCAGCTATTAATTAAAAGTTACACGGTAATTAGCCCTGGTTGACCCGAGCGCTGATTTATATCGTAATGTTCTGAACTTTCGAGCCAAAAGTCTGACGAACATTTTTTGTAAGAGGTCCCTGTTGAACAATAATTTAGTTGCTAAGGTTTGAATAATTTCGGTGATTTGAACATTTCAGACCTGAATCCCTGTTGGTCTAAGAAAGAAGTTCTAAGCCGACGACGGTCTTATAGTTCTAAGTATTTATATATACTCATGTTTTGTTACTTTTTTATCATCATCAAGCTATTATAATGACTGACACTGCTGTTACTTACGAGACCATCCTATTACTATTATAAAGGCGAAAGTTTGTATGGATGTATGGATGTATGGATGTATGGATGTTTGTTACTCTTTCACGTAAAAACTACTGAATGGATTTGAATGAAACTTTACCACAATATAGCTTATACATCAGAATAACACATAGGCTACATTTTATACCGAAATTCCCACGGGAACGAGAACTACGCGGGTGAAACCGCGGGCGTCCTCTAGTGTTCGATATTTTATAGGAGTGGGCGGGTGATAATTTATAACTTTGTGATGATCGCTATCAGATTTTATGATGATGACTGGGTCCTTATGCATAAGTTGAGTTAACGTACTACAGTGAACTCTACATCGCTATATCATGTACTCTACCAAATCCGGACGGCTTTTTTATAAATTATTATTGAAATAAAGAAACTACAGTAAGTATTTCATCATTTTATGCGACCGGGACTGATGGTTAAGCCACGCATGTCAATGTAGCGGTTTATATTTCAAGGCTGGCAATGCAATAGGTACCAGTAATTCCGGTAGATACTGTTAATAAACATAGGTCACGGTTAGGACTTAACACTAAATAAATACAGGAGATTTGCTCCAACAACAATATTTGTCAATAAATCCGAAACACTGATTTATTTTATCTAATCTAGACCTGGATCTTGGCATAAAGACTAAACCAGACAGATAAATCGAGAAAAAATAATGATAGATGTATCAATGACCGTCAGTTACGAGGGCGAAGGTCGAGGGAGATATATGTTCGTTTAAGGCCCGATAACTCTATAAACTTTGTAGTATCGTAAATAAACTACACAGCCTAAACATATTAAGTTGAAGGGTACACAGTGCTGACTTAAGCAATTACGTAGGTTGAGGACCCTGGGCTCTTAGAATATATTGTACGGTAGTAAATAATAATTAACCGACACGACTTGGATAGAGGCTTTACCCTTCTCACGGGACCAGACACATTTTGATGTCTATAACGACAAATATGGACATCCATAATACGGTTATGAATTACCTGCAGTTTACTCAATTAGCTGTGGTTTGTATTTAATGCGTATGTAAAATGTGGTGACCTTCCATGTTGAAATGCTTTTCTAGCGTAGGCATTCATAAAATTCTGACATAGCGAGTTGACTGGGCCGCCACGAATTTAAGGTAGCCTTTTCTCTGTTCGTGTACTCGTACTTATTGTGGGCTCCTTCATAGGATTTCACTGTACTTTTCATGTTAGAGGTAGCTTGCTTGCTTGATGCCATGATGGAGGACTAAAGGGCATGGTTGCCGGTGTAATGAATGCATCGGTACAGGGCGACACTTTTTATGACATATTCCTTGCATGCCCGGAGACACTTTGCTCTTTTTATAGGGGTTTTTAATTACTTCCAAATTTTCATTTACTATCAAGTGGCAATTTTTTGGACCGGCAAATATATTACTACAAACAATCTGTCACCAGAGGTTGGAGGACTGCAAGGCTGCGACAGAATCTAGTTCGAGAGCATAGCTTCTATTTGAGCGCTCGCACCTCAACTGTGAACGTAACGTTAAGATTTGAATAAAATCTGTTTTGACGAAACCGTGATCGTGGTCGATCGCTGCTTAAGTATATGATACATTTTGTATGATCGTGATCGTGCCTAACTGCTTTGATTGTCCTATAGCGTTGTTTGTGATAGATATATAAACACTAAGCTAAAAGTTCAGAAGTCGGAAGGAGTAGAAGTAACTAATAAGCGACAGTGATACGGAAAAGAGTTTATTGTTTCACAAGAAGAAATTACACATAAGATACAACAGACGTATGGAAGATAGAATTAAGGCACTACGCAATTATTTTGTAGGTATATGTAAAACCCGCGCAAGGTACGCTACAAACAGACGGACTGACTGCCCCGCGCGCGCGCAGGCGGCGGCGGCCGAGATGTACCGCTAGCTTGTGTGCGTCGAGTTAGGTATGCGACACGCACACTAGTGCCGCGCGCTAAAATATTAAATATTTATTAAAGAATAAAAATAATTGCGCAGATACTTTCCGACTATGTTATTAATTAAATATAATCACAGAATGAATCAAGCATAATAATATATAAGAAAGTATAGTAACAAAATTATACGTATAATATAAATTTATAACTGATGATAAGAAATAATAAATTAAAATAGATAATATGACGTGGGCAAGAGTTGCCCACATAACTCCCCCCCAAGAGACCTGGTTAAGGTCGATGATTCTTTATTATTATTTTTAAATTTTATCCCCTGTTTCACTAGATGGTGAGTGAAAACACAGTGTTGTCGCAAGGGTATTAACGAGTAATATTGGAATCACTTTGGATCAAAATAATTTACATATACACAATTTACCTAAAACAACGAGTGCTAGCGTTTACCTTAATTAAAATTTTAACAAAAATATATTAAAATTAGTACAATAAATATTAAATATAGTTAAATTATTTACTACACTTTGCTAAATTTTTTTTTATACTAGTTAAATTATTACATACAGTAAAATAAATATTACAGTTAATTCCTATACTAATATTAACAATATGCATCAATTTTAAGCAAAGAATCTATTATACATTGAAAAAAATATCACAAGAACGAAGTAATTCGCCCGCGTAATATTATAACTTTAGGTAATTAACTAGCCGCTCGCTAAAACATCGAGACAGCGCGCGATGTGCATCGCCTTATCTATAACCGGTTTACCGGTGCGGTGACGATTCGACTGCACGGCTATTGTTAGTTAATAGTTATGAGTTTTATGTAGGACAGTAGGTATAATATTACGTTGGCCTATAAAAATCGGGAAAACGTACTACGCGTCCCGAACGCGTCTTTTTTACGTTTTCTCCAGTCGGATTATTTTCTTTGTGTAGTATGGAATGTTCTTTGTTTTGTTGTGTAGGTATGAGATATGAATTAGGTTTAGGTATGGGATATGTATTAGGTTTAGGATGGGGAAGTTGTGTTAGGTCGGGTGTAGGTGTTGTGTCGATTTGTATGTATGCAGGCTTTAGGCGATCTATCGATACATTAACACTTTTACCTTTAACTGATATCGTGAAAAATTTTTCAGTGCGACCTAGTACTTTATATGGGCCGGAGTAGGGTGGTTGCAAAGAGCCACGCAATGCTCCTTCCCTTAAAAATACATGTGTAGATGAATACAGATCTTTGTAAATAAATATTTTGTCCTTGTTGTGCCGTGCTGTTGGCGATGGTTGTAGTTTAGTAGCGAGCTGGCGCAACTTAGAAGTGAAGTCCGATAAATCGGTGGATTGGGGAGTCGATGGTTGAAAAAATTCTCCCGGGAGCCGTAACGGCTCGCCGTAGACCAGCTCTGCTGATGATGCCTGTAGGTCGACTTTAAACGCGCTCCTTATGCCCAAGAGGACAAAAGGAAGCGAGTCGACCCAATTTGCGTCAGCATGGCACATAATTGCCGCTTTTAACTGCCTGTGGAATCGTTCCACGAGGCCGTTGCACGTTGGGTGATAAGCCGTGGTTCTGCGATGTCTGAATCCTATCACTTTTCCAAGGTAATGGAAAAGAGTGGATTCAAACTGTCGTCCGCGGTCTGTGACGACATCACTGAAACATCCAAATCTGGATATCCAGGATATCAGTGCTTTTCCAACTGTCTCAGCAGTCATGTCCACCATGGGTGTGACTTCAGGCCAGCGCGTGAAACGATCCACTATAGTGAGACAGTAGCGGTATCCTTGTGAGATGGGTAGGGGTCCAACAATGTCACAGTGAATAAATGAGAATCGAGCACGTGGGAGCTCGAATGTGCCCAAAGGAGAGGAAACGTGTCTTGTCACTTTTGCACGCTGACAAGCTAGGCAGTGACGAGACCATTCTCGACAGTCTTTCCGCATACCGGGCCAAACGAATCGCTCGGCCACCAGTTTGGCGGATGCGTTGGCACCTGGGTGGCTAAGACTGTGCAGGCTCTCAAAAAGCTGTCTTCGAAAGGGTTTGGTGACGAATGGCCTGAGTGTCGGTGTACTGATATCACAGTATAAAGGTACGTGACACTCAGGTAAGTTCGTCTTCTTTAGACGTAATGAAGCGCTGTCATTAAAATAACTGGCCAACTCTGAGTCGTTGGCTTGGGATTTGGCAAGGTCTGCGAGATTAATTGGAGCTCCCAGTTCCTCGATGCGCGACAGTGGATCGGCGACGACGTTGTCTTTGCCAGATATATGTCTTATATCGGTGGTGAACTGGGAGATGAAGTCCAACTGTCGGAATTGCCTTGGCGAACAGTTCTGTTTCCTTTCATGAAACGCGAAACTGATCGGCTTGTGATCCGTATAGACAGTGAAGTGTCTCGCTTCGACCATGTGGCGGAAGTACTTTATGGCCTCGTAAATCGCAAGAAGTTCGCGATCGTAAGGCGAGTACTTCTGCTGAGTGGGACTCAGCTTGCGGGAGAAGAAACCTAGCGGCTGCCATGCGTCGTCCTGCAGCTGTTGTAGAACAGCCCCCATGGCAATGTCAGAAGCGTCTGTTACCAGTGCCAGCTTGGCTTGGCTACCAGGATGTGCCAGAAGAGCAGCATTGGCGAGGCTCTCTTTGGTCTCAGAAAAAGCCTGCAGGGCATCGCCAGTAAGGTTGATGGGATTTGAGCCTTTTACCGTTCCCATGAGAAGGGCATTAAGAGGGGCTTGAGTCTGGGCGGCGTTGGGTAGGAATCGCCTATAGAAATTTACCATGCCCAGGAAGCGTCTGAGAGTCTTAATGTCCTTAGGCGGGGGAAAGTCGCGTATAGCTTGGATTTTCGTATCCAAGGGTCTGGTTCCGGCTTCCGAGATGCTGTAACCTAGGAAAGTTACCTCAGGCGTACCGAATACACATTTGGATACATTGATGACCATGCCGTAGTCCCGAAGTCTAGTGAATACCTGCCGTAGATGGCTTTCGTGTTCAGCCTCGTCTCTGCTGAAGATAAGAAAGTCGTCTAGGTAGCAGTAGATGAAGTCCAGTCCTCGCGTCATCTCGTCCACGAACCGCTGAAACGTCTGGCCAGCATTCCGGAGACCAAATGTCATGTACGGGAATTCAAACATCCCGAAGGGTGTGGTGATGGAAGTCTTCGGTATATCCTCAGCACAGACTGGTATTTGGTTGTAGGCCTTTACAAGATCGATGGTGCTGAAGATTCGGCAGCCAGCGATGCTGTGGGCAAAGTCATGAATATGACGAATTGGGTACCTGTCTGGGATGGTCCGGGCGTTGAGACGTCGATAGTCACCACAGGGTCTCCAACCATTATTCTTCTTCGGAGCTAAGTGGAGAGGGGAAGACCAAGGGCTTTCCGAAGGTCTAGCAGTACCGTTGGCTAGCATCGCTTCGAATTCCAGCTTGGCCACTTTGAGTTTGTCAGGAGCAAGGCGTCTGGGCTGTGAAGTTACAGGAGGACCTGGTGTGGTACGGATGTGGTGTTGTGTGTTGTGGGGTATAGTGCGATGTGTACCTGCTGGACGTGTAATGTCTAAAAAATCATTTAAAATTTTATGGTAGCGAGTCTCGCCAGTTACAACCTTAACAGAATAAATATTTTTACAATTAGCTAAGGCGGCGACAGCTGTAATAGAAGTTAAATTATCTATTAGGCGTTTATTACGACAATCTACAATCAGGTTGAAATAATTTAAAAAATCTACGCCAATTATCGGCTTAGTAACGTCCGCGACTACAAAACGCCACTGAAAAGTTCTACGTAAGCCAAAGTCTAAAGCTAAGTTAACATAACCATATGTAGCAATACTAGATCCGTTAGCAGCACACAAACTATAGTCCGTTTTTGTACGACGATCGTGAAGCGCTGACCGGGGGAATACGCAGAGGTCGCTGCCTGTGTCAACTAAAAACTGCGTCTTCGATGATCGGTCAGTGATAAATAGGCGACCTGTAGTAGATAACGGGCAATCGTCAGCCGCCATTACCGACCGCCCTTGTGGTTTTCCGACTTGAAGTCACAGGGACGGTTGCACTTCTTTGCCTTTTCTCCAAACTTACTGTGATACCAGCAAAGCGGTAGTTTTCGGTAGTTGGACTGGGACCGCTGCCTTGAGTTGCTGCGGTTGCGAGAGCGAGGTCTACTGTTTGGTCTTGATGTCAGCCTCTGGAATTGTTTCCGCAGTTCCGCCACTTCTCTAGTCAGATCGTGGAGGGCTGAACTAGGGGCGGGATCGACGATCGCGGTGACTTGTGGACAGGATGAGGTCAAGTCGTTTACCCGATCGGCCAAGTCTGCCAAGTCCTCAAGCGAAGCCGTACTAGGTTGGCCCGCGAGTACTGTTTGAATGCCGTGGGGAAGGCGGCCGACCCAAATTGTCCTTAAAAAATCGTCCGGGACATCAAGGCCTGCGAGCCCCTTGAGGTGGCGCAGGAACTGTGATGGCCTCCGGTCACCCAACTCCTCATGCATCAGCAACTGCTTGATTTTTTTTTCATTCGATGAGGTGAGCCTTTTTATAAGTTCCGTTTTGAGCCTTATGTATTTGTCCGTTGCGGGTGGGTTGATAATTATGTCCTTCACCTCCCGGGAGTGTTGATTGTCCAGGTGTGCAATTACATAATTAAATTTGGTCAAATCACTTGTAATCCCGGCGATGGAGAATTGACCTTCTACCTGCGCAAACCAAATTTCTGGTTCTTCAGCCCAAAACGGTGGAACCCGAACGCCAACTTTGAAAACATTGCCTTCCATCGACATCGGCACACTTGTATCGTTCACATCACTATTGCCGGGCCGCGATGACGTCGACGAGCCTTGTGTATTTTTTGCTTCCATGTTTTTGTGTCCGCCGCGTGGCAACGTGACAGTCGTATCTTTCTTTTGATGGCCGTATCCGCACTATTCACACTCCTAATGTAGTTCTTATACGGGGTCACCAGTATAGCGTTGTTTGTGATAGATATATAAACACTAAGCTAAAAGTTCAGAAGTCGGAAGGAGTAGAAGTAACTAATAAGCGACAGTGATACGGAAAAGAGTTTATTGTTTCACAAGAAGAAATTACACATAAGATACAACAGACGTATGGAAGATAGAATTAAGGCACTACGCAATTATTTTGTAGGTATATGTAAAACCCGCGCAAGGTACGCTACAAACAGACGGACTGACTGCCCCGCGCGCGCGCAGGCGGCGGCGGCCGAGATGTACCGCTAGCTTGTGTGCGTCGAGTTAGGTATGCGACACGCACACTAGTGCCGCGCGCTAAAATATTAAATATTTATTTAAGAATAAAAATAATTGCGCAGATACTTTCCGACTATGTTATTAATTAAATATAATCACAGAATGAATCAAGCATAATAATATATAAGAAAGTATAGTAACAAAATTATACGTATAATATAAATTTATAACTGATGATAAGAAATAATAAATTAAAATAGATAATATGACGTGGGCAAGAGTTGCCCACAGTCCAATGGTTAGCGGTTTATGCGGTCCTGGGTGTCAATCTTGAAAAAGCTCAGTTGCAATCCAATCTATACAATCCCATCCCCTAAAGCCATCAAGTTAATAAATGGAATGTAGATGATGATGGTGATGATGATAATAAAGATGATGATGATTATGTTAATTATGATTATTGTGATAACTAAGAGGATAAACCTAGCAAAGGCGGCGACCTTCTAAACAAATCTCAAAGGGGCCTAATCGCTTTAAAAGGTTGTTGGTGCCGGATCACTAAAATCGGCTTTCGCTCAATTTGTTTGGTCAATAATCCGTATGTCGACAAAGTTTCGAGAACAGAGAAAAGGCCCGAAACCTACGCACTTTCGTGTTTCAGCCCGCCCTTTTACCGTTAAGTCGGGGCTCAATAGTAATTGGCTATAAATCGCGGTGGCTGACATCGGTGCCGATTTATAGTGCAATAGTTTTATTTCGAATCGAAATTCCACACATACCTCGATACTCGTATCGTACAGCCATTTCCTGGACTCGATAAAAGCGTATGGCTTTAAAGTAAAATCCTATTCTAGATTTATTGAATTCAAACCTATTCGAAATAGGTACTGTGTTCGTGAAAGTTAATAATCGCAACGGAAGGCTGGATTTTCAATTTTATTTTTGCTCTCATTTTGGAATGAAATCAATGCAAAGTTTCATGAAAATCGCAACAGCATTTTGCTCGGGTTGTCAAAACAATATTATACCTGTCGAGTTTTAACTTATGTATGTTAATTTTATTTGCTGCGAGAGAAGTTGTCCGCTTATCTAAAGTCAGTAACTTTAATTAAGCTTACTTAAATTTCAGTACAAACAATAAGCTGATGTAGTTTTCATAACAGCAATAGCAGTTACGTACTTATATTGCTTTCGTTTATTTATCTTAATTTTCCATGCTATTTTGAATATTACTTTATCAGATGATTTTTAGTGGCCAGCCTCCATTAGTTTGTATTTCCATTATAGAGATTGTGTCAAATCAAAATAAAACAGATTTTTTTTTACTAACTTCCATCATTGCTAGACTAGTATGTCGATTCTTGAAAAAAATGAAAGTTTTGAAACCGATGTACAATGGTTGCAAAGCGTTTGTAACAGAAATCGGCATTTTACAATGACATTTTGCCAAATTTGGCTGACAGTCGAACTGAAGGTTGACGAGATGTAAGCTAGAAGTTGGAATTTATTTAGGGGATAAAATCCGGAACGAAGTGATTCAACAAAGAACTGAAGTAACCGACATAACTCACAGGGCTATTACATTGAAGTGGCAGTGGGCTGGTCATGTCTGTCGAACGACTGATGGCCGTTGGAGTCGAAAGGTCCTGGAGTGGAGACCGCGTCTCGGCAAGCGGAGTGTAGGGCGTCCCCCAGCTAGATGGAGCGACGATATACGGAGGGTGGCTGGCACCGACTGGATGCAGAAAGCCTGTAAAAGACTCAGTTGGCGTTGCTTGAAGGAGGCCTATGTCCAACAGTGGATGCATGATGGCTGATGATGATGAAGCTAGAAGTTTGAACGATGTATTTTTCAAAAGAATCGACATACAGGCCGCCCTCCTTGCTAGAAGGGGCAAGAAGTTTAGATCCAGCCAGCTGCTAAAATGTGAATTCTGCGGCTATATTGTTATATATCTCAATTTAAGAGTGAACACACAACAATATACAGATATATATGATAGTAAAATTTGTAAACATTTAAAGTTAAAATAGAAGTCTTGAGACAGTATTGCAAATTAAAACTGTTTATTTGTCTGAGTTAATTCAATTTGTCTCGCTTATTTATTCAAGAGATGAGAGCCGCTCGGTTGAGTTGTTCTTGAGTATGAACAATTTTAGGTTCACCACAAACGTAGACACATCATGTCGATTCTGTTCCAAAGTCCGACGTGGTCTTGACGTCCTCTCTATACTTTTATGTTTAACACGACTGTTACAGACAATATTTAGAGAGAAATATAGAGACGACAGCAAAGAGTACTCGTACTGTCGAATCGACATGTGGTAGGTAGTATCCGGTACTCAAGGCCGTAACTTGACACGACATTGCACTGGAACGCTAAAATCGCTTGGAGGTAAGTTTTTGTCGGCAGGGTGGTAATTAGCCACGGCTGAAGACAACCATACCTGGAATTGTTAAAAAAATCTCATCAATAGGCTCAGCCGGGAATCGAATCGATTTTTTACCGACGAAAAAAAAACGGAGGAGGTTTTTTTTTTTACAGAGTTGTCCGATTTTAAAATTTCTTTTTTTATTAGAAAGGGTACACTTCCAAGGTGATCCCATTGTCATCATGTTAGGATTTGATGATAATATCCTGGGAAAATTTAAGTAACTCTCCAAATTTTATAGACACACTTGCAGCGATTTCGGTTTTAGTGTAAGTATCGGTAGCTTTTTGGCTACAAGTGCCTTATAATGTACTATGATAGTATAGTACGAGTACGTTACATGGCGATAAATCACTAAAAAGTAAGAAATAAAAAATTTTAACAAAAAATAGAACCGACTCAAAACGCACTAAAAAGTAAAAATAACTGTGTCTTTTAGTTGCTTTAATTTAGTTAAGCATATCTAGGAGTCGGTGCCAGCTAAAATTTCTACTTTAAGAACATTACCTAAAACCCACAAACTGCTTTACTCCGTTAAATAAATGCCCCTTAACTTGCTGGCACCGACTTCATAGATATTCTCAAGTAAATTAAAGCTACTAAATGACACTTTTATTTTTTGCTTTTTAGTGCGTTCTATTTTTTTGTAAAAAATTTTTGATTCTAAAATCTAATAATGATCATACGCGTACAAGAATATCAGCTTAAGTCAAAGTTTGTTTTCAGAAATTTAGCATTATTTTTGTATTTAACATAAACATGAATTAATTTTAGTGTCTTCGTGTGTGCAGTGCTTAAACGACAGCATTTACTTGTGTCTGTGAGTCGGACGGCGACAATTTGATGTCCTCATTAACCTTCCCATGATTTACTTGCTGACATTTGCTTACGAATAATGTTACTTATCATTCAACATCATTATCAGCCTATTATACAGCATAACAGTCCACAACAGAACCAGACATCCCTTCTTGTAGGAGAGGGGATATGGAGCGTATGCCCTCTCCTCCCCTCCCTCGCCGATCTAATGTGTGTACCATAAGATAATGTACAATTCATTGACGATCACTTTCAGATCTTGATAAAAGGGGGATTGACAGCTCTTCAAGGCACGGGAGTGAAACAACGTCAACTTCTATAGAAGGAGGGAGTAGAATTTACTTTATCGTGAAAATAGAAAAAAAAAGAGGACCTCATACATCTTCTAACTCCAAAATGGAACAAAGTATATTAATAACACATATTTGCATAACATGAAAAAGAGGTTCCTTTTTCCGTGTAAAAAGGATTTGGTTTAAGGAGGTGTCGAGTTATAAACCACGAATTACGTTTTATGAACAAGTAGCCGTGATTTAATACTTAACACCACAGAGAATAAGGGAAATGTATAAATTTATTTTGCTAAGTAACTCTGGAGAGCGACATGCCTTAGGACCCAATTAAACATCGTCCCAGAAGTCGCACTTTATGGTAATCCCGGACCCGGAAAAGGTTTCCGACATTCTTAAATCAGATTAAGCTGTCCCAATGTGCGGACATGGTGGCAAAGCTTAATGCTTAACAAAAGGCTCCATGTTCTTATCGAGATGTAATTTAGTTTGTATATTTTAAAGTTATAATTGTTAACAACGGAATAATGATTTTTAATAAATACATGGACCCCCGATAATCCGGCCCCAGTCTAATCCGGCGCCCCCTGTAATCCGACATGACTTTGAATTATGTTTGACAATCTTCGCTAATGTAGATCACGCAGGTTTGAACAGGTCACAACTCGTACGCGCCACCGCTATTGTGCTCGACTCTCAATTGTTATTTAATTTACTAAATTCGACTTACATAAATTAAGTATGATTTGTCCTTCAAAGTACATATGTACATGTAACATATAGATTCTTATCATTGGATATGTAATTTGTTGGATTACAGAGTACTCTTTTGTAAAAAATTCCGGACTATAGCGGTCTTAGGCAGTGCTCTATAATCCGACAAATTCGATAGTCCGACACTGCCCTGCATAATGTTTGTCGGATTACCGGAGGTCCACTGTACTAATAAAATTGTTTCTGTAAAATGTTAATCATAAAACAAAATTTTCGGAAATTTCTGCATTTCTTTTATTTAACAGTATTGCTATCATATGGTGTATGGATTTTATGCTGTTATAGTCCAATATGTTCAAAATATTACCCTCAGTCCAAATAGTACTTTTTTCTTTGGCAGGCACTTTGAAATTATGAATGATCTTCTTTGGGTAGTGTTACCGACAGTGTCATGCGACTGGGGACAAGATATTTTAATTTTCTCTAAAATTAAATTACGTTTTATACTTGGATAACGAATGAGGGTCTTCTCTAATACCTACTATTTCCGCTACGCTTCAAAACTCAAGACCTTGTTGCCTGCTCACTCTGATAGGAGCATTAGCGGCCTTTTACAAGGTGACGAAAGTTTTAATTACCACAGGCTTTAAGACCTCAAGTTCGTTTAAATATTAAATGAACAAAAGCAGTGTTATAGTTACACATACAAATGTCATCTGTTAACAGCTTCCGTTATCACTATTTGTTCCTTACATTATAAAAACCAGTATATTTCAGTTTAACACTTGTTTATTTGACGATGCCATTGCCATGGCATGCCACATTTTTATAATTTGACGGCGTCTGTCATATTCTCGAACGAATTGTGTTGATTTACCGCCGCGCCACCCATGTCGCGGCACAGAAATAGATATTTTATTAACCATTACTTCCAAACTATGTTTTAATCTTACGATATTCACGTGTGATGTGTTAGTGGATTTATGAATGCTTGTAGGTACAGTAGTCGAAATTAATTCATGTTCTTTTATTTATGCTTATATAAGTTTTGATTATGAATGAAAATGAGTTTGTTCAATTTTTCTTTCGCTTTTACTTTGTAGTTTCTTGTCAGGGGTACAGTAAAGAACATAATGTATTTTTGATCTAGAGATAAAAAGCCGTGTGCAATAGTTAGTATTACATATCATTTATGTAGGTAAAGGTTTTTGACAGCTTCCGTGTCGCAGTGGTATGCGTCGTGGATTTATAAGACGGAGATCCTGGGTTCGATTCCCAGCGGGGCAGGTTGAGATTTTTCTTAATTTGTCTTGGTCTGGCTGGTGGGAGGCTTTCGCCGTTGCAAGTTACCACCCTACCGACAAAGACGTACAGCGAAACGATTTAGCGTGTAGAAACCGAAAGGGGTGTGGATTTCATCCTACTCTTAACAAGTTAGTCCGTTTCCGTCTTAGATTGCATCATCACTTAATATCAGGTGTGATAGCAGTCAAGGCCCAACTTGTAGTAGATAAAAAAAAGCTAGTGGTAAAGGTGCAGTAAATTTAATAGCGCTTAGGTATTTTTTGTGTTTCTAAATGTTTAATGATTTATCCTCGTATGTACGTAATCAAGAAGGTAGGAGTTGTTGTAAATAGTAATAGAACTTAAAAGTAGTAAAGGCTACGTTAGAAGTGGGTACGTTAAAGAGAAGTTAATGAAGTTACATTAGCTGGCTGTGGTCGGTCTGACAAACAAGTAAATTATGTCATTAAATAAATCGCTTCTCTCAAGTTCAGCGCACCCATGTAGCTCTCGTTTCCTGAGTAAACAGGTGAACAAACTGAATTACAAATAAATAATTGTATCATTCAAATGCTTTGCTCGAAAATGTTGTTTACACATGACATCTTGTTCCCCTCTTTTATAAAGAACAGGGGTATTAAACAGTGAGAGCAAATATTGATATTCGATAACACAAATCTTAGGTTTAAATTATTATAATTTGTATAATTAGATTTTCACAAAAAAAACCCGACTGCGTAAAAAGTAGTCTAGGCAATAGTAGATTGTTATACAAGGGGCTAAACAAACACATTATATACGAGGTAGCTTTAGTTTCTAGATGAAGGCGAGGGCGCTAAATACTCTACTTTTCAATACGATTGCCAAAAAATAAAATAGTTATTTAATTTGTTTGTCAATGGTTTTTTTATTCTTTCAGTAGATGCCGCTTGCAATGCTATTAAAATCATATAAAATGAATGCTTTCTTAGCTAATATGCAGATGTAGAGTAACTTGTAACTTTGTTTTTAGATTACATATAAATAATTTATCTATTTATTTTTATATAATTCAATTTTCTTCGAATTATCGATTCAAATCAATTAAAACCATTTTCATTTTTAAAGGGAAATTATTTTATAAAGATCATTCCATTTACGAATTAATTTTTCGTTTAATTGTGGTCTGGTACTCGTAACAGACAAAAAATAAAAGTTCGTTAGCCCCTAGGTCTATATATATAATATATGATATTTTAATTTCGCTGTGGAACGATAATAATATATGACAGAGTTTTGAGCAAGTGAAAATGATATGTATGACCGTTAATTTTAAAGTTTTGTGAAAGGCTCACTAAAATATAAACATTAATGTACTTCTTTTTTACCCGACTGCGTCAGAAGGAGGGTTATGTTTTTCGAGCGTATGTATGTATGTATGTATGTCCATTTCTTCGGCACGCGCTACAGCCTAAACGGCTGAACGGATTTTGACATGAGAGGTGTCGTTGACTTTGTCAAAATTGTGGTAGTGACATAGGCTATATAAATTTTCAAAATGGCGGCTGTAAATGGGGGAAATGTGTGTATTTTTTTCTTTTATCTTAGCAATATGGATACCCATTGAAAGGTCGTAAAAAGACCATTTCAAAAATATAAATATCATATCATGTTTAAATTACGGTTTTAACAAAAAATGTCTAAAAGTATACCAAGTGTACCGTCTCATTTTTACACGCTTTTTATTAGCTTCACTTGTATGTCAGTTTGTCAGTATGTCAGTATGTAACTCTCCGTGGGTAATCTGCGCGCCTGCGGATTTCCTTGGTTCTGGTAGCCGTTTCTCAGACTCCCTCTCCGAAATTGAACTCTATTCCCCGTATTTATGAATATTTATAAATAATTATTTTATTCTCACTAAATAAATAAATTACTAGCGACTGTGTGGCCGAGCGGTTTACGTGCTAATCTTGCAACTGGTACAAACAGTCGTAAAAAGACCATTTCAAAAATATAAATATCATCATCATCATCATCATCATCATCTCAGCCGTGGCGTCCACCGCTGGCATCGGTTTTTCTGCGACTTCCAACGCATCGCTCCCGTGCCGACTGTTGCACGCTCTGGCCAGGTTTCTGTGGTAGTTCCTTGGTCACTGTGCTAAGGGTGGGGCACAGGCAATATGCGGGTACACGTGGATTGCAAGTCAGCCACAGTCGCTGAGCTAGCGGTTAATGAGAGTGTAAATTCTGAGTCAAAATAAGGAGGGATTCGAGCATTGCTCTTTCCATGCCCACGGTGACTCTGAGCCTCTAGAAGCCAAAATTAATTTTTTACACGCTGTTCGAAGACCTTCGTCTTCAGGCACTGAGGAATTTTGGACGAAAAGATGTCACGCAGTTTCCCGAACGCTGCCCAACCGATTATTAGCTTCACTTGTATGTATGTTTGTATATTTGTATATTTGTATGTTTGTAACCGACTTTTTTGGGCGCGAATTTTGACCAAACTTTAAACGGCCAGATTTCGTTTAAACTTTGTGGATTTTAACACGTCGAGGAACCGATGACAATACACTTATTTGATAAAATTATTCCATTTTTCAATTTACAAAATATGATTTTTGTTAATTTATATAATTTTCATCTATAGTCGATAAGGTAGAAACTTAATTTCAATTTTTTATAATTTTTCTAGTCAAAAATACATAATAGTTTAAAAAACTAAAAACACGCTTTTTATAGAAACCCAAACTAAAAAATAGAAAATAAATTTTAATAAATTTAAATTAAGAATAGTGTTAAAAATTTCATTAACTATAAATTAATAATAGTGTAAATAAAAAAAAATATTTTATTTTAAAAAAATGCGAGTGGTGTGTCTTTTTAAGATATTATCAAAATGATAATCACTCTACTCATATCTGTCAATAAAATATTTATAACTATATTGACACCATGCACCCCACGCTTTTTTTTTAAATAAAATAATTTTTTTTTATTTACACTATTATTAATTTATAATTAATGAAAATTTTAACACTATTCTTAATTTAAATTTATTAAAATTTTTTTTCTATTTTTTAGTTTGGGTTTCTATAAAAAGCGTGTTTTTAGTTTTTTAAACTATTATTTATTATACTACAAATTGAAACTAAAAAGTCTCAAATAAAGTTATTATTATAAAAACAAAAAACCCGACTGCTTAAAAGTTAAGAACTGAAAAAAGAAAAACAAGGATCACTATATCTACTTATATAAAATTCTAAATTTTTTATGGTGTTGCAGGCGGTGACAAAAGTAGTTTTGGTAGATCTTTCTTTCCCAGGTAGTAAAGTATTTTGTCCACGCCTGCAGCACCATAAAGTATTTAACATTAATGTACTTCTTTTTCTTATTTTATGTTAGCTTATGTTTGTATAGTTACTCATATTTGCATATTTCATTAATAATTATTATATTTCAGCATGCCTTTAACAAAATCTTAAAATTTAGAGATATGCTAGTTTTTGTTATATCTACACAATGTTAACATTAAACTCAAAAGGTTTTAAAATTTATCCTTACATTTCCAATACATAATATTTTAACAAAATGTTTAAAAACTCATAATGTAATATTTTCTGGCCCGTTTCCAAAATATTTCAACTGATAATATTGTTCATTTCACAATAACTCTCGAATAATATTGTAAAAATTTAACGGAGCATTGTTTACATTACAAGAAATTTTTACATTGATGTATATTTTAATGTTATGTTTGTTTTTTTTTATGTTCTCGACTGCTTCGTTGGTCCAGTTAGCTTAGTTAGCCTAAGTGGCTGCAGATACCGAGTTCCTCAGTTTGTTCCTGGGTTAGGTATGAAATAATACAGATATTTTCCTTCTCCTGTTGGCAGCATTGTATAATCTGTTTGAAAAGACTATAGAAATATAGTGGCCTTATTTGCTGTATTGTGGTACCGCGTTTAAACTAAAAATAATTCAATCTTCTGAGCATTTTAAGACCGCCAACTTTCGTTGGAGAAACGTAGTAGGTAACCCTTAGCTTGGAGGAGGCTTGGAACGTATACAGATTGTATTTCGATCGATAATAGTGCCGGTAATTAACCATCTGAAACATTTCTTTTATAATTGTGTGTGAAATAAATAAAAAAATTGATCATGAAGAACATGACAAATAAAACAGATAGATGTATCATGGTGATATTTTTTTTTATACTAAAATTGCCCTTGACTGCTATCACACCTGATGTTAAGTGATGTTTTTAATATAAAAACAAAAATATTAACTTTTTATAAAATAAAGCAGCGATTACTAATTAATAAATAATTATTTTGAACAATGATGTATTTATTTAAATAAAAATCAATAATGCAGTCTTAATTGGCCACGATGGAAACGGGCTAACTTGTTAGGAGTGGGACCAACACTACACCCCTTTCGGTTTCTACACGACATCGTACCGGAACGCTTAATTACTTGGCGATAAGTCTTTGTCGGTAGGGTGGTAACTACCCGGCGATAGCCTCCCACCAGCCAGACCAAGACAAATTAAGAAAAATCTCAATCTGCCCCGCCGGGAGTCATACTGTTTGACTATTGTAAGAATCGGCGCGTAATGTTTAATACTGTAATAAGTAATTACTGTAATAATGTTTCATTTTGATCATATTTGATGTCTTAAAAATCGAACCCAGGACCTCCATCATATAAATCCACCGCGCATACCACTGCACCACGGAGGTCGTCACAAATCGTCGATTCTTTTAATATGTTTAGGTATGTTAAAAATATACAGAAAAAATTAATAACAAATTTCGGATTTCCTGGAGCCCATCTCCATTAATCTGAATTCAAGCAGGCTTCCGTGTAAGCAATTTAGAAAAAGCAAGGTTTAGAAGTATTGGCTCTTCTAATATTATCAACCAGACTATTGAGTATTGCTGATTGGGTTCAGCTATTGAAATCTTAATTATATATACTCTAGATGCAAGAACATCTCATTGACTCTAAAAATCTGGTGTAAGTTCGATCAAAGTTCATTTCATGTAATCAAAACAAGTTATGTGAAATACGCGAACATTTGTTACAAACTTATGTTCTTAGTTTACCAATATTGAACAAAACCCTTAGTACGAGGTCGCATACACCGATTTCGTCTACGGTTTTCTAATATCGAATTAAAGTGAATACGATCGACACGTATGTCTGAGCTGGGCACAAAAATTGTTATTTACGTCATAGTTTAGTAAAATTAATCAGTTTTATTTATGTACAAACCATGATTTCATAGAAATGAATACATGGTTTTACAAAAAACACAAAATAAATAATTTTAATACCTAGGAGAATAATACTGAAAAAGGCCGGCAAAAATAAATAATTAAAGACAATATTGTTAACTCGGTAAGTAATGTTCGTACTAATAATAAAGTACTAGAGGAAAGGAGGTATCTGTTTCCATTACACCTATATGTAAGTAAACATTTGTTTAATAGTAAATATATTTTATTAACCCTTGACGCAAAAACGACGGGGTGTTATAAGTTTGACGTGTCTGTGTAAATGTGTATGTGTCTGTCTGTGGCATCAAAACTCCCAAACGGATGATCCGATTTTAATGCGGTTTTTTTGTTTGAAAGGAGAGTGTTCTTAGCTACGTTCGGTGGAAATCGGTTCAGGTCTTCAAGGTCATCAGGACGTTTGTTAGGTGTGATAGAAATATTACACGCTCAGTTTGCTTGAAAGCATGTGTGTGATCTGACATTTGAAACACTAATGTCTTCTGGAACCACTGAGTTGGTATGATGATAATGCTCGAAGGTAGGAGACGTAACCGTGGTCTACCTTTTTAGTAAACCCATCGAGTTTGGGCTCGTTGAATTTATCTTGACTGGTTCTTTTCATGTTTCTAATTGGCGAGGACCTGATGCTGGAAATGGGATGTGGCATATGAAACCCTGGAATACCGGAATGAAACGGATAAACCGATTTATATTTTTGCTGAAGAATGACCAAAATTTAATCTTTATAGCTAGATAGCACCTTGAACTATAATTATTCATCTGTTTTAACAGATGCTATTGACAGACTTTTTCTATTTATGCGGTATTTCTTGTAATTTCTTTTTTTAAACTAATCGATAACTTTGTTGCAAAATCTGTATCTTGTTTTAATGTAAATATCTTTTAACGTCATGAAAGGGCTTGAATAGTAGAATACTACACTATGAAAAGTTTAAAATCCAAGATGGCCACCACAAAAAAATAGTAAATTTGATTTTAGTCGGGGGTTTTTAAATTTTTAATTTAATAGTTATAAAAAGAAATATTAGAAGTGTGGGACTGAAACCACCTGTTGTTTTTCCTAACGTACGTTGTGATTTGAAGCGCATTACTGATTATTTTTCAGATTGTCTGCTATACATAAAATTATAAAATACATCACATATTGTTTCAATATTTACATATACATTTAACTTAATTTCATATAGTTTGTATGTAGTTGTGTTTTATGAAGCGACGTCCGTTGGTAACGGGAACGCGTCCAGTCACAGCGCGTGCGTCCGGCATCTGGTCGTCTCATTAATTCTCTCGACTAACACTAGCCGCGCTCTGTGTGAGTGTGACACTACTCGTTCGTTATCCTCGCGTATGTTCTATTGTTTCGTGACGCGACGTCCGTGGGTAGCGGGAACGCGTCCAGTCACGCTTCCGGCATCTGGCCGTCTCATTAATTCTCTCGACGAACACTAGCCGCGCTCTGTGTGGGAGTGACACCAATTGTTTGTTATCCTTGCGTGTGTTCTATTGTTTCGTGACGCGACGTCCGTGGGTAACGGGAACGCGTCCAGTCACGCGTCCGGCATCTGGCCGTCTCATTAATTCTCTCGACAAACACTAGCCGCGCTCTGTGTGAGAGTGACACCACCTGTTTGTTATCCTTGCGTGTGTTCTATTGTTTCGTGACGCGACGTTCGTGGGTAACGGAAACGCGTCCAGTCACAGCGCGTGCGTCCGGCATCTGGCCGTCTCATTAATTCTCTTGACAAACACTAGCCGCGCTCTGTGTGAGAGTGACACCACTTGTTTGTTATCCTTGCGTATGTTCTATTGTTTCGTGACGCGACTTCCGTGGGTAACGGGAACGCGTCCAGTCACAGCGCGTGCGTCCGGCATCTGGCCGTCTCATTAATTCTCTCGACAAACACTGGCCGCGCTCTGTGTGAGAGTGTCACCACTTGTTTGTTATCCTTGCGTGTGTTCTATTGTTTCGTGACGCGACGTCCGTGGGTAACGGGAACGCGTCCAGTCACAGCGCGTGCGTCCGGCATCTGGCCGTCTCATTAATTCTCTCGACAAACACTAGCCGCGCTCTGTGTGAGAGTGACACCACCTGTTTGTTATCCTTGCGTGTGTTCTATTGTTTCGTGACGCGACGTCCGTGGGTAAGGAACTCATTAATTCTCTTGACAAACACTAGCCGCGCTCTGTGTGAGAGTGACACCACTTGTTTGTTATCCTTGCGTATGTTCTATTGTTTCGTGACGCGACTTCCGTGGGTAACGGGAACGCGTCCAGTCACAGCGCGTGCGTCCGGCATCTGGCCGTCTCATTAATTCTCTCGACAAACACTGGCCGCGCTCTGTGTGAGAGTGTCACCACTTGTTTGTTATCCTTGCGTGTGTTCTATTGTTTCGTGACGCGACGTCCGTGGGTAACGGGAACGCGTCCAGTCACAGCGCGTGCGTCCGGCATCTGGCCGTCTCATTAATTCTCTCGACAAACACTGGCCGCGCTCTGTGTGAGAGTGACACCACTCGTTTGTTACCCTAACGTATGTTGCGTTGAAGTGCAGTAACAACTGTAGTGACTGCTGTTAATACTTAATGTTGTATTAATCGCAATATAATTATTTAAACAAATTACTCCTACGTAGCTTGTTTGTGAATCTAGAAAGCGATAAATTCAAAATCTACTATATGGGAGTATAACATTAGCAACTTCCCGATTCCGCGCCGGTACTGAAGGAAGGATAATATAAATCTAAATGTATAAAAAGAATATACTAAGTTAGTCGGTGGAGCGAGCGAGTGTTGCACTGGTGGCCGCGCGGTAGACCGCACGCTCGCCGGAGAGACGACATCGAAGCGGTCGCAGGTCGCATATGGACGAGGCTTGCTACCCACAGAGCAAGGTTGGGTATGGTGGAGGAGGCCTTTACCCACAAATAAGTACCCAAAGTAATATGAAAACAGCAATTATGAACTTCTAAATATAAAATTTTGTTTTAAAAAAAAAGTCATGTATAAAATAAAAATTAGTTTCTTAGATTTTATCTATATTATTGTACTTTGGTTTTGGAATTAAATGGCTTATTATTATTCTATCATTTATTTATTTACATTTCTTTTTAAATTTTCAACAATGCTTGTAAAACAATTATAAAAACACTATTAAAAATTTATAAAAAAATTCATTCCGCCTGCTGCGGGGCCCAGGGGTCCAAGCAACCGGTGGTCAGGGCTCCAAAGTGAGGAACCTCCTCACAATACACGCCGTTTCAAGAATTACTGCCTTCTGTATCCGACCCTTGATCCAACAATTAAGCGAAAGCTTTTTAAGATGTTCGTCAAAGCTTTTCGCTATAAGACCGTTGACTGAAACGACTATAGGAACAATCATTGTTGAATCAACATTTTCACAGCTTTCACCAGATTATCGTCATGTGGAACAGTAATATCAACAATCATTGCACGGCGCGTTAATCGATCAATTATCACTATATCAGGTCTATTGGCTACAATATACCTATCAGTGATAATTGTTCGATCCCAGTAGAGCAACGCACTGCTATTTTCAAGAACTGACGCTGGGTCGTACCTATAGTAAGGCACCTCAAAATCGACAAGGCCATACTGAAGAGCAAGTTGTTGGTGGATTATCTTGGCTACTTGATTATGCATTATATGAGATTATATTAGCCATTAGCAAGATGAAAACACCCGGAAACTATATGTCTGAGGGATTCCCCAGGCTGATGACACGCTCGACATATGTCTAGAGTGCCATCTTTCATAATATGTTTCCGGTAGTTTCTTGTCTTGATAACCTCAAGTTGGCAGAGTTAACTTATAAGTAATTATCAATGTACTTATCTAGAAACATAATTAATATTATGTTAAACCTAATTTTATACCCATCGCTTATCAACTTCCGATTAAATTATGAAACACAAAATATCCTTATTATATGCGATATTAACAAAATTTAAAACTTTCTTTACAATTTTTTAATTCATTTTTAAAATGTAGGCTTAAGAAAATAAAAAAAGCAAATGTTATCTCGTCCGTCCTAATGACAGAAATTTAATTAAGAGATCACTATCGCTCTACTCAAAGGGCCCATGGCGTTAATTAGAAAATAAAAAGCGCTCTTTCAATGAGTCCAAAAGAAATTCGACGCGAAGGATAACAGTAATCAGCATTTCATTGAAAAGGGAATTTCTTAAGTAAGTTTTATTTGTTCGTACATTTCGGTTAAGTGCTCTCTGGCTATGGAAGTCAAAAAAGAAATCCGTTTATTTAGATAGGCTTATACAAATTCAAAACCTTCTTTGTAGAGGTTTGGAATTAATCTGTGTTCATTGTAAAAAGTTAATAATATATTTTTTTTGCTATGTTTTGCGAAACGTCGACGAATCGCAGCGACAAAGTCACCCATATCCGACAGAAAACCTACGTACATTTCATTCCGAAACTGAAGTATCCTCAGGAGATCATCATCATCATCATCATTATCAGCCTATTAACGGCCACTACAGGGCCAGGCCTCCCTCCTTATAGCAGAGGGGTATGGAGCGTACACCCACCACGCTGCTCCAATGCGGGATGGCGGGCTTAGGGTGAAAATGTTTCATTTATTAACGATCACTATCAGATGTTGATGATAGTGACCGGGACCGACGGCTTAACGTACTCTCCGTGGCACGGGTGTGTAACACCACCAATTTCCAAACTCTGGGCTTGGAATGTACTGAACATTTCATAGAAGAAAAAGCTCAGAATTATTATATACAGACCCGACCCAGGAATCGAACCCAGGACCTCGTTATCGAAGCCACATAGGCTAACCACTAGACCAACGAGGCAGTCAGGAGATGTTGACTCTATAATGTGTGTGGCGACCTCCTTTCGACGATGGTTTCAAGATCCCTGCCTGGCAAGTTGGAATTCGTTTAAAAAAAATATTTGAATTCGAAATATTATTAGAACTAAAATTTTCATGATGAACGTCATCGAGATGCAGACGGAAACCTCTGGGGGCAACGGGTCACAAAAATGTTTATTTGTAATAATTTGTATTGCTTTTACATATATTTATAATATAGTCCTATTCCGAGCTTGTGTCTCATTCGGCCAAGCAACCTTTCCCAAATGTTTAGTCGCGATGTCAACTGCGAAGTTCTTTATTTGATCCGTATGTTGCTACAAATGCTGAATGATCATAGCGGAAGTATTTCGGAGGAGTTCGTTGCAAAAAGATGACGGGACAAGCAAGTGGGCGCCTTATTATATAATCATCACCTAGTAGATGGCTGTTAGAGACGCAAAAAGCTCTGAATTATTATGTAATTGTGTAAAGGACAGAAAAGAAGCATACGTGGGAATTCATAAAAGTCGATACGATACTTGGCTAAAACGTCATACGTCGGCAATTCGAGTGCCTGCGTCAGCAAAACCGATAATTCCTCTGAAATAAATAATAAGATCAATGCGATGCATGCAGTTCTTACGATGCTTAAATGACGCCTTCCTTTAATACGTCTTTCCGAAAGTTTAAACCGTGCGTGTTTTTGTATTGACCCCAGCCCCTACAATGGCTCTACAAGAAGACGGAGTAAAAAAGACGTGTGGCACTCCGAGATTGCCGTGGCTATTGCATAGCATTTTTTATCAACTTATGTTTACCTTCCGACGTCATCGGGACCGTGGCCTAGCGGTAAGGAGAACACCTTTTTAAAAACGAAAAAACCTAACACCCCCTGAGTATCAAAAACATACATTAGTTAAAAAAAAATTAATGACTTTTTGAAATATCACGCTTGAAAAAAAAAATTCGTAACCGACGGGATTCGAACCCGTGTCTCTCTGGCAATCTGGGCACTTAGAGCGCCTTACCACTAAGCCACGTTCCTCGATGACGTCGTTGCCGAAATTGTGCTTTTGATATTATGTTTTTAATACTCAGGGAGTGTTAGGTTTTTTCGTTACGGAATTTCTGTATTCGGTCTCCACGCTCAAGGCCCGCGATAGAAGCTATGCAATAGCTTAAAAATATTACCCTGCCTCTAACGCGGTCGACTAAAAACCGTCAAAACTCTGTTTAGATGCGTTATCTTAATTTCACTATCATCTAATATCACGGCAAAAAGAGAACGTCCGATTTCTGTAAAATATTCATCGTCTTTCTTCTTTAATTGAAACTTCGTTAACCACGAAATGCAGGCTATTAATATACTTTATTAGTATTAAGTATTTATACACTGCCAAAGTTCCAGCTGACTCATTTCGAAAATATCACCGGAATATTCAGAACTAGTTATTTTAAGCTAACGGATGATATACCGCGGATGTCACAGCTTATGGACTCTGAAAATAACTTATAGAGATTTAGTGTAATCTTATTTAGATTTGCCGGCTAATATTCAGCGCTTTTACACATACATGCAGTTGTTTCCAATTACCTAGCTACTGCAATGTACTGCTTCGCTGATCCACTGGTTACTGTATGTGTCCTAGGTTTGAGTCTCCAGCCGGGATATTCCAAGAAAACTTCATTGGTAGCTCGGAGTTGGGACGTTGGTGGTATTATATATAGAGGTCATTAAGCAAGTTATATATGAATACTTAACATCTGATAGTCGTCGTTAGTAGCCAAATTATCATTGGTACTGGGCGGCGTGTGCCTGAATTTCAAATTCCCAGTCCTATAAGCATAAGGTAGTGTTTTAATAACAAGTATTTAAAATGCGTAATAGAAATACAAATATTTATTTTGTGTTTGTATTTTAATTAAGAATGTAATTTGTAATTATTGTTATTTCAAAAAACTAACTCTGAGGTATTTTGTAGTTTGTATTTTAAATACCTATGAAATATAATATGAACATAAATATATTCAGGCATCTTATGTATGGGCGTGTTATGCAAAAATAGCGGTATTTGGCTCCACTGAACTTGGATTAAAACATTCGTTAGTGTTTATTGTCAAATTGACGTCAACAAACATAGATTAAAGACAACTAGATAGAGCCCATAGCGTGTCCACTCGTGAGACAGCAAATCAGCCTTATTGACGTGACATGTCAACATTTAAAGTACATCATAAAACGTTATGTTTTAAAATATTGTAAAATACGAAATATTACTTTATATAAGATAGTAAACGCATAATACATGAAATTTGCTAAAAAATAACATATCTAAGCTTTAAATCATCAATCAATGAAGTTTATGCCTACTTACGTATGAAACGTAATTCCTTCGATTTCCTGTTCGCTGCGACTGTTGCAGCCGAAAATATTACAACCCACCATAGCACGATAACGTTTAAATTAATATCGTAACCGCAAAGTTATATTATTTATCAGCAAATTTAATAAAAAGCTAATAATTGCTCAGATATGTCCCTTGTCTGTCACAAACTCCACTCTTGACAAACAATAAAAACGAACACGCTGAAAGGGACAAAAAATAATCTTGTGTCACTTTCTAATGAAGGCCGAATGAAATAAGTCTGTCACGATCTTGAACCTACAGCCGCATTATGACTCCATCTAGTAGTCTTTAATCTATGTCAACAAACGACCCTACGACGTCAATTTAACATATTAAAAAAAATAAACTTGTGTCAAATTGGGTTGTTAAGGTTGGGTTGTTAAGTGAAACGGTTAACACCAGATTGTATTTTGTAATTTGCATTTTGTATTTTAAATACATATGAGAAGTTTGTAACCTGTATTTTCATTAAATCAGAGCAATTATTTTGCCCAGCCCTGCTTATAAAGAAGGCGTGACTTTATAGTTGGCTGTTAAAATAAACTGACACTGGACAGGTTTCAATAATTTTTTCTTTTTTTGTTTTTCTAAGCTCTTGGTTCTAGTAATCTCAAATAATGTTAAATCACTATTGCTAATTTTGATCTTAGATTAACCCAAATATAAAATTGTAAATTGCCCCGAACTCTCGACCTCGCTGTTATAAAGTAAGCCAATGAAACTAAACCAGGAAATTTAAAATATTTATAAAATGTGTTTATAATGTAACTACGCTATCCCACTATAATGTATCATTTTCACGGCGGCAATTCCCTTTGTCTTCAAAATATTTGCATCCGCTTAACTGCCTTGTGTTACGAAATATGTAAAGCCTTTGTTTATAATGGACCGCCACTTATTGCTATTTAGGTACATTGCGGGCTGTTACTGCCTGTGTTCTGTGCAAGAGCGCAATAGCCGAAGTAAAATACAAGTGGATACATCACGTGGGTATCTATTTTACCTGGCATATCACACTCATAATATTATTTTATGTCTTTCGAAGTAATCAAAACAAAGTTTTAGTCTCTAATCAAAGTACAAACATTATCAGGTCGTTAGAAAAGAGATTAAACAACCAGATTTGGATTTATCTAACTAAATGTATTTACGCTTGAATACCTGAAGTCCTAAACAAAATACACAAATAAAATTTAGTACGTCTCGAATCAGTTTTTGCCGGCCTCTGTAGTGCAGTGGTATGCACAGTGTATGTTTAAGACGTTCCTGGGTTCGATTCTCGGCTGAGCCGATTAAGATTTTCTAAATTGGTCTAGGTCTGATTGATGGAAGGCTTCGGCCGTGGTTAGTTGCCACCCTACCGACAAAGACGTTCCGTCAAGTGAGTTAACGTTCCGGTACGATGTCGCGTAGAATCCGGATAGGGTGTGGATTTCATACTAATCTTGCTAAATTAGCCCGCTTCTATCTTAGACTGCATCAACACTTACCATCAAGTGTAATTGCAAACAAGGACTAACTTACAATGAATAAAAAACAAAGAATTGGTTTTATTTTGATAGATTTCTATTTCAAACTGTCAAAGTAGGTAACTTGATTCGATAACCACTTAGATTTAATAAGCAGTTATTCGTTTTAAACATTAAATAGCTTAAAAACGAATATTGCTAAAAAAAAGGAATAGTCTAATTAAAGTAATTGTAAAAAATTAAAAAATAACACTAAGATTAGGTTACATTTTTAAAGTCCAAATATTCTTAATAAGCAAGCAATGAACACAAGGTTCACGCACTGCGTTAATTGCGCAAATTGATGGGCACATAAATCGCTACGTCTGAACGAGCTCTAAATTAACCGACGGATGCCCAAACGAAGATGAAGCGACGGCATGCTGTCTCGCTCTGCTCTTATTTATAAAAGCCTAGTCAGGCAAGGGCAGGATGGATCACTTGCGGAAACTATCATTATTGTGGAAACATAAAGGAAATATATTTTCATAAACTCAACAAAGTTAATCTATTTGAGTTCAGGTAAATTTACTATATACTATAAGAGAAACACCGCTAACTGATTAATCACGAAATCTCGGAAACTATACACCCGATACTCCATAAACATAAACTTAAAATTTAGCATAGTAACATTTTATAATGTCGGCGTTCATTAAGAATGGGTTTTCCGATATTTTAATGGGAACTGGATCAACGTGGATGAAACCACAGGGCATAACAATTTTTTTTATTTGCATAAGTAAGCCATGAACACAAGGTTCACGTAACGCGGTAATTGCGCAAATTGATGGGCACATAAATCGCTTCTTCTGAACGAACTCTAAATTAACCGACGGATGCTCAAACGAAGATATAGGGGTTGTATGCTTTCCCGCTCTACTCGTATTTATAAAAGCTTAGCCGGGTAAAGGCAGGATGGATCACTTGCGGAAACAATAATTATTATAGAAACACGCGGTTTTCACACACATCGGATTACCATCTATATATGAGTAGAATCTTATATTTAAAAGTAAAATAATATTTTATTTACTGGCTATTTGTTTTTGTTAATTGACCGTATGCTGACTCACTCTACTCGTATTTATAAAAGCTTAGCCGGGTATAGGCAGGATGGATCACTTGCGGAAACAATAATTATTATAGAAACACGCGGTTTTAACACACATCGGATTACCATCTATATATAAGTAGAATCTTATATTTAAAAGTAAAATAATATTTTATTTACTGGCTATTTGCTTTTGTTAATTGACCGTATGCTGACGCACTCTACTCGTATTTATAAAAGCTTAGCCGGGTAAAGGCAGGATGGATCACTTGCGGAAACAATAATTATTATAGAAACACGCGGTTTTTCACACACATCGGATTACCATCTATATATGAGTAGACTCTTATATTTAAAAATAAAATAATATTTATTATACTAAAATAATATTTGCCTTTATTAATTGACCGTATGCTGACTCCCTCTGCTCTTATTTATAAAAGCCTAGCCGGGTTACGGGCAAAATGGATCACTTGCGGATTCAATAATAATTATTGTGGAAACGTAATATATTATTATCTACTTGTACCTATTATATTAACACGCCACTTCATCAGATTCTATGTTCTTTAATTTTGACAAGTGAATTAAACTACTATACATTTTTTTAATTCTAACTTTTTTTTTATTTTGTAACTAGGAATCTGCATGGAATTTGGCTTTACAAATAAAAATCTTTCTATTAAAAATCCAATCTTAAAAAACAAAGTATTTTTTTTTGAAGCTATACTAAATCTACCTGAAACAATTGTTCGAAAATTAACGTTAAACTGAGAGATAGAAAAAATTAAAAATAATTCTATGGATGAATCAAAAGTAAGAACAACTACAATATCACGGTACTTCTATTTTTGAAAGGCGGTCTGACTTTAGATGTACTCGTGAAACTTCATTACAAATGTGTTTGTCTAAACCTAGGACCGTCAGCACAGCAATAACGCATTGTTAAAGCTCTATCGAAACCAAAAGGTACTAGAACAACACCAATAATACAAATTTGGGTTGTCGGTACTATACACCTAAGTAGTACAAAAAACTACGGCAAAAACAGTAAAATTATCACAAGTTTACAAACAAGCGAGTACAAGGGTAAAAGTATTCATTATGTCGTGTTCTTCCTTAATGTCGGTCCCGGAGCAGTAATATAATCAACGTAAATATCCTCACAGGAGACTGCTATAATGAGAAATCGGGTTAGGGAAAGTTACAGGATTTCTGAATCACGAACAAGGGTGGGTATATTGGTATAACTGTGTTTTATGAGCGATTTCACTTAATGAGCTCCCAAATTTTGGATAAAATCTTATTTTCCGTGGTACCTACCTAATTCGATAAAAGCAGGTTGGATGAATTTCTGGAAAGATTATTGATAATTGTTTAAGGATTGCGACAGCCGGATGCCGCTTTAAATTTCTATCACGCCTGATCCATGAGGGATAGATTTAAGTAACAAGGTTATATTTACTGTTTCCTTTACACCACACACAAACGATTGTATATGTGATGTAGCTCGCCATGAATCTAATTTCATATAAGACAAGAAGAGTCGTTGTGACTGACTGTCAGCTAGCCTTTCTCTTTCTCTTATGCATACGGCACCGTTAGGCCTCGCAGTGCGCTAACCGTACTTAAGTTATCACTTATGTCGGGCGTCCCGAGACTCACTCGTTTTTTTATTATTTTCTATTAGCTCCGCATATTATGAGATACCATGTCCCCAGTAATCAGTCAGTTTAAAAAAATAATAAAATGTAACTTTAAGTGTCGTGGTGTCGTTGCCATGACGGTCCCCTCACTGATAACTTACGAAGGTTTGGCCAGTACCAGTGGGTATCTATTTTACCTGGCATATCACACTCATAATATTATTTTATATCTTTCGAAGTAACCAAAACAAAGTTTTAGTCTCTAATCAAAGTACAAACATTTTCAGGTCATTAGAAAAGAGATTAAACAAACAGATTTGGATTTATCTAACTAAATGTATTTACGCTTGAATACCTAAACAAAATACACAAATAAAATTTAGTACGTCTCGAATCAAGTTTTTGCCGGCCTCTGTAGTGCAGTGGTATGCACAGTGTATGTTTAAGACGGAGTTTCTGGGTTCGATTCTCGGCTGAGCCGATTATGATTTTCTGAATTGGTCTAGGTCTGATTAATGGAAGGTTTCGGCCGTGGTTAGTTGCCACCCTACCGGCAAAGACGTTCCGTCAAGTGAGTTAACGTTCCTGTACGATGACGTGTAGAAACCGGATAGGGTGTGGATTTCATACTAATCTTGCTAAATTAGCCCGCTTCTATCTTAGACTGCATCAACACTTACCATCAAGTGTAATTGCAAATAAGGACTTAAATTTTAATTTTAATATTGAATAAAAAAACAAAGAGTTGGCTTATTTTGATTTTTAATGCAAACTGTCAAAGTAGGTAAGTTGATTCAATAACCACTTAGATTTAATAAGGAGTTATTCGTTTTAAAGGTTAAATAGCTTATAAACAAATATTGCAAAATAAGGAATATTCTAATTAAGGAAGTTGTAAAAAATTCAAAAAACACTAAGATTAGATTACATTTTTAAAGTCCAAATATGCTTAATAAGTAAGCAATGAACACAAGGTTCAGGCAGTGCGTTAATTGCGCAAATTGATGGGCACATAAATCGCTACGTCTGAACGAGCTCTAAATTAACCGACGGATGCCCAAACGAAGATGAAGCGACGGCATGCTGTCTCGCTCTGCTCTTATTTATAAAAGCCTAGTCAGGCAAGGGCAGGATGGATCACTTGCGGAAACTATCATTATTGTGGAAACATAAAGGAAATATATTTTCATAAACTCAACAAAGTTAATCTATTTGAGTTCAGGTAAATTTACTATATACTATAAGAGAAACACCGCTAACTGATTAATCACGAAATCTCGGAAACTATACACCCGATACTCCATAAACATAAACTTAAAATTTAGCATAGTAACATTTTATAATGTCGGCGTTCATTAAGAATGGGTTTTCCGATATTTTAATGGGAACTGGATCAACGTGGATGAAACCACAGGGCATAACAATTTTTTTTATTTGCATAAGTAAGCCATGGATACAAGGTTCACGTAACGCGGTAATTGCGCAAATTGATGGGCACATAAATCGCTTCTTCTGAACGAACTCTAAATTAACCGACGGATGCTCAAACGAAGATATAGGGGTTGTATGCTTTCCCGCTCTACTCGTATTTATAAAAGCTTAGCCGGGTAAAGGCAGGATGGATCACTTGCGGAAACAATAATTATTATAGAAACACGCGGTTTTCACACACATCGGATTACCATCTATATATGAGTAGAATCTTATATTTAAAAGTAAAATAATATTTTATTTACTGGCTATTTGTTTTTGTTAATTGACCGTATGCTGACTCACTCTACTCGTATTTATAAAAGCTTAGCCGGGTATAGGCAGGATGGATCACTTGCGGAAACAATAATTATTATAGAAACACGCGGTTTTAACACACATCGGATTACCATCTATATATAAGTAGAATCTTATATTTAAAAGTAAAATAATATTTTATTTACTGGCTATTTGCTTTTGTTAATTGACCGTATGCTGACTCACTCTACTCGTATTTATAAAAGCTTAGCCGGGTAAAGGCAGGATGGATCACTTGCGGAAACAATAATTATTATACAAACACACGGTTTTCACACACATCGGATTACCATCTATAAATGAGTAGACTCTTATATTTAAAAATAAAATAATATTTATTATAGTAAAATAATATTTGCCTTTATTAATTGACCGTATGCTGACTCCCTCTGCTCTTATTTATAAAAGCCTAGCCGGGTTACGGGCAAAATGGATCACTTGCGGATTCAATAATAATTATTGTGGAAACGTAATATATTATTATCTACTTGTACCTATTATATTAGCACGCCACTTCATTCAGATTCTATGTTCTTTAATTTTGACAAGTGAATTAAACTACTATACATTTTTTTAATTCTAACTTTTTTTTTAGTTTTGTAACTAGGAATCTGCATGGAATTTGGCTTTACAAATAAAAATCTTTCTATTAATAATCCAATCTTAAAAACAAAGTATTTTTTAAATCTACCTGAAACAGTTGTCCGAAAATTAACGTTAAACTGAGAGATAGAAAAAATTAAAAATAATTCTATGCAAGTATCAAAAGTAAGAACAACTACAATGTCACGGTACTTCTATTTTTGAAAGGCGGTCTGACTTTAGATGTACTCGTGAAACTTAATTACAAATGTGTTTGTCTAAACCAAGGACCGTCAGCACAGCAATAACGCATTGTTAAAGTTCTATCGAAACCAAACGGTCTTTCAAAACTAGGACAATACCTATAATACAAATTTAGGTTGATGGTACTACATACCTAAGCAGTACAAAAAACTACGGCAAAAACAGTAAAATTATCACAAGTTTACAAACAGGCGAGTACAAGGGTAAAAGTATTCATTATGTCGTGTTCTTCCTTAATGTCGGTCCCGGAGCAGTAATATAATCAACGTAAATATCCTCACAGGAGACTGCTATAATGAGAAATCGGGTTAGGGAAAGTTACAGGATTTCTGAATCACGAACAAGGGTGGGTATATTGGTATAACTGTGTTTTATGAGCGATTTCACTTAATGAGCTCCCAAATTTTGGATAAAATCTTATTTTCCGTGGTACCTACCTAATTCGATAAAAGCAGGTTGGGTGAATTTCTGGAAAGATTATTGATAATGTCTTAAGGATTGCGACAGCCGGATGCCGCTTTAACGTGCATTTCTATCACGCCTGATCCATGAGGGATAGATTTAAGTAACAAGGTTATATTTACTGCTTTCTTTCACCACACACAAACGATTGTATATGTGATGTTGCTCGCCATGAATCTAATTTCATATAAGACAAGAACAGTCGTTGTGACTGACTGTCAGCTAGCCTTTCTCTTTCTCTTATGCGTACGGCACCGTTATGCCTCGCAGTGCGCTAGCCGTACTTAAGTTATCACTTATGTCGGGGGTCCCGAGAGTCGAGACTCACTCGTTTTTTTATCATAAAATCTAACTTTAAGTGTCGTGGTATCGTTGCCATGACGGTCCCCTCACTGATAACTTACGAAGCTCTGGCTAGTACTGTTTCTTAATCCGTAACAAATTGCTTGCTGTGTTTTCTAATAACATATTACGTATCGATGAATTGCATAGCCTAAAGTATAATAACCATTTATTAAGCCCATAATTCTGGGCAGATTTAGTGCAGTTATATGCATACGAGTAAATAATCTAATAGTATGAAATGCTTTGTTTGATTTATCTCGTAATGTAATTGGCTGTTTTAATTAAATAAAAAATTCTAAGCAAAGAATATTTTTTTATCTAATTTAGTTACTGTTGTCCTTGTACCATTCATTAGCGAAATTACCCACTGAAAGAAAATAAACGTTGCTAATTGGCTACCATTTAACTTAATTGTAGCAACCGGGGACGGTCAAGTATACGTATATATGTACTTCTCATAAGGAAAAAACTTACTTAACGTAATTACTTAAATAAAATGTGGAGATAGTTTAATCACATGATTCGCTAATGTATAATTATAAACCATTGTCAGAACAAAGTCACAGAATAAAGACGTTCGTATAGATTTGGGTGCAGTAACAGGGTGACAACACTATTACTTTTGTATGTGTAATGGAAAGAATCGGAGCCGGACGAACTATAGTGAAACATACGGTGATGTATGGTGTGACATCAAAATCAGTACGTCGATTTATAAAATACATGGTACGAACATCTCGTCAATCATCCGACCTATCAGTACGACTGTTAGTCCAATACTACAACATCTTATTGGAGAATTCCGATTTCTGTTACATCCCCTTTGCAACTGTATATCGGCTTTAAAATTGACGTGCAATTTGGAGAATAAGTCTATATTTGAAACAAACATCGTTGACAGCAACCACTCATTTAATAATGTAAAGATCATCACCGCATCGCACCAACAACATTTTAAGCACTTGTCTACAGAAGTGTATACTAACAAATATATCCAAAGTGAGACAGACTTCCTAAAGTAGATAAATAAACAACTTCACAGACACACAAGTTACACAATGCAGACACACAAGTTACATTTTCTACAATGCGTCTCATCTGTCTTGTTTTATGTTTCTACGCCAGTGTGTGACTCTAAGACTTATGAAACTTATTGTATAAAAAGTAAATATAACATTTTAGTGAACATCTTATATAATTATGAAACTTACATAAAACGAAAATGTTATTTTTTGATAAACATGAATAATATAAGCCATTACAAGTACTAAAATTTTCTGTCACATTAAAATACTGAAAATTACGGAGGCAGTATTTTAAAGTAAATATGCTCATTTTCTTGTCATTCGTCTGAATAAAAAGTTAAACGAAATACCGAAAGTCTGCCAAATGTTCATAGCCTAGCTTCGTTAGGAAAAAGTAAATTTTGCTTTCTTTCTATTGTATTTATGCTTTTCTATTTTAAAAATGTTATGAGTGTCTTGTTACATATATTTTTAAAAGTCAATTAAAGCGTTTGAACTTTTTGACTTTGAGTTACTAAATTACACGTACACAGTCGCAATAGCCAATCTTCTCCTAATATATTTTTCTTCAATTTTCTTACTTAAATACTATAAATTTTTAATCTAAAAGCAATTCAAATTAATCCAATAAGACAGAGTGGAAGTGTTTTCATTCACAAATAAATGTTTAATCTCGCGGCCCTATATTTAAGAGTTGAGTTTGCTCGCCGCTAATTAATATGAAACATTTATAATACTTGAAGTAGCTGCATTTAAATTTTAAATAGGCTGCTTTATTAAATACGTTTCCCACGGAAGAAAATTTGTAAGGAAAATCCTTCCAACTACTTACTGCTCCTCTCTACCTCTACTTAAGCAATTACTACTCTATCTAATTAAGGAATAATGTACATTTGATGTTTTATTCTTTTAAAAATTAAACATCAAATGAATGCTCCAAACAATCGTAGTATCAGGAATCCTTTTTAGTAATTACTTTTTTACTACGTTTTTTTTTTTATCCACTACAAGTTGGCCCTTGACTGCTATCACACCTGATGTTAAGTGATGATGTAGTCTAAGATGGAAACGGGCCAACTTGTTAGGAGTGGGACGGAAATCCACACCCCTTTCGGTTTCTACACGACCTCGTACCGGAACGCTAAATAGCTTGGCGGTACGTCTTTGTCGGTAGGGTGGTAACTAGCCACGGCGAAAGCCTCCCACCATCCAGACCAAGACAAATTAAGAAAAATTTTCAATCTGCCCCGCCGGGAATCGAACCCAGGACCTCCGTCTTATAAATCCATCGCATATACCACTGCGCCACGGAGGTCGTCAAATGAATGAATAATGAAGAGTTAGTTATATGTGACCATAATTATGTATACAAATTATGATAAGATGTGACATTTACGCATACAAGACTTCCGTGCTAAGCTAATGCTTGGGGAAATGGAACGAGCAGTACTCGGAGCATGTTTTGCTTAATCCCTTTAGAAATTAATAGATTTACGGAAAAACCAAAGTTGAAATTTAGTTTGGCAAAGCTTAATGAGTCGCAAAGCTGAAGTGTCAATCGGCATGACATAGTTCAAAGAGGTTATTGTCGCTAGTTGTTGGTTGCAAGTTGCTAGAATGGCGATCAAAAGCACGGCAGCATTAGGGCCAGTAATAAAAAATTACTAATAAAATAGATGCTTTCCGAAACAAAGGATTTTATCTATACATGTGCAGCGAAAAGTTACAAAATTTTAAATTACAAAGTTATAATATAAAAAACTGTTTTGGAGTTTCATAAACCGACTAAGACGCATTTACCTGATGTAACCTTGTGTACGCAAAATGTTCATGGAATATTTAAGCCAAAATTGAGGTTCCTCCGAGAGGTCGTCCTAATGCATAGCTTTTCAAACTGTGAAAGCCCAGACAACGTTTTTTAACTACAGCGAACGAAGCTAAACTAAATCTACCTGTTAATCACATGAAAAATATGAAGTATCTAAACGTGAACAGATAAACACGTTCTGTGTTTTCTGGGTATCATCTGAATCCAATTAGTTACACTTTTCTAATTGCGAACATTATTGACTTTATAATTTTTCATACATTATTGAATTTAAGTATAATATAATGATCATATTTATAAATCACACGCTTATTTATTTTTACCCGACTGCGTCAGAAGGAGGGTAATGTTTTTCGAGCGTATGTATGTATGTATGTATGTATGTATGTCCATTTCTTCGGCACGCGCTACAGTCTAAACGGCTGAACAGATTTTGATATGTGAGGTGTCGTTGAATTTGGCTAAATTGTGGAAGTGACATAGGCTATATGAATTTTCAAAATGGCGACTGTAAATGGGGGAAAAAAGGGGAGACGTGTGCATTTTTTTCTTTTATCTTAGCAATATGGGTATCAAATGAAAGGTCGTAAAAAGACCATTTCAAAAATATAAACATCATATGATATGATGTTTTTATTTTTGAAATGGTCTTTTCACCATACATACCATAAAGTATTTAGAATTTTATATAGATATAGTGATCCTTGTTTTTCTCTTTTCAGTTCATAACTTCTAAGCAGTTGGGTTTTTTGTTTTTATAATAATAATTTTATTAGTGGCAACTGGCAGTTGACACTTTGGGAAACTGTGATGCAGCCTTATTATTTATTGGCATCAGTTCGAGAGAGGGATTAATGTAAAATATAACACTATATACACGGCTTTCATCTACCTACCTACATACCGCGTAAATCCTCGTACCTACTACAGTAACATTTATACACATTTATTATCATAAAATTACTCGTATGTATCCGTATATATATTACTTGTTAAGTGTTATTATGTAGAATATGCCATTTCATAATAGTATTATGAGAATTAGTATTATTATGAAATGGTACAATTTACTATTATGTACGAAAACATAATAGATCTTGTTAAATCACGATTGCATTTTATTATAATTTATTGTTTTTAATACCAAGCTATGCATCATACTCTACTACTCTCATATTATAAATAAAATCATTATTATAAAAACAAAAAACCCGACTGCTTAGTATTAAGAACTGAAAAGAGAAAAACAAGGATCACTATATCTATATAAAATTCTAAATACTTTATGGTGCTGCAGGCGTGGACAAAATACTTTACTACCTGGGAAAGAAAGATCTACCAAAACTACGTTTGTCCCCGCCTGCAACACCATAAAGTATTTAGAATTTTATATAGATATAGTGATCCTTGTTTTTCACTTTTCAGTTCTTAATACTAAGCAGTCGGGTTTTTTGTTTTTATAATAATGATTTTATTTGAGACTTTTTAGTTTTAATTTGTGGCATAGAAATAAGATGGTACACTTAGTACACTTTTTGCCATATTTTGTTAAAAAAGTAATATGAACATGATATGATATTTATATTTTAGAAATGGTCTTTTTACGACCTTTCAATTGGTACCCATATTGCTAAGATAAGCTTTATTGCTATTTAATTTCATAAAAGAAGCAGATGAAAATAATTTAAAGTTCCCCAACAGTCACTAGATATAACATTTTCTATTACAAATTTTTCATGACGAAAAATTGCTTATGTCGAACCTGCCCCCTTATTCTATAACTTTTTTTGTTAGTTGACTCTCTCTCTCTGCAGTCGTTCATTCATTACTGAATATCGTGGTACTGGTAAGATCCTAACTTCGAACGGGTCCATTTTTTCCACCGGCTTCTATCGGTAGCCATCTTCATGTTACTTAAAATTCGTCTAACCCGTATCTCCGTCTTACGCGATACTATGGATAAAGATAAGTTATGGTAACATATTCTATCTCTCCTTAAATATAAAATCCCGTTAGAGAGACAGAGACGAATTCGATAACCACATGTCAACTGATGAAATGTTTGTAACAGAATAGGGTGCTTATCGAATATTCATTGTACTTAGTTAAAAACATTCCCCATATTGATTAATAATTATGTCACCCTAGAATAATTTATTCATTAATCTATATTAATATTATAAAGCTGAAGAGTTTGTTTGTTTGTTTACGCGCACTAATCTCAGGAACTACTGGTTAAAAATGTGAAAAAAACGGGGAAAATTATTCATCCTTGAGTGCCTCCGTTGCGTGCGCTGCGAAAACGGTTCAAGATACCAAAAATATATGTATGAATTTATCTAAAAAAACGTCCACGACAGTATATGTCTATCTTTTAAGATTAACTCACTAGAACCGTTTTTATGGTAATCGAATTTGGTCGAAATTAATCCATTTGTTAAGAGTTATAAATATATGTATGTTGATATTGGTTGACGGGAAACTAATAAAAAAATTAAATTGAGAGAGGTAGCGGGGAAAGAGCACACTTTATATAAAAGTCTGTCTTTAAAATTAAAAGGGTACCTAAGAGGTTTTCACGCGGACGAAGTCGCGGGCGACTGCTAGTAATGTACAAAATTACATAAATAATACAGGTTTCAACATAATATTATTGTTTCTACATTCCGATTTTAGTTTTTATGAATCATCTCAAAACATAAAATCTGTTATAACGTGAGATATTGTTTCAAAGTAAACAAGGTTTGTGTAAATTGTTCGAATATATAAAATGCAATAACGTGTTATTACTTCAGAAAACAATAAATATTTACTCATTGATAACTTAATTGAAAATGTTTCCGGTTTACAAACTGCGTATTTACAATTAACTATTAAAATAAATCATTGAAATATATTAATAAAAATATAAACAATGCAATCCGAAGCTGTAATATTACATATTCGTCCTTTTAAACGAATTTAAAAAAGGAAGTTATCGTATCGCCCCCTATATAAAGAACTGACATTTTTTTAATTTAAATTCCTATACTGATTAGTTATTTCTAAAACTCTTCTAATCAGGAATCTGCCTTTCAAAGCGGTAGTAGAGATATTGAAACACTAAACTTGTCGTTTCAGAAGTTGTTGTAAAAAAGTTTCATGAAAATAAACGATTTTTTCAGCGACCTTTATCATTTTATATATCTAAAAAAATAGTCCCTGAGGTAAGTACTTGGCTAACTACACCAAAAAATTCGCAAAACCTCAGTGAAATATTGCATGTAGTTTTTTTATATCCACTACAAGTTGGCCCTTGACTGCTATCACACCTGATGTTAAGTGATGATGCAATCTAAGACGGATGCGAGCTAACTTGTTAGGAGTAGGATGAAAATCCACACCCCATTTGGTTTCTACATGACATCGTACCGTAACGCTAAATCGTTTGGCAGAACGTCTTTGTTGGTAGGGTGGTAACTAGCCACGGCGAAAACCACTACACCGCCACCCCACCGCCCACGCTAACCAGCCAGACCAAGACAAATTAAGAAAAATCTCAATCCGCCCCGCCCGGATTCGAACCCAGGACCTCCGTCTTATAAATCCACCGTGAATTCCACTGCACCACGGAGGCCGTCAGCTGGTTTCAAAGATTCATATCCTCCATAATCGAAGGATAATCTAATCTTAAAAGCCCTTCCAACTTTTACTGTTTTCTAATGTACCTAAAGAGTTAAAAATATATTATCGTCTTTCAATCATAATACAAGAACTGGCTTCATTACAGCTACTGTTAGTATTGGTTCACGGATATAAAGTCAAGACCTAAATCCAAGAAATCTTGAGTTTGGACCATTGGATTGCTGTACGGATGTAAGACAGTAAGTACCTAGTCCAAACGGCACACAATCTTACACATGCTATTTATGGCAAAGTTGCTAAGAATTATTCTGGTTTTTACTTAGTTTTGGGAGAAAATAGAAGTCACGTTAAAAAATTAATATTGTAAAGAAAAAAATCCGTCTGAGTATTTCCACCAATCACTAGGTTTGTTAAAACTTGTCTTGTGGTTAAAACAAAGTAGATACACATAAAACAACAAAAGCGTAGATAGCATCCTAGCTTTAACTAAAGTAATTATATAGAATCTTTCAAGTGTAAAAACCATTATGTTGACACAAACAAATTAAGTGTCGAGATTCAAAGTGGCGTGTCAAATGTGTTAAAGTTCTTCTTTCATCATCAATCAATTAACGACGCATCAGATTTAACGACGATGATGTTCCTTAAGATGAAATTAAACGGATAATATGGTGAATTTTTAAAATTATATTACCCAGATACACATTCATAGTGTTTATTATTTTAAAAAATCAAACATCCCTTATTACCAGCTCTAAAATGGCAATTAAATCAAATATTTATATATTCGTATTTTAGAGAGGAAGGACTTCTAAAAAGTCGAGTACGACAGTGAGTTAGACTTCGAGTACGACACACTTTTATAGCAGCACAGATTGAGTCAATTTCCAGTGGCTGAAGAGAAATTTTTAATTACTGAAGAGCAAGAGGAACTTGTTCAAAGGAGTATATAGGAGTACAAGTTGCAGTTAGTCGATCAGCTAGCAAAGGATACTTCGCCGAGGCTACCCCGCTTGCATCAATTTTAAGAGCAGATTTTCTGCAGTGAGTCTCTTCAAAAAGAAGAGCATATATCTATGAAGTCGGTGCCAGCCAAGTTTAAAGAACGTTTATTTAACGTAGTAAAGCAGTTTGTGGGTTCTAGGTAACGTTCTTAAAGTAAAAACCTTGGCTGGCACCGACTCATAGATATGCTTAAGTAAATTAAAACAACTAAATGACGCATATATTTTTTACTTTTTAGTGTGTTTTGAGTCGGTTCTATTTTGTTGTCAAAAATTTCATTTCAAACATTGTAGTGATTTATCGACACGTAACCTATACGTGCTATACTCTCATAGTATATTATACGGCACTAGTAGCCAAAGAGCTACTTACACAAAAACCGAAATCGCAGCAAGTGTGCCTATAAAATTTGAAGAGTTCCTTCAAATTTCCCAGGATATCATCATCAGATCGTAATATGATGTCTATGGGACCATCTTAGAAGTATGCCCTTTCTTATAAAAAAGAATTATCAAAATCATACAACTCTATAAAAAGTCATGCGTGGTCATACATAAAATAAATATATATACGTGTCGAATTGAGAACCTCCTCTGTTTTTTTTCGTCGGTTATTACAGTTTCTGTTCAATGTTCTGCTTGTAAAACATATCATTTTGTGGGTGTCAGATATAGACGCACGTAGGTAGATATATGCTATAAAAATGGCACCGTAAGAAAGTGACGAAGCAAATATTATGTAAATGGGAATTCTTTGCACGTCATCGATCACCTTACATTATGTTATGGTGTTATTATTGAAAACCGGTGATGTGCGTGATGCTGTCAGGCATGTCAAGCATAAGTTACATTGATCAGTGCCTACTGTACATAACATTCGTACTAGAGTTTTATTTCATTTAATTTCATTTCGTTCAGTAAAAACCAAGTTTTACCGTTGTATTTTGACGACACTGACATTTTGGAAATGTTTTTTAGGTTCCAAGTTTATTTAAAATACACTTTGATGTGTATTGCTAACTCGGGTGAGTTCCTTATATACCTACCACAAACTATTTAAAGGATAGAAATACGCCATCACGGATATTTTTATAGTTCTAGAAAGAAGAACAATCCTCCCCTATCTTGTTTTGTTATATTTCAAACAGTTTATGCAGAGTTTGGGCAGCGCAACATTTTCAACAATTATATAAGCCAATTTAGACAAAATCTCACAAAATTATAAACTTAAACGTTCCATAAACCAGGAATCACTCTATCTAGTGGTGAGAACTGCATGAAAACCAGTTCAGTAGTCTTTGAGGTCGCGAACAGACAGGCGCTTGGGGCACTTATTTTATTATATTATGTAATAATTATAGACTTTTTACTAATTAAGTTAAATAAACACACTTTTGAACCTCGAATTCTGTCAATTTGTAATGACTCTACGATTGGTTGATAAGCCAGACTTTAAAACTACACTACAAAAAAGTGTTTGTTGCAAAACACTCATGAAACAGTAAGTCTTAATTAAAAAAAATAGTCTGCAATAAAAAGGTGGCTTAGGTACACGAAGCTAAAAAGTGTTTCGCAGAACCGGAAGAATTTTCTCCACCTAACTGCCAAAGTTTATATTAAAGGAGGAACTGATGATGATAAATAAAAAGGTAGGTACTACAGATTCTTCTTGTGGAAAACTTGTACCAGTTAAAAATGGTAAAAAGAAACTAGCAGTCGCCCGCAACTTCATCCACGTGAAAACCCCTTAGGCGCCCTTTTAATTTTAAAAACAGCCTTTCATATAAAGTGTGCTCATTCCCCGCTCCCCCTCTCAATTTAATTTTTTATAGTTTCCCTCGAAGCAATATCTTCCGTCCCGTCCCGTGTACTAAAGATCTATATTTTTGTTAAACATTGTACGAAATTACAGTACATTAACATTAACAATATATATTTATGGCAAGCAAGAAATATTAGCTTGATTTTAAATAGTCTAATACACTCTTGAGTTTAGCTTTCAAAATAAACAAAAATAATTTATACTGTTCAAACAAACGAAGAAACTCTTCCGCTTTATATTAGTAGTATAGATAAAGTAAATGGTAATAACAACATCTGATCCATCCTTCCAATCTCACAGTGTATATTTGAGTGAAACTCACCCAAAGATTCACTCAAATACACACGTATCATTATTCTTCGCTGTTCGTTCATCCGAGATTAAATATAATTTTTTTCTCTTCACGTAATATACTCAGCTTATTCATTTATCTCAACGTAAGATTGACGTAGGATGTGAAGACAATTATGTCACCCGTCATAAAAATGCCGCGGCGGTGGCGTAACAAATACGTGAAGGGATTCTTTTTTAGTCATCGATCAATTTACACACACCACATTTAGAAGCGGCCAAGATGTGTCCAACACGTTTTAAAACGATTTCACGGCTTCTTTCCGTTCTCATATTTTAAAGGGTTACTTTGCTGAGAATGGGAAGTGTTTAATTATCTCCTTCCTGTCCTGCGTCTGACTAAGCGGGGAGGCGAAGATGTATTTTGAGAGATCTCACTTTTTATATTTTTTAAAGAGATCCGTTTAAGATTACGTCACTACGGATGCCACGAGCACTGTTCCGTTATTTACGCAAACAAAGGATTCGTAATAAAAATTTTCCTTTCAATTAATATCGACGTCATTTTAATGTCTAATGATTCGTGTAAAATAATATATCTGTATTATATAGTAATATTTATTTGTTAGTAACATGCCCCGCGGTCCACTGCAGAGACTGGTACCTTGCTCTACCGGTACGTGTGCTTGAGTGATAAAGTTAACTCTTAAGCAATCATTAAAATGTTATTGATCGACGGCTGAATATTCTCTAAGCCCGGGGTGTAACGTGTGTATGATTTCTCAGAAAAACGTAACCTTATTACTTCACAGACCAAGGACTCCCGATCGAATCTCCTCCTCCTCCCTGTTCAAAGCCGCATAGGTTAATGATGGTTAATGGTATGTTATGGAAGCGTTAGGTATATTTAACGGTTACAATTCTGTTATAAAGCAAAATAAGAAAATTAATTAAATATAACTTACCACCAACATAAGAATGCGTCTTTACTTAAAAGTTTATTTATTAAATTCGATATAAGTCAGAAACCGATAAAAGTATTCCAGTAAGCTAAGAGTTCGGTGTGAAAACAATTTTCTTTGCCAAAGTTTGTTGTCGTATGCTTGTCTCAATAAGCGTTTGACGGCATTCACGTCGGTTAGCAAAGTGTTTGATTTATTTGTTTCAAATGAATACACGCTGTATTAATTTAATTTTTTGAATTCAATTTTATGCATTTATTTATATTTAACTATGTAACTAGATGGTCTCCCTTGGTAAAAGTAGTAAGTAACTGAAATACATTAAGTGCAAAATATTGCCCACAATAAAACATAACTACTTACTCCAAATCGCAAAGGATCATTCATTAGTTCAACAGTATCTTTTTACCCGACTGCGTCAGAAGGAGGGTTATGTTTTTCGAGCGTATGTATGTATGTATGTATGTCCATTTCTTCGGCACGCGCTACAGCCTAAACGGCTGAACGGATTTTGACATGTGAGGTGTCGTTGAATTTGTCAAAATTGTAATAGTGACATAGGTTATATAAATTTTCAAAATGGCGGCTGTAAATGGGGGAAAAAAGGGGGGATGTGTGCAATATGGGTACCAATTGAAAGGTCGTAAAAAGACCATTTCAAAAAAGTAAAAATTTTATATCATGTCCATATTACTTTTTTAACAAAAAAATGGCAAAAAGTATACAAAGTGTACCGTCTCATTTCTATAACGTAAACTGAAACTAAAAAGTCTCAAATAAAATTATTATTATAAAAACAAAAAACCCGACTGCTTAGAAGTTATGAACTGAAAAGAGAAAAACAAGGATCACTGTATCTGTATAAAATTCTAAATACTTTATGGTGCTGCAGGCGGGGACAAACGTAGTTTTGGTAGATCTTTCTTTCCCCGCAGGTTAAAGTATTTTGTCCCTGTTTGCAGCACCATAAAATATTTAGAATTTTATACACATATAGTGATCCTTGTTTTTCTCTTTTCAGTTCATAACTTCTAAGCAGTCGGGTTTTTTGTTTTTATAATAATAATTTTATACTATTCTGTAACAGGTGGAAAATTAAATACTATTGTATGTATTTATCATGTCAACTGGCTCAAACTCCTTTGTTTGCATAGGGACATAACGTCGCTGATGCGTTTAGGTGATGAATTAAATATTCAGGAGCGAGCAGCGCTTGCATATGTGGCCATTAACATGACTATGTGTGTGGTGTCAAACAGATACGGGGCTCGTAACATTATAATGAACTGATTTGTAACCGACTTTCAAAGTGGACGCTTAACCAATCCAATCCGCGGATCTAGAATTTTATTAGGTGGGGGTAAGTTTAGGTATTGCTAAAAATTAGGTACTTCGTAAAAAAGCTATTACTTTTGGTTGAAAGCAAAAGATAAAAAATGGTTATTTTGGGTTATCCCTAAGAGATAGACATACACCATCGCGGACTTTTTTGTTGACCTTTTTAAGTTGTGCAATATTGTAGAACTTTATTTTGATATATCTCCTAGGGTTTAGCCAGCGTTTGCAATGTAAGCGAAAAAAATGCGGTAATTTACGACATTACATCAGAAATCTCTGAAATTATCAGTTTTCTCTACTACATTGCGTATGTATTATACACAAAAACCTTCCTGTTGAACTACTCTATCAGATAAAAACCGCATGAAAATCGGTTGCGTAGTTTTAAAGATTAAAGCATACATCCGGATAAACATAAAAAAGCGACTTTGTTTCATACTATGTAATGATGATTGATATGTATAATAAGGAATCTTTCTAACCAAATTTGCGTTATTTACTCTAAGTATTACGGAAAGTTAATGTCAGTATGTGATTGGTTATTTTGACAATGACATATACTGTCAAAATAGACAAGCCAAGTTAGCGGGAACTGCGTAATTATGATCTTGAGTCATTTTGGATGTTTTTAAAAGGGTCCGGACAAAAATGAGTAAAACTTGTGAGATTTATGGTTTTTTACCAATTCCGAGATAACTAAATGTATAATGATATAGATAAACAAATATAAATAGTACGGCTAGTTAATTTTAGTAAAGTTCTGTATAAGTTCACAACAAAGTCATAACTCCGATTATTTAAACGAAGTTGCAAAGCCATTAACCGTAGCGTGTGTGGGTTGGTCGCAACTTGAATACTTTGCTTGTTTCCCACGCAAGCGAATACTTAGAACTTTTCAATGTTATTGAAACAAAGTACCGTTCAATAGGTACTTATTAAACACATTACGAGCTATATTATTAACTTACAGTATATTGAAATAACAAAAGATGAATAGATAAACTATTAGAATGTAGTCGACTCATCATTTCAGCCCACTAAAGGGCCTGACCGCTAAAAGATCTGGCCTACCAGGCCTTTTTCTCATAAGAGAGGTTATAAGGTACTTAAAATCAACCAAACTGAATAAAGATATTTTGTATGGATAAATTTCTCAATTATGCTCATAAATTATTTAACTTAACGTTTCTTTAATAATACTTTTTTATCGACTACAAGTTGGCCCTTGACTGCTATCACACCTGATGTTAAGTGATGATGCAGTCTAAGATGGAAGCGGGCTAATTTGTTAGGAGAGGGACGAAAATCCACACCCCTTTCGGTTTCTACACGACATCGTACCGAAATGCTAAATCGCTTGGCGATACGTCTTTGTCGGTAGGGTGGTAACTAGCCACGGTGAAAGCCTCCTACCAGCCAGACCTAGACAAATTAAAAAAAATCTCAATCTGCTCCGCCGGGAATCGTACCCAGGACCCCCGTCTTATAAATCCACTCCGTCATCAAATTATTTATTAGTTATCTACGGCTTGAAATAAACTAATATTCTCCGGTTGCCACTTGCAATTGAATTTATACAAGCAGTTACTCAGACAAAAGGACTGAAAATTGTGCTCGCCTTATCTAATCTAATTCGTTTCAATCTTTCAATCTCTTCAAATAAAACTTCTTTGCTTATTTCTTGTTGTAATAAAATATTTTAAATTTTCTATAAGCTAAGTACTAAGGTAAGGTTCAGTGTATTGATAACGAATATATCTATGGAATTCGGAATTCTTTCTGTGTGTAAAACCTAAAACTATGGACTAATTTCTTTATCTATATCTAGGAAATTATTACCTACCTAAAAGTAAAATATAGCAGAGATTAAAATAAAGTGTACTTAACTACTTTACAAAAAAAGCAGTTAGTACCCACCTACTTCACAATAAAAATCGGCTACAAACTGTAACCTGAAAAACATTGCCGTAAAAATAAACACCTTAGTTCCATCTCTTAAGTATTTACCTACTCGTAAAACCGCCGGTGCCGGTCTTTTAAGAAAGATCATGTTACAGACAACAAAAATGCTTTCTGACATAATATAGAAAGGCGGAGAAAGATACTCTACTCACGAGTGACACCTTACAATGTGTGAAGATTATTTTTGGATATCCGGCGATACTTTGCTGCTTTCATGTTATTAGGATGACAGACCCACTTAGATGCGTTCAACCATGGCTTGATCTTTGAGGGAATAAATTTTAAGACGAAGACCTAGTTATAAACTATAATTACATACTTAATTTTTATTTACTCATATAATGGGTTATTATACTATCGATGAATTTTTAAATGACAAAGATTTTCAAAGGCAATTGGATCGGCTTTCAACTTCACACAGGAAGTAAAATAAATAACTTTATGTAACAACACACTTAATATTGTAAAATTTATAATATTATAAAAAGAGCAACTGTTGAGTTTCTTGCTAGCTCTTCTCAACAGGGCTTGCCTTCCGAGCCGGTGGTAGAGTCACTACAAATAGTCCAATTTGACGTTTCAAAAGTGCTTGTAATAAGCCTACTTGAAATAAACGATTTTGAATTTGATTTTGAATTTGATTTTGAATTTGATTTTGAATTTGATTTTGAATTTGATTTTGAATTTGATTTTGAATTTGATTTTGAATTTGATTTTGAATTTGATTTTGAATTTGATTTTGAATTTGATTTTGAATTTGAATTTGAATTTACTCATAACACTGCCACAGGGCCAAATATTACTTGTATATATTAGCCAAGATTTTAGAAAGAGTTATGATAAGCCAGTGATGGGCGCGATGGATTTATGAGACGGAGCTTCTGACTTTTAATCGAAGCTGGGTCTATTGAGATTGTCTTAATATTGACCCAGGTCTGGCTGGTGAGAGATTTCGGCTGTGTCTAGTTACCAACGTACCGACAGAAACATGCCGCCAAGCGATTTAGCATTCCGGTACGACGTCATTTGAAAACCGAAAGGGGTATGGATTTCACCCTTATCTTAACAATTCAACAACTTAGATTGCATCGTCACTTACCACGAGGTGTGACTGCAGTCAAGGGCTGACTTATATTAATGTAAAAAAGGTAAGATTCGTTTGCGCAACGTTTAAGTGTTGAAGTTTATTTTGTTTTATGTAATCCAATTGGCTATGGGAGAATCCTGGCGTATCTTTAGTGAGCATCGATTTATATAATATCGTATTCAGTTTACATTATTATAGTTTTAATCTGCACTTATTTGTCATTTATGTGGCATACGACAAATGTGTCAGAAATTAAAGTCATTTATTTATCGAAATGTCAGCATCACCAGGAAAATTTGTTGGTAATTTTTCAGTAAATAAAGGAGTCGAAGCAAAAGAGTATCAATTTGATCCAGCGAGTGGTGATGGAACGAAAGATAAAGTGGATGGCGACTCGAGGAGTGACTCAGCTTCGTATGTACAGGTTGTAGTGCATAAAAAACGATTGCCTACTGCATCCAGTCCGCCGAACAGATCCGCTCCATGTAACGCACCTACTTATATGTCGGCCGTCGCTCCAAGAACAGGGAGTGGTGACACTGAACCATCTGCTGTGCTATTAACTTGTCCTGCTCTAGCGGCATTACAACGTACCTGGAATACGGCGGAAGCGAAGGATATAAAGAACGAAGATACACGCCGTGTTATTGAGGATCAGAAACTAAAAAAGACTCGTAATAAAGACTGCAGATTAAAACCGCGGGAGCCATATTTCGGAGAAGCGGACCGCGTCGAGGTGTATCGGTTCGAGCGGAGTGAAGAACTTATCTGCGCTCAGCGAGGGATTCAACGATCGAATGTCGAACACTGGATATCCTACTGGGCACAGCCTGCTCGGGCGTTACTGGATGAAGTACTGGGTACGCTACGAGTAGTTATAACAGCACCTCTGAATATTGTGCTGCAGATAGAACGCTGTGCGGCTGAAAGTGCGTGGCATGTCACTGGTGGGGCGGTGACAGTGTTATCGGATGTATTACTCAAGCCGGCGTTAGCTTTGGGTTTCAACGCGCTGGTACGGCCGCCATTGCTGTGTATACGTGCTATTGCCGAAGCCTTGCGAGACGCGGTGCGCCCCGCTGCACTGCTACTGGGGGATGTACTGGAGGCAGCAGCGCGTCCCATAGCCGCGATACGCCTTGTTCATGTGCAGCATTGTACATGCGCGTGCCATGCGCGTCCGCGGCATGTTGCGTCTGTGTGACGTTAAGTTGCTATTACGGTAGTTGTTAGTTTCTAGCTATATGATAATAATTATTATTATTTTAGCTACTGTAATAAAGTATGATTATATAAAAAATCTTAATCACACGATTCCACTGTGTTCTTATTTTTATGTCATAGGGGGCGTCCATAAATTACGTGAGGTGTTTAAGGGGGGGAGGGGGTCGAGTCAAATCTCATCTAATCTTACGTTGGAGAGAGGGGGGGTCTCGGCAAATATCACGCAATTTTTTTTCCGATTGAAACAAAAAAAAATTATACTATTTTGGTCTATTTAATCCAGATTGTACATGCTTAAGATTTAATCTTAAGACTAAGCTTAAGATTACTAAAGAACACTTATAATTAAACTCTCAGCAATATTGATTACTAGTCTTAACTAGTCGTAAATAAAAGGGCGATGCAAATTTGTTTTTTTCTTTTTACAATAACAATCCAACGCGTTTACGTAAGAAACTCACATTTTGAAAAATCTCACGTGAGATTCGGGGATGGGGGAGGGGGTTGAATAAAATCTCACGACATCTCACCAGGGGGGGAGGGAGGGGCAGAAAATTAAAAAAACACCTCTCGTAATTTACGGACGCCCCCATATCTACTCTATTATTATTTACTTAGACATATAGGTACAAAAGAAAGTAAACCCTCATATTTTAGCATAGGTGTATTTGTGTAGCACGTATATAGGTTAACTTAACTCATATAAGCCTTGATTCGAAATATTCCTTCCAAAAAAATTTGTAGCTACCCATTATACTCTGCAAATAGACCCACATAAATTTCCCGGGATGCCTGCGTGCTACTTTTTGTATATTTATGTCAGTGCAGGCTAGGGATGGAAACACAATAAATCAGAGCCCAGTTTGTTTCGATACGACACCGCCGACCTACCGACGATGCAAATGATTAATATGCGTCATATTATGTAAACTGCCAAAGGTACGACCGTTTGACGACCTCCGTGGCGCGGGGGATTCATAACATGGAGGTCCTGGGTTCCATTCCCGGCGGGGCAGATTGAGATTTTTCTTAATTTGTCTTGGTCTCTCTGGTGGGAGGCTTTCGCCGTGGCTAGGTACCACCCTACCGATAAAGACGTACCGTCAAGCGACTTAGCGTTCCGATACGATGTGGTGTAGAAAACGAAAGGGGTGTTGATTTTCATCCTACTCCTAACAAGTTAGCCCGCTTCCATCTTACATTGCATCATAACATCAGGTGTGATAGCAGTTAAGGGCCAACTTGTAATTGATAAAAAAAAGGTACAAGTAAATAGCAGGTTGATATTTTGCTGAAAAATTGGACGATAGGAACTAAGAGCCTGTGATGGCCAGACTTTCATGATATACTATTTTGGTCTATATTAGATCATCCGGTTTAGGCTTCGTTTTGAACCGGCTATGGATGTGTATACAGTGAAAACAGCTCCAAACTAAACTAATAATTAATGTTTGAACTATTTTGCTGAAACTTGACTACTTAATAGCGAACATACTAATAGCAAAGTTGGCATACCTAATGGATGCAAATTTCGTTGATGTAGTGAGAAACATTGTTTATGGCGGCGTATTGGTCACGCCACTACGAAATCATGTTCATTCCAAAACATTTAATTTAGCAAATAGCTAAATTAACATTAAATGGGCTAAGTGAACCCGGTTGCTCGCACAAAATGCGATCGCATTGCGAACCGCGGCGTAACGTAAGGGCGCATCCTTCGTTAGTACAATTGCAGACGATTGCAACAAACGACTTATCGTAACAACATTAATGCTTTCTATGTATTCATAAGTTTGTGAGTTTGTCGCTAACTGCGGGCTTCATAAGAAGGCTCAAATCAGAAATGAGGAGATCCGCAGAAGAACCAAAGTAACCGACATAGCTCGGTGAGTCGCAGAACTGAAGTGCGTGTGGTGAAGTCCTCACCAAGGTGACTGATGACATCAAACGGGCCGCAGGGAGCCACTGGGCACGTCCCTAAAAAACGCCTATGTCCAGCAGTGGACGTCCACCGGCTGATAATGATGATGATGATGATGATGATCATGATGTATTTGTATGGAAACTACCTGTCGTCAGCCACAAAAGGTATTTCATAGAAGTTTATACAAACCAGTTCGGACATTTCGCCCCGTCTTCTGCAGTTGTCGTCTGCGGTCGGCTACATACAACTAAACCACATGATTAGATAAGATCTTAAGAACGTGCAGAATTGTTATTATCACAATAGGTTAACACAAAGTAAACAACCAAACAAACAACGTGTCGCACTGATATGACCCTAAGGTTGTCAACTAACTGTACCAGCGTAAACCGGTTATTTCCCGTCTCGCCGCGTACGCGACTAGCGGCTGGTGGTCATTCACACATGCCCTGCGTGCTTGTAGTTGTGCAACGGATTCGCAGTAGTATGAAGCTGTGTCTCTGTTCCTTTTATCTACTCATGTGACTTAACTCTGGTAACTCGCACAGCAACTCATTAAAATACTATAAAAAGTAAAAACGTACTCAATAACGCACGCAATTAGCAAAAGAAAGATTAAAAAGGTACTCCGTATTATAAACGTAGGTACGTATATCTAATAGACGCAGACTACTGTTTCAGACAATTAAAATATTTTCTTACATTTAATTGAAATATAAAGTTTATGTAGAGTTCAAATAATTTTAAATCACTTTAATAGCATTTTGCAAGATTGAAGAGAATTCAACTAAGTATCTATTAGATTTCTATTTGCATAATAGAATTAATTTTGAAATGGGTCTCACGAAATTCAGTTATGTTATAGAATAGCTATATCTATTTGGGACATTTAATGGGTTTAGAGCTAGGTACAATAATATTATTATGAAAAAAAATTTAAAGACAGCTTTAAACAGAAATAAGTAAGTCCGTGGCGCAGTTTGACGACCTCCGTTGCGCAGTAGCATGCGCGGTGGATTTATAAGACAGAGGTCCTGGGTTCGATTCCCGGCGGGGCAGATTGTTGACCATAAAACTCTTTTGCTTAAGTTAAGCCACTATGGCATTAAAAATGTTGCACTAAATTTCATTGCCTCTTATCTTAGTGATAGAACTCAAACGGTATGCATTAATGATATAAAGTCACGTGGCTCATCTCCTAAAATGGGCGTTCCACAGGGTTCAATTTTGGGTCCTTTTCTATTTTTAGTGTATATCAATGATTTACCATACCATGTTAGCGACATTTGTGAAATTGTACTGTTTGCTGATGACACATCTTTAATTTTTAAAACTGATAGAAATAAAAGTGACTTTGACGATGTAAACCGTGCTGTATCGCATGTGTCGCATTGGTTTACTGCTAATAATTTACTATTAAATGCAAAGAAAACTAAATGTGTTGAGTTCTCTTTACCGAATGTAAAAAAAATAAATAAGTCTTTAATGATAAATGGTGAAACGCTAAAAGTGGAGAGTTCTACAGTCTTTCTAGGAATGACCTTGGACTGTAAACTTCAGTGGAGCGCTCATATAGAGTCACTGACAGCTAAACTTAGCTCAGCAGCATTTGCAGTGAGAAAAATAAGACAGTTTACCGATGTAGAAACAGCTAGACTGGTTTATTTTGCTTACTTCCACAGTGTGATGTCTTATGGCATCTTGTTGTGGGGAAAGGCTGCTGACATAAATTCTGTCTTTATACTTCAGAAACGAGCAATTCGGTCGATTTATAAACTTAAACCACGCGAGTCCCTTCGAGTCAAATTTAAAGAAATAGGAATTCTTACAGTAGCCTGTCAATACATATTCAATAACCTAGTTTATGTTAAACAAAATATAAATATGTATAAACAGAAAAAGGATTTAAACGACCGTCTTCCTAGAAATGGACATAAGTTAGTCATATCAGCTTATCGCCTCCGAAAAGTACAAAAATCTTTCGTAGGATTGGGTGTACTCTTCTACAACAAGATGCCCAATTCAGTTTTGGATCTGCCATTGCATAAGTTTAAACAATGTATTAAAACTCACTTACTGAGTCAGGGTTATTATACTATCGATGAATTTTTAAACGACAAAGATGTTCAAAGGCAATTGGATAGGCTTTCAACTTCACACAGGAAGTAAAATAAATAACTTTATGTAACAACACACTTAATATTGTAAAATTGATAATATTATAAAAAGAGCAACTGTTGAGTTTCTTGCCGGCTCTTCTCAACAGGGCCTGCCTTCCGAGCCGGTGGTAGAGTCACTACAAATAGTCCAATTTGACGTTTCAAAAGTGCTTGTAATAAGCCTACTTGAAATAAACGATTTTGAATTTGAATTTTGAATTTGAATTTGAATTTGATATTTTTCTTAATTTGTCTTGGTCTGGCTGGTGGGAGGCTTTCGCCGTGGCTAGTTACCACACTACCGACAAAGACGTACCGTCAAGCGATTTAGCGTTCCGGTACGATGTCGTGTAGAAACCGATAGGGGTGTGGATTTCATCCTACTCCTAACAAGTTAGCCCGCTTCCATCTTAGATTGCATAATCACTTAACATCAGGTGTGATAGCAGTTAAGGACCAACTTGTAGTCGATAAAATTTTTGAACAAAAAATAGAACCGACTCAAAACGCACTAAAAAGTAGTAAAAATACTTGTGTCATTTAGTTGCTTTAATTTATTTAAGCATATCTATGAAGTCGGTGTCAGCACGTTTAAGGAACATTTATTTAACGTAGTAAACCATTTTGTGGGTTATAGGTAATGTCCTTAAAGTTGAAACCTTGGCTGGAACCGACTCCTAGATATGCTTAAGTAAATTAAAGCAACTAAATCACACAGTTATTTTTTACTTTTTAGTGCGTTTTGAGTCGGTTCTATTTTTTGTTAAAAATTTTTTTAATAAAACATCTTCATCATTCTTCATCAAACACCTTCTAACACTACAAGTGTAGTGTCGTAAAGTTTCCAAACTTTACGCGACAATCGTGTTAAGTGGACAAAGTTATAGAAATTTGCATACTTAACACGACCTTTCTCCAAATACATACGGGAGTGTGAATTTATTCTACAAGAAAAATGGCATATAAAACTGTTTCATCCCTCAAGTGAGATTTTTCAACAAGTTTCTCAATTTTGGCGAAGGTTTAGGAATTTTATGTCTCCCCCGGGACGCACCCGATCGCTTTGCCTACAAAGTGCTATTCCATATGAATTTCCCTCGCCAGTTTCTGTACTAAGTATAAATGTTCGTCCCGGAACTTGGAAGCTTCGGATCAATGCAATAAAGTTCATCGCGTGTTTTTTTTTCTTTCCAACGTCCATCAATCAAAAGCTAAAAGATTTGTCGTTTTAGTTTAAGGATATATTTGTTACGAATATCAAATATATCAGAATACTTTGTGATTTCGTCCATGCATACCTATGTATTGATTTGCCGTGGAATTATATATTAAAGCTTCACAACTACTGTTATTTTACATACTTACTTATCTGCTGATTAATACAAATAAGCGTAATAAAATAATGCGTTAAATTCAAAACGTATTAAGACGTCCACCATATTGAAAACTGTTGTCTATAACAAAACAAAACTTCGCAGAGCGTGCAAGCGACGTGTACAATGTATTGTATGTCCTGTGTGAAGCTGATGCGTAACCTTAAGTGCCTGAAATTTCACTGGTAACTATGCTCTTTGGACCGAAACACAGCAATACTGCTTGGCATTCTCCTTCCCGGTCTTATCCACATTTAGCCAGGTTATTGGTCATTAACGGTCTTCTGGACCTAAACTTCCGTCTGGATTACTCCGACTAGCCAAACTCGTTCCGGTTAAAAGGATCACTTCATATACTATCGCTGAAAGGTCAAGTAGGCTGCAAGGATTTTTCGTTGTATTACGTGTCGATATCTCCTTCTCAACCATGCATGGATAAGGTGTAATGTAATATAATACACATAATTACATATTTATAGTCACAAACATAATTACGTATTCCTACTCGCAACTAACTCGAAGTGAAACCTCTGTTGTTGAATGCTTGTGACAGTTTGAGTTGAAGATAAACGCCGTCTCTGTAACAGAAGCTCAGTGTACCATATTAGACTGAATCACGTTTATTACAATTGATTAGTATTTTATGCAGAGAATATCGACGTTTTGTAGGGCAATTAAACGTAGATATTCTAACAATTTTCCATGCGCATAAAGTAGGTATACACGTCAAGTAGAATAAGCATTTTATATCAGCGTCATCAGCACAGTGGTAAATAATAAAAATCTAGGAGTCACTATAGGTACGTTTGAAAACTTAGTAAATTATAAAAATTAACCTTCTGCAAGCAAAATTTTTTTTTTGAGGATTTCAACGATTTAAGTTTGGGATTTATATTGGCAGGGCGTGTAAATTTTCCTTTACATGACCTGCTTAGTCAAAAGGTAAAATGGATAAAGAAGTTATAAAAATTAGATCCTTGGTCTTAGAAGAACAGGTTAAACTGTCAGACTAAACAGCCCGTCAACTCGTATTGTGGTATCATGGGCGTTAAACCTCCAAAAACCTTCATCGAGAGAGTTCTAGGTCACAAATGGGACACTAAAATAAGATAAAATTGATTATCAAGAAAATAAATCAAATATATAATACGACATAATTCAATTACAAAAATATCAGACATAATGCACTTGATATGAACGTTTCAAGTACTAACAAATACTTACGTAGTAGGTATTAAAACTTATTTCTGTTAAAGCCTGAGCTAAAAGATTTTCTTCCTTTGATATTAGTGTACACGAAATAAATAATCTTTTCAGCGAATTTAAAATGATCCTATACTGAATTTAGTCCAAAGATTAAAGAGAAATTGACAAAAGAATATAAAAATTTCTGTTTTGGTTCCCACAAAGAGTAAAATATAAAAATAATATTATTATTAAAATCACCTCAGAGGAAGGATACTCGGATTCAAAAAGAAATCAATATCAGCTTATTTTAATGATAAGCTACAGTATAGAGCCATGCTGACTTATAAGGAAATACCTTATCTAAAGAAAGCAAAGAGCTTATACACACTATGTAGACCAGTGCATTTAATTTTTGAAACCAAATAAAATCGCAGTAGGATGAAACCCATTGGAAAAGGAGGAGAATATCATAAAAATGAAAGGAAAAATAAATTACGGGCGATCTGAGGTCGGGATGGGGTAGAGGGTGAGGGTTTACGGGTGAAAAACGGTTTTTCTCGATTTCCGGCTAACCTAAAAGTCCTACTACTAAATTTTATTTGTCAAAGATAAAAATAAAAAACGAAAAGCTTGGTTTTGAATTTTTCACACAAATTTTGAGGTTATGTGAAAAAAATGTAGAAATAAGTTTTAGATCTTTTTATTACCTAACACTTTGCCATTCAACTCTTTTCCATAGGACTTTTAGTTTTGCCAGAAATCAAGAAAATCCGTTTTTTACCCATAAACCCTCAACCCCTACCCCTTCCCGACCTCAGATCGCCCGTAATTTATTTTTGTTTTCATTTTTATGATATTTTCCTCATTTTCTGATAGGTTTCATTCTACTGCGATTTTCTTGTACTTTATGTTAATTTTAAGGCTAATTGCACTGAAGTAATTGTGCTCCGATGCGAGATTGCGGGATAAAGGTGATAATGTTTGACTCGTTAAAGATAAACTAACAGATGTTATTGATAACTGCCAACAGCTAAACATGCTCTCTTCGTTACATGCCACTCTTCTTAGGTATAGGAGAGATGATTTGGAACTTAGATATACTTCAGAGCAAGCTAAGAGAATTAGAGATAGTATTGGAATTTATAACGATTATAATTAGAATATTATAATGATAATCATCGAGACTGACATAAAAGTGAGACACCAATAACTTATCAATTCGTTCCCTCAGCCGCTACTGAAAATTTCTTTGAAAAAAGAAAAGTTCAATGTTTTTCAGAGTCATAAAAGTTTAAACGAGGCAGAAAACTAATAATGACGCCCTATGCTAGATCTGAATCTATTAATTCGTTTATTCGGCACAGTTGAAATCACAATAATTATAATTGTATGCGTAAATTGTAAATTTCGTCAATTATTTGCAATTATTGGTATTGGAATTTATTTTCATGGCAACTATCACAGCTATGCTGATAGCAATTACGTTGTGCAATTATTCCACAATTTTCATTATTTACGAATACCTATAGGTATACTATGAAAACGACAGCGGGTTTATAAATTAAGTATTCAAGGGTGAACGTTGCACAAACTTGGGATAACTTTAAGTCTCGAAATAATAATATTGCAGCTTGCTTGTAACAGCTATTGGCCAGCATACTAATATAATATTTATTTTCACCTAACGTACGATCGTGGTTTCACTAGTGTTGTTCTCAATCACGTGGGAATATCAGTATCATCATCAATATCATCATTACCAGCCGGTAGACGTCCACTGTTGGACATAGGCCTTTTTTAGGGACTTCCAAACAGAACGATCCCGAGCCGCCTGTTGCCAGCGGCTCCCTGCGATGCGTTTGATGTCGTCTGTCCACCTGGTTGGGGTCGACCAACACTGCGCTTTCCAGTGCGGGGTCGCCAATCTAGCACCTTGGGCCCCCAACGTCCATCAGCTGTTCGAACTACGTGCCCCGCCCACTGCCACTTCAGTTCGCGAGTCGCTGAGCTATGTCGGTTACTTTGGTTCTTCTGCGGAGCATTGCTCTTTCCATCGCCCGCTGAGTGATTCTGAGCCTTCTTATAAAGCCCGCAGTCAGCGACCAAGTCTCTGATCCGTAGTTCATCACTGGCAACACGCACTGGCAACATGCGCGCACTGTGGGAATACATATTCATCTATATAAATCCTCATGAGTCTATCATATGAATAAGATATTTACAGCCCAACTTATAGAAGATATTCTGAACAAACAGACATATGCAGACAAAATTTAAGAAATCGATCTTTCACACAAGTGCAGTACATACTTTCGTTATCATTTAGAAGAGTTTAGTTTTTAAAATCAAAAATCAAAATAAAAAGCAAACGGCTTATACTTATGACAGAGATCCGTTTAACAGTGAGCATGAGTCAGTCAGTTAAAAAGTATTCTATGCCCGTTTCTCGGAAGTAAGTAGAATTTGTGTAATTTTTTTGTAGATCGGTTCATCAATATAATTTACATTAAGTATGTCAGTACATAGTGACTCTATGACATCTCTAGTAAATTAGATATTCATAATAATTTAAAAGATTTATTGGTTTTTTGTTTAAAAAATATAAGTAAACATTTTACAAAACAGATATCCAAAAAATTAACAAAAAAAGAATAAACACTAACAAACACATAACCGAGCAAGGAACATGGGACAGCGTAAATTACAAAATAAATTGGATACAAACAACTCTAATGAAAGAGGCGTAAATTGAAATATTTGCTGGTGATTCCGCCGAAGAGTCGCGTTTAATTTGTTTCTTTCGAAGTCGGGTGTTTATGACTGTGAGAACGGTTGGCGTTATGACGAACTGGGCAGCTGGCGGATGTTCTGAAATAGACATAATATTTCTTATTATAATTATATAATATATGGGGACTTCAATTCAGTTGTGGAAATAAACCGTCCTGTTGAAATTCTGAGAAATTTAACATATGAAATGGTATCGCATTGCCATTAATTTTAATTAAAGAGCTTTAAATATAGTTTCTGGGATGAGTCGTAGGTAATAAAGTCGATACACAAATTAACAAAGAGTGTATTTCTGTCGTATATATGTCGTAATAAAAAGCCAAAATATACTGAGCTTTTCTTTTTTCCAAGAAGCTCACAAGCTCCGTATCTATTCTTTAAAAAACGGCAGTAAGTCGATATATCAAAGCGGATGTAACAGTAGTCGCCATTCTCCGATGACATAAATAAAAGGTGGAATGTTCGGCAAGGTGTTTGTATAATGCATTAGTTAACATACTGGGATGGAATCGACATACTGGGAGTTGATACTATTACACTTCCACGCTTCGGAGAGCACGATAAGCCATCGATCCCCATGATTATCATAACTATCTGATAGTGATCGTTACAAAGTCAAACATTATCACGCTAAGCCGGTCAACCCGTTGGAGCAATAGGGTGGGTTAAAGAGCTTAATATAATTAGTTTTTAAGAAGCATGCGTAGGCCGTAAAATATATTGATGAAGATTGTTGTCTAGGTAGATGGTCCTTTCGATGATTACAGAATTTATAATATAATTATCCTCAGCAGTGTATAATTACTATACGTGTTAACCCGAATAATAAATATGCTAATAGCGCCACGTAACTCTTCCGGGGACTGCCTACTGTCACTTTGTATTTATGTCAGCGCGAGTTTTGGCCCCGGGGGCGGGGACACTAATAAATCAAAGCCACAGCATTTAGCCCCGTTGCCATGTTTTACAGTATTTTCACTTAACAACATGCGTTTAACGAATTGTTTATTACCACTTAGGCGTTGTTGAAGTTGGGAATTATGTAACAACGTTAACGAAAGATAATATTTCTGGGGGTAATTTTTATTTAGTGTTTTTCATAAGTTACTTATTGAATTAATAAATAATTAGGTATACATTCCATTACCTTGTCTAGTAGCTAACTTAAGTGGCATATGCTAAGACCCTTTGACGTCCCAAATAGGACGCAGGCGGTTCTCTTGGAAATTCTGCCAGTCTGTCAACCAGTGAGTTCCACATACCCGGATGTTAATTGCGCAGTTCTGTCTACGCAGCCTTCTTCCGGGATGCGTTAATGCATTTCCCAACGAAAAAAGTTGAATCTGCGGCTAACGCTACGTGACTCTTGTTAATGTTGTATTATGCAACAACTTGAACGAAATATGGTTCTGTAAGTATTTTTTTAATTATTATTTGTTTCCTTAATTTTTTTTTATTACACTACAAGTTGACCCTTGACTGCTATCACACTTGATGTTAAGTGATGATGCAGTCTAAGATGGAAGCGGGCTAACTTGTTGGGAGTGGGACGAAAATCCGCACCCCTGTCGGTTTCTACACGACATCGTACCGGAACGCTAAATCGCTCGGCGATACGTCTTTGTCGGTAGGGTGGTAACTAGCCACGGCGAAAGCCTCCCACCAGCCAAAATATTAAATGGGCACAATAATTATACAGTTTTTAATTGCCTAACAATCCAAAAGTTAGCTTCTGCTCTTGAGGTTCTGGCTTTGAGTCGGCTATAAGCTTTTCTTTCGTCTAAGAAATTCTGAGTAGTACACCAGAGGCCTGGTGGTAACCATTGTAATCATGAATTACAAAGTTAATAATTAAACAGTGTGGTGGTTTGAAGCGCTAAATCTCACTCTCTTATAACGAGAGGGATTGGTCCTGTATTGGGCCATTAAAATAGAATGGTAATGATAATAATAGTACTGTTGGGAAAGCACCTCTATGCTCATACTTGAATACTAAAATATTTCTCCAAGAATTGTCTGAAACTATCCGCCGCGGCTGAATTCAGGACGACATTATTAGTTGCATAGTGAAGTAAACTGCTTCATGGTAAAAGGAAAATCAAGAATAATTGCAGCAACAAAATTAAATTCTGAATATTGTTGCAGCAATTTTTTAAGCTTTATTTTTTTTTTGGCACCACCTTGAAGTACCATAAACATACAATGTTACTTTTCGGTTTTTAGGCCAGGGTAACAACAACCTTTAAAAATAATAAAAAGTGAAAAAAGGTAAGGTCTGCTAGTGTAGTAGTTTTGTCAATGTAGTTTGCTCGGAAGTATTGTGTCTGTATGAAATTTCATGAGTCTACCTTCCAAACACGTTTAACAAATAGTCTTACACTGAGGGTGTAAATAAAATGGAACCTACAGATACGGAATTCTGCATTTACTTTTTACTCTGCCGTTCAGTAGAGATTGGAAAAAAGGCAATAAAGTATTCGAGACAAATGAGGTCACCTCCGAAATAAATTTACAAATGCGTTGGTATTCAAATTTACAATGTAGCACGACTACTATATTGAATTAATATAACAATATTTTCTATATTAATATTTGATAAAACAAGGAGATGGTCCACCCTATCTTAAGAACAAAACATCTCCAATATCAGAACGCTATTAGGACATTCACTGTCCAGCACTTTATAAAGTACACGCATTCTTTCAATCAATTCTTCAACTACTGCTTAGTTTATTACATTATTTTTCTTTTCTTCCTAGCTTACTCTCGTTAGCAACATTGTAAAATCGGAAGAGTTATACTTCTCGGAGAGCTCGTTAAGCTATATGTTCCGGTTATTCTAATTAACACCTGATATTGGTCGTTACTTGAAAGTCAAACTTTTTCAAGCACCCCTTCGCGAAACCCGCGTTGAAGCAGTGCAGTGAGTCTAAACTCCTTACTCCCTCCAACTCCGATGAAGAAGGAGGTTGTAATGGGCTTTAAATATAATTTAAACATTTACGAAATATAAGGTATTTACGACGAATACCACATATGACGACCGACGATTTTTGACGACCTCCGTGGCGCAGTGGCATGCGCGGTAGATTTATACGATGGAGGTCCTGGGTTCGATTCCTGGCGGGGTAGATTGAGATTTTTCTTAATTTGTTTTGGTCTGGCTGGTGGGAGGCTTTCGCCGTGGCTGGTTACCACCCTACCGACAAAGACGTACCGCCAGGCGATTTAGCGTTCCGGTACGATGTCGTGTAGAAACCGATAGGGGTGTGAATTTTATCCTACTCCTAACAAGTTAGCCCGCTTCCATCCTAGATTGCATCATCACTTAACATCAGGTGTGATAGCAGTCAAGGGCCAACTTGTAGTTGATAAAAAAAATATATATATGAATACGACCATTATTATCCTGCTATAGACCACCATCTACAGAATTTCGTTAATAAAACTTAGGATTATAAAAAATGGGTTGATGGTGAATACAGACCAATACGTATGCATTCCCCATTTACTGCCATGGAGTAGTCGTGCTTTTTACTAGTGCGAGTATAAAAAGCTAACGAGCATGTCGGGAGCGGTGACCGCCTTCTAGCCATTAATCTACGCTTTATTATAAACACAGAAGCCAACTAAATCATAAACACGTTAAATGGGTACTCTGTAAGCTCTTCCCCGCTTCTGTGTTGACTGTTAATGGTCTGAGAGCTGGTGACATTTTTGGGTGGGTATTCGAGGCAAGCTGGAAACCAGTTTTTAGAATGAATATATTTGTAACAAGTTGAAATGACTGAATAGTATTTATAAATTATTAAAAAAAGAATATTTATAAAGCAGTGAATTTTAATGGGACACTCTAGCTTACTAGGCTGTTTATACAAAAAAGGTTTTATAAGCCTCTGAAAAAGATTAAGAATAAAATACGTAATATTACCTATATGGTTCATGTATTTTTTACTTTATAACCGACGAAAAAAAACGGAGGAGGTTCTCAATTCGACACGTATATTTTTTTTTATTTATGACCACGCATAACTTTTTACAGATTTGTTCGATTTTGATAATTCTTTTTTTATTAGAAAAAGGTCCAAGGTCCCATTGTCATCATGCTCTGATGATGATATCCTGGGAAAATTGAAGGAACTCTTAAAATTTTATTGGGACACTTGCAGCGATTTCGGTTTTAGTGTAAGTAGCGGTATTTTTTTGGCTACAAGTGTCGTATAATATATTATGACAGTATAGTACGAGTACGTTACGTGGCAATAAATCACTAAAAAGTAAGAAATAAAAATTTTTGACAAAAAAAAAAACCGACTCAAAACGCACTAAAAAGTAAAAAATAACTGTGTCATTTAGTTGCTTTAATTTACTTAAGAGTCGGTGCCAGCCAAAGTTTCTACTTTAAGTACATTACCTAGAACCCACAAACTGCTTTACTATGTTCAATAAATGTTCCTTAAACTTGCTGGCACCGACTTCATAGATATTAATTACTAAATAGTTATTTTTTACTTTTTATGGTTCATCGTTCTATTTTTTGTTAAAACTTTTTAAATATCCAATTTGTTTGTACTGTTGTAATGACTGTGTACTTTCAGATTGGTTCAATTATGTTGTTTGAAAAAAAATTGTTTCACGCTTTAAAAGCGTGTAGTGTTTACTATTGCCCCACTCCTAACTGGCCCAGTCTGCAGTTTTGTGTTATTATATTACCACACAGTTGCAGGGCAAGTTTTCAGTTTTCAAACACATAGTCTAAAACGTCCACCAGCTTTCCACCTACACCCGCTTCTGCGTTGACTGTTAATAATGTCAGTGCACTTGAGTCACGGCTGTTTCGGAATAGTTTTGTGTTGAACCGTATATAATATTGCGGGATGTCGGTTTGTTATGGTTGTCTAAAAACGGAAAGAGTGCTAAATATGTCATACTGAGCTTAGTAACTTTGTATCTGTCTGGTAGCTGTATATGCTGATTATCCTGATTTCGTTTTATAAAAGTACTAACTAAACTATGTCCAGCGGTTTCACTTGCGTTGATTCAAGTAGTGGAGTATCGCCAAATCGATCTTAGTGAGCGTGAAACGAATAACCACGCCAAATGTCACGTCAAACGAGATTAATGATAAATTTAAAGAGATCTCTTTATGAGACATTTTGCGTCATATTTAGGAGACACTGCGGAACGCGTCGGTATCTCTTGTTTTCTTTAAAAAGGAAAAGAGTGTTAGAAATGCCATTTTGTTTTATTTAATATAATCATTTGTTAGTTTGGGTTTGTTAGTTTGTTTTAGAGTATTAACTTTTTGTACACAAACTCAAGAGTCATGTAGCCAGCTACATTCTGTTACAAATTTAATGTCGTCAAGCCCACTTAGCGAGTTCAACCAACACTGTGCTTTCCAGTACTTACTGTAAAAAAATTTTTTAACAAAAAATAGAACCGACTCAAAGCGCACTAAAAAGTAAAAAATAACTGTGTCATTTAGTTGCTTAAATTTACTTAAGCATATCTATGAAGTCGGTGCCAGCAATTTTAAGGAACATTTATTTTACGTAGTAAAGAAGTTTGTGGGTTCTAGGTTACGTCCTTGAAAGTAGAAACCTTGGCTGGCACCGACTCCTAGATATGCTTAAGTAAATTAAAGCAACTAAATGACACAGTTATTTTTTACTTTTTAGTGCGCTTTGAGTCGGTTCTATTTTTTGTTAAAAAATTTTATTTCTTACTTTTTAGTGATTTATCGCCACGTAACGTACTCGTACTATACTGTCATAGTATATTATACGGCACTAGTAGCCAAAAAGCTACTGATACCGAGACAAAAACCGAAATCGCTGTAAGCGTGCCTCCAAAATTTGAAGAGTTCCTTCAATTTCCCCAGGATATCGTCATCAGATCCTAACATGCGGACAATGGGACCACCTTGGATGTATGCCCTTTCTAATAAAAAAAGAATTATCAAAATCGGACAACACTGTAAAAAGTTATGCGTGGTCATACATATAAAAAAAAAAAAAATATACGTGTCGAATTGAGAACCTCCTCCGTTTTTTTTCGTCGGTTAAAAAGTCATCATCATCATCATCACATCGGCCAATGGACGTCCACTACTGGACATAGACCTTTTCAGGAACTTCCTAGAATTTAAGTATTTTCATACAGACATTTTCCTATTACATACAGACATTTTCCTAGAATTTAAGTACCGAGAGAAACTCTGTTGGTGTTTAAATGTTTTTATAAGCAAAGTTCAACACGACCATTAATAATAATTAAAACACCCATTACTTATTTAATATTTCTATGAAACTTTGAGATGTTTAAACAGTAAATTCGGTTTGAACTTGCAAGTTTAACGAAAGATAATATTTATTTAAGTTTAAAATTTAAGCAATGTTTACGATATTCTATTTAAAAGTAGAGCTTCTATATTGTATGAATAATATTCTAGTCTATCTATTTTGGTAGCAGTGTTTAGCCTATGTAGTTTCTGATTTTAAAGTCCTGGGTTTAAGTCCTGAGTTGAGCGTTATTTAAAAATTGTCAAAAAGAAAAATCAACGATTTTAAGCCAAAAAAAATGTTTTTAATTTTACGGGATTCAAAATTCTTAGGGCCATACTGTTTAAAAGCCAATTAGATGACGTAGTTATAAGACAGAAGTCCTGGGTTTGATTCCCGGCTGAATCGATGATGATTTTCTTTATTGGTGTCACGAGTGGAAGGCATCAACCATGGCTTGACAAAGGAGTGCCGCCAAGCCATAAAGCGATCTCGAATGTAGTTACGTAAAAACCAAAAGAGGTTTAAATTTCAGTCAAGGGCTAATTTGTAGAGAATTTTTTACCAGCTTTTTGCTTATAAAAAATCTTGACCGATAAAATAACAAAATGTAATCAGAATCGTCGTTGCCACGGCAATACCCAATAGGTTACTTCCCAATTTCTTTTGCGTCGAATACGGCCGCTGTCACATACATTGCCAAAAGATGCCGAGGTCAGAAATAACATAAGCGATAATATTATATTTTTAGAAGCTATCAATAAGTAAGCTTAAAAATAGATTTATTTCTATAAATAGTAATGTATTTTTGCCACAATTGACTCATTACATCAGATCTATAATTTTAACTGAGTCAATTCAAAGTTAATCAATCATGAGGTTTATTAGTTAATTTTATAAATGGATATTATTTTATAAGGTTTTGCCTCGAGTAAAATTAAGATTTAATTTAATACAATAACTGGATTGTTTTATATCCAAGCTTAATTTCAACGACTATGCATGATGAAGTGACACCTGTCGTTTATTAATTTATTTTTAATTTGAAAGTTTTTTCCGTTAGCGGTATGATGGGTCTAAGCTGTTAACAATCTCCCTTTGGAAAAGCATGGCCCAATAGTTTGCCATTAACATATGCTGTTGAGAGATAGCATGCCAGTAAAACTACGCCAGTAAAACTACGCCAGTTAAATGTTAGTACAAATATAAAAAATATGTTACCAACATATAACTAATAAGTTAAAGTGATACAACCAATAACAGCGCATTCATCGAAACTTTAGACGGCGATATTATGGAAATGAGTGGTCGGAGCGCGATTCAGTTTTACCACTTGGAGATGAGAACCCAAATCGGCTCTCATCTGAAACTCGCTCGTTGGAGTTTGGAAAGGATTGAATAAAAGTTCAAATCTGGGATTTTACCCCTATACGTACATATAGCTGGTGGATAGCTGCGATTTATTTAGCGTAGAATTTACCGATCGTAGGTAAGGTAAGTAAGTTATTAGAAAAATAAACAAATTCTTTCTTTTCTAACACCCAATCTGCTTTGAAGTACCTCAGAAAAACAACATGAAAAACTGCTAACTTACATCAATTTACGGGTACGTAATCTCTCTCTCATTCTCTTTTAGTCTTTATGGTGTTATTTTATTGAACTAACTGAATTTTTTGCAATTAAAAAATAGATTCTATCTATTTAAATATATTCTATTCTATTTTTGTTAGTTTGCCTAACGGCAGAAGTCCGTAGGGATTTTTTGTTCCCCGGGAAAAAAGGTGTTTAAATAAATTTAATTAATTTTTGATATTTAATAATACACTCGATTTCAAATCTCTTATTAGATTTATTCTCATTAAGTTTACTAAAAACCATTCAAAATCTATAAATAAGACTACACAGTTACTGACCCATGGGATTTTACCTTTCAATATTACGTTTCGTTTCAATTTCTATATAGAAATAGAACAATGAACAATAGCATTGTCAGAAATACAAGTTAGATACTACTGACCCAGATATAGGGATTGTAAATAAGTTTCCAAATCACTGAAGTATTTGCCAATACATGAAGTATATTTTTAAATATTTAATTCACATACATATCTCATCTATTGCAGTGAAGCTTCATCCTTACTCCATTCCGATATACAAGGAAGTATTATTTTATTAATCTTCGAACTCCAAATTTATCTTGTGGCCATTCGTTTGTGAATATCGAAATACAAATTACAAAAACCAAGTCTATGATGATAATAAGTACTTTCTACCCTTAGGTTTAATTTCATGCAGCAAATAAAACTATTTCTACTAACGTGAAATCTACAAATAGTATATGTTAACATGTAAGTTTTTATACATTTCATTTTCAATAAGAGTTACACATTTATTAACATTTTAATAAGATTAAATCTAAAAATTTTAACGTGTTATAAGTTTAGATTTAACCAATTACTTATTGTGGGCCTCATAAGAAGGCTCACGATACACAGCGAATTATAGAGAAGGTAATGATCTATGTTAACATACATTCATAAGAAGGATCATGATACACAGCGAATTATAGAGAAGGCAATGATCTATGTCGAGAAACTGAAGCAGATATTAAAAGAGACGAAAGAGGTTGGAACCACAAGAAACTGGAGGTTATAGGAAGCCGCTGGTTGCAGGCGGCTCCAGGCCGTAGTGTTTAAAAAGTCATACAGAAGGCCCAGGTTCTGCATTGGATGTTCGTTGGCTGATGTTAACTTTGCTATAAACATAAAATATATAAAATTCTCAGTCGCATAGATATCGTATTTGTTACCAACTCTTTAATTCCTTAACAGCTTGACCATCATGAAATTTTGATGATGAATGAACGTCAGGGAACAAAGAAACATAGAGTGGTTTTATTTCATAAAACAGTGCCGTTTTTAAGGGATATGACAATAAATTTTAGACGCTCGCTTAGCATAAAATTAGCATAGAAGCCTTAGGTAAAAGCTAGTATTATGTTATACACATAATATCAAATAAGGCTATAAATTACTAGGCCACAAGTTAAGCTAAGTTGTTCAACTTGATTAGTGTTTTAGGTTGTAAAACATAAACGTGCTTACACCGTGAGTGTTGGCAAATCTTATCTAATCACGTCTCTAGATGTTTAACTTAAAGTGGACTTTCTAGAGAAGCGTGAAAGCGGCTTCATTAGTTTCAGGGACGCATTGTTTGCGTTGTAACCCCACTGACGTTCTGATGTTACCAGCTCTCATTTACGGCAAGGTCGTCAGAGGTGCATTGCTATGTATATTTTTTTTTATCGACTACAAGTTGGCCCTTGACTGCTATCACACCTGATGTTAAGTGATGATGCAATCTAAGATGGAAACGGGCTAACTTGTTAGGAGTCGGATGAAATCCACACCCCTTCGGTTTCCACACGACATCGTACCGGAACGCCAAATCGCTTGGTGGTAAGTCTTTGTCGGTAGGGTGGTAACTAGCCACGGCGAAAGCCTCCCACCAGCCAGACCAAGACAAATTAAGAAAAATCTCAATCTGCCACGCCGGGAATCTATATGCCTCATCTGAAGTTCTGGTAACACTAGTATTCATTATTGTAAAGGGTGGATTGTTAGCACCCTGATCCCATTGATGTTCTGGTAACACTAGTATTCATTATTGTAAAGGGTGGATTGTTAGCACCCTGATCCCATTGATGTTCTGGTGACACCAGCCGTCATTGACTTCAGGAAAGCTGTCAACGATTTGATCCCAGTGAAGTACGTCACACGATATTATGTCATTAGCATTACTGAAAATATGGGCTGATTTTTATGCTAAGCTACAAGCAGGCTTAGATTTAATTAAAATTGGACGTCAGGAAAAAGTAAGAAAAACGGGTAAATACTAGAGTTTTAGCTAGTTATAACTTTAGAGAATACATACGATTAAGTCCAGCTCCATATTTGCTTCAAGCAAATTCGCGCTATTCTGCCTAGCATCAGCGTAAAGTATTAAGCACAAATGCATTATGTTCCAGGAAGGCCACAAAACAGCGCTGAAAATAGTAGCGACATTTGCAGTGAACGTCTAGTAATTTGACGCGCATTTTTATGAACGAAGAATAAAATGTACGAGGAAGTTTATAGTGTTGACAAAATAGGTAGGTTGGAAACAAGTGTGAAGTTCGTAGCTTTGATTTTCACACTTAGAAATGACTTTTATAGCGTAAAGAAGTCTGAAGCGGGGCTATTGTTTGTTTCAGAGACTTAACGAGCTCGGTCTGACTAACGTCTGACTCTGGTTAACTTTGCTGACGCAGAGACACGCGGCGTCATTATTTGCACTTCTTGTGTTATGACATGTTTTTCCTCATAGTATATCTCTCAGAAAACAATAATCTGAGGTACATCTATAATGTCCTTGTGCAGACGTTTCGAAAGTCCACCTTTAACGTTTTAACGTTTAATTAAACGTTTTAAGTAAATATCTCAATCCTCTACTTAAGGCCTTAGTAATGGTTTTCTCAATTAATTTTCCACTCGAAGTCACAAGTCCTCCAAGATTTTCTGCAAACTTTGCTGTTTACTAGCAATTTATAGGACATTTTAAGTGGTATAGCAACTAAACAAAAAATGTAAAAATATTGAAATACGAAGGCTATTTATTTATTTATTTTTATTAAATATTATTAAATACAAATATAATGGAAAATAACACGCAGGTAGGATTTTTCGCGCGCTTCATTAACGACGCATTGAATACAATCAAAGTTGATTAATCATTCATTACTGTCAAATTAAGTTATAAAGCAGCTATTTGTCGTATTTACGACGAATTTTTTTATAAATTCTTTATAATTTTTTTATAAATTCTATTTAATTAAAAGATTATTTCACTTACTCAATTTTTAACCGAGTACAAAATCAATTATTAGAACGACAACAAAATTAACTGGTCTAAATAAAAAAGACTTGCATTTATAAAACGTTCAGTGTAAATATTACAGGCATAAAGTTAATTAGGAATTAAGTACAAAAAATACGACTGCCATGATGTGAAGTAAAAAACTTACGAGCTTAAAATATAATAAGAGTTACTTGCAAAAGTAATGAAAATTCTTTTATGAAAATAGCAATGATATTTTCGGGAATAGTGCAAGACCAATCTATTATTCAAGTATCTACACACCGATCAGCGAAGTTTTAAGTTCCTCAATTGTGGCGTATAAAAAAGACTTAATAAAAGTTTTATTAAATTTTCCTCTTGAAGCGAAATTAAATCAAAACTTTAAGTATCTACTTGAACTCTCAAACTCGATTTGCATTACCGGCCCCGGAATGACATAAATTTAAGTTAAAAGTTAATTTTGTCAATCCGGATAATTCCTCAAGGTTTAATCAGACTAAGTTGGGTGTAATTAATGATCAGTGAGGGCATAGTCTGCGAAAGCTGTACCAACTAACTACTACTGGAACTTCTGAAAGTGACTGTAGAGCGATTACTCTCATTTATTTGTGTATATTTTAGTATATGTTTTTATTTTATTTAGCTATTTATCGGAGCGTTGGTACTTGGAAGACCTTTTAAACTTCTGGTTTGGAAGGATTCTTGAAAAATATTTTCAAGCAGAAATTACATTAAAGCCGAGTAATTAAAGAGTATAAATCAATCTACTGATTTCTCTAGTTATCGAGAAATTTTCGTAGCATTTTTAGTGATGAAAATATTTAATTATTTTTTTTATAATTGACAGTCTAAGCTTCTAAATAATGGATATCCAACCTCTATCAACAGCAATACTCTAAACGGGTGTCATTTGTCGTCGCCAGAACTATATCGGTCGCTCTGCGGGGTTCACCACGAGCAGATTAAGTTGGCATTTGGGGTCCCATTATACCCCGAAAATCTGTAATAAATAATTAATTTACAATTGACTACAATACGTTAATAAATATAATGAAAATAAACTCAAATTACTGGACGTAAACTTAAACCACGAACGCAACGGTCTGGCGTTCCCTTTAGTTAGAGTTTCGGGAGGGCGACGGGACGCGGCGGTACGATCGCCGCTCCGTCAGTGCCGAATACGAGCCCGTTTGCTCTATACGCCTCCTACTCTGTACACATTCAATACGTACCTACGTATCGCTCTCGGCGATCAGTGAAAATGTTTTTGGATGAATAAATTAGCATGATTGATACCGATGCTTTTAAAAACATTGGATGGTTTCGGCTGAAAACTTTTCGAGTTGATTGATGGGATAAAAAGTTAATTTCTCGTGTTTTTCGTCGATAAACTTTAGAGAACTTTGTTCGAGTGCGCTTTTGTTTGGATTGTTAAAAGGCTTCAATACGTTTGGGTATTACGATAATTTTTTCGAAATTGGATTTTATTTGTGCTAGTTTAAAACATAGGTGATAATTTAATTCCGAGAGTATTCAAGGATTTTCATTATTTTAAATTTCGGTAAGTTTAAAAACATAAGTTATAGATTTAAGATTAAAATTTTCTTAAAATATATCCACATTTATTATGATGTTGAAAAATAGAACAGTAATGATTTACTGTTGTATAGGTACTATAAAGTAATATTAAATATTAAGAATAAAATATATAACAATTAAATAAGCGATAATTTTAAATACTATTATTTAATAGTATTTAAAATTATCGTGATGAAAATATTATTAAATTTTTTAACAAATACTTATGTTGGGCATCTCAACAATAATGTGACAACAAAACTAAGCGAAAAATAGGACATATATCATATTGTATTATTATGTATTTATCTATTTTTTGTTTCTATATAAATAAATAATGCCATTTTATTTTAGCGCTGTTTTGTTGTGCCCTAAACAATAATAAAATATACCTACTATACACCGAAATTCGAAATAATATCAAACCCAATATTGGCAACACATACTTAAACACAAGGTAGTTTAGGCCCGGAGCCTTAGCCAAGAATTAATTAGAAACCGACTTACAATGGGCGCCTTGTGTCGTTCTATGTGGCTAGTGTAAGATTTTACCGCATCGATATCGAGAACGGTAAACGCAAATTATATATGACACTGACACTCTCCCATTTGAGTTTTCTCTCGATGCTGCCAGGGGAGCTGCTTTAATTCCATATAAAATTTGCCTTTACGCGAATGTGAAGTTTTCGATTTGTTTTGGTGAAAGCTCACACTAGGCACTCATGCACTATGATTGCGATAAATAAAATAATCCAGTAAAAAACAAAGTAAAATAAAACAAAATTGTCAGTCATCAAAAACGACGTTAATCATATTAAGCAGTTAATTAATATAATTACGAATAAGGTCTCGATTACTGTTTAATAAAAATAAAAAATATTATTTTAAAAATAAATAAAAATATAAATACTTTCCGTAGAGTGCCTGCGTTGAACGTCTACAGAAGAAATAAAAAATATACTTTTTTACTTTTTCTCCTAGAGCTTAAAATGCTGTTTAATTCCCAATTTGATTTGCTACATTAAGGAATTTCTTGTGCAAAAAAAGAGAAATATATTATTAGTATGTATTACTCAACAAAGAATTATGCTGTTTAAGCAATGATTATTAAAAGCAATAACTGAAAGAGTTTCGAATAAAATTATTTAATTTTTTCCCAAATGCACACCTAAGACAAAAAGGTTTCCACAATATAATAAAGCACATTTCAGTTCAAAGATCGACCCAAAGCTTAATTCCTTTAGACAAAATACGAACCGCCGATGACGTCAGCATGCATTACAAATGCATCAGTGATGGAGACAGTGACGTCAGTACGTTACACGTACTTTGATCACAGTAAGTAATTCCGTATTATTTTTATGTTGGTGATACTTTAAAGCTACACTTTATAGAAATACCAGTTTAAGCTTTTCCTTCCAAATATCAGTAAAGGGGGTGGTTAAGTTATCGAAGGTCTCTTGTGCTTATAGAAATACCAGTTCGAGTAGGGAAGTGTTACACCTCCGTGCCATTAGCATCTGATCATCATCATCATCATCATTACCAGCCTGTAGACGTCCACTGTTGGACATAGGCCTTTTTTAGGGACTTCCAAACACAACGATCCCGAGCCGCCTGTTGCCAGCAGCTCCCTGCGACACGTTTGATGTCGTCAGTCCACCTGGTTGGAGGTCGACCAACGCTGCGCTTTCCGGTGCGGGGTCGCCAATCTACCACCTTGGGCCCCCAACGTCCATCAGCTGTTCGAACTACGTGCCCCGCCCATTGCCACTTCAGTTCTGCGACTCGTATCAAATAAAAGAGTAGCATCTGATAGTTGTCGTTATTGAATCAAATCATTATCAACCTTAGCCCCCTTACCCGCATTGGAACAGCGGCTTCAAGTTATCACCTGCCCTTCTAGCAGAAACCCTGACCCTGCAGTAGGCTGTTAAAAATAGGCCATTAATGATGACTATAGGACTAGCATGTTTGCGTAAATTAAAAGCGCTTAAATAAATTTAAGAATAAAAACAAATTAACTAGACAATAATTTTCTACGAAGAAAGGAACCCTCGAGGCCTGTAGGTACTACAGTTTGAAACAGGCCAACTTTCGTTGTCCTTGTTTTTCTTTCTTTCTACTTGGAACTCCGCAAAGTAACGCCTGCGTTCATTTAATTTCTTTTTCTTTTCACTATTCAACCTCGCACCGCCCTCACCATTTTACAATCGTAAAGGATACCGGATTTTCCATCTCTATGTCGTTAGTGCTTCCAACACTTGTACCTTTTTCGTCTTTTATTCTAATTTTTTAACATGATTGTTTTTCGAACAAGACTAAATCTTTAGCAGAACTTTTATAACCACGTATTGGGGGCTTTGATCACGAGGTTCTGCGTTCGAATCCTGGGTCGGGTCACGGAATAATTCTAAATTTTTCATTCTTCTTTGAACTTTTCAGTTTGTTCTCTTCTGTTTTCATTCCAAGCTTGGAGTCGGGAAGTTAGAGGTGATACACCCCCGTGCCTCGGAGAGAACGTTAAGCCGTCAGTCCCGGTCACTATTATCCACATCTGAAAGTGATCGAAACAAGTGAAACATTATCACCCTAAGCCCGCCAACCCGCACTGGAGCAGCGTGGTAGGTCTATGCTCCATATATCTCATATGAGGAGGAAGGCCTGTCCCTGTAGTCATTACTAGGCTGATACTGATTATTCAGGTATTAAATAACTTAACTGATTTCAACCAAAATTTAATGGCGCGCTACAGGTCAAGGCCCCTCTTTACAGGTTTGGGGCTTACACCCATAAGTCCACGCAATAAGAGTTGGCGTTGGCTTGGTGGTGTAACACCACCATCTTTCAGACTTAGGACTGCTACGGAGAACTTCTTGATAATACAAAAAGTCCAATATTCCATAGATACATGGTAAAAATACGTCGGTCGCTCTTTCATTACGTTAGGCGAAAAAGAAAGTGCTAAATTTTCGATCTCCCTGCTATTGGGCGACGTTTTTCGTTTTGTCTACTCGATATATCTCTTCTGGGCGTATCTTAGGCTTATATGACCGAAACGTCGTGATTCGAAAGCATATAGACATTAAGAACTAGGAAGATCATTATATTAGTTAGTAATGATACTAGATATCCGTAGGTATACTTTTATTAAGTGTATAATTTGTGACATCAGAGTACACAACTACAATACCTATTAAATATAAAAGTTAAGAGATTGCAATATTGACGGTATGACGGTTTTGACGACCTTCGTTGCGCAGTGGTATGCGCTGTGGATTTATAAGACGGAGTCCCTGGGTTCAATTCCCGGCGGGGAAATTTTAGATTTTTCTTAATTTGTCTTGGTTTGGTTGGTGGGAGGCTTTCGCCGTGGCTAGTTACCACCCTACCAACAAAGACGTATCGCCAAGCAATTTAGCGTTCAGGTACGATGTGGTGTAGAAACCGAAAGGGGTGTGGATTTCATCCTACTCCTAACAAGTTAGCCAGCTTCCATCTTAGATTGCATCATCACTTAACATCAGGTGTGATAGCAGTCAAGGGCCAACTTGTAGTCGATAAAAAAAAAATGAAAAGTATTGCGCTGTCACGAATTTGCTTTTACAAAAATCAAGCTACCATCGAAACCTTTTACTTTAGAAATATTTTATTTGGACATTTAAACCTTTGAAATTTATAAACCAAATTTAGAAAAAAATACAAGAATTTAGATTGCCCAAAGGCGCGATAATTAAATTGAAAACGTCCTTCCAAAATATTGGTGACCGGCTGAAAATTCCAATTATGCTCGGTGCTCCCTTTGGAGTAGGTACTTCGATTAAACGTTTCTTGGATTCCGGCGCGAAAGCTTTGAAAAGATTTTTTTTTGATCATTGAAAAAACATTTCAATTCGAAACAGTCTGCCGAGTTTGGTAGACAGTTGTTTCACGGCATGAATCGGTAATGAATTGATCTTTTTCGTAAATGTACTACATTAACTTTCAACCGACTTACAAAAATGTAAAAAGATTTGGTTTAAGATCAGAAAATTTGATTTTTCAAATATTCTAGGCCTAAGTAAGTCGCTTTTATTTAGGTAATGAAATAAGGAGAGAATCCAAAATTGTCTTATATAATTTAGTTGCAACATTTAAGCCTTGATGCTATTTGAATATCAACCGACTGAAATATTCAAGCCGGCTGACCGACAAAAAGATAAGAATCAGTGAAAATATTGATCGATAGGTAAAACGGTCTAGGTAATTTAAATGGGTGTCCACTACTGCTGGATATCTCGAATTATATTATTAAATACGAATATAATAAATAAGCGCTCTTTTAACGATCAATACTTTATATCGTCGCTGAAATCCACATAATATAATACAAATACACACATAATATAATATAATGTACTTCAGTAATAAATTATGCGACGAAATAAAACACATCCTACTAAAAATCTTTCACAACACAAAATTTTCAGAAGTATTTGTAGATTAAGCCGAGTTGGAATAAATAAATTTGAGTTTGTATTTAAGTCTCTATAATTACCCGACTGCGTCAGTAGGAGGGTTATGTTTTTCGAGCGTATATATGTATGTATGTCCATTTCTTCGGCACGCGCTACAGCCTAAACGGCTGAACGGATTTTGACATCTGAGGTGTCGTTGAATTTGTCAGAATTGTGGTAGTGACATAGGCTATATAAATTTTCAAAATGGCGGCTGTAAATGAGTGAAAAAAGAGGGGATGTGTGTATTTTTTTCTGTTATCTTAGCAATATGGGTACCAATTGAAAGGTCGTAAAAAGACCATTTCAAAAATATAAATATGTTCATATTACTTTTTTAACAAAAAAATGGTAAAAAGTGTATCAAGTGTACCGTCTCATTTCTATACCATAAACTGAAAGCAAAAACTCTCAAATAAAATTTTTTTATAAAAACAAAAATCCCGACTGCTTAGAAGTTATGAACTGAAAAGAGAAAAACAAGGATCACTATATCTGTATAAAATTCTAAATACTTTATGGTGCTGCAGACGGGGACAAACGTAGTTTTGGTAGATCTTTCTTTTCCCGCAGGTTAAAGTATTTTGTCCCTGTTTGTAGCATCATAAAGTATTTAGAATTTTATACAGATATAGTGATCCTTGTTTTTCTCTTTTCTTTGTTCATTGAAAATATTTTTAAATGTTACAAACCAGGATACGCTATTATTAAAGAAACTTCAACTGCTGCTTCAGGAGGTTGGGTTCCTTCATTGTTGTAATTATATGAGACTAAAATATACCTGTGTTCTACTTATTTATGATTAAAGAGACAGAAAAATTGACCTTAAGCTGGGTTTTTTTATTCATGTTCTTTTACTAAGATAATCTAATAACTGCGTAAAATCAGTCTGAGTAACCAATTAACGTTAATTTGTGAAACGTGAGTCGGAGTTTTCATTGTTATTTTTAGGAGAATACTAAATTTTGTTATTAAGTAATGAGTATAATTAAGCCGGACTAACATTAGAGTATTACAAGAGAACGAGTTTTTATTCTGTCCAATTCAAAGAAAATGTTCTTATCTAATTTTATAATTAAGATATAATTGGGAATTTAAAAAGTTATATAACAATGAAATAGATTTTTCACGTGTGATTTATATACAACATAGTTCAAAATAAAAAAACGGCCCTCCCGATGTCCAAATACCATCGGCTGTAGGTGACACTGAGTTGATATGATCTAAGAGGTACCAGTAAATTTTTGTAAGGCGTGTAAGGAAAACATCCTAGTTTATGTCAACTCAAATATAAGTTAATGTGTGTGTGTGTTTTCACCACCAACTATATCTTTCAGTGATACTGTTTACAGCCAGAGTATGGTGATATTACTTTTCCGAACGAGCTCTTTTACAAAAACCTAGAACTTTGATCATCAGCGAAATTGAATTTTAAACAATTTTACGTCAAAAATTCTTCATCACAACATTTCACCATTCCACATTACAAAAGAACTACCCGCTGAAACCGTTAACAAACTAAACACCCGTATATCATATAGCAGTAGTAGACTAGTGTAACGTCGCGTTGATGTTCGGCCGGGTCTGTAAATATTGTGAATGCTCGCTATACTCGCTCGGGGCTGTATCACTGTACAAAGGGCGACGCGCCACAAAGAGCAATGGAACACATTTCGCTGAGCGCTTCGCACGCTGGCCCATATTTTCTAACGCGATGATGGGCCTGTTTTCCCCACTTCACCCTATTACACCCGTGTTTACGTGACTTTACAATATGTTTACACTTTTAGACGTTTACTGTCGTCATATGCAGAGTGACATCCCTTGACCATCCTTACTAGTATTATAAAAATTTTTAACAAAAAATGGAACCGACTCAAAACGCACTAAAAAGTAAAAAATAACTGTGTAATTTAGTTGCTTTAATTTACTGAAGCATATCTATGAAGTCGGTGCCAGCCAAGGTTTCTACTTTTTAGTGATTTATCGCCACGTAGCGTACTCGTACTATACTGTCATAGTATATTATATGGCACTAGTAGCCAAAAAGCTACCGATACCGAGTCAAAAACCGAAATCGCTGTAAGCGTGCCTCCAAATTTTGAAGAGTTCCTTCAATTTCCCCAGGATATCATCAGCAGATCCTAACAAGCGGACAATGGGACCACCTTGGATGTATGCCCTTTCTAATAAAAAAAGAATTATCAAAATCGGACAACACTGTAAAAAGTTATGCGTGGTCATACATAAAAAAAATATATACGTGTCGAATTGAGAACCTCCTCCGTTTTTTTTCGTCGGTTAATAAAGGCGAAAGTTGCGGGCCTCCTCTAATCATACATAATTACATAATAAGAGTGCTCATCATATCGATTGAAACTAACTAAAACTAAAGAAAGTCCGTGGTTTCACCCGCATGGTAGTCGTTCCCGTGAGAATTTTAGGATAAAATATGACCTATGTATTATTCTAATATGTCAGCTAAATTATTGTGGATTTTTTTCAATCAATAAGTAATATTTTCTTTTCTTTTTTTTTCTTTCTTGCTAATATTAACTAATTAATGCTGTTATCATATAAATAACATATCTTTTCCTTTTTTTTATGTACAAATCTTCGGAAATGTATTGTATATTGTTACACATGTATTTTTTCTTTAATGTAAAACTTTTTACTTGTAATGACTGTTTTTGTAAAAAATAAAATTCATTCAATAGTTTTAGCGTTAAAAAGTAACAAACATCCGTCCATCCACAAATAAAATCTTTCGCCTTTTCTAATATTAGTAAAGATTTGCGCATTTTAACAATAAAAAGAAAAAAAACAATAAATAATCAAAAATATCAAATCCGACTTCCGATCCGATCCAAAAACTTAATTTATTTAGAATTAAAAAATCTTTATCCATGTTTGTAAATTGATTTCTTACGCGATCTTCTTTCTATCTTCTTGTATCAGTCTACATACAAATGGCGACATACTACAAAGAGCAATGGAACACATTTCGCTGAGCACTTCGCACTGTGGCCCATATTTTCTAAAGCGATGATGGGCCGGTTCTCCCCACTTCACCCTATTGCATCTTAGTTTACGTTTTACATGACCGAAAGTATACCACATCTTAACACGTTCCTAATTCTAACTTAGTGAATCGTCCACATATCTATCTATTGGTGTTATTGGGTATGATTTAAATCGACGTAGAGCCAAAACGTTGAGTCGCGTTATTTTTTCAAATATAAATTACTAGCAGTCGCCCGTGACTTCGTCCGCGTGAAAACCGACTTTCATATACATTATGCTCTTTCACCGCTATCCTTCTCAATTTAATTTTTTTAAAGTTTCCCGTCAAGCAATATCCTCCGTCCCGTCCCGTGTACTAAAGATCTATATTTTCGTTAAACATGGTACGATATTATAGTACATTAACATAAGCAATATAATTATATTTATGGCAAGCTGATGAGTATAGCATGTATCAAATAGTCTATTTCACTTTTGAGTCTAGCTTTAATAATAAACAAAATAATTTACAATCTGACACGCAAACCTAGAGATTAGCCCGTTTGAACAAACGAACAAACTTTTTCGTATATTATATAAATATGGTCTGCCATGCCAAAGAAATTGAAAGAAAGATGAAAGATCGAATTCTCAAAGGATATCAGTACCAAAACACCTATTCAGTACGTATAACATAACACGAAGGAGGTCAACTTAATTTGGACGATATAGCGGCAATGTTTTTTTTTAGAAAATTTGTAATATCTCCGAAACTATATAACTAATTAACATACTGTGAAAGGCAAATCTTATCTCTATAATATCTTTGTGATTATTAAATAATTTATTTTGATAAGGATTTAAGTTTAGTTGTATAAATAATGACGTAAAATTAAGCATATGAATTAAATGATTTATTACAGAGTCGCGCTTTATACAAATTTTGTAATATCTCCGAAACTGTATAACTAATTAACATACTGTAAAAGGCAAATATATCTCTATAATATTCTTGCGATTAATAAATGATTTATTTTGATAAGGACTTAAGTTTAGTAGTATAAATAATGACGTAAACGTAAGCATATGAATTAAATGATTTTTTAAAACACAAAAAGTTATATATCTACCAAAACATAAAAGATACGATATCGCGGACTTTTTTGTAGAACTTTTTAAGATGCATAAAGTTTTCAAACAACGTTTTCAATTATATCCAATAGCAAAGGCAGCGTACGCGAAATAATGCCGATTTAATAAATTTTGCGGTCCGACTCGCGCGACGAAAACTGTGATAACTCGGGTAATATATACAATATAAATATAAAATAGAGCCTAAGATACTCACCGATAATGCAGCATTCAACTGGTGAAAGAATTTTTAAAATCGGATCAGTAGTTCCGAAGATTAGCTCCGACAGAACTTTATTTACTAACTTACAAACTTTACCTCTTTATAATATTAGTATAGATAACATTCATCTCTATTTCTAGGTACAAAGTCGTCACATCGACGCTCGTTGCTCAATTCCGTGTTTGTACTATACAGCTAATAAAACTTTAAAAACGGTAAAATAGAAATAAGTATTCTATAGACAAAAACATGATGCTTCGCCTGAGCGCCAATGTGAACGCCAAAACCGCTAACTTGTTGTATAATAAAAATAAATTTTAGTTGCAATTGCAATCGCCATTTTATAGAGTAACGTAACGTAAAAATTTAAACTAAAATATTCACCTTTGTGCTGGACACGGCGAAATGGTTTACCAATTCTTAGTATCCTATATTTTACTTTACGGACAAATGTATAACCGGGTATGAATTCTCTTTGTCGCAGGCTGCACTGAACATTTACGAGTGGTAGCCAGTATTATCACGAAATACGATTCATAAGAGATGCTGCACTTACCAACACCGCAAATCTCACTGCAGCTGCTTATGGTATAAGACCTGTATGTAAGTCTATGGGCGTCAGATCCCGCTGCTCTATTTAGCAGGCATCAGCTTTTTTGATTAAACTAATTTTAAATGAACGCTGAGCGAAAAAAGAAAAATACTTCAATTCGAACTAAAAACCGAAAAGTCATTGCTTTTTTTAGTGGTTTTATTTACTCCAGCATACCTATAATGTCGATGTCATCGAAGTACCTATAAGGAAAGTTTATTTTGTTTACAATTTTTTTTTACTTTTTAATGTTTTATTGACAGCAAACATAGGTAAACTTACTCGTATTGAATAGCATCAAACGGCACACACTATAAAAATATTGAAATAGCTGCACCTACAAAATTTAAAGAGTTTCTTCAATGGTGGCGTCCCATAACATCAAACATGTTGGCTATGGGACGCAGGCGTCCGCTAATAAACCAACTTCTTTTTTATAAAAGGAACTTCTGTTGAAAGACGGGCTGGTTAATTTTTTGCGCAACCTGAGTATCCAACGCTGATATTATATTAGAATTCTTAGCACCATTCCACGTGGGGAAAATTTATATAGTTATTAGGACAAGTAAGCTTAAGTTTCTTATTGTACTCTTTTTCAACAATAGATGTATTTTTCATTACTTAAATATTTAAAAACATGAATAAGAACTCCATTAAATCTGCCAACTGTGCTGTACACAAACGATGTGTACAAATTGTTCCGCTTAAAATACATTTTAAAGGTCTTGCAAAATTGCTTAAAACGGTTCAAAAATAATGAGACGGCAGTTTTCGTCCATTAAACAACTACACAAAGGCTGTTTGGCTTGCCATTTAAAAGAGACAAAGCGTTGCCTTAATCAGCGTTAGTCTTATTAAAATTGAAATTTTCGTCGACTACACAAGACCTGTGACAAACTAAACGAGGTTTAAGATGAAAGGCGGTTGGGTAATTATTATTTTGCAGAGTATTTTGATTTTTCTCTACATTTTTTTTGGTTTATAAAGGACATTGCCAAAATTTGCCCCAGGCTGTCCAAACGTATGCTCATGTTTAACAATTTTTTTTAAATACACGATGAATTTTAAACAACTACCCATGTTTCATAGCAAACACTTGAAAATATATCAAAAATATAAGAGTTACAATCGATTTTTTGTGGTATGAATCACGTGACCGTCGTCGTAGTGTGAAAAGTCAACTTTTGTCAACCTTCATAACTTTTATCGGCGACTGCTTAGCTACAAGTAACTTTATTAATATTAAAATAGAAGATCTGTACTATTTAATGACATATATATCATCTCTGGGCATCTCTCGAGTAGACTTTCATACATTTTTTACCTATGTCCTTTGTATGTCTCTTTGTTCAAAGAAGTTCAAACAATAGTGGCCTATTGACCAGTTAAATAAAATAAATAAAGAAGTGAGATCGCAATCTGCAACCTTTATAAATCGATATAGATAGTGATAAATGGCAAAGAAATGAATGGAAGTTTAAGCAAAAATACTAGGTATAATTCATAACCATTATGAGTAGATATCCTCTATCAATTTGGAAAGGTCATCATATTCTACAGAATTATCAAAACAAGTAATGTATTCTGTAGTTTATAATTATGTTTCAGTAAATAGCTCAATTCAATATTTAAATAAAAGCTAATTACAACGTTTTGAAACACCTTCGCTATCTCATTTGATGTTATTTAATTTTGAATTAGACACACGAGGGAGGGGTGTAATGTAAAATCAGGATCGAGCTATAAAATGATAATAAATTTTATTGTCGAATAAAAAATATGGCCGCAATAAATGTTGAATATTGCGCCGATCGAATGGACACTCAGAAGCCTTTAAAATTTTATTGAATTTTTCGGATTCAGACATTTATTACATTAAGTGCCATTACTGTTTCGTATTTGAGATGCTGAAATAATATGCATTGAAATTCAATGGTTAACACAACGGTGTGCTGGAGACCTCCGTGGCGCAGTGGTATGCGCGGAGGATATATAAGGCGGAGATCCTGGGTTCGATTCCCGGCGGGGCAGATTGAGATTTTTCCTAATTTGTCTTGGTCTGGCTGGTGAGAGTTAGTTAGTTATTAGCTAGTTATCACCCTACCGACAAAGACGTACCGCCAAGCGATTTAGTGTTCCGGTACGATGTCGTGTAGAAACCGATAGGGGTGTGAATTTTTCATCCTACTCCTAACAAGTTAGACCGCTTCCATCTCTGATTGCATCATCGCTTAAGATCTGGCGTGATAGCAGTCAAGGGCCAACTTGTAGTAATTATAAATTTTTTTAACAAAAAATAGAACCGACTCAAAACGCACTAAAAAGTAAAAAATAACTGTGTCATTTAGTTACTTTAATTTACTTAATCATATCTATGAAGTCGGTGCCAGCCGGGTGCCAATTTTTTTTTTTTGCCGGTTTAAAAAAAAGGAACCAGGAAGAAAAAAGTAAAAATATTTAAAGTTGCGACCCAGGACTCTAATCCAGTACCTCATGATCGAAGCCACATAAACTAACCACTAGACCGACGAGGCAGGCGACGATAAACGAATAACCGTATTCCGCTTTGCGACCCGTCTCATCTTGCGCTACAATTTATCGATTGACGTTTGCTTTAAAATTGTTTTCTAAGGCATTACACTGAAAGCTTTTTGAACGATCGAGCTTCTCTTATATAAATCCAGAAAATATTATAATGTATTTAGAGTTCCGAAGCCAAATGAATAAATAAAGACCTTTATATTCCCGTTACACTCCGAGCATTTCAGAGCTTTTACACTGCACGATGCAAATTGTAACGGATAGTATGTGAAGTGGATTTGTATCAAACAATTTCGGATTGGAATTCGATGGATTGAAACTACGTCACGATATTGAGAGATATAGGATTGAATTCATAAAGAAATTGAGATAGAATACATTTATGTCACATTGCCCGCCGCCCTCCTGATAACCTAGATAAACTTATAGTCGAAGGCAAGGTACAGGGAAAACGACCACGCGGCCGATCACCTAGCCGCTGGTCAGCCAAGTGAAGTCGCTCACGGGTCTTCCCCTTACAACAGCCGTCAGAAGAGCGGAGCACCGGTCTGAATGGAAGGAGATTGTGAACACCATAACAAGGACTCTGCAATGTGGACACGACCTTCAGTTATAAAGACAACGACGAAGAAGAAGACATTTGACAATTTTTTACATTCTAGGTGTCCTCTTTGTGATATGCTTCGTAACTTATATGTGTTTGACGTCCAAGCCGTTCGATTCCTAGCGGGACAGATTGAGATTTTTCTTAATTTGTTTTGGTCTGGCTGGTGGGAGGCTTTCGCTGTGGGCTAGTTACCACCCTACCGACAAAGACGTACCGCCAAGCGATTTAGCGTTCCGGTACGATTTCGTGTAGAAACCGAAAGGGGTGTAGATTTTCATCCCACTTCTAACAAGTTGCCCGCTTCCATCTTAGATTGCATCATAACTTGTAATCGATAAAAAAGAAAAAAGGCTGTATATCTATGTGTCTCTGTGTTAGTCTATGACAAGAAAGCTTTTACCTAACGGACATATAAGCTGTTTTGTTCTTTGAAAGCTGACGTGATACAGATGGTTTTAGGTAGAGTTTAAGTAGATATTAAAATCGCTCGCTAAAATACTACTTATATCAAAAAAAAATTGCAATTATCAAACTGAGTTATTCCAATATTTGCATCGTAACTTTTGGTATGCCCTCCAATTGTTTTTTTTATATTTTCCGGGTGATTTTAGTCTCTACTTTCAGTAGCCACGCTCTATCTACATTGATACGTTGAAGATCTGATCGGTACCTAAGATATCGGCGTTTAATTAAGAATTTCTGATATAAATCATAATCCAGCTAAGTTAATGACTATTTTTTTTAATTTTAACCTATTATGAAAGTCGGAACCAGAATGCCTATTCTGGTTCCGACATTATCAGTTAATTGAGATTCCAAAGCGCGAACTTAATTAAAGGGATTACTCTGACTGTGTCTATTTGATAAGCGATAATATATAGGAATATCAATGGCAGTGTAGGTTGAATAAATATCTGCCTGCTAATTTAATAATATTTGAAAATATATTTTTTTAAACAAGCTTCTAATGTATTGCATTTATTTTTTATGAACATAACTTGAAAAATTATGGATTTATATATCAACCCTATTTGCCACCTAAAAGAGTTAGATTTTTTTTTGTGAATGTGAAAGTTAAAGCGTTGGTCCCGAGCACTGCCATTAACATCTGATAGTGATTCAAAAATAAATACTTCATCATCATCATTCTAAACCCTTTACTTTGCATTGGACTAGTATGGTGAGTCCAAGCTCCATGTCCGCTCTCCTATAAAGACGGTGGACTGTCTACAGTGGGCCGTTATTATATATAAATAAATAAATATTATAGGACAATTACACACATCGTAAGCTAAAAAGCGTAAAATCATCGCTATGTATCTAGCCCCAAAGTAAGCGTACTAGTAAGGCCTGTGTGCACCAAGAATTCAGTTATCATAACCAACGGTTAACGTAACCTAAACGTAAAATTTACTGTTCACGACAACCCGTACGCCGGTTAATAACGTAAGCTCGGTTAAGATAACCGCCCAGTATACGTCCTTAGCTGGCGTGCGGGTTGTTGTGAACAGTAAATTTTACGTTTAGCTTATGTTAACCGTTGGTTATAATAACCGAAATCTTAGTGCACACAGGCCTAAGTAGCTTGAGTTATGGGTACTGATGAACTGATGAATATTTTAAAATATATTATACATAAATACTTATATGTCGGATGGCGGCGACATCTTTTCGACGCAGGTACAAAGACTGGAATCATATTCAAATTGAGAAATACAGAATAACTCGGAACGTGGCTGAGAGAATAACTTCGAACAGAGCCCGAGACTTGTGACACGGGTGTAGGTTTAAAAGAGATCTCTTAGTGACGGCCGTCAACACTCACCTCCTCTGTTCAAGTTATTCTCCCTGACCATCCAAATTTAGGGATGTTTGTTTGCTACAACAACCAATCAATCAATGATCAATAATCTGACAAATTAACTAAGGAATAATCACAACGATGACCAATAATAACCAAATCAATAAAATATTAACTAATTGAGTTATCAATAATAATGATTAATAAATCTGGCGTGATCTGAGTTACGACTGAAAGATGTGGTCGCAGTGAACGCCACGAAGAGAATCAGCCTAGTCTCTCCAGACCGCTGCCTTATATCGGCATCGATCGGTTATCCCCGTCACCACCGAACTTGGCCGAGTAGCTGTCATGATACTACTCCACCGATATATAATATATAGATAAACACCCAGACACTGGAAAACATCCATGCTCATCACGCAAACATTTTCCAGATGTGGAAATCGAACCCGAAAAGCCTAGGACGCAGAAGCAGGGTCACTACCCACTGCGCCACTCGGCCGTATTATAGGTGGATAATGATATATTTATGAGTGTGTTTGCCAAAGTTGGTCGCAGCCAAATTATGTTTAGGACACGTTAATAAATTTCTTTTGATCCACGCATTGTTTCTAGTAGTACTATTTCACTGAATGGCCGCGTTCAATTGAAGGATTTAACTCAGTCTGTGTCAATGTGATAAGGGCTGGGGATGTTGGGGGTCCATAAAACGCAAACAGGGCACAAAGGCCGTTGAGATTGGTGAGATGCGATTGGCGTCAGCTGGGGTGGAGTTTCGAAACGAGGACGTCCTTACAAAAGTTGGGGAGCTATGCGCCGGGTGTAAGGCCTTAGGCCGTGTGACTTTCATTAATGTAAATATATTGTGAAGGACTTGAACGAAATTCTGTCCGTTCGGTTTAATACTGAGGGTTTAAATGTATGGTGCGATTATACAAAACTGTCCCCGTTTCTTTAATAAAACGTGACCTAGGTCCAGTAGCATGTTTGAATAGGGGTCGAGGTCCGGGATTCATAATTTAATTACAGGAATTTCTTAATGTAACTCTGCTATTAGGAAGTTGACGGTGTTAAAGCCCTGCGTGTCTTGGAATAGTCTATGACACTCACCGATAACGTAGCACTCTAGTAGTGAAAGAATTTTTAAAATCCGATCAGTAGTTCCGAAGATTAGCCCCAACAGATCTTTATTTACAAACTTAAAAACTTTACCTCTTTATATTATTAATATAGACGAAAGTGGTCCATGAAAATAGTCACCGATATACCTGTATTTTCTTCTGTTAAATCGGCAATCTTTCGGTGATGTTTACAAACTTGTTAACTTTTTGTGTAAATAAAAATTACTATCCATAAGTATGTTCATTTGTATACCAACTAGCAGACGCCTGCGACTTCGTCCGCGTGAAACCTCTTAGGTACCCTTCTAATTTTAAAGACCGACTTTCATATAAAAATGCTCATTCCCCGTTCCCCTCTCAATTTTATTTTTTTATAGATTCCCGTGAAGCAATATCCTCCGTCCCGTCCCGTGGAGGTACTAAAGATCTGCATTTTTGTTAAACACTCATTACAGTACATTAACATTAACAATATATATTTATGACAAGCTGATATGTATAGCTTGATATTAAATAGTATATTAGACTCTAGCTTTCAAAATAAAAAAATTTTAACATTTATTTTTTGTTAAAATTTTTTTATTTCATACTTTTTAGTGCTTTATCAACAACGAACATACTAATAAACCTAATCGAACTAAACCATAAGTACCAATATTCACTAGCTACTTATAACATTCCGACGTCCCTGCAAAAGTGCATATAAAATTTGAAGAGTTTCCTCGAGTTTTCGTAGATCTCATCATTGGATCATGACATAGTAAACATTAAACTAACTGGAAACTATAACCTTTCAAACTTCTCATTGAGACATATTAATCGAGCCCAATCACAAAATAGCTACTGTAAACTGTTAAAGAGTTCCCTCAGCTGTCCTTCTTCTTCATCGCCAGACCCTCAATGACAGTCACAGCCCATCTAAATGTAAAGTTCTCATTGAGACAAATTAATCGAGCCCAAACACAACGTAGCTACTGTAAAACCTTACGGAGCTCCCTTAACTGTACTTCGTCTTCATCATCAAATCCTCAATGACAGTCGCAGCCCATCTAAATGTAAAGTTCTCATTGAGACAAATTAATCGAGCCCAAACACAAGGTAGCTACTGTAAAACGTTACGGAGCTCCTTAACTGTACTTCGTCTTCATCACCAGACCCTCAATGACAGTCACAGCCCATCTAAATGTAAAGTTCTCATTGAGACAAATTAATCGAGCCCAAACACAAGGTAGCTACTGTAAAACGTTACGGAGCTCCCTTAACTGTACTTCGTCTTCATCACCAGACCCTCAATGACAGTCACAGCCCATCTAAATGTAAAGTTCTCATTGAGACTAATTAATCGAGCCCAAACACAAGGTAGCTACTGTAAAACGTTACGGAGTTCTCTTATATATAGATCGGCTCCATCATCAGATCGACTCCAAACCTTCATCAAATTGTAGTGCTTTTAAATATTTACCGGAAAAATTAACAAACGTACTTGTTGTCTCTACAATTTTTGAAAGTTCCCCTCGTTTTCTCCAGGATCCCATCATCAGATCCTGGTTTCCTTGTCATGGTACCACCACCGGACTATCTACTTTCCAACAAAAAAATAATTATCAAAATCGGTTCATAAACGTCGAAGTTATGCGCAAACACACATAAAAAAAAAAATATATATACGGTCGAATTGAGAAACTCCTTCTTTTTTTGAAGTCGTTTAATAAACAAAAATAATTTTACAATCCGACACGCAGATCTAGAGATTACCCCTTTTAAGCAAACGAACAAACTCTTCTGCTTTATATTAGTAGTATAGGTCTTCTATGGCAAATAAATTGAACAAAGATCGAATTCTCAACTCCATTACCATATTATCGTTTTTAACATGAAACAGCATACTTACCAAAATGCTGACGCCTATTCAGTAGGTACTCGTACGTACGTGTCGCGTGTCTCGCCTTTTAGAAATGTTGTATTATCTCCTAAACAATGTAAGTAATTAACATACTGTAAAAGGAAAATCTTATCTCTATAATATCCTTGTGATTATTAAATAATTTATTTTGATATGGATTAAAGTTGAGTTGTATAAGTAATGACGTAAACGTAAACATGTATATGACTTAAATGATTTTTTAAAACATAAAAAGTTCTATATCTGCCAAAATATAAAAGATAGATATATGTTATCGCGAGTTTTTTTGTAGAACTTTTAAAGATACGAAAAATTTTTTATACAATGTTTTTAATTATATCCAATAGCTAAGGCAGCGCACGCGCATAAAGCCGATTTAATAAATTTCACGATCCGACTCGCGAGACAAAAACTGTGATAACTCGGTTAATATATACAACATAAAATATAGCCTATGATACTCCCCGATAGTGTAGCATTCTACTGGCGAAAGAATTTTTTTAAATCAGATCAGTAGTTCCGGAGATTAGCCCCAACAGATACCCCATTAACATACAAACTTACAAACTTTGCCTCTTTATAATATTAGCATAGATTGTGCACAAAATCTGTAAACCGGTCTAAATAGAGTACACACGGTATTATAATCCATCACGTCCCACTAAACTAGATACAGTTTCCCACTACGAACGCTGAAAAACGTGAAATTATTTTCGTACCTAAACGTGTTCAAGACAGTTTTCTTCGGGCCACTACACGACGACCTTGTTTATTCGCGAAACATTTCCCACATTTGTTGTGCGAAAGGCCAACATACTAAGTTTGTTTGACACCCAAGAATAGTGTCACTGTGGCGTATGAATATACGGTGAAATGTTATTTTGCTTACCTTTACTGCCTCTATATTTACTTTATAAAGGTAAACACCGATAAGTCAGTTTTACCCGAGTGCTCAAGGAGGGTTATCTTTCCAGTGGTAAATAATGATGTACGTGTTTTTAAACTCTTGGCACACTATGAACTAAACTGATTCATGGTATTTAATATATCCTCAGACAAATATTAATATTTCGGGAATTCACCGTGCGGGTGCTGGCTCCATCGTGTGGCAGAGAGAACAGAGTCCGAGACTTACAGCACGGATGAAGGCTTAAGGGTACCCTTAGTGAATGGTCAAAGCTCACCTTCTCTGCTTGAATTATTCTCTCTGCCCAACCAAATCTGGTAGGATGCTCCTAGAGTGACTTTGGATACTCGTTCTAGAATGGAGCTTTCTGCAGTTCTAGTAACACCATATTATGATCCTTGGTCCGTAATTAACTTATTGGTTCGAGGTTCGGATCCTGGGTCAGGTGTTAAATTATGAATTTTTATTTCAAAGAAATTCTTAGTTGAATTTCATTATCATTAAAATGTGGATGTGAATTTCATTATCGTTAAAATCTTAATAAAGTATAAACATTATCATCCTGTGAACCTGCCTTATAACAGCGTGGTGGGTCTTGACTCTACATCCTCTCTTCTATAAAAAGAGAAGTTTAGCTCAGTGGGCTTTTAAATTAGTTTTTTTATTTTTTTTTTATCGACCCTTGACTGCTATCACACCTACTGTTAAGTGATGATGCAATCTAAGATAGAAGTAGGCTAACTTGTTAGGAGTGGGACGAAATCCTCACCCCTTTCGGTTTCTTTATCGTACCGGAACGCTAAACCGCTTGGCGGTACGTCTTTGTCGGTAGAATAGTAACTATACGCGGCGAATTTAGAATCTATCTACGGCGAAAAAAATTAAGAAAAATCTCAATTTGTTCCACCGGGAATCGAGTCCAGGACCTCTGTCTTAGAAATCCACCGCGCATACCACTACGCTACGGATTTAGTTAAATTACAGTGCTTAAAAAAATAGATAAAAGGAAAGTATTTGTCATAAAGAACAGTAAATAAAACAATGATATAAAGTTTTATGAACAACACAATTATTTATATAATATAACAATAAAAATCCAGTAACCTATTGGGAGTTCGCACAAGTCCAAACTTAGATTGCGAATACCAAAACTTTTCTTGTATAATTATTTACTGGGATTCGAACAAAGTAGGTATGATTTCAGAAACTTTGGTAACATTTCTTTTATACTTGAAAAGAGCTAATATATTGTATTACTTATTACATTATTTTCTTAGTCGCTTATAGAATGTTTTCGAACTTAAAAATAAAATCGTCGGACTATATTATGTCATTCTGGCAAAACAACTCTAGAATGCTTTAAATGTTATGGTGATATCCAATAAAATTCATAACGATCACTAACTGATGGTATTTGATTTAATATATTTTGATGATAAATATTTGTTACGGAATTGACTGTGTATCTAACGTGTTTCCTAGACACAAGCATTTGACAGCACATCACTACTTTAGTGGAGGTTTCGTGAAAGATAGATAAGCTCAATATTTTATAGTTCGACCCAGAACATCCTGATCCGAAACCACATAAGATAACTGCTGGACCGATACAAGGTGAGGCATAGTAGCGAGTAGGTACGTTTGTAAAGTTTATTTATACATACATATTTATATACAAAAGTTATGCTTTCGAAACCTTATAGATATTCTACAACTAAATTGTACGCTGAGTGTGGGCTACTTTCAGTTAGAAAACTATATATATTACATGTAATCTTGAGGAAACACAAATCTATGCCATTTACACCGCACAAACTACATAAAAGGCATAAAGATATTGTCGTGCAAGTCCCTCACACTAAAACTCATTTTGCTAGAAAATAATTTGTGCGGCAATCTGTTACATTATATAATAAGATAAATAAAAAACTCGACATATGCCAAATAAAACTTAATGAATGCAAGAAATCAGTTATTAATTATTTATCGTCGCTTAATTATGAAGTAGTTGAATCTTTGCTTAAACTTATAACCTAATAACACACACACACAAACATACACACACACACGCTCTTACACCCACAAACAGCAACACACACGCACTTACACTCAAGCACATACACACCCACACTACAATTAGTTTATTTAAAGGAAAGAAATTTTAATTTTAGTTTTCTTTTTCATTTTTAATTTAAAATTCTTTTATTTAACTATGTATCCTAGTTATGGAAGAGCGGAGTCTTAGTACAGGGGTAGTTTATACTACTCCTAAAAGAAAGCTCCTAACTCGCATGTATTAATGTAAGGTAGAAACTGAAATAAACGAATTTTTATTTTTATTTATTTATTTATTTATATACATATGATCGCGCCTCATTCCCATAGGAGTAACCAGAGACCTAGTCGATCCTCTTGCCACGATCCTCGCATATTCCTCTCGCTTCTTCCAATTTCATTTAACCTTATATACACATACCTTGATATAGAGTACTTACCTATATACTATAATACCTGGCCATTAATCAGAATGTCCTTGATTTCGTCCAGAAACGTTCGCCTTCTAAGTCCCTTTCGTAAGTCTCCTTTCATTCATTCTCTGTACATGACCAAACCATCTCAGTATACCTTTCTCGATTTTACTACTGACTACATCTTCTTTTGTACAAAAGTTTTTTCTTCCCTGCTCCCACAGTATTCCTTATTCTGCCAAGTTTATTAAACTAAGACTTATTATATTAGAATCAAACTGGCCCGACTCCGAAGGAACTCAAAATATATCCAGAGATGTCGTCATAATTATGACGTAAGCGATGTTTGACTTTGTTGCTACGGAAAAGTAATCCGCATTTTTGCATACAAATCACGTAAAGGATTTCTTCGTTCGCGTTTACCCTTTATATTCTACGCCTCTAGAGATTGAATTTAAAAATGTATAGCAGAATACACCCATGGATATTATGTATACCTCTTTTAGCCTCTTAAGGGCTTAACTCCATAAAAAGGATAGGTTAGCTTAATGCGATAGTCTCTCTGTTTACTTAGTACCCGACCCCGTGGGCAATGTTGAGCTGTGTATTTTTAGTACGAGATTTTGAGTAAGACCATCACTGAAATAAAATAGACCTTATGGTCAACGTATTTAAGTTCAAAATTATGTTTACACTAGAAATATTTTTATTTCAGAATCATAGTATTAGCAGCAGTGATTGTGAGAGTAATAAACCTTGAACTTTTTGGTACTATTACAACAAAGTGCATTTTATTACACTTGCAGTGTAAAGAAGCTTGAAAAATGTTAAGCTTTAAGTTATTTGTAACTTACTTTCTTCATATCGTATCATATTGAAGTCAAATCAAACAAATTCAAATTTAAAATACATTTATATCAAGTAACGTTAAATATAAGCATACTTGCAAAGTCATGTCGTAGGTATAATATTTCACTTTAGTATGCGTATTCGCAAGTAGTAATCTGTTTTTATAAGTACTGATAGAGCAGATTTCATAACAGACTTGACTTTCCAAATTTTTTTAATAAAAAATAGAACCGACCCAAAACGCGCTAAAAAGTAAGAAATAACTGCGTCATTTAGTTGCTTTTATTTGATTGAGTCGGCTCTATTTTTTGTTAAAAATTTTTATTTCTTACTCTTTAGTGATTTATCGACACGTAACCTACTCGTACTATACTCTCATAGTGTATTATACGGCACTAGTAGCCAAAAAGGCACCGATACTTACACAAAAACCGAAATCGCTGCAAGTGTGCCTATAAAATTTGAAGAGTTCCTTCAATTTTCCCAGGATATCATCATCTTAACATGATGACTATGGGACCATATTGGAAGTGTGCCCTTTCTAATAAAAAAAGAATCAAAATAGGACAACTTTGTAAAAAGTTATCAGTCTGTAGGTAGGTCATAAAAACAAAAAAAACATACGTTTCGAATTGAGAACCTCATCCTTTTTTTTTCGTCGGTTAAAAAGTACTTGTATAGGACTATACTTATAATAATTGAATTTGAATTTAAGCGTCTGTGCAATCACTTCAGAAAGTAAATTCTGCCGAGCAAATCCGCTGAAAGGATAACTTTGCGGATGCTCTATTGAAATAATTGTTTTGTTATAATTTACATTTTAACATGTCATATGCGCGGAAAGAGGAGAGTCGATTGCTTCCACGAATCTTTGTCTTTAAGAAAGTCATCACTTGTATAATAAAATTCTAATGTAGTATCAGGTATATTTTACTTCAAATTACATAATACATTTAGACATTCGCAGAGTCCAAATAGAAAATTACTAATATTTTATTTTTGTTAAAGGAAAAATAAAAAGAAATAGTTTTAAATTAGACGTTTAGCTTTCCTCTTGTTTGCGTAGAAACCAACTTTACCGACCCAGATAATTTGCTCTGAAAAAACCGCAATCGAACTGTGGCAAACGAAACGAACGAAACTTTTAACTGGATATATTTTATTCCAATACAGGGCTATTTTAAGTCTTCAGAACTCTGTAAATGGCTAAAGATTTTGATTCAAATTATGATAAACAGACACAAACATTAAACCTTTTTAAAACACTGTATGTATTTTCGTATAAGTCACGAAATCGTCACCAGGCTAATTGATACGAAGAAAAAATAAGGATATAGAGCTTTCACCCACCAACCACAAAGTCTAATTTAGAAAGGAATAGAAAACAATCTAAAAATATCCGACACGAAAATCCCGCAGTTCAATTTAAAGAAATCTAAAAGTAAACTGATGTTTTATAGCTTAAAAAAAATTTAGTTTTTGTTAGGCGTAAGTAAAAAATTATCGGCGGAGTTCGTGCCCATAACCTCTCAGTGTTGAGCCTGGATCCTGGATGAGTCAGAACCCGAGAGGCCCCGGATGACGTTTTCAGGTTTATTTCACCCACCGATTAATCGGGCAGCTTTTGAGCTTACAAAATGTCATATCTTCAGTGGCCTGTTGGCCAAATTCGTCTTATGTTAAAGTAGTTTTTCCAAATCTGACAGATGTTTCCAGAAATTAGTGCGTTAAAACAAACTTCCATTTTGTTAAATTAGACTAGACATAATAAACACAGGCAAGATGGACAAGCTGAAACTATTATCTCTTATTTTACTACATAATCCTAAATTCTACCTACTGTAAAAACTCCGCAAAGTGCAAACCAACACTTGACCCTATTAAGTACATATACGTACTCCAATGCCGTACGCTTACACTCAAGTATCCTCCACGTAATTACTTTTAATTGCTAATAAAGAAATAGCACTACTAAATAACGAACCACTTTCTCTAATGGGATAGAGAAATATTTGCGGTAGGAAATGGGAAAAATTAATTGACACTTCCATTGTTTTCTTTGCAGGTAAAGTGAAAGTGACGCAATAATGAGATTGTGTGTGTGGCGAACTAGTCACTTTCCGAGTGTTTGAAGTGGGTGAAGTGACTGAAGTGACGCAAGTGGTCGGTGCTATATGAGACGGCGGCGGTATCGGATGTCGAGTGGTATGGAGGTGATGCTCTCCACTGGGAGCCGCATTTTCGTGGCGTTTATCGCGACTGCCTTTTGGGGAATGGGTAAGTTATACTAGTTTTAGTTAAAATACTTGTAGACAGTTGTAAACGTCTTTCACTGTCACATATTTACTAAGTAGAGTAAGAAGGATACGAGATTGCTTAATAAGGAGAGGATACGAACTTGAATATTCAACCTAGGTTCATACTACATGTTTTGAGAGCAGGTACGATAATATTAGGTATATTCTGATTGTATGCAGATGTTGAGTTGAGAAGAGATAGGCAATAAGGTATAGGTCTTGTAAATGATGCTCGTAGTTATTTGTCCTAAGTGTTCAGAGTGTAGATTAAATTCTAAAAGTTACATAAGTAACCTTGTGTACATTATTTAACATGTGTAAATATTTGTAATAAGCAATTCTGTATCTTGGACAGAATCGTCACCTAACTTCTAAATCACTAGGTACTATTAAGTATAATTACGTTAAAAAAGAAGAAAAATCCATTTTAGTCTGAAGTAAAACATAATTAGTTTCTTATTTAGAGAGAATGTTTAAAAATTATCCGATAAAACTATTTTATAAATAATAAGTATGAAGTATAGACGAGAATAAAAGCTACTGCACGTCTTTAAATCTAATAACAATAAAGATTTTGCCCTTCTACAGAAGTAAAGTCACGTACACTTTTCATTACACTTCAATATAAGGGATTTAAGAATTCACGAGTAAAAATGTTAAAACTTTATTTATGTACAATTTTATTACACTCTATAGCCAATGTCCGTCCTTTGTCTTTATATGAATTTAAGATTCTTCTTTCTTTGTTCTTCTCTCCGTTCACTTTCCGTAAGCACTTAACGTAATCAATATACATATAATCTATCTTCATATCAAATTCCAGCCGAATCTGCTCAGAAGTCATAGCGTGCATTACACACTCGCACACAACTTTTGCCTCTACAATACTCGTATTAGTGTAATTACTTAGGTACGTAGCTAGGGTATCGATTAATTCAAACAATGTTTAATTAAAACCCTACCTTTGTGAGAAATGAGTGAAATTGAGACTGATAAATAGAAATAAGAGAAACTGAGCCTGAGAAATAGGGTAAGGTACCTGCGTTTTAAATAACGAACAATGAGATTGTGTATAGGATTGCGTAATCCAGGGCTGAAGCTCACTAAAGTTTCCGCTTTACAAGGCACCAGTAAAGTAACGAATGATCCCCTATTCAAAATAATGGAATGAAGCGAAATATTCTCGCAATTGGGCGAGGGGGATCTCATTTCGTCGGCGGTGACAAGCGGGACAGACATCTGAATAATAAAATAAAAATATATTGCGTTGTTTATGCTGCGCCATTGGGAATTTAGTGGTGCAATTTTGTTAACCGCTTTAATTAGTAGCTTTGGATTTTAACTCATATCGTTCTACAAGTGATTCTGAGTTTAACCCGTTTTATTTTTGGGATTATGGAAAGCTTCAATTGAAAGGAGTGAGAGCGTTTCGCTAGTTTTATTATAGGCTTCCGATTTATTCTAGTCTCTAAACATGGGGGTTGTCACGGAAGGGTTGGCATGTTACTATGGGGTTTGGATCCAGGTGGCTCACGAGGTTGTAGGTTTCGTATACCTACAGGCCTCAATCGTCCGTCGTATTTCTTTCTTTATATTTTTAAGTCCTTTTTGGCTGACAAGTGCACTAGAAAAATCTCGGATTGTCTGTTCTGGGTCGGGCTTATTTAAGTTTATAGCTTTTCTTTTTAGAAAGAAATTCAGTAGCTACCCGGAGTAGTAAGTTAGCAGTATTACTCCATACCTCAGACAGCCCCTTAAAAAGTTGGATTACGTTTTTCAGATTGACCCGCGGTTTCACTTGCGTGCATCCCGTTACCGTGGAAATATCTATTACAGGACTACTTTATATGTTATTAGTATTATTTTATTAATAAACTAGCGGAAGCCAGCGACTCTTTGTTTTAGGCGATAATAGCTTTGCCCCGCGATTTCTCCCGCGTTCAGAGTCTAATCTACAGTTAAAATTATAGCAATTTTTGAAAATCTATCAGGTCAATGGTAAAGCAGTAACAAAAGCACACACATACACATATACACATAAACTTTCGTTTTTATCATATTAGTGTGTTAATCGGAGATATTAGAAAAAATATGAACGAAACCGGATGTATTTCCATCTTTACCACAAAAAAGACGAAGATTCTATCAGCCGCTCAGAAACTGGGAGTAAATATCTTCGTTCAATCAACCTTCAAATTTGATACGGAGTGACACCTGAAAATATCACAATTTCCCGCGCCAGCCGAGAGCTTTACGCCCTATCATAAAGTGTAATCTACCGCGAATACTACTGTGTTAAATTGATGAGTAGGATCGAATGGGAAATGAGGGCTACGCTGTTACATCAAGGCTGCCTTTACATCAACTAGCATTGATATAGCTGTTTGATGTTAGAGATTTTATACAAATTAACATTTATGATGGAAATTGTACGAGACAACATACAATTATTGAAGTGAAACTTCTTTATCAGGGTTGGAAAAAAAATTAGTGTAACATTTTTTCGTTACGCGTCACATTTTTCCGTTACGCGCCATCTTTGACTTATGGAAGTGACGTGATAAATATATATGTTATATTGAAGTGATCAGTAAAATCAAAGGGTTTATTTTAATTCTAATTCCAGTGAATTTCTAAAAAAAGTAAGTAATTACATCTCTTTTTCTAATACTTAGGAATAATTATGGTATTTATTTTTCCACGTTATTTAAAATTAACCTCAGTTTTTTATTGTACTTTTCAATACACTAACACGTGGGTGTAATTATGGTATCAATTTTTTCTAATACTTGAATGTTGATAAGTTAGTTAGTTTCACTTCTTACGAGTGTACGCTAGTACACGCACAGATTTTTTTATTATTGACACAAGGTAGTTTAATTCAGAATTTGCCTACTTAGTGCCTCCTACGTAGCTACGTTGGGAAAAATTAAGCCTGCGTCAAAACTCCATTATAGAAGAAGAAACTCCATTCATGGTCATCCCTAAGCCTTTATTTTATAGAACTGCGTTGGGTTTTACTGAATATTCTGGCCATTTCTCGACCAGTGAGTCCACGTACGCTCCGGGAGATTTTACATCTTTTGTGATACCTCCAGAAAGAAAATGTTATAAATGTTTGTTACTAAATCACGCCTAAACTACTAAACAACAAAGACATAGTTTAAGAAAGAACATAGGCTATATTTTTTTTTTCAAACTACCACAGAACAGAATTTCTCATGTTTGGAGTCGCAGGCGTCCGCTAGCTTGCAATATAGCCTATGAAGACAACAGATAAGATTTTTTATCGTTTCTTTACTTATAAAAAAACTCTATAAGCTTGCAATGCTACGCCAGAGAGGATAGGTTTTCCCCTAAATCGTTAAAGGTGACCGGAATGTCAGCTATGTGTGCGTGAGAGGAATGTTGGCAGGAGTATGGGAATTCTTAGGTGGTTGATTCATTTTATTAAGATAAGTTTACTTATTCAACTTTGTATAACAGACGTGACTGACTTTACCGCCTGAAAATAGATCGTTGTGACTTCTCAATTTAATATTATTGTAGAGTCTTCATTTCCTGGATGCCTCGGTGTCGGAGTGAAAAGTACGTAGAAAGACTTGTCGAACTCATTTTGAAAAAGACATCAACCATAATACAATGAACAGCTATTTTATCTTGAAATTCTGTTATAATAGAATTTAATTCTCATCAGCCTTAATAGGCCTTCTACAGGGCCAGGCCTCCCTTCTTATAAGAGAGGGGATATCGAGTGTAGACCCGCTTCGCTGTTCCAATGCGGATTGGTGGGCTTAGGGTGATAATGTGTCATTTATTAACGATCACTATTAGATGTCGATGATATTGACCGGGACCGATGGCTTAACGTGCTACATTACGTATGGCACTGGGGTGTATCACCACCAACTTCCCGACTCCGGGCTTGGAATTAAATGAAAATTTCATAGAAGAATAGTAAACTCGGAGTTATTCCATGACCTGCCCAGGATTCAAACCCGGAACCTCGTGATCGAAGCTACATAGACTGACCACTAGACCAACGAGTTGTGTAGAATTAAGTACTGTCATCAAAACATGTTGGATGTTTCACGAACAGTGAATCCAATAACCTATCAACTTTTTATCTTAAAATTAATAAATTATTTTCCATATTATAAGATAGACTAAATAAAATACATGTATGATAATGATTAATTTTACCTTCACTTTCACCTTCTTTGAAATTGTAGCAAAAGTTCTATAAGAACGAAAAATACGATTGAATATTTGGCTTATTAAAGTTTATTCACTTTACGCTTTAAATAAGCCTTTCGTTTTTATGTGCCACTCCTTTTTTATGATAGTTAAAAAATTCAATTTTCGGGAGTAAATTCAAACGTATTTTTCTCATAGTTATTCAGTGAATAGTTGAATATATTAAACAACTCCGCTCAATCAAGCGTCAAGTTTCATTTCGAGTGACAGATGAGATTAACACAATTCCACGCACCTGTGAGTAGGATTTGCAAAGTATCGTATAGCAAGCACGTCAGAGCAGGTAAAACAACGAATTCAATGAATGATTACCAGGTCGAATCGAATATTACAATACTTATTGGATTTGATTTGGACACTGAGCTGGCAAATCCAGATGGAGTATACCTAAAGGAAAGAATTGTGAAATTTATTAGTAGGTTGGTTCTGACTGGAGTTTCAGAGCGTGATGTAACATTCGCAGCACGCATACTTAGTAGGTACATCGTGTAAATAACTTGTCCGCTCTGATATAAAAACACGGTAATATGCGCAGGAATAATAGCCCGTCCTAGCCCTACCATACACCTCGTATTTAGTGTTGAAGGTGGGTCACAGTTTTTGCAAGTTCCTCGTTGCTCGCTTGTCTCTTCTACCGCTGTATGAATAATTGCTTTTAAATAAAAGTTAGATTTAAATTGTAACAAATATATTCTAAGTAAGTTAATTTTATAAGCACTTTTAAACGTAAACATAGCTATATTATTATATGTATATAGTATCTCTTTTACTGGCTTTTTGAAGGCTCAAGGAATCCTGGCCTGGTCATAACAAGACTAGCCTAAAAATGACTGTATTATGAAAACAGCTAATCTAACTTCCTTTAAACATGGTTCATAATAAATTGACGACCTCTGTGGCGCAGTAGTATGCGTGGTGGATTCATAAGACGGAGGTCCTGGGTTCGATTCCCGGTGGGGCAGATTGGGATTTTTCTTAATTTGTCTTGGTCTGGCTGGTGGGAGGCTTTCACCGTAGCGTTCCGGTACGATGTCGTGTAGAAACCGATAGGGGTGTGGATTTTCGTCCCACTCCTAACAAGTTAGCCCGTTTCCATCTAAGACTGCATCATCACTTAACATCAGGTGAGATAGCAGTCAAGGGCCGACTTGTAGTCGATAAAAAAAAAGAATAATATTTCGCCATAAACGCTGTCATGCTGTTAAGCTATAATAAAAAAAACAAAAAATCCTTTTTCCCAGACGAACTGTATCAGTTTCTATATAGCTAATTTACTTGAAATGTCAGACTGAAATAAAAGCTGCCGCCATTTTCCTCGCAGTGGCTCGTTAAATTTTCAATGAATATATTTAACAGCTCAGTTCAATCAACCGTTTAATTTGATTTGAAGTCATACGTATATATCCACTTTACACCTACATACACTGTGATAATTATTAGGTTTACCCAATAGGTGCAATAAATAATGGCAATGTGCTAATACAATATTACTAATAATATTAACATTTAACAACAAATAACAGTATTATCCTTTTGTAAAAAACTAACGGACGCCCGTAACTTCGTCTGCGAAATGTTTTTTTAAACGAAATAATTGTTTACCTCATTATAATTTAACCACATTAAAACGCACCGTTGGCTACAGGTGGCCCAGGGTCATTTTGTTGGAAGTCCCTAAAAAGGCCTATAGCCAATAGTGAACGTCCATCGGCTATTAAAGATAATGAGAACATGCAAATTGTGGAATCAACTTCCCGCCCGGGTTTTTCCTTTAAAATTCCCAGGAAAAACCCGGGCGGGAAGTATGGGGGTATTTATGGGGCGTATCAACTCTTTCCTCAAAGGCCGGCAACGCACTAGCAATGCATCGGGCGACCCGCATGCTCGTTTGCCCGCTTTTATATCGAAAAAAAAATAAAGATAATGATATATTAATTACATTTTTACGTCAGGTAATGGACGACTTATGGGTAAGAAATATGTTGAAAAATGACAGTATTTCAAACCCAATGTAAACACACTGTGACAAAGGTTCAATTTTCTGAATTCTTGAATAGTGTTTTATTGATATTAAAATATTTTTATTGACGACAAGTCACCACTTAACTCAACGGCAAACCTAATTACCGTTGAGTATTAACTTTATAATTGTCTAGCCAGGGGTTTCTATTATAAGAAACTGTCGAAAATACATAATTTCTTTAAAACCCAAAAATTAAAAAAAAAACTTATACTTAGAAGATTAAAAGTTTGGGCACTAAAAATCTGTAAAAATTCTAAAGCCACCATCACCAAACTCCATAGTTGCCAGCCATACTTATATATACCCTATAAAAGGGGATTTTTTGACATACTTTAAACTTATAAATGAAATGGCGAAGGTCTAGGCATCACAGGCACTTACATCATAAGTTACTGTTAATAAATAATTCCGCCACTGTATTTTTTATGAGGGCGTGTCAAATTATTCAGTGAATATATTAAATAGCTCGGTTCAATCAAGCGTCAAATTTGATTTCAAGTGACACGTGAAAATATCGCCATTTTACACACGCGCCGCAATTTTACAAGCGCGGCAAAAGCGCTTTACCATACATCGTAAAATTAAATCTACTGTGATTAAATTTTATTTATTTTGTAGGAAATTTTATAAATCTCGCGCGCGGAAGTGGGCTGTTTTTGAATATTTTTTCCGTGTTGTAACATGTTTTTACCTATACCATCCAAGAAAAAAGTAGTTTGCTTTACAAACAGACTAAAGCTGTAAATATAAAGCTTATAACATTGTCTTACACGAACAAAATCCTTGCTCGTCCATTATTTATCAAGGCATAGACACAAAAAGAATGAAAAAAAGAGGTCAAAATTTTTGGGTAAGACCTGAACCAATATTAAAACGGGACAGGTAAAAAACGAAAAATTTTGAATATTGTAAAGAATTTCAAAGTATCAAAAAGCTTCTAGGGAGAAAAAAATACCTAGAAGGATTTTGATACTTTCAAATTAGTATCACTGAACACTTGGGTAACCATTCATATATAATAATTGTAAAGAATAACCAAAAACTTATTAGATAGAGCCAAAAATAGAACCTCCTCTTTATTGGTTAAAAATGATCGGCAAACATCTTTATACAAGGCACTTAGACACTAAAAATTACATTACCCCAAAGAAGCTTTGACAAATAAAGAAGATGTAAGAAAATACTACATGAAGCAGCAAATTTCTATCTCTTTACAAATGAGAACAATATTCGTGTCGGTTAAAGTCGTTACAACGGCATTTGTATCTTTCATAGACAGGAAACTAACAATTTCTCGCCTCGACTTGAGTGGCAATTGTTATAAACTCCGATGTTCCTGCAGACGTTACTTGTTCACTTAATTCTGTTCATTCGAGTGTAGTTTGACACTCTACTGCGATTTCCTTGGCTTGAAAGTTTGGGGCAGCGAGGGCTAATAGTATGTTTACATTAGACAAATATATTATTCTTCTTCATTATATAGTATAAAACAAAGTCGCTTTTTTATGTTTGTCCGTATGTATGCTTAAATCTTTGAAACTTCGCATCCAATTTTTTATCAGATAGAGTGGTTCAATAGGCAGGTTTATGTGTATAATACATGCACAATGTAGTAAAGAAAACCTGATAATTTTAGAGGTTTCTGATGTGATGTCGTAAAGGCAAGTCATGGGTTCCATCTTGGCTAATTGGACTATTGTTTCCAAATTCTTTCGCATACTTCAAACAGCGTTTTATGGTCTAAGCTGACGCTTTCTAGATTGTGCCACAATCGCAGGTCATTGTGTACCTATACTGAAAGAAATGTGATGTGTGGCATAATTTAAAAATAAAGTTATTTTTCTATATTTCTCTATTCTTTAAAAATAAAGTAAGCATTATTATAATCCATCGTGATTTAAAACTGGTGAATAGATCGCAATTATGTGAACAACGAATTATTCTAGACACAATAGAATTAAAAAATATGTGAGCATTTGTAAAGAGAAGATTTTGTAAATATATTCTATATTTACAAAGTCATAATATCTAGTCATATTTCTATTAAAGTATTTCCTTCTAAGCTTTTTAATACGTTAATTTTTAAATTAACTCATCAAATTATTAACACAATAATCTTGGTTCTACGATTCAGTAGTTTTGATATGAATATCGAATCTATTTATTTGTGGATGCTCTTGGTTCATTTATAAATAGACATGCGACCTTTCGTAGGCAGTCGATCAAATTTTCCCCACATTATTATAACATTTCCCAAACGGAATTTAATCAAATAAGGCACCAAATTACCCAAATTCTTAAAAGACTTAATAATAATTATATTTTTGTAGTAGGCAGGATTTAACAATAAATAATTTATCGTTTTTCTGTCAGAATATTAAGGTGAGGTACTTCGCCTATTTTATGTCTTAAAACTTATGTAATCGAGGCAATTTTAACTGTTTGTAGGTATAATACGAAGATAGGAGAAGCAATCTATAGGTGTTTATTGTAGTAAAACTTAGAAATGCCGCCGAAATTCCTTTAATTTTAACTTGTGGTAGATAATTTTCTAAAGAGGCTGTATGGTGTTGGCCATCGTCACTTAACATAAGGTGAAAGTGCAGTACAGGGCTAATTTGTTACAATTGAAGAGCAGGTCTGGTGGTATTCGAGCGTTTTACTTTTAGCTATTTTGTTTAGGTGTCTCAGTTGAAAAATATATAGAACTTAGACTTGTCAGCACCTAATTAAACTGGTAAACTGTAATAGTATCCGTCGGTGACGATTATTATCTAGGTTAGTAGCGCCGAGACCAAAACTCTTAACGAGCTTTAAGCTCACAGTAAAGGTAAATACCAAACTCGGACATCTAACGTCGGTAACCACTCAGTTTCGTTCTAGAATAAACATTGGTTTACATTCTATATGTGCCTACACTGGCAAAATTGTAAAACACTAACAGTTTTTAATGATGAAGAGCTTTTTGTGACGAAACTTCTTCGGGAAGGTTCTTCCGTAACACTTAATTTTGTCTCCAAGCACGAGTAGATAGAATTTTATGCTCGATTTAATTTATAATAAATATTGGGTTCGATTCCCAGCCCGGGTCAATTTAGGATTTTCTAAATTGGCTCAAGTCTAGTCAAGTGGTACGCGTCAGCCGTAGCTGGTTACAACCGTACCGGCAAAGATGTACCGGTAAGTGATTTATTGCTTTGTGTGATGCCGCGTAGAAATCACATGGACGTATACCTACTTTGAAAATAAAAACGTTCCTCTTCAAGTAGGTAAGCCCGCTCTCATATACTAGAGCGTCATTTAACATCAGGTGAGATCGCAGTCAAGGTCTAACTTGTTTAATAAACTTAAATATGAAAGCTAGATTTAGCCAGACTGTCAACTAAGCTGATAGCAAAAATTATTATAGCTCTTATATAATGTCGCAGGAATGTAATAACGTAAATTTTATAAGAACCGTTAAATGAAGAGGGCCGTTTTTAATATAAGAATACGTCGGTACTTTTACATAAAATCAGAATGTAATTAAAATAATTAGGTTTCTTATTTAAATTCAGAAATTATTCAACATTGCCTTTTTTTACTAAAAAGCCTAGCTTCCATCGTTATAAAAGAGGGAATGTGGAGCATAGACCCACCACGCTGCTCTAATTTGGACTTGCGGGCTTATTACCACTTTCTTTCTCTATTATCATACTTTTTAAGTAAAGTTAATGGCTTTGGACGTGGCTGAGAAGTAATAAATATTAGTGCTAGCTAAATCACTGGGTGGTACGTCTTTGCTGGTAGAGTGGTTACCATGGCGGAAGCCTCCCACCAACCAGACCTATAACAATTAAGAGATCTGCAATCGGCCCAGCCTGGTATCGAACTTGGAACCTCTGCCTTGTAAATCCACCGCGTGTACCACTACGCCATAGAGGCTTCCTAATCTTTAATCCCTCTTGATACCAATTTAAACTTCTGAGAACATCTCTACATTAATAACTAGGCATGAGAGCGGATCTATCAGATTGAATTAATCTCAGTTCGAACGTCAGTTTAGTGTGAAACTTGTTATTTAAATAAAGGTTTACTCATACTGATCAGAATTTTTATTCTGAGAAGTTCTATTTGTACCTATATATTCCAACTTTAGATTGCTATAGGGAGTTTAAAATATAGGAAACCCCAATTGAATCTCAAACAGGTCTCAAAAATGATGGGGATGAACTCAAGCACAAGGTTGACCAGTTCGTGCCTGTTGTATAATATTCATTATAGCAAAATCTTTACGATTGATTGGAGAAGGATGATAGAATGTTGGTCATGTTTAAATTTAAATTACAAGTTTATCAAATAATTTAACTAATAATTATAAATGAAATGAATGAAAGTGCAAACCAACGAACGATAAAACAAGCGAACAAATAACTTAATATAAAAAATTAATAAATGAAGATATGAAGGATCGAATAAATTAAATAATGAATAAATGAATTGATTAGTAATTAAATAAAATTTTTACTTTGACTCAATTGAACTTGAACCCAAGAAGACACCACCGAACTGTGGTAACTACAATACAATACAAAGTTAAAATACAATAAGTAAGACGAGGTAGCATAGTAATATAATCAACAATGGTAGCATAAATTACCAATCAATGCTAAGTGATAAAGTATGTAAGGACTTGGTAACGCAAACCTGATAGTAGTATAGAGTCCAGAGTCATCAATATAGAGCCGGCAGAGTGATTGATCGCTTACGATGTAGACCACTCTATCCCTCTTGTTTATACTCCGATTGTATTGCGACCTTGTGTTGGGGCCGTTAGAGTTTTATTTATAAGCCTTTGTTTTATATACAACTTTTTACTACTGTTCTGAGTCGCCCGATATAAGCTTATATCCTTAAAAACTGGACTTTGAATTTAAATTGAATTCGAGATTTATTTATATCAAAAATTCTCTAAGTCTCAATTCAGACCAGCTTTTGAAAGAAAATTAGATTTTTAAAAAATACATATTTTAAAAAGTAACAATTGATACCTACATCATAAAAATTAATTTAAAATAACGGTCATAAAACCCAAAGCAATTATTAATAATAATTTAAATGTTAACAAATTGCGTAACTAAAACTGGAGTACCACAATTATTCCGGGAAATCATATCGTAAAAGGACAATAATTAAATATAACAAACGGGATATTCTCATTACGCAAAAGATAAATTTTAATAAATGAAATATAATAAATGTTAGTGGAAATATTATTTCACATTATCGTACAATAGCGTAGGAGCGACGCCCACAGTCGCTGCGGCCTTCGTTCCGATGGAGACATTATTAAATAATATTATAACAATATTATAATACGACGGAAATAGCATAGACAGGCTTTACGCTACTCGGTGTGAATTTATTAAAGTTGTTTACAATTATAAACAATTTTTATTAACAGATTTGAAAAGATTTCTTTTTTTAGCTTTCTTAAATTAGCTTTTATTCCATTTGCTCTGTTAGAATGTGTAAAATCTTGAAAGCTTCATGACGTTTGATTAGACTCTAACTTGGTATAGTCTATCTTTCACGAGGGACTGTTATCGTCAGTCATGGAATACATTAGATTCGACACAATATGACTATGATTTGTGAAAAATAAAGGTCCACACGCAATAATTGATCAAAACAAAATCAAATGAAAAATTGTTGGTTTTATTGCAAATTCCTTAAGAAAATATTACAAAATTAGAAAAAATTCTAAAACAGAGACCCAACTCTTAGAAAATACTTTTAGTTTTCTCACACGGATCACAATACGTCAGAAAAAATACCTATCTTGCAGGCGATATCCCACTTAGGATACTTTATTCATTTAAAGTTATTAAAAAAATAAAAAAAAATGTATTGTAATTATTTTTTGACTGTTAAGTATAGGTGGCGAAGCACCTCTTAACTAAATTGCTCGTATATGTTTGGGGAAAATGAATTGTATTGCACCATGGTACTAATAATATCTCCTTATGAGAAAGGAAATATACCTGCCATAAACTAGTGCTGCCAGAATTATCTTAATATTACATTATATTTTTTTGTAAGTTGAATTAGTTGAAACTCTATCTAAATGAGGAAGCAAGTAACTACTAAATTTTTAATCAACGTTCAGTAACAAAGTGTAATATCGAAGAACTAGTGAGTAAATTTGAACTGATAGTATATTCCCGTATCATCAATATTTAGGTTGAGTGCTGAGTGATTGATCTTCGTAGTCTATAATTTACTCAGGTTGTGCAGGATTTTAACAACTATGTAGCTAACAAGACTTTGCTATTAAGAGTAGATTGAGTATTTATGCGACACGTTACATTACTTGGTGTTCTTGTGAGAAAATAGAGTGTTTTCGTGCCTCCTGCTTCCTTCACCCATTTTGCAATAAAAGGGCGCATGATCAATACGTATTTTTTTTTATCGACTACAAGTTGGCCCTTGACTGCTATCACACCTGATGTTAAGTGATGATGCAGTTTAAGATGGAAGCGAGCTAACTTGTTAGGAGTAGGACGAAAATCCACACCCCTTTCGGTTTCTACACGACATCGTACCGGAACGCTAAATCGCTTGGCGATACGTATGTTCTTTTTTAAAATTTATTACAGTATCTGAGCTTTACAAATTAAATTTACAACAGTATTAACTTGATCAATCAAATTACTGAAAATTTTGCACCTGCTTTAACTACCTCCAGTTAACGAGTTTTTAAAAAGAGGTTCTCAGTTTGAACTCAATATATTTGTCCACGATTTTCTCGCATTGGGCTGAATTCATTTTGATCTGGTTTTCCCGACTTCAAAAAATGGAGGTTCTCAGTTTGTCCTGTATGTTTGTATGTATGTTACAGTTTTAAAGTGATTCGTGTTACTACGAGTATGGACCGACATAAGGTTTTCTTGTAAATTGCAGGAGTAGAGAGGTACAGTTGTATATCTATTTCCCCTCAATGTTTGTACCTACATATTTTTCATTAATTTTATATTGAAGATCTCTGGAACTTGACCGTCTTTATGTTGTAGTAGGCTTTAGCCGTAAGTGAAGTGAAATGTGATTTTACCGAAACAAGGGCTTTTAATTACAACCTCCTTTTCGCTGATAAGTGTCCTTAAAACCAACTTGCTCTTTTTCTTAAAGGCTAACAAAGAGTTTTTCACGAGGAACGTGAAAAGATTCTTAAGGCTCTTTATATCAAACAACAAGGGCAGTCTAGTTTCCTCATATCTTTACAATAAGAAATATTACATTTATAACGAATAAAATCATTAGCTTTTTTTTAATAGTGCACTATTGAGATCTTTTCGAAGAGAAGGGGATCTTTAAACGTTATGAAATACCAGTCGACGACCTATATAAAGGAAATGGTCCAAAATTGTATGGAGCACAGACTCCTCACCTTCTGTACATGAGTTGAAAAAAACTAAATATATTAATAATCTAGTTTTGATTAGCGAAATCTCTGAATTCCCTTTTATTTGGGCGAAATATTTTTTATTCTTTCCAAAACAATGCAACACTTTACGTATAATCATGGCGAATCTTAGATAAGTTATATTGCTGTCAGTGTTTATTGACGTTGGTATGGTCCATTTGATTTGATGAGGTAATCAGATTAAAACATTGAGTTTTGTTTTTATAACAGCTAAGATGTCTATGTCTAAAGTGTATTATAGCTAAAAACACGGAAGAAAAGACTTGTCAAAAATGACATATTTTGAGTTTGACAAATCAATGTCATCGCATCTTTATCACCTACAGACTAATATTAGAAAGACGCCATCTATTAATATCTAAAAAACTAAGAATTTCATTTTTAACCAACGTTTTATTTAGTTCGTTTCGTTCATTTATTTTATTTTTGATAAAATCCTTGTATTTTTTCCATTTTAATGGTATGTGGTACAAGAGTAAAGCTGAAATGAACCATCTCCTTTGTTGGATTATACACGTATCTAACAAATGTACAATTAAAACTAAAACGTTCTTTAATGTAACGGCGAATCCTGTTCCAAATATTATGTAGGTTAAGTAGCCAACTAGTCAGCTAACGAGTAAAACTCAAAAAGCCTTATCTATAGCTTGCTCTATGACTTGTTTTCAAAAGGGGTGCAATTAGAGGCCTTTATGAATATATCTTACACCACACAAAGGATTCAACCCAATTAAATTGAAAATAGTTTTCAGTGTAAATTTTGACATTCACTTTATGCTTCATGGAACCGGAAATTGTTTGTTTTACGAGACTTACAATACTCGTACGTACGTAAGTTACGTGGTTTCCTAAATGATATTATAAATATAAATGTGAATTATTTTGTTTGTTACGTGTGATTTTATTTAATTGTCGTGATTTTATCGTGTTATTGACGGATAACTTTTAGGTTTTCAAAATAAATATTATTAAACTTTTAAGTTTCTTGAGTTTGAAATTATATTCCGCTTCACAAATTTGTTATAATTATGCCGGACCCAGGCCGCAGAACCCTGGGAGAGGAAGACAAACTGACATCTGCATCCACAATAAGCTTTGAATGTGAAAGTTAATTGTCGTGATTTTACGTGTTATTGAGGATAACTTTTAGGTTTTCAAAATAAATGTTATTAAACTTGAAGTAAAAACAAAGGTTTTTATTATATATTTATTATAACTATTAAACAGCTGAAAAATCAACTTCCTCCACTAGGAAAATCGTTTAAAAAGGCGTAGTATTGTTAGAGGTCGCCAATGCGCTCGACCGACCAAATGAAGACTGCCCTAAATCGAAGTGTCCACGAATGCACAAGAAGCGCAGCAGTACGGGAGCAATGGTGACGGCTTGTGAAGCTTGCCATCACTCCTGATGTGATGACCACGACCGCTCTGTCAAGAGTGTGACGACGAAGAAGAATAAGTATTGTTAGTAAGGGTGCATAGCCTTACTTGATGGATTATTGCTTATAAATCTCTTTCCATATATGCCTTCGCATACTATTTATAACCGACTTCTATGTATTATATTCATCATTCGATGAAAACATGGAGTAACGCAATGGATCCCGCGTTACGGTCGGACCGCCGTATTTTCATATTAGTGACGAGTGCAACAATGCATTATCTAAGATTACAAACAATCTTGCATTCGTTCAAAACGTCACTTTCCGGTTTTCAGTAACCCTCAGGCCGTGCTTAACATATACTATGGATACAAATTTGAATGTGGAACGCTTCACGATTTTGCGTTCATTTAGAAGATACTACTAAATACTCGTTTATTTATAAAACGCTATTGTTTACCTTTTTACTATTCTTTGATAAAACACATTTACATATTTTACATGTATATTTATATTTTGAGCTATTGTATAGCTTTTATCGCGGGCCTTGAGCGTGGAGACCGAATACAGAAATTCCGTAACGAAAAAACCTAACACCCCCTGAGTATCAAAAACATAATATCAAAAGCACAATTTCGGCAACGACGTCATCGGGGAACGTGGCTTAGCGGTAAGGCGCTCTAAATGCCCAAATTACCAGAGAGACACGGGTTCGATTCCCGTCGGTACCGAAATTTTTTATTTTAAGCGTGATATTTCAAAAAGTCATTTTTTTTAATTAATGACTTTTTGCAATATCACGCTTAAAAAAAATTGCAGAACCGACGGGATTTAAACCCGCGTCTCTCTGGCAATCCGGGCACTTAGAGCACCTTACCGCTAGGCCACGGTCCCGATGACGTCGGTAGGTAAACATAAGTTGATATAAAATGCTATGCAATAGCTTGACCGCGGCAGTCTGCGAGTGCCACACGTCTTTTTGTTTATTTTTTGTGTTATTATATATATTAGTATGTACGATTATGATCGTCACAACCGTTAGATGTGTCGTCAAATCTGTACCTAGCATAAGATTTTCATGAATAATAGTCATGTTTCGAAAGCAATTAAGTAATGAAAGATGATCTACCTCGTTATTTATCAAAATATCAATAATTAGGAAAGCTTGTCTAGATAATTAATAGCGCCCAGGCCTACGTGAATAGCTAATGATGAATCCGCTACAATATCTTAAAGGATTTTCTTAATTAATTCTCTTAATTAATTACTCAAAATTAAATACTTACACTTAAAAGCTTTAGTTTGGGAAGACGTTTATTATCTAATCTTTGTATAATTTAAGACCAAAAAATCTTACTAATGAGGCGTGTCAAGAAGAGACCAGGCGGTTACTGTCATGATTTCATAAAACGGTAGGTACACTCCAAATCTTATGAAACGTGTTGAAAATAAATAAAATTAGATGAAAAGTTGAATTGGATGAAGAATTATTGAGAAGGATTGGATGAATGAAATGGATTGAAGGCGCCACGGTACTTTTAAACAGTCTGTGCACAGTAATTTATTTTCTGAAAAAGAAATTAGTTCCCTTTTTATACGCATGTATGCAATGCATACACATTTAATGCATGGGGAGGATTCTTTGGGTTTTTGGTCAGGCTTTTTATTTATTTATTTAAAAGAACGCTAACAATATAGATATTTATCGTTGTTCTTAAATAGTAAGCAGATCTGGACTTCTGATATTTCATAAGCGCTCATATCAATCACAATACACATGTCAAGTAGAAAGTAGAGTTAGTGAATAAAATTACATAAAAAACTAGGTACTAAAAAAAATTACACAAAAAGCAAATATAAATCAAGTACTAAAAATTATTAGTTAAAAATTACAATTAAAATTAAATTAAACTAAATTGAATTGAATTATTTAAATTGAATTGAGTTATTAGGACATGAAGATATTATTTAATAAAAATATTGATTAGAAGTTCAAAATGATCTTACCTCCTTTTTAAAGTTATTAAAAGAATTGTGGATTGAAATTGAATGTGAATTTGGCACATAGGTTTTAGTATAATATAGTCAATTACATGTTTGACGTGTTTGTCGATAGGGTAGCAACCATTGCCGTAGCGCCCCGCCAGCTAGATCTGTACCGACTTAAAAAATTTCTATCGACTCAGCCGGGAATCGAACCCAGGACCGTCTTACAATTCCTCGGTGCAACACCGCTGCGCAACGGAGGCCGTCAAATGAATAAATAATTTACATACTGGGTTTTTTCAGGTGTGCGAGGTCTTCACAACCTGGAGATCAATGTGCCAAGCGCAGTGCTGGTCGGAGAAACGGTGACCCTCGAATGCACCTGGCAGCTGGAAGACGAGGAGGCTCTGTACAGTGTTAAGTGGTATAGAGGGAGAGAAGAGTTCTACCGATACATACCTAAGGAGTTGCCTCACACCAGGGTCTTCCCACTGCCAGGAATTGAAGTGGATGTAAGTATTGACTTTAGGTATATTGATATGTAGAATGTGTTAAGTAATTATTTTCCAAATGTAATATGACTTGACTTTTTAATAATCCTTGAAATATATTATTTAGATTTTTTATTCGAAATACATTTCGTGTATCTCTTAAACGAGTGTAATGATTTTGATAAAATTTCATCATCTTTTAATTTATTTGTACAAATATTTTTCAAAGGCAAAGAAATAATATTTTTAGTTACAAAAAAAAAATGACGATCTTAGTAAGTTGTTTTTAACAACACTAGGTAGGTACCATTTATATTTTAATAGTTGTCTAGGAAAATTTCATATTTTTGGTACACTAATAATTAATATCCAGTATGGTATGTTATTATAATATGGAGGCATACATTTTATTCATGTAGTTGCTTTGATATTCCAAAAATATAAAATGAAAAAGTATTTTCTGCGTAATAATATTTTATACTACAAAAACAATTATCTGGGATATTGAAAATTATGGATGAACAGCGAAACTCCCTACCAGCGTGATAATATTCAGTTTAATATATCAATCAAGCTTCGAACAACAACGACATTATTATGGCAATTATTTTATAAAACAACTATATTATAATTACACGTCAATCTATTTAATTAACGTTTCAAAATTTCTATTCAAAATAAGTGAGGCCATTAGTTCAAAAACCATTTGCCGTAAAATAATCTCTATTCAAAATTACCTATTAACGGGTCCATTAATGTGCCAATTCTCTTATAAAATGAGATGATAAAGTTATGAATTAGCTTTTATAAAGTCGAACATTTTATGAGTATGGTTGCCTATAGTATTGTTAAACGTTTTGTTTTCAAAAAGTTTTGCAATAATTTTATTTGATTAATTTTAATTTATATCTCAAATTTGTTTAATCGTGATTAGTAACATTTTATTTTATGGTACTAACGCTATAAATTTATAGAGTAAAATACCATGCGTTTGCTATTATTTTATATTAAAGCGAGTACCTATAATGACCAGACCTTCGCCATTTTAACAAAAGCTAAAAGTTTGTTAGCAACCGTTCCTACCACAATACACTCAGGCAGCTAGTTTTTGGATCTTGAGGTAGGAGATATCGAAGTTACAATATTACTTTACATCCATGTGCCTTAATCTATCAACACTTTTATATTTTCTTTGGGATAATATAAAAAATAAGAGACTCTTACGTTCGTCGAAATCTTTCGCTGGGCACCATAAAACTTTAGAATTTTTTTTTAATGTCAAAGATTTTACATTGGTCTGAATATTGGCTGTATTTCTGTGCTAAACAGCCAGCAGATCCTTTCGTGATAAACATCAAACGTTCTTTTGGTATGAAATGTTTAGTCCTTCTGTTACTAGTAGTAAGCCTTGGTAAAATATTTGAATTATTCACGGATATACATTACATTGATATACTATGATGTAGATATCCCGGTCAGGCGCTCGTCGCGTGGTGCTGCAAGAGGCGACGCCTGCGATGGCGGGTCGCTTCCGCTGCGAGGTGTCAGCCGACGCGCCCACCTTCCACACGGAGATACGCTCGGCGCCGCTGGAAGTTGTCGGTATGTATTTTATTACAACAGTCTAGATACACGCCCGCAATCCGCCGAGCGATTAATGCTTAATAAACATTCGAAAAATGCCAGTAAATAAATTCAATCGGCGTTTGGCGAATGCCAAGCCGAGAAAATGACTGGTAGATCAGTCTACGTACACACACACATACTTATTTAAAACACGTACCTACACATCGGTCGCTGATAATGAGCAAATTTTTTGTATGGGAAGTTTCAAATCCGCGCATGCGGAGCCAGGACGTAGCCTAAAATTGTCTAAGCGCATAATTTAAATCTCTATAAACTTTAATTATAAAATCACTAAATAACTTCACAGTACCCTTCGATATCCGGCATAAATAACAAGCTTTAGATATCCGGTCAGGTGCATAGGATAGTTTCTATTACCAACATAAATTACGTAGGTCCATTTCCCTTAGGAAGTTTACTCTCTGCCGCGCTACGGATTCGAAACCACAAGCCAAAAGTAATAATATTGATACCAGTTTATTTACGATGGGCTTCCCTTAAAATTATTTCATATAAACCCCTGGACTCAGTATAATCTTATAGTAAAAAATCCGTATGATTTTGTCAGCATGGTTGCGTCTTTAGTTTAAAAATGAGGTTTTAGTAGAGCAAGAAGAAAACTTAACTAATTTAAAGTGCTTTTGATAATTCGACACCAGTAAGCTTTCAATTTAAAATCTTAAGTTTAAACTCTCGCTGCTCCAATGCGAGATGTTTGGCTTAGAGTGATATTGTTAGAATAAGATGGTGTAAAGCAAAGCTAAGGGATGTAACATCATCAACTTCCCAACTCCGAGCTACTACTAGGATTTCTTGGAAAATAGAAAAACTCAATAATTCTTACTCGATACCTGGACCTCTAAATCCAAAGCCGAGTAGACTATCCGCTGGTTCCACTGGCAGTTAATTTCAGTGTTACAATTACAAGAATCGATTTCAAATTGCCATTATTTAATATAAATAAATAAAAGTATATTTGGCAAGATTTATATTGGCAGGCAGTCGGCAGGTGAATTTTACCGAGCGGGAGTAAATGCGGAACAAACGGGTGATTGACAGATTCATTTACATTATTTGAAGCTCTTTGTGTTCGAACATAACTGAAATACGTATTGTTGTTGGCTTGTGTTTATTGGATGTCTAACTGTAGCAACAGCCCCGTCAACCTTTTTAGTAGAGCTATTTGTGACAGCTGATCCGGGAAGTTATACTGTTGTAGTTATCCTAACAGCAATGTTTTGTTCTGATTTGCTTTTGTTGCTGGTAAAATAAGTATAAATTAAAAAAAAATTCTTTACTGAAGCTTTTACTTTGCAATAGTATTTAAGATGGTACTATCTACTTATCAAGATGAACCAAACGAGCCCAAACTCGATGGGGTTGTGTTATTTTATTGGGGAATTCCTATGGCCATCTACCAGCTCCAGCATCAGATCAGCTGGAGCTGGCGCAGTGGGTAACTTACTGGGTAGTGACCCTGCTTCTAATTCTAGGCTATGGGTTCGATTCCCACATCTGGAAAATGTTTGTGTGATGAGCATAGATGTTTTCTAGTGTCTGGGTGTTTATCCATATATTATAAGTATTTATGTATAATATAATTATATAAAAATATTCATCAGTTATCATAGCACCCATAACACAAGCTACTTACGAGTACGCTTACTTTGGGGTTATATAGCGATGTGTGTAATTGTCTTATAATATTTATTTATTTATTATTATTATATGCAAAATTTTAGCTTAATCGGAAACCAGGAATTGGGTTAAAGCCTTACATTCATAAAATATCGGGACAGGTGAAACTTAACTACTCGCTTGTAATAATTACAGACACATAATAGAGCAAAGTATCTCGTTAGTCAAGTGGTTAATCTATGTGGCCTTGGATTATGAATTCCTGAGTTCGACTATGAAATAATAAAATTTTCGTTTTTCTCACTGAAATAAGGGCCTTATTTGTTCCCTTGCTTGGTTCTGCAATCGTTAGATACTTTTAAAGTTCAAAAAATCTGGTATTTGAGTATGGGATTCAAGATAATGGGTTTTATATTTGTCAGCAATAACCTGAAGTTGCCTGTGCTCCTGTGCCACGGAGAGCACTTTAATGTAATCCATGAATATAAATTGAAAATTAAATGACTTCCATATAAACTTTTACCCCGATGCTGTCCTTGCGTAGAATATTTACAAGTCTTGCACAATATCAAATGTACGTAGTTATCCTTTAGACGTAATATAACGACGTAATAAGTAACGTTTTTATACTAACCCTTTCACGATCATAAATTGTTCTGTAAAAAGCAAATATAATGTTTTAATATACTTCTGTTATTGCGAACTTATAGTATGCTATGTGTACGAATAACTTATGTTTGAATAAATAGCCTGACATTATGCTAGATTTCAGTTTGTTTGTTACCCGACTGCGTCAGAAGGAGGGTGATGTTTTTCGAGCGTATGTATGTATATGTCCATCTCTTTGGCACGCGCTACAGCCAAAACGGCTGGACGGACTTTGACACATGAGGTGTCGTTGAATTCGTCAGAATTGTGGTAGTGACATAAGTTATATAAATTTTCAAAATGGCGGCTGTAAGTGGGGAAAAAAGAGGGGGATGTGAATATTTTTTTTGTTATCTTAACAGCATGGGTATCATAATTATGAAAGTTCGTAAAAAGTCTATTTCAAAAATATATTTATATCATATCTTGTTTATATTACTGGTTTGTTACAAAAATTGTCAAGTGTACCGTCTCGTTTTTATATCTACCACAAAATAAAATTAAAAAGTTTAAAAAAAATATTATTATAAAAACAAAAACCCGACTGCTTAGAAGTAATGAACGGAAAAGAGAAAAACAAGTATCACTCTATCTATATAAAATTTTATATACTTTATGGTGCTGCAGGCGGGGACATACAATACTTTTTAATACGGGCAAAGAAGGATCTACTAAAACTACGTTTGTTTTTGTAATTTTTTTATATTTTTCTTATTATTGGTATATATATTTAGTGTAACGTTTTATATAAAATTTATGTTAAAGGCAGAAATAGCTTAATTGTATTTATCTCTAATAATTTAGATCTTATTGGTATAGTACAAATCAGATAAATCCTAAACTAAACCAGTATTTCGTTCAGTATCAATGTGCAGTAGGTCTCGAGCACGTAGCAGATTGTTTATCTGCCCGCATCTCCGTACGTCCGTAGCTCAGCGTGCCGACGAACGTAACGCGCACGTGCCGATCTGCCGAACACTGCTTGTTTAGCATTTTCTACACTGCGCCAATAAAATTCACCTGCCAACATAAATCTAGAACTAAACTAAGCGAAAAAGAGTATAGAGATTTACTACGACTTGATGATAGTACAGTAGTATAGCAGAAGTATCGAGTAAGTAAAACTACATAGAAGTGTGGAATTATTTCAAGGAATAAAAATAATGTTTTGTTAATTTTTAACCGACGAAGAAAACGGAGGAGGTTCTCAATTCGACACGTATTTTTTTTATGTATGACCACGCATGACTTTTTACAGAGCTGTCCGATTTTGATAATTCTTTTTTATTAGTAAGGGCACACTTCCAAGATGGTTCTATAGTCATCATGTTAGGATCTGATCATGATAGCCTGGGAAAATTAAAGGAACTCTTCAAATTTTATAGGTACACATGCAGTGATAAACGCACTAAAAAGTAAAAAATAACTGTATCATTTAGTTGCTTTAATTTATTTAAGCATATCTAGGAGTCGGTGCCAGCCAAGGTTTCTACTTTAAGGAAGTTACCTAGAAGGCTAGAACCCACAAACTGCTTTACTACGTTAAATAAATGTTCCTTAAACTTGACTGGCACCGACTTCATAGATATGCTTAAGTAAATTAAAGCAACTAAATGACACAGTTATTTTTCACTTTTTAGTGCGTTTTGAGTCGGTTCTATTTTTCAGAAGTTCAGATCTTTATACAATGTATCTCTACTTTGTGTACTGCTTCTTTTCAAATGAATTTTCTTAAATTTTGGTTGTGGAATTACTGTTGTATTCATAGAGTTGTAATCTAGGAGGCAAATCAGGCGTCCGCTAAATTGACATTTCAAATTTGTAATTATAATATGTCGAATGACGACAAAAAAATCACAAAAAACTGTTGAAGTTCACAACCAAACTTGGTGTTACGACGACCAAAAATGTAACGACGTATAAGATGACGTCTCGTACTAAGATAAGATAGATACTAGTGTTATTCAAAAGAACAAAAGGAGCCGCTTTACAGTTCATCGTCCCTATATACGCTATTCCGATAAAATTCGCCGACAAAATAAATTTATGTATAAAACAAGCGATACACATTTCCGTTTACATGAATAACACACTGTCGCGATATTGTACGTACACATTTTACTCGGATTGAGAACAAAACCGACGGAAATTTATGTGCCGTTCTTTGTGCCATATTTTGACTGTACGTTTCTACTTATTGCTTTGTAACGACATTAATGTAACGTACAAAATACGTTTCATATTAAACGCGTTTGATTATAAAGCTTAAGTCAGACTGTCGCAAAGGTTAAACGTCGTGTCTCGTCAAGATGTTTGGCGATAGAGAACTCATCTCTATTTTCTCATTACATCACTAAAGTACAAAGGACATTGCCAAAATTTTCCCCAGGCTATCCAAACGTATGCTCATATTTAAGTGTTTTATTTAAATACACAATGAATTTTAAACCACTACATATGTTTCATAGCAATCTCTGAAAAGAATTTCAACCGTCGTCACAGTGTGAAAAATCGAGCGACTGCATAGTTACATGTTACTTCGTTATTATGTAAATAGAAGATCTGTAATATTTAACGTTATAGATATCATCTCTGGACATCTCTGGGGCAGACTTCTATACAATTTTTGGCTATGTCCTTTGTATTATATAAAAAAGGAATTACTGCCGTCGCAGCGCGTCAGTCTATACCATATTTATATAAAAAAACTTTAGGTATATCTTAATATGGTGACCCCGCACCTGAAAGCGCAGTGTTGGTTGACCCCCATTAGTTGGACTGACGACATCAAACGTGTCGTCATCGCTGGCCACAGTCGGTTCAGGATCGTTGTTTGGAAGTCTCTTAAAATTCCTATGTCCAGCTGTGGACATCCATGGGCTGTTAATGATGATCATGATGATACATTAATTATTTGAAAATATAGATGAAAATTACAATTTGTATTTGAAAAAGTTGAGGCATCGCTTCACTTCCACTCTAAATAAAACTTACTTCGATGGTAAGGCATGCACAGAGTTAGGGCCCGACAAGGTCTAAGCTCAGATTGCACTCCCAGGAATTAAAATTTATCCTTAAGATATGAAGGAAAATTTTTATGAAATAGCCCACAGTACAGAAGAGAAAGAATATGTAGATCCCGGCGACGTCTAATAGGAAGCCACTGAGTTTCTGACGAAATTCAGATATATGGTCATATTTGCGCAAGCCAAATATAAACCGAATTGCTAGATTTTGAAGTCGCTCAAGTTATTATTTTTTTTAAATAATTAAAATCTAGATTATTAATTTTATGCATCTAAGACTTTGTTAATAGAAGTTTCTTAACAGCCTGAGAACTTTGAACTTGTTAATCTCTTACAGCTACACCAATCCTTGTTATTCAAGAGTTTCTAGTTTCTCAGATTTACGTCGACTGAGTTGGTTCTCAGATTCCGCGTTGCGACGAAGATCGATGCTTTCATTATATTATACGAGTCTCTATCCTAGATGCCTTAAAGTTGGACGTACCGCTTGATAGATTACTCTTGTGAACTGAGAGAAACCCGTACCCCCTACTACAGTTGGCATACTTATCAAAGGAACTCTGGTTAAACTCTTTGCTACTGTTTTTAAATACATAAAATAATAGGGAAGATGACTAAAAAATTGTTATTACTTTATTATATAGTAGAATAAATGTAATGACGTGCGGTGAAAACAAATTTAAAATTCGACAAAGATATTTAAGGTTATAGGCGAAGAAATTTTGAAGTAGGGGTCTTCTGTTTCTTTCTTGCAGAATGAAAACGTGTACTAAACTACTATGGCATTACAAGCTATGACATCATAGAAGTGGACGGTCTAATAATAATTAATAATTATTTAAAGTCTTATAAGTTAACTGTTATTTGACCAATATAATCGATTTTTTTTAATTGATCACGTTCTGCTAGGCCATTGGAATAAAATTAAATTTATCTCTGTGTCAGAATTCTTTTTTATCCGTTTATTCGTATGAAGGTAAGGATGTAAGAAAGTGTTAGCTAAGGGCATATTGAGGTAAAAACTGGGTCCATGAGTTGTAATAATTTTTGAAATATAAGTATATGTAGCCTTAACTTTACTTGATAATATTTAAGTAGGATTAGTACTCATAATATGCATTATATTTAACATGTAATTTTATACAGCATTGCTGATATAAACGGATTTTGAAATCTGATCTGCGAGTTATATCAGTTTTACTAAATCCTATCGAACTAAAGCCTATTGACGCGATGTGAGCTAATTTGCGCTAATCCGAACTACACCGCTATTATGAGCATAATTATGTATTTATTTATTCAGCACCTTCAATTTAGACCTATACAAATATATCGATGTTAATAAAGAATCTTAAAAGGCAATACCACATTCTAAGACGTGAACTCTACAATGTAGAAAGAAATAAGACTGAAAAAGCTTATGAATAATTACAAAACTTGAACCCGAACTGAAATATCACGCTTAAAATAATGAAAAAATAAAATATTGTCATTTAAAATTATTGTTATCTACAAACTTAAACGGCTAAAATTTTAATTCGTACATTTATGTCCTTTAAAGGACGCAATGTTCGATTTAATATTAAAATGGCCAGCATGTTAAATAGCTTAAAAGTTATAAGGTAACAGATATATACAATTAACAGAGAAGACATGCAAATAACGAATCAATGCTTACTTTGAACAAAACTAAGTATTTTTATACTAGTATTCAATTAAAAAAATTAATCTTTGCATTTATTAAGAAAAATTAACACTTCAATTATAACTGTCTTCAACATTGTGAAATATTAGTTACTCTTGCCGATTACAAAAACCTTTTCGAGTTTGGAAATAAATCATCCTTAATATTGTAATAGAACCTCATCAGAATTATGATTAATAAGGATTTCCTTCGCAGAACCTCCGGAATGGGGACCGAAGCTAGTGTCGGACAGGTCGTGGTACGGCGTTGGTTCTACCTTAAGAGCTACATGCGCATCGCCACTTGCTCAACCACCAGTTAACCTCACGTTCGCACTGAACGGCCATGAAGTAAGTCACCTATATTTTATTTTTCAATAATTTAGAAAAGAGAATGAAAGTCGATTTTGTAACGAGTGGTAAAGCTGAAATGATAGGTATATCGGAGCATATAATTTGAAGAGCTGTGTTTTTTATGTAACGACAGTTCATTATAAAGTTGAAGTTTTCACACATTATAACTAGATGGCGCCGTTTTAATTCCACACAAGTGTACGTTACATGTCAATGCATCAAAAAAATCTTACACTCAGTTCTGTGATGGACATTGTTGGAGATAGGTGCTAGAATGGCGACCTAAAACTGAAAGCGCAATTTGCTACAAGTATCGACGACATCAAGCGAATAACACGTGCCTCAAGACCGTGTTCTTTAAAAGTCCATGTCCAAGTCCATCATCAATATAAACTGGTATTGATGATAACGTTATGGAAATGTATTTGAGACAGAAAGTCTAAGTTAAACGTACGAATATAAACAAATGTACAACGTAGCATGACTGTAACAATGCATGCGCTATGCTAGTTACCTATTCACTAAAAGTTTCAAGGTGCTCCTAGTCAAGATTTAGGTAAGGCACGTGATTGCTTCACTTATATTGTTAAGCTCGTTTACCAACAAAGCTTTGTCAAGTTAAGCTATGAAAAAAATTGATACATACGATATTACGAGTATGTTATAACTTCTAGTTTATGAACATCTAATTATTTTAATCTAACAAACATCAAATTAACCACTTACGTTGTAAATGTTTAAGCCGAGTGGCGCAGTGGGTGCGGACCCTGCTTCTGCGTCCTAGGCTAGGTTGGATTTCCATATCTGAAAAAACATTTGTGTGATTTTTTCCAGTGTCTGTGTGTTAATCTATATAAGTATTTATATATAATACATAAAAATATTCATCAGTTATCATAGTATCCATAACACAAGCTTACTTTAGGACTACATAGCATGTGTATTGTCTTGTAATATTTATTTATTTAAAAATATATGACCAATTAATTGCTCTTCCCTGGCAAAAGATCTACTGCTACGTCTAGGGTGTGTTATAGTCTAATAGAAATCGAAACCTTTCGAATTTTATTTCGGCCATTAAGGCTCGACTCCCCTTCATTCTCTCACTCCGTATCTATAAAAAATAAGTATTCAGAACAGAAAAAATAATTATACTAATTATAATGATTAAGGAAACACAAGTTTCCTGTATAGCACTTTTGTGTGCCAAAAGAAAACAAATTCCAAACAAAAACCTAACACGAATATTTGGCTTTACGACCAACATTTTTTGCTTATCGAGGCCAACGCAAGGCATGTACACGTATATTTTCTTATATCGTTTCTTGCGATGTATTCTTTGCCACCGCCAGCGGCAAGAATCATTAATCAGAAAGCAATAACGAGCAATATTAGCTTTCAGCAAACTAACCATTATCCACTTAGGGTCACGTTTCTATTATTTATCGTAAAAGTATTCCTTATACTACACAAGTTACTCGTATCTACATTTTACTTGTAAAAGTAGCTTTTATATTATCATTAGGATGGATACAGTAATCTTTATCTTTAATTAATTACTTTGGTCGAGTAAAATTATTCAGGTTTTTGTCCTGAAATTCAGTAGACAGTTTTGGTAGATTCTTAAACTTCTCAGCCCAGCCTAGTTACCGGAGTTCTTTTCCTTTCGTTTGTCCCTTCGTTATTTATCGTTGACGAATTCCGGATAGGAAGAATTATAATTCAGAAATTATATTCTGAATTGGATTTTTTCCTAATCATAAATTCAGAATATTAAACCAGATTATGGAGATTATAGAAAATATTTTTGCAACCTCTCTGTCGTGGTTGTTAATTTACCGAGAAGTTGTAGGTTCCATTATTTTTAGTCCGCTCAAATCAGGATTTCATTATTTTTTTCTATTTTTGCTCAGACTTGGTCTGGTGGTTTTAAGTAGTTATCAAATCAGGGTATATGAACACTAAAGTAACCGTATTTATTCCAAGTAAATCTGCACCGTAGACTGCATGACGGATTGCAGTTACATTTAATTCGTTAATTATTGTATAAAAACCTAAAAGTCTATTACCATTAACTTATATTGATGCTGTAATAATAGTGTCTAACACACTCTTTTTATTGCAGATCGACATGGAATCGTTCGTACACGAAATCCCAGCCTGGTTCAAATGGGACCCGCCGCCAAAAAGCGAAACAACAACCACAGAACAGCCCGAAGAAGATATCAATTTCAACATATTCCACGACGAAAGCAACATTCAATATTTGGACGAGTCTTACATAAACCTTCACAAAGAGGAAATCAGACGGCCTCCTAAAGAGGATATGAAACCGGTATTCGAGAGATCGGGACCCGATAATAGGTTGCCTTCAGTAGGCGAAGTTTTATTCGTCGTCCGCCATGAGGCATTCGAGCGAGGCAGTCTAAGACTGACCTGCATAGCAAGTATATACAACTTGTATGCAGCACGCGCAGAACTAATTTTCGATATGGAGCAGCCAGAAGTTGCTTCGGTGTTGGGAGTACGTAATTGTGCCATAGGTGAGTGTTATTAAATTTGTATGACCTACATTTAGCCCGGAATACACGATGCAATATTATATTAAATTTCTCATATACATATTAATTTAAAACTGAAACTTGAATTTATTAAATGCGAAATTGAAGACTCTCTTTTGTGACACTGCATTCGTGAATATTTTTGCACGTGTGTAGTGTTTTATTAAATTTCATATGATTAATATTTTTTTTATAATAGAATTCATTACGCCTTTGATGAACCTATGTATAACTAATCTTATTAGTTAGTCTTTAAATTTTTCCCCCAGTACATTATAACAGCACTGTTCCACAATTGATGACAAGGGTTTATTTTTACCCTGTCACCAATAGGAAAAAGTGCTGTTATAAACGGAGGAGTATAATAATCAATTTCCGAAATGAACAAGTATATATATATATATATATATATATATATATATAAATATGTATATATTTAAATTTTATGTATGCCTCCATAAACTTTTTAGCTAAATCGTTTTCGGTGAGGCTGTCCGCTTTTGATAATTTTTGAAAATAACCCTTTTTTTATTAGTAAAGAGCATACTTCAAAAATGTTCCCATTGTCATCATAAATATTTTGTTACGGATTGATAGTATATTCTGGGGAAATTTATATATATAGTATTTGTATAACTATTCAAACTTTTGAAGGTACCTATACAGTATTTCGGTTATTAGTGTCTCGGTTCGGTAGCTTTTTGGTACTAGTGTCATATAATATACTACTGACAGTATAGTACGAGTAACGATACGTGTCGTACAAATTTACTTGTAATGAAATAAATTTTTTGGTACAAAATAAATAAAAAAAATCATACAAAAGATTAATTGTCTATTACAATCTATTACAGTCAGTACAAAGATTGTCTATTACATTTTACTAAAGTTTTATAGTAATATTATGCAAATGAGAAGTTAGCAAACTATATGCATACGACATTGCGTCAGTCTATAAATCGGGGGTATTATGATTTAAGGCTGATGGATCATCGATAAGCCTAACTGGAAAATTATTCAAATCAGTGCGTATATCGATTGCCCTTTATAACGTCGTATTACGGGTATCGTGTTTGGTTAATAACTATCAATTGGCTTTATTAACACCTGGTATTGATTGTTTTTACGTAGTTTCGGCTGTTATTCCAATAATTTCTGCCCCAAATCATTAGAACCATACACCATAGGAATTGACACTATTTTGTATTCAAAACCCAGCAGATTAATTAATAATTATTACCGAATTACTTAGCATCAGGGATATCATAACCAACGGTATTTTACTATAAAGGACATGGCGGAATTAGTTGGAGCTGTGCCTTTAAATAAAAATGATTTATTATTTAAAAATTTTTATACTAAAGTTTTTATAAAGTAAGATTATGCAAATAAGAAGTTACAAACTATATGAATACGACATTTTCTGCGTTTACCAAAGTGTTATATAGTTAGTAGCAAATGGGGTATTAGATTTAGACTATATGGATTAGGATCATTGATATATAAGCCTAACTGGAAAATTATTCAAATCAGAATTAATTCATCCCGGTCATTATTATTGCGTACATATGGATTGCCCTTTATAACGTCGTACTACACTCGGGTATCGTGTTTGGTTAATAACTATCAATTGTCTTAATTATTAACACTTTCTGTTATTATTATATGTTTTAATACGTAGTTTGGCACTGTTATTTCGTATTTTTTAATTAAATTACAAAATCATGCCCCAGATAAAATTGTTAGTTAACCAAACACCATAGGAATATCCAAAATAACACTATTTTGTATTCAAAACCCAGCAGATTAATTAATAATTTTTACCGAATTACTTAGCATCAGTTGATCTCCACGCTAAATTGCTCGCTATTTTAGCTATTAAAGACATTTTCTTTTTCATGTGAATTTCTACGATTCTTACTTGACATTTTAGTGTACTCCTAGCCGTTAAATCTCTTAGCGTCTTGTTGTAATATGTTTTTTGAAAAAAAAATAGCCCCAAAGAACGAACTATATTCAAAGTCCTACTAAAATTATCTACATATATTAGTTAGTAGGAACCCACAATTTCTTAAAATGTTGGAGATACTTGTATCATATTAAAATTTCCTTTGTTTCAGGTCCTTCAACTTGGCGATTTTCAAGTCTTATTCCAATAGTTTTATATACTATTCGGTAGTTTTATCATTCAGCTTTAAGGACGTAAACCATTAATCTAATGCGCTGTCTTACCAGACCTAAAAAAAATTGCAGTGTATTGAAGCAAATTTTGTTTCTAATATGTACTTTGCACAATTTAATTATGATGTCCTTCATACGCGAGTTTGACTCGCACTTAGCGATTCAATTTGTTTTTGTTTCTCTGTTGATATATCATATCAACTACATGTATGAACTAGCGAACGTCTGCGGTTTTACCCGCTTATTTCCCATTCCCGTGGAAATACCTAGATACAAATTTGCTTATGTCACTGCTTATGAATTTGGCTATCATAAACAAAAATATTTTTAAAATCCGATTTCAGATATTAGTTGGAACAAACAGACAGCCAAAATTTTAAAAAATTGAATTGTTTTTACATAAGGATTATTTACTTTCATATTATTTTTGGAAAAGATTTTAATTTGAAATTAACATCTTCAATTCTTCATGTTCAAAGGAACTTGTTTATCGGTAAGACAGCGTAGGTTGAGAGCGTTACCAGTGTCCACAGCAACGCGTCCAATATGCGTCCGCAGTGTTTGTGACCCAGCGTGAGATCAAAATCAAGAAAGTAGTGAAACGGTATACAAACTTATCATTCACTTGAAGTCCTTCTGAATTACAATACTGCTCAAAGATTTTTGAGTCATACTCTGTAATATTATATTATAGATATTCTTAATATTTGAGTGATATTTCATGTTTAGGCGTAATAAACTTTTCTTGTGATTGCAATTGGACGTATTTAAGTGGCATTCTCACATTGTACAAATTCATGTAACATATCCCTATGTGTTGGTTTGTAAACGTTTGCGTTATTGTCAAACAGTAACTTTCTATGTTAGGAGCCGGGTCCATACCAGAATGATGAAAAAATCTATTACATTGAAATTAAATGATGAATGCCTGACATTAAATGTTTGAGATTAGGGTCATAGCTCCATGAATGCCTGACACATGTTTAAGATTAGGGTCATAGCTCCTTAATGCAGCAGCACCGAATCACTTCACTTGCAATCTGTGGCTACACTGTTTGTTATGACTGGATTATGAGAAATTAAAGTAACCAACTTTAACATGACTTCCTATGGTTTACGTCGAGGGTCCCGCCCGTCAACCAACTACTCACCACTCGTGAACGCCAAATGACGAGGTGAGTCGTAAGATAACTAGTTCTCATGAGCTATAATCCTTATGATCGGCTCCATAAAACTATATCTTGCTATCACAGCAATTTTATGCCATCCTTATTAGACTGAGGGATTTGATATTAATCAATATATCAGTTGGAACTGTCAAACGTTAACAATCACTCCTCTGGTCTGAAAGTAATTGCCAAAAAGTATTGTAAATTAATTAAGTAATTGTAAATGCCACAATAAGGGACTAAGCTACCGACATACCAAAAATGCCGACAACTAAATTCTATATTTAATAAAAAATGCTAATATTCAATCAACATGCTATATGTGAACTTTATGTGCTAGATAGATTAATAACCATCATTCAAACATTAAAATTGCATTTTAATTTCAAGTACAATATCATATTTTACCGCACAGGAGCGGCGGAGTCTAAGTGAGCTATGACTCTTGAAGATTAATATACTGTGGATCGCCGGCCCTTAACGAATTATGTAAATAAATTAGATTTAGATCTGGTTGGCCAAAATAAAGATATTATTATGATAATGAGACATATAAGAGTGAATGAAAATTTATTTAACGATATTATTATAAAAATTAGTAGAAAATGTGTGATAAAAATAAAGCATGCATGGATCACCTTTTTATTACTTAAAAATAAAATAATTTTAAAAAATATTAGAGAAAAATAATTATTATTCTGAACTACGATTACCTTCCTTTATGATTTTAGCGAAATCTATATATAGGTTACCTGTTTTAGAATTGTAACCTTATGAAAGACTGATTACTTATTTATATATTAATTTTTTTTGTGTAACCCTTTAATGTACGTATTATAATATAATGTAGTATGCGTACATTTAGTATATTTATTTTGATAGCAAATAACTAATATCAAAAATATGTATTTTATATGTATATAATATTCTTGATTTTACTAAGGTTTGTAATACATGATTTGACTTGTTTTACGAACACTGTCCCGTGTGTCGAATGCTAGCCTTTAAGCTTGTCAACTACCATTCCGGGTGGTGTGGTGGTTATTATCCTTTCTTCTATAAGAAAGGAGACCTGGACTTGTAGTGGGCTATTAAAATAGGCTCTCATACTCATGGCTCTTTTGCTATTCTTTTGACCATTGAGAATGACACTGGCTCGATTGTAACATTGCCTCGTGTAACACAGTAATAACTAGCACAGGAGGTAACTTACACGAAATGGTCGTTTTGATTAACTAAAGATTTATTATTATTAGTATTCTTTTATATCATTTATATTTATTTACATATTTTTTTTAAATTTTTAACAATGTTATAAGTAATACAAAAATATACATAAAAACACTATTAAAAATTTATAAAAAAATCTTCTCCTCCGTTTGCGGGGCCTTTGCCGGTCCAAGCAACCGGTGGTCAGGGCTCCAGAGTGAGGAACCTCCTCACAATACGCGCCGTTTCAAGGACTACTGCCTTCTGTATCCGACCTTTGATCCAACAATTAAGCGAAAGCTTCTTAAGGTGTTGATCGAAGCTTTTCGCAAAAAGACTAGTACTTTATTAGTATTATTATTGTTTGACTAGTTTAACGATCACTGTCATAACATTTAAATTATAATAACAACTAAGACCAACGGCTTATGACATAAAAATAAAACATTTTGGCAGCTATGTAAAAAATCCCTATAAAATAGACACTTTTAGGCAAAAGATATAAATCTCATATCTCTTTCACTGTGCCATTCCCCATCTATTCGAGAAGCTGGTTTGACAGAGTTGCGGCTTATAAAGGAAAATGTAGGCTAAACATTGTCTACACCCGTCACGTATGGCGGTAGCAGTTTGTGAAAACTTTAAGCATTTCTTTCAACTTGTGCAAGTTGCCGCTATGCTCGTAACTAGGTACTTGTAGTTTGGCGAACATTACGTGTGGAAGAGACAGTACTGTTCAGAATTTAAAGCTGATGATGAGCTACGTTGCTATAGTGACAAGCCTATGTTGGGTCTTGGGTTCATTTCCTGGGTCGGGCTATAGTATGATACTTAGTTTTTTATTCTTCTAAGATATTTTCAAGAAAAGTATTATTATTTCTAAAATAATAATAAAGTCGAATTATATCGAAATGTTGGTCCTCGTGCTTTGAAGAGCACTTTTTGTCGTCGTTCTCGGTCACTATCATCGACATGTATTAGTGGTCGTTAAATTAATCACACATTATCACCGCCAACCCTCCTCGGAGCAGCGTGGTAGAAGAACATTGCATGATGGGTATATATTCCACATCTCTACTCCTTTTAGGAAGGAGACCTGCCCCTGTAGTGGGCCACTTTCTTTCTCTACCTCTACTGTTTACGCAGTTTTGGTACAGATCATGAATTCTCTAGTACAAGCCCAATAGTGGCCTTTATCCATAAATTACTTCATAAGTTTAACATGATTTTTTATTTTTGACACAAAATATCCTTTCCCTTGTGTGGCGTTACATACTTTTTCTATGTATTTCCGTAGTGCTGACATTTAGTTTTGTCTTTACATTATTTTTGTTCCATTATGATTTATTTTAGGAATATTAATCGTATTTTATCAAACCTGCGCTAGGCTTATAAGTTTTATTTTAATACATTTATGGTACATTCAATAAGGTTCTTTATTGGTTTTTGAAATTAAGTAATAATATGTATAATGTAATATAACACAATTTATAATTGAAATCATATTTCATTGTAAATAAACACTGTATAGAATGCAGAGAAACGTATCGAAGTTACTAAAAATAGAATAAAAGTGTTGAGATAATTTGGCATTTTTATTTCTGTCTCCTCGTTTCCCTTGTAGTATAATATTTATGAATACTGTAAGCTGTATCTAATAACGTAAAATATCATAGTCCTGACTAATATTACAAAGGCAAAAGTTTGTTTGTATGGATAGATGTTTGTTACGCTTTTACGCAAAAATTCTAAATGGATTTTGATGAAACTTTACTAAAATATAGCTTACATACCAGAATAATACATTTTACAGAGAATGAACAATTAAATTTATTCTAAAGCCGAACAAATACTTGTCAACAAACAAACAAAAAAATTCAGGTAGAAAATGCAACACGTTTTATGCCTAATAAGTAAATTTAACATTATGTTTTGTTATTTTAAAAATCTGATTTAAAAGATATTGAATATATTAATTAGTTTTAAACTTACTAATCTTTATTGACATGAATTCGTCATTAACTAGTTAATTAAAAAAAATAGATGTAAAATGACTAGCGATTTCTACCTTCATTTATAATTTGTTTGTTGACAAGCATTCTCAATCGAGTTTGGCTTTAGTATAGTAATAAATATTATAGACTCGCGAAGAATGTGATTAAGTTATTGTATCTATTTGTGTGTTATGTATTGTATTTTGAAGATGGAATTAATAATTAATGATTAAAAGCCTTCCGGTAGTTCAATGAACTGTATATTTTAGGTTGCTGTATACAGGTTTAGGGATTTTAGTTATTCTTACTTCACACTAGCTTAGTTCTGGGTTCTTGATAAAATGAAATTTCACTTCCTTAGTCAACTCATCGCGAAGATCGCGAAGATTATACAACTCACTTGTTATTATATATACTTGACATCAGTAGAGCAATTCTCCAAATACCACGTCAATTTTGAAGCTTATATACAACGGCTGCAAAGCGAATGCAACATAAATCTTTATTTTCCATTGTCTGTATTGGACTAACAGTCAAACTGAAGGTGAGAAGATCGACGAGATGTTCATATGATGCTATATTCAAGAGTCGACGGACTAGTGAATCAAAGGATCGTTATTCGTCCTTAAAAAAAATGGCGCACTGCAATCTGTAATTATAATTTTGGTGTCATTTCGCTAAAGCCAAGCTCCAAAAATTTAACGTAAAGAGTAAAAGCCCTCTCCAATTAAAAAATGTTAACAGGAACACTTTGGAAGTCTTGCGAACCTTCGTTCCTTCTTTGTTATATGAACATTGACTTAAAAAGTTGATTTTTATTTTTCATTTAACTGATTTTATTATTCAATCAAATCGAGGTAATTCGCTATTGACTATTGAAGCGTATAGACCCTCGTCAATAATTATTAAAAGAAATAAGTGACATTGGATTTTTTTTCATTTTATTTGGCTTCTACGCTCTAACACTAGATATATTGATATTTCGAAATAAATTTTGAAAATCAATATGAATTAAATTATGAAATGTGTAACATGCGGTAAAGCTCTAATTCCAGGAATTTATTATTGTTAGTGTAGAAGTTTTTATAGCCACCTTTTGACTCTATTATTACATTTTTTACGACCTCCGTGGCGCAGTGGTATGCGGAGTGGATTTATAAGACGGAGGTCCTGGGTTCGATTCCCGGCGGGGCAGATTCAGATTTTTCTTAACTTGTCTTGGTCTGGCAGGTGGGAGGCTTTCGCCATGGCAAGCGATCTAGCGATAAATCTTCTAAATCATCTTAGATTGCATCACCACTTAACATTAGGTGTGAAAGCAGTCAAGGGCCAACTTGTATTCGATAAAAAAATTCGATAAAAAAAACCTACAACAGGTCCATATTATAGCATTGTTTCTCAAGATACACAATTATACCTACCAATTATACTAACTTCCAACATGACCCACATACTAACAACGTTAAATAAAATCTTGTAATAAAACAAGTCATCATAGGAAACTGCGAAGTTATTTGATTATATCCCTGGACTATCGGCACAGAAATATTACCCTTAATAACATCGTAATTTTGTGTCGGAGAAGTTCCACGTAAGCCACAATCAATCATGGCCGGAGGTCGGCTCTACAATAAACAGAAATGCGGCTTCATTTATATTACAACGTTTATTGAGCATTCGTTGTACACTTATGAAGGATTTGGTAACTCAATAGTAATTTAGAGATGGTTATAAACCGGTAAGAAAATAACATCTGGTAGGTACTAAGGCGACCTGCCCCCTAGAGACTAGCGAGTTGGCGAAAAGGTAAGCGAGGTAACAATCCACCATAAAAATTGCATGTCCGCTCCTTTTCAGTGGACAGAGAGTTGCGAATTAATTTATAAGTCACATAAAACTGGAAATCAGGCTGAAGAGAAGGAGCGAGGGTGCGGTATCAATGACAACATAAAGCTTACTATCTCACTACACTTCTTTACCTAGCTTTATGTCTATGGTTTAACATAGTCCGCTACTCCGCTGCGTATTACTTACTTCTTCACCCCGTTTTCTGTCTCGTCGACAACCAGTGGATGCCGAAAGATAAGGAGATTGATTCTATATGAAGACGTATAGAAAACAATTAACATCTAAAAACTTTACTCAATTTTATGAACCCTAATTACCTAACAGTATAATAGTACTGCCGCTAGCTTCTATCTACAATAGTATGTAATATTGCAGTCTAGTATTTTCTTAAAAAATTGGTTGTCTGTAAAGTCGGTTTACTGACGATAGTTGAACGTGACAATGTCTTAAGAAAATACTGATGCAATGGTAGCATTTAATTGGTTATTAAAATTTTTAATTTAAGTATATTTTTATAAATATTAATTTAAATTAATAAAATAATTGATTTTGATTTTATAAATTTATAATTAATATATTAATTTATACATATATTAATTTTTAATTTAAAATTAATATATTTAATAATTATATTTAATAGACGGATGTTGAACGCTGCCGAACGCAAAGGCCGATTGTTCTTCTTTGTCGCTCGTTTCGCGCTCTCGCTTGCACTTCAAGCCTTACATGGAACGCCTCAAAGCGAGGTAACGACGTATGACGTCATGTTTAATCGTGCGTGCAGCCGGCTCTATCGAATTACAAGACGTTGTCACGTCAAAACGAACACAAAATACTTATCACGCAACGATTTTATAGTGCGAACTGTGACACGAACTCAGGTCCTCATTTTCTACAACCAGTACACTAACGTTGCAGATAACTTACATAATACAGCCTCATTACGTACCAGGGTACACGTAAGCGCTTCGCATTCCTAACAAGGTAGAATTGTATAGGCACTGAGACATAGACATTCCAGCGATAATTTATAGCTGTACGAAACGGCGGAGTCATATAGCGACAGAACATGAATAATCACTTCAATCTAAAACGCTCCTGTGGTTACGAATGGATTAAATAGAAAGCCCTACTCTCTTTCACGATTTATTCGTGCTACACCCTCTTAGTAAGGAAAAAATATGTACCGCTCCGAAATGTGTAAGTTTTTTATTTAGTGAAACTATGTTGTGAGTACTTTTTGCTGTATTAAATGTTAATTTGTGCCAATTTTTAAAGGCTCTGTGTATTTACACATTATTGACTTTAAATTTTAATAAATAAGGACCTACTTATTTTCTAACTTTATAGCTCTTGGGCTATTTAACAGTTTGACTACTTATAAGGTCTTTTTTTCTCTCTAAGAAGTTTAAAATCAAAAACCCTGTTTCTGGTTAACTACCAGTATATGTTGAGCTTTTTTTACCCGACTGCGTCAGAAGGAGGGTTATGTTTTTCAAGCGTATGTATGTATGTATGTATGTATGTCCATTTCTTCGGCACGCGCTACATCCTAAACGGCTGAACGGATTTTGACATGTGAGATGTCGTTGAATTTGTCAAAATTGTGGTAGTGACATAGGTTATATAAATTTTCAAAATGGCGGCTGTAAATGGGGGAAAAAAGGGGGGATGTGTATATTTTTTTCTCTTATCTTAGCAATATGGGTACCAATTGAAAGATCGTAAAAAACCATTTCAAAAATATAAATATCATATCATGTTCATATTACTTTTTTTAACAAAAATGGCAAAAAGTGTACTAAGTGTACCGCCTCATTTCTATACCATAAACTAAAACTAAAAAGTGTCAAATAAAATTATTATTGCAAAACCAAAAAACCCGACTGCTTAGGGTTTTTTGTTTTTATAATAAAAATTTTACTCTTCCAATTAATTCACAGTCGTAACCCTAAGCTTAGAAGTTAGTGATGTTACACACCTGTGTTTCAGAGAGCGCGTTAATTATTCAGTCCCATTTTCATTCACTCGCATCTTTTTTATTTATTACAAGTAAGCCCTTGACTGTAGTCACAAGTAATGGTAAGTGATGATGCGATCTAATATGGTAACGGACTACTTACTTGAAATTCATATACCTTTCGGTTTCTACACGACATTGTACCGGAGCACTTAATATCTTGGCGGTACGTGCTGGTCGGTGGAGTGGGAAGTAGCTACGGATGAAGATTCCCACCAGTCAGACCTGGACAACACGCTCAAAAAAATTCAAAATCGGTACTCCTTTATTTCCGAAAAAAAATATTTTCATTATATCGTTTTAGACAATAATCATGGCCTTTACACGAAGTTTTTGTTATCATGTCCTAATCGCTAAAGTAAAATTTAATAATAAAAGTATTATTATAAAACAAAATATCCTCTTTATTTTCAAACCCATACGAAAATAGCCAGTAGATTAAAAACTTTGATACTTTTTATAAAAACATGCGCTATCTTTAATAAAAGTTTAAGTTTCCGCATTCTAAAACAGCCAACGCAAGCAATGTCATATAAAATTGTGCAGTGTAATTAAAAAACAAAATTTAATTAAGCATGCCCTACATATGAAAGTGATTTAGCGAGCATGTATGCAAGGTTCATTTTTTTACAGAAAATGCTCCTAAAATTTTTCCCTCAACAATATTCTTCGTAGTAACTACATATTACGTACTTCAAAGTCTGGTATTCGTTAGGCGACTTTTCCATTAGCTTGCCACTAGTTAATTAAGGTTGGTTTTTTTGTTGGGTAGATCCAATGTTTTACATTTTACATTCATTCCGCGGTGCGAATGTCTTGAACTATATAGTTACGTAGTCAACCAGTAACATTTCATTTAAACAATGGCATGGTACATCATTAAAATCATTAGATACTACTATATGGCTAGTCCTCCTGTTCCTTATAATCATCATCACGTGGTGCCATCCTCAAAACGAAGTTTGGCGGTCATTATGCGAAAAGCTTTTCTATTTTGTACAACTCTCTTTAGTTGCGGGTAATTGAGTCCGGTCCACTCTCTTATGTCGTCCAACCATTTCCGCCTTTGACGATCAGATGCTCTCTTGCCCTGTAGCTTTCCTTCCAAAATTAACCTTGGAAAGGAAAACTGAGCTCCTCTTTGAAGGTGTCCAAAGAAACTTAGCTTGCTCTGCAAGATACTTGACATGAGTTTCCTCTTTTCATTCATCCTTTCCAGTACCCTGTTATTTGGTGTGAAGCTGTTCCAGGATATTTTAAGCATTTTCCTGTATATTCACATTTCAAAAGCTTGCAGCCTGTTTACTGCTTCATTTTAAAGACCCAAGTCTCACAACCATACAAAAGAGTGGACCACACATAACATTTCATAAGGCGACATCTTAATTTAAGATTTATTTGTTCCTTATAAGGTAGAGGATAATATGCAGCTTCAACCTAACTTGCTGATACAAAGCGGATTAGCGGTACTCTTGTAAAGTTCACTGATAATGTATGTTTATGTATTTACATGACATTCATCAACAACACCAGCTTCCTAACTGAGAATTTATGCTAATAATTTCCTGGAAGAAAAAAATGCTTATTGTTTTACAGCTTCATTTAGTTTCGAGTGTAGACTAACCTGAACAACAGAGGCAGAGCTATAATATACTTCTTGTGTGGTGTAAAAGAAGATATAGTGAATAAAATAGAGAAAGGGATGCTAAGCTGGTTTGGACATGTAGAGAGAATGGATGAATAAAGATTAGCAATAGAGATTTATGAGGCGAAAGTGAATGGAAATGTTGGAAGGGGAAGACCTAGGCGAATGTTCCTGGACCAAATTCAGGACATTTTAAAAAATGGCCAGGTCAAGAGTACCATAAACCGACGAACTTGTATGGAAAGGATTGAGAGTGGAAGAAGCTAAGGAAGTATGCAAGGACCGTGGCAAATGGAAGGATGTAGTCTCTCCCTATGGGAACGAGGCGTGATGGTTTGACGGCCGAGTGGCGCAGTGGGTAGTGACCCTGTTTCTGCGTCCTAGGCTGTGGGTTCGATTCCCACATCTGGAAAATATTTGTGTGATGAGCATGGATGTTTTTCAGTGTCTGGGTGTTTATGTATATATTATAAGTATTTATGTATAATATATATAAAAATATTCAACAGTTATCATAGTACCCATAACACAAGCTACCTAAGCTTACTTTGGGGCTATATAGCGATGTTTGTAATTGTCCTATAATATTTATTATTATTTATGCTATGTATGTATGTATGAAATCTTCTTAATGATTAATAACATACTTCAACAAACATCCCTAAACATTGGCTGTTAAATATTTGACATAAAAATATCTCAATTATTTATTCCCGTCCTCATACAGAGATGCTTCCTACTCGTTATACGTTTCCCGTCGAATTCCTCTGAATATAACATTTCAAATAAAACCCTATTAACACGTCGTTAATTTTAATATACGCCTAATTAACTCCAAGATCTGTTTGGTAGGTAGATAACAACGTTAATTTGCCTTATAATTATTTTTAATTACATTTGACTCTGTTCGTGATTTCTTATTATCTCTAAGAGTTAGTAGCTCTTAATATCCTCTGTAACGCTGAGTCTCACTGAGTCTGTATGAGCGCCAGCTCTTTGTACCGTATTTAACCGAAATCACTAAAAAGTAAGAAATAAAAATTTTTAACAAAAAAAATGGAACCGACTCAAAACGCACTAAAAAGTAAAAAATAATTGTGTCATTTAGGTGCTTTAATTTACTTAAGCATATCTATGAAATCGGTGCTAGCAAGTTTAAGGAACATTTATTTTACGTAGTAAAGCAGTTTGTGGGTTCTAGGTAACGTCCTTAAAGTAGAAACCCTGGCTGGCACCGACGTACGTACTCGTACTATACTGTCATAGTATATTATACGGCACTAGTAGCCAAAAAGCTACCGATACCGAGACAAAAACCAAAATCGCTGTAAGCGTGCCTCCAAAATTTGAAGAGTTCCTTCAATTTTCCCAAGATATCATCATCCGATCCTAACATTATGGCAATGAGACCACCTTGGAAGTATGCCCTTTTTAATAAAAAAAGAATATGAAAAGGCATACTTCCAAGTTGGTCCCATTGTCAACATGTTAGGATCGGATGATGATATCCTGGGGAAATTGTAGGAACTCTTCAAATTTTAGAGGCACGCTTGCAACGATATCGGTATCGTTATAGATTTTGGCTACTAGTACCGTACAATATACTATGACATTATAGTACCTATCATGACAGTATAGTAGTATGACATATCTAGGCGTCGGTGCCATCATCATCATCTTTGACATTGCAAAATAATGAATTCTTCTGTTTGACATTTGGCAATTTTTTGTAATTAGTAAAAATTTTTTCTTACTATTTAGTATTTAATTATCATTTGTTTTATATAATTTAATTTGTATTGTTGCTGTATTTGCGTTTTGCCTATTTTAATTAATTAATTAATATTGTAAAAATAGTATACATTGACAACTGTATTTTAAAATTATACCTATTGCGAAAGTTGTGAAAACCTATAATTAGCTGAGCATTTATAGAAAGTATTCTTGAATGAATGTAGTATTAACATGTATTAGTCTATCAGTGGTTGGTTTTCCAAAATTAATAAATAATCGCAATTTTATATGAAAACATTATTAATAGCAGAACAAAGCTAGATCAGCTAGCAATGATTTAATATCAAAATAAAAAATTTGTGAAGGCTAACAAGAATCAAGTAACTGTCTGCTAAATAAAACAAAAGCAACTCACTACAATGTTACAGAAAACTAGGAATGAGTAAAACTCGTTAAAGTTTTATGCTCACTCCTCAACAACACGAACTGTTGATCTTATCTAGTTCCGCGAAGTGAATTACCAGTTATTACCTTAATAGGTCTATTCTAGCAAGCCAATTACGAACTAAGAATGTTTAAAAATAATCCCAGTGAAGAAAAATAAAATTGAAAATGATTAATTTGAAAAATACAAAAGTACTATTAAAATAAAAACTGCTAAATCTCACGTTACTATTGTCAGACTAGTTTCCAACGTATTTGGGGTCCGTAGTCATTAGCTTGTTTATGCCACGCGGTGTGAAGCAAACTGTTGCACAGGTCGTGATCTCCGCCTACACTTACGAGACTGAGGCGTAATGCTTTAAAACTGTTTATCTTTGGCATGCCACGCTGTTGCAAATTTTAGAAGAGGTCTGTCAGACTCAGAAACTTAACACGTTTAGTAGTGCAGTGTTAAGGACAAAGACGACGATACTGTGTATCGTTTATATCGATTGTGTTTTCGATGCCCCTAGGACACATACTAAACGTTTGGCATTTTCGTTGTGTCCACTGCTATACAGTGGATACCTCCTGTCCAACAACAGAGTCTGTCTTTCTTGATGCTTAAAAATTATAGTATAGTATTATCTTTTTATTAAGATTCATAATGCCCTTCGTGCTAACGTTCTACCTATCACAAAAACGACAGTATCTACATTCAAATAAAAAGTGTATAGGTATTATCTTTTTATTAAGATTCATAATGCCCTTCGTGCTAACGTTCTACCTATCACAAAAACGACAGTATCTACATTCAAATAAAAAGTGTATAGGTATTATCTTTTTATTAAGATTCATAATGCCCTTCGTGCTAACGTTCTACCTATCACAAAAACGACAGTGTCTACATTCAAATAAAAAGTGTATAGGTATTATCTTTTTATTAAGATTCATAATGCCCTTCGTGCTAACGTTCTACCTATCACAAAAACGACAGTGTCTACATTCAAATAAAAAGTGTATAGGTATTATCTTTTTATTAAGATTCATAATGCCCTTCGTGCTAACGTTCTACCTATCACAAAAACGACAGTGTCTACATTCAAATAAAAAGTGTATAGGTATTATCTTTTTATTAAGATTCATAATGCCCTTCGTGCTAACGTTCTACCTATCACAAAAACGACAGTATCTACATTCAAATAAAAAGTGTATAGGTATTATCTTTTTATTAAGATTCATAATGCCCTTCGTGCTAACGTTCTACCTATCACAAAAACGACAGTGTCTACATTCAAATAAAAAGTGTATAGGTATTATCTTTTTATTAAGATTCATAATGCCCTTCGTGCTAACGTTCTACCTATCACAAAAACGACAGTATCTACATTCAAATAAAAAGTGTATAGGTATTATCTTTTTATTAAGATTCATAATGCCCTTCGTGCTAACGTTCTACCTATCACAAAAACGACAGTATCTACATTCAAATAAAAAGTGTATAGGTATTATCTTTTTATTAAGATTCATAATGCCCTTCGTGCTAACGTTCTACCTATCACAAAAACGACAGTGTCTACATTCAAATAAAAAGTGTATAGGTATTATCTTTTTATTAAGATTCATAATGCCCTTCGTGCTAACGTTCTACCTATCACAAAAACGACAGTGTCTACATTCAAATAAAAAGTGTATAGGTATTATCTTTTTATTAAGATTCATAATGCCCTTCGTGCTAACGTTCTACCTATCACAAAAACGACAGTATCTACATTCAAATAAAAAGTGTATAGGTATTATCTTTTTATTAAGATTCATAATGCCCTTCGTGCTAACGTTCTACCTATCACAAAAACGACAGTATCTACATTCAAATAAAAAGTGTATAGGTATTATCTTTTTATTAAGATTCATAATGCCCTTCGTGCTAACGTTCTACCTATCACAAAAACGACAGTATCTACATTCAAATAAAAAGTGTATAGGTATTATCTTTTTATTAAGATTCATAATGCCCTTCGTGCTAACGTTCTACCTATCACAAAAACGACAGTATCTACATTCAAATAAAAAGTGTATAGGTATTATCTTTTTATTAAGATTCATAATGCCCTTCGTGCTAACGTTCTACCTATCACAAAAACGACAGTGTCTACATTCAAATAAAAAGTGTATAGGTATTATCTTTTTATTAAGATTCATAATGCCCTTCGTGCTAACGTTCTACCTATCACAAAAACGACAGTGTCTACATTCAAATAAAAAGTGTATAGGTATTATCTTTTTATTAAGATTCATAATGCCCTTCGTGCTAACGTTCTACCTATCACAAAAACGACAGTATCTACATTCAAATAAAAAGTGTATAGGTATTATCTTTTTATTAAGATTCATAATGCCCTTCGTGCTAACGTTCTACCTATCACAAAAACGACAGTATCTACATTCAAATAAAAAGTGTATAGGTATTATCTTTTTATTAAGATTCATAATGCCCTTCGTGCTAACGTTCTACCTATCACAAAAACGACAGTATCTACATTCAAATAAAAAGTGTATAGGTATTATCTTTTTATTAAGATTCATAATGCCCTTCGTGCTAACGTTCTACCTATCACAAAAACGACAGTATCTACATTCAAATAAAAAGTGTATAGGTATTATCTTTTTATTAAGATTCATAATGCCCTTCGTGCTAACGTTCTACCTATCACAAAAACGACAGTATCTACATTCAAATAAAAAGTGTATAGGTATTATCTTTTTATTAAGATTCATAATGCCCTTCGTGCTAACGTTCTACCTATCACAAAAACGACAGTATCTACATTCAAATAAAAAGTGTATAGGTATTATCTTTTTATTAAGATTCATAATGCCCTTCGTGCTAACGTTCTACCTATCACAAAAACGACAGTATCTACATTCAAATAAAAAGTGTATAGGCATTTTCTAGGACTTTACGGTCGATGAAAGGTTGTTTTCGTTGTTACCATTAGCTGTAATTATAGCCAAAAGCCACCCTATAATTAAAAATATGTACTTGTGGTACGACGTTTTCTTTAATTATAGACTAGCATTATTACAATAAGTAACCGTTAAAGAACATCAAAAATTCATGTAATAAATGTTATTGTTTCGAAAAGCAAAATGTTTGGAAGAAAGTTCGCAACAAGCTCAACTCTTTTATACGTACTGTTAAGTAGATTATATGATTTAACACGTAATAATCATTTTTATAGGAATATGAAAGATTATCGCATTGCCTCTAGACGTACCCTGGCACCCTCCTAAGGGCCAGCTTATATAGCGGGCATTGAACACACGAACACACATTAAAAAGCATGCTAGTTAGCACTTTTTCTTCTGTGATTGAATACAGTATCTAATGTCCATTATTTATGACACCGTTTATTTTTCTTTTTGTACTAAGATTTAACTTTTTTAAGTTATATAAATAATATTTTCTTTGAATGTTTAAAAAATAAATTACCAAGCAATTAAAAAAAGTGAATCTACAAACGTTATAGTTCGACAGCTCGTGCAGAGAGGTTAATTAACTAAAACATTTTCCAACGTTCCATAAATTAAAGGATTAAGTTTTATTCGCTACGCCTTTATGAAATTTAAAAGTGCTCTTTAAAAGCGGAAATTATATATTTTAATGAGAGTCCTATAAGAGTAATTAGATTTTCAAAGCTTTATTTACCTTTGTCAAACAGAATATTAATCCAATTAGAAAAATATTTTCCATATTTTAATATTCTTTATTTTTAAAATTGCATTTATATATAAATAAACTTTGAGGTAAAAAATATTAAAACAACTAGTAGCATAGGTAGAGTATGGTAAAATTTTATTAAATAAAAATAAGTATATTATTACCACCCCTTAGGGATATTTTTCAAAACTATTAATACGTATTATTAAATGAAACATCGGTTTCATTTCGAGTTTGGCTTTAGCATAGATTAGTATCGACTAACCTATGCTAAAGCCAAACTCAATATGGAATGTTTATCAACAAACAATTTTAAAAATTTTAAAAATATTTTTTTTTTAATTTAAAACATTTGTTCAGACGCTGATATATACTAACATATGAAAAAACTGGGCAGTTCTGGAAATATTACATCCATACAGATCAAATTGATAACCTTCTTTTTTTGAAGTCGGTTAAAAAGCAAGGTAGAAATAACTAGTCATTGTACACCTATTTTTAAATTAACTAGATAATGACGAATTCATGACAATAAATTAGATTAGTAAGCTTAAAACTAATTAATGTGTTCAATATTTTTTGGAAAAAGATTTTATAAAAAACAAAACATAATTTTAAATTGATTAGGCATAAAATGTGTTGCGTTTTCTACCTTCGCCTACTATTATATTTTGGCTTTAGTATAGGTACATGAAGGTAACTTGCTATATGAATAACTTTTACACAAATTTTCATCCCCTATTAATTTACCTAACCTTTAGAATAATGAAAATAACAGATAAAAACAAGTCATTAATGGATCAATCGTACCTACTGTTACTGCGCGTGATAAATAAAGTAACCGAGCTATTTTCACGTTTATAAACTCAGTATCGATATGATTTTATTTCCGTTACCAATATCTAGGATTTAAAAGTTTAGACAGTTTTAAAGAGTTCCGCGAAATCCAATCCGACGTGTAAAATGAACATCACATGTTTTTCTAACAGTTAACCGTCACGGATTTTTAGAACTTTTTCTCTTCTATCAGATTTCCTTTCTCTACTAACAGCTTTTGCATGTTTAAACTGCAATCATAATCTGCTATTTTATTAAATAACTTATATTTTATAATCAAGGTACATTACAATGACCTTCCTCGTTTTAGAAGAGGATATTAGGATATTAGTACATGAGCTAAGCAACTTAGGGTGTGTTGACTCGTCATCAGATTTTAATGATGATGACTTGGACCGATAACTTAACGGGGTCTCATCATTATCAGCCTAGTATTAACGGCCACAACTGCGCCAGACCTCCCACCGTGTATATTATAATGAAGAGGGCATATTTTTTTTTATCGACTACTAGTTGGCCCTTGACCACTATCACACTTGATGTTAAGTGATGATGCAAGCTAAGATGGAAGCGGGCTAACTTGTTAGGAGTAGGATGAAATCCACACCCCTTTCGGTTTCTACACGACATCGTACCGGAATGCTAAATGGCTTGGCGGTACGTCTTTGTCAGAAGGGTGGTAACTAGCCACGGCGAAAGCCTCCCACCAGCAAGACCAGGACAAATTAAGAAAAATCTCAGACTGCCTCGCCGGGAATCGAACCCAGGACCTCCGTTTGTAAATCTACTGCGCATACTACTGCGCCATGGAGGCCATCAGAATTGGATCGGGATATGGAGCGTAGACCACACTGCTCTATTGGTGGGTTAGAGTGATGATAGTGTCTCATACGTTAACGATCACTATCAGATGCTGATGGTAAAGTTACAGCTTAACGTACTTTTTGAGGTACGGAGAAGTAACACCACCGACGATTTTTTAAGAAGTAATACTGAGAATAATCTTCGTGATTGAAGCCACGTCGGCTAACTACTAGACTAATGGTGTCTAACACCACTAAAATACACAGTCCGGGCTGCAACTGTTTTATCAAAAACATTAAGTTTGAAGTGACTAACTACAGACATTTTATTACGCTATTCTAAGTTAAATAAGTATTAAAAAATAACCATAAATATTAAAGTACTATTGGTAAAATACGATATACGAATTAACATTTCCTTTTTCACGATTAAAGAGCAAGCACTTTTCACTTCAACTAAAAGCCGCAGCGCATATTGGATTGGATTCACTGAAAATTGTAACTCAATATTTTTCATGGACATAGGTTTACAAGATATTCTGAAGGTTAAAACTGAGATATCCAATTGGAATATTAAATGTAAAGTTACTGTAAAATTGATATTTTAAATATATTTCCGTTTTGACAGCGCAGGCTTATTTTTCTTTAAAGTTTAAAAAAAGGTAAAAAAAAAATATTTAAACACAAAATTCATACAAATTAATATATTGCACAGCATTGCCATATTCATAAATACGTATTTTTTTTTAGGTACACAATAAATTATGAACTGACTTCGGATCACTAAGTCTCTAGTTCATATCCTGGTTAGGATGAAAGATTGAGCTTTTCTTTGTGATTCTTTTCGAATTTTAGTTAAGCCTTCAGTGTTGGACATTATCATTAGAACCTGAATATAATAATGATTACACTAAGCCCACCAACTTGCATTGTTGCAGCGTGGTGGATCCAGCTAGGAGGCCAGAGGCCATGTATAGGCTTTAATGACACTCGACAATGTGCGATTAAAATTCACATCTGTCTCTCTCTCTATCTAAAACAATAGTAAGAGAAGGACTGAAACAAAAAAATCTAAATTTACACTGTGGAGCATTATAGCCTTACCAGCACTGTAGTATACCATTAAAAAATGCCGGTAATAATGATAGATGATGACAGTAATAATAAGTAAATAATGATTCAACAATGATTGTTCCTATAGTCGTTTCAGACAACGGTCTTATAGCGAAAAGCTTTGACGAACATCTTAAAAAGCTTTCGCTTAGTTGTTGGATCAAGGGTCGGATACAGAAGGCAGTCATTCTTGAAACGGCGCGTATTATGATGAGGTTCCTCACTCTGAAGCCCTGATCACCGGTTGCTTGGACTTGACTTGCTTTGGAATGAATTTTTTTATAAATTTTTAATAGTGTTTTTTTTATAATTTTATAAGCATTGTTAAAAATTTAAAAATATTTGTAAATAAATAAATGAGTGTAGAATAAAAGTAAATAATGTAGGAAAAAATTATTCTAAAAGTAAAGTACGTTTAAAATGTGACAACGGCCATATACGCATAGAATGATCAAAAAATAAATAATTATACTCGTATTTCATTAAGCTTAGCTACAGAAATATTAAATTATTATCTCAGTAATAAAATCGTAGTTTGTTTGCATAAATAAAATACGAAGGCTCTCTATAATTTTAATCTGATTACTTGTATTAAAAGATTTTTATGTTATTAGCCTGTAGGAAATTTCACAAATTTTTTACTCAATGTTTAAAAGAAAATGCCTTCAGAATTTAGAAGAATTTATTATTATAATATAAATTCTAAATTATGCTTGACTTTCATATGATATTTGTATGTCCTTTGTTGTATAAATATCTTTAAAGATCACGACATTTTTTAAACGCAATATAATATTTCGATTTTTTAAAATTACTAAGAATAAATAATAATAGTCTCGAGCTCTGTTCAGAGATTTTCTCTCAGCCAAACGATGGACCCGGCACCCGCACGGTGAATCCATGGAATGATAAGATATTCGTCTCTCTTGTTACGTGCTGGGATTCAATTATCCTGAATGAGAACACCTGATGACTCTGATAACACTTTATTCAGTTCTTCAGCACAAACATCCCAGTACTATTACAATCGTAGTCCAAAATAACAGCTGAGGTCGTTGGTCACTTGTATCGCTGATACTACATCGATGTGTCGTCGCTACAACTGCCTACATCCTAAAATTGTCTATTTATGACCGTTGTCTCTCATCAGAGGGTGGATTTTTCTAGATTTCTTTAGAACGAACGATTCCGAGAATTCCAAACAAAACTGATTCTTGGAAAAACCAATAAACACCATAAGGACCTATTGCGTCACAAAACTATTGTGAACCTTATGTATTAAGCAATAAGATATTTTGTAACAATATTATTTCAAAATTGTAATATTTTCTCGTCATAGAGCCTTGCGTTGCAGAACACACCTCCCTATTTTTAGCAGAGCTTTTTGTGATAGAGCTTTTTTAGAGAAAAAATTATTATCATTACTGTGAACCGGCGTGATGGGTATCGTTGTCGGTGTTATTACAGGCACGTGAGACTTTTTTAAAAGGAATCCGCCAACACACGACTTGAAACGTACTTAGATTTGATTTGTTAAAGTCTATGGTATAACTTGATGGACTTTGCATATCACAAAATTATTATCCTCCTACTGTATACTCCAACTCGGATTCGAGCAGCGTGGTGGATTTAATCGCCAAATACCCTCTCCAATAAAGGTGAGAACCTAGACCTTCAATTAGCAATTCCATTAAACATCAAACTGAGAATGAGGCTGAAACTGAGCTGGCATTATGTATGCTTACTAAAAGAACAAAATATTTCGGTATTATTGTTCGGTAGATAAAGAACCGCAGTATTAGAAAAGTGTGCTGTGATATCCATTTTAATCATCATCATCATCATAATCAATATCATCATCATCCAAAATATGTCACATTATACACAAAACACCTTGCGCTTGGCGCAAGCTTGCTGAAAAGTGCATTCAAAGCAATATGGAAATATGAATCATATTTTATATAACTCAGCACTCCACTCAGTTGAGAGTTGGCAACCTTAGAGTAATTAATTTAAATCCTCCACGACTACATTATTAATGACCAATGGCTTTACGTTGATAATATAAAAGATAATTTATATTTAAATAGAATTTTGATTAGTTTCCGAATTCCTTAACATGTAACGTAATAAAAACGTAATAAAAAGAATGAAAAATTCACTAAGTATGACCCAGTAAAAAACATCTTTACAACAACTTTACTCGATGTTATATAGGTTAAATATTAATTTTAAAAAATCCTTCCTTACCTATGCATAATTCAAATATCTTGTGGCGATAAAATTATCGGACACATTAAAGGAACTTACGATAATACGATACGTCAACACGTATAATCGTTATAATTATATGAGAAAGCTCATTATTATATTACAGGCACATTTAATAACGAACGCGTCACGTTCTGTAACGAAACTCATTAGGCTCGACTTTACAGCTTTGGAAAGCGTCATAATTCATTCGTCGAACTTAATAAGCTAATCATGAAAGCAATTCCGATATCGGCGGCCCTATGATTTCGCTTTCAGGTTAATCTACTATAATTTGGTTTGAATTATCCCCATGCCTAAACGATGATAATAATGGTAAGGAAGACCTATAAAATGTTTTATCGTTATTCCTTTCATTACGTTAATTGAAAATTTATGCCGGCAAGCAGGATTATAAAGAGCGTAAGATTGCCGACGCTGGCGAATTGTTGAAATTTTGTAATCTATGCACATAAAATTGTCCACCGAAATTAAGGTTAGATGGCAAGTATAACGAGATTAGTATTGTATCTTAAGGTTTGAGTGTGATTATTCTTTTAAGCTATTGCATAGCTTTTATCGCGGGCCTTTAAGCTTTTAATTTCGGCTACGACATCATCGGGGAACGTGGCATAGCGGTAAGGCGCTCTAAGTGCCCGGATCGCCAGAGAGACACAGGTTCGAATCCCGTCGATTCCGCAATTTTTTTTTTCAAGCGTGATATTTCAAAAAGTAATTTTTTTTTATTTTATTATTATTTTTTTAATTTTTTTTTTAATTAAAATATTATATTTAAATAATATATAAATTTATAATTTATAGCTTAACTTCTGTGCAATAGCTCTACCGTGGCAGTCTCCAAGTGCCACACGTCTTTTTTTTTATGTTAGACAGTCTTGAGCTCTGCTGAAATCGTGCATTGATGAAGTCGTAGATTGACGCGAATTGAGAATGCAGTGACTCATCATTGTTTGCGGCCTAGCCCCCCTCCCTAACCAATCAAATCTTTTGATTAGTTAGGGAATTCTCAATGCGAACGAACTATAAGTTGTTATGCGCTTACTTAGAAGATGTCTAATTGCCTAAAAGATGTGTTCAAGCCATATTGATTATGAAATTAAACTCGTGGATAATACATAAAACTTAAGTTCTAAAATGTTTCCTTTTACGTATTTTCTCGAAAGTTTTTGATATTTGACGTTATCTGTACTGTAACTGATGATCATCTATTGTACATTTATTGTACAATAGATGATCATGAGTATTAATTACCAAAGTAGAAATCCAACGCATACCTCGTTCCCATAGGAGTAGGCAGAGGCTACATCCTCCCATTTGCCACGGTCCTTGCATACTTCCTTAGCTTCTTCCACTCTCATTAATCCTTTCATACAAAATCGTTGGTTTAGGGCTCTTGACTGGCCATTAATTAAAATGTCCTGAATTTGGTCCAGGAACATTCGCCTAGGTCTTCCCCTTCCAACACTTCCATTCACCCTCGCCTCATAAATCTCTTTTGTTAATCTTCTTTCATCCATTCTCTCTACATTCCCAAACCATCTAAGCATCCCTTTCTCTATTTTAGTCGCTACATCTTTTTTTACACCATTTTCTTTTACACACATCCTAAATAAAAAGTGTTTTAACAGCTAACCTAAATAGCTATAAAACTATAAATCGAGGGACTGTTTTAATTTTCGTCAGTCTATAATATAATTATTTTCTATGTTATAAAAATGATTATTGTATAAAGTTAAGGTGTGAATGCGAGATATTTAAAGAAATCTTATTAGAATAATTCGCTATTATTATTAAGTAGGGGTACGTATGACCTACGGTGCTGAGACGTGGACACTGACAGCGAGACTATACTAAAGCCAAACTCGATTGAGAATGCTTGTCAACAAACAAATTTAAAATGAAGGTAAAAAATGCCACACATTTTATGTCTAATAAATTTAAAATTATGTTCTGTTTTTTTATAAAATCTTATTTAAAAGATATTGAATATATTAATTAATTTTAAGCTTACTTATCTAATTTATTGTCAAGAATTCGTCATTAACAAGTTAACTAAAAAAATTTGGTATATAATGACTAGTGATTTCTACCTCCATTTTTAATTTGTTTGTTGACAAGCATTCTCAATCGAGTTTGGCTTTAGTATAGTCCACAAACTTCAAGTTTCTCAGCGAGCTATGGAGGGAGCTATGCTTGGAATTTCTTTAAGAGATAAAATCCGGAACGAAGTGATTCGACAAAAAAATAAAGTACATTTAAGTGGCAGTGGGTGTGTGGCAGTGGGGTGGGTGGCAGTCGAACGACTGACATGACCAGGTCGAAAAGGAAGGTCCTGGAGTGGAGACCGCGTCTCGGCAAGCGGAGTGTAGGGCGTCCCCCAACTAGATGGAGCGACGATATACTGAGGGTGGCTGGCACCGACTGGATGCAGAAAGCCTGTAATAGACTGGGTTGGCGCTGCTTGAAGGAGGCCTATGTCCAACAGTGGATGCATGATGGCTGATTATGATGAGGGGTACGTGTGCGAAGAAAACTTTAGTTACATGCTATAACTACTCATACTAACTTCTTAGTTCCGTACCGTCCTGTGTTAGGCTTTTCGCAGTAAATCAACATTAAAAATCAATTTGTATAATAGCTCGATTTGGCGTTCATGTCCTTTGAAATTGCGTTCTCGTGAATTGTTCGCATGTCTGGTGTTTGTATTCAAACAACGCACTCTATTTAACGACCATTTTGATTAGGCAAGTAATGGCGGCGTAGTAAAATTATAATTACCGACGCAGTCCAAATGGAAGGTAATCTACACCGTTTGTACTGGAATTGTTTAGCACCTACGTCACACAGTTGGCATATTCCGCACTTTACTTTTACTAATCACATCAATAATTCACAAATTAAAAAAGGCAACGAAAATCGATGGTGCCATTTCCGAGATTCAGATTCAATATATTAGGTGACTAGTCCACAAACTTCAAGTTTCTCAGCGAGCTATGGAGAGAGGGTTTAAGGGATAAAATCCGGAACGAAGTGATTCGACAAAGAACTAAAGTAACCGACATAGCTCTCAGGGCTAGTACATTGAAGTAGCAGTGGGCTGGTCATGTCTGTCGAACGACTGATGGCCGTTGGAGTCGAAAGGTCCTGGAGTGGAGACCGCGTCTCGGCAAGCGGAGTGTAGGGCGTCCCCCAACTAGATGGAGCGACGATATCCGGAGGGTGGCTGGCACCGACTGGATGCAGAAAGCCTATAATAGACTGGGTTGGCGCTGCTTGAAGGAGGCCTATGTCCAACAGTGGATGCATGGTGGCTGATGATGATGATGATGATGATGATGATGATATAAGGTGAGATTGAATTATCAGCCAGCGTCGAAACTGGAGCAAGTCTTATGCATATAGATTACAGTAGAAAAAAAAATTGTTTCCAGAACCAATAAAAAAAGAAATAAAAAACATTACAAAATATCTATTCACTTACGACAGTACGCATAACACAATCCAACACATCCATAAATTAACCCCAAAGCCAGCCAGCCATTGACCCCAAGGCAGTTACGTACACAATAGAATCATCAATCAATATAACAAACGTAACAGCCAATCGACTACCAGGGTCAATGAACTTTCCATTAATAGGTTGAAACTTTGTTTGAAATGCCGGCGGCGAGCGTACAAACAGGCGCGGCGATTGTCGGCCTTTTAAAAGACCGACAACGGCACCGCGGCGCTTTTCTGATCGGTACCGCGGACGCCGACAAACACGCACATTTAAACACTTGCCGCCCTCGTTTTACAGTAGGTAATTTAACAGGAAAGTTTATTGAACTTGGTATTGTTATCAGCTGATTTTTTCTAAGCGCTTATTTAAAAGTTTATTTCGTTTATTTTTTACAAGTTCTAAGTGTGCATATGTAGACATATCTACCTACTTAGTCCTTCGAAGGTTACGTGTTCGATTTCTGACAGCCGATTTTTATTCTTTTTTATTAGTTCAGGTCTGCTCTAGTGGGAGATTTTGACTGTTTGGCTTTTCTTTCCGTATTTTAATTGGTAACAATAGAATGTTTAAGATATATCTTCGTTTGGTACCTCGGGTGAGTCGGGTGACTCTACGGTTAATTTATGAATGTAATGGATGGTGCTATGCAAAATGTCCCAAGTGAGTAGATATTTTGTAGGTAATTTTTAAGTTTTTTGTTACTGGTTCTAGAAATATTTTTATTCCGCTGTTGTAATCAGTATGCATTACACTTACTCCAGTTTCAGCGTTGGCTGATAATTCAAACTCACCTTACATGTACAAGAATTGCTCGTTTAAAGGTATTTAATTAGAAAACCTGGTTGACCGAACTTTGCAAATTATACGTTTTCTAAAAATGAGACCGATTAATCGCCCCCGAAATCCCCTGCACGCAAAATTTTATTAAAATCTTTGATGTCATTTCCGAGATTGAGACTATGGAAGAATAGAACGTTTTTAAAGGTATTACTTAAATTTCTCCAGTAAAAAGAAATAATATTAATACATTTAGTCAAATATTTAATAAAGCGATATGGAACATTTTCAACATGCTCTTTGTACGTTTGCTTTTGCGGTTGTTATTTTTAAATATTACGAGTATATAGAGGAATATACTCGAATAACACATTATAATATTATGTTAGACCTCGACCGCAAAACATATTCCACATAGCTACGATGCATCGTTGGAATTTCAAACATCATAGAAATGCATTACGAAAGTGCTTTCTCGTACCAAAATCTTCACGAGATTTTGCAATGTCTCTAATGCCGGTGCCAGACATAGTTTCAAATATTTGAACACTTGAATAAAGATATTTGTCGGGCACCCTGGTGCAGCCATATGTCATTTGATTTTATAAGACGGTATTCCTGGTTTCAATTTTTTTTTATCGACTACAAGTCGGCCCTTGACTGCTATCACACCTGTTGTTAAGTGATGATGCAGTCTAAGATGGAAGCGGGCTAACTTGTTAGGAGTGGGACGAAAATCCATACCCCTATTGGTTTCTACACGACATCGTACCGGAACGCTAAATTGCTTGGCGGTACGTCTTTGTCGGTAGGGTGGTAACTAGCCACGGCGAAAGTCTCCCACCATCGAGACCAAGACAAATTGAGAAAAATCTCAATCTGCCCTGCCGGGAATCGAACCCAGGACTTCCGTCTTATAAATCCACTGCGCATACCACTGCGCCACGAAGGTAATTACTGGCTGGGCTGATTCTAAATTGGTGATAGCCTGGCTAATGGGCTTTGGTCATATCTACCATCCTGCCAGCAAAGATGTGGTGTAAATTTCATCCTACTCCAAACAAGTTAGCCCGTTTTCTTAGATTTCATCATCATTTAGCATCACGTATGGCAAGCAGTCAAGAGCCAAGCATCTTATAATGATTTAAAAAAACATGTCTGTTGTTCAAATAAGTATCGAAAGAAATGTACTTTGCCATCAAGTTAGTCAACGTACTGTAGATCACTAATCTACGCACTTAGCAAAGCAGTTTTGCAGGTTGCTTCAATAATGTACAAAGTGTAGAAGTTAGTCATGTAAATGTTGAAACGTATGAAGCTATGTCTGGCGCCGCTATTAAATAATCTGCTCTCAGTTCAGATGTCGACATTTTAGTGTGTTTTAGTTTCGTTGGTGAGGCTGATTACTGATTTACCAGACTAATTGCTATCTAACTTTCAAAGTTAATAATATGAGTAAATACCCTGTTAGTACAAAACTCTGACAGCTGTGAACTTTATAGTTAAATATACTGGGTGCTGTTATATAGGTCTTATAGAGATTTCCTCGTAGTGAAGCGAATGTGTTGCTTTAAAACCTTCATACATTACTAGCTCAAAAAAAAAGAGTACCTAAAACTAATCAATAATCATATTAATATAAAATCATATTATAAATAACGGCTGAACCAGTTTGGATGAAGTTTTGCATTGTATATTCGGGGTTCTTGCATTAGTAACAATTCAATCAAAATAGATGATGTCACTATTATTACATTCTATATCAGAGATTACACATCTATACCAGCCCCTTGGCTGTTCTTGCTTAGTCTCTCTGCCTAGCGATAGAGCTGGCACCTGCACGTGTTACCGTAGAAATCTAGGATATTCGGTTATCAAAAGTTATCCTACGGATGCCTATCTGCTAACATCTATAGAAGCGAGTCTTCTGCAGATTTAAGTCAAATATTACAAGTTGTATAATGTGAAAACTTCAAATAACCCGTTTAAAAACATCGCAAGAATTTTAAATTGGTTAAATCTGAACCATATTGACTCTCGGAAGAGACGAAGATCGATGCTATCATTACATAACTCTCCCAGACTATGGCTTAAAGTTTGACGTTACAGTATGATAGATTAGTTTCGTGAACTTCATAGGCGTAGCTGTAACATACAGGCCCATACAAGTTGGGTCTACAATGGTCTGTGGTGATTAATAACAGCATGTATTTCGAGGCAGCTAATCTGGCCTGGTGCAATATTGCGCGCTACATTTTTAAGGTTCCCAAGTGGGACAGACATTTTTATACGCTTTTACAACTATTTGAGCTTCGCGGTTCTACCCGCTGTTTCCATAAGAATATGGAAATTGAAAAGTAGTCTATTTACTATTCCAAATTATGAAAACTATCAGCACGAATTTTGCCTTTGGTAGGAGGGTATGACAATACGATATAATTAAATTATATTTTATTGATTATCTTCGAAAATTCAAATTAAATAATTATGTTAAAGACTTTACGATCACACTACACAAAAGCTAACTTTTTAAAGCATATGGGTATTTCCTCCCTAGACTTGATACATTGCTTAAATTAACAAAGGGAAACAGAGGGTAAGAGGTCAGAAATTAATATGAAGGAGGTAAATATTCAAATAAAACTTGCGTATTTGGAAAAAACTATGCATGATGATGTTGAATCAAAAGGTTTTGAATTGACTAAAGTATTTAAGAGTTACAACAATTACTTGATGACGCTACTGCAAAATATGGTGATCTAGAAACAAAGTATAAACAGGCTAAATCAGATCATGAAAGACTCATAGAAAAAAAACGATATCTTTATTGAAAAATGAGAGCGCCATAATCAATTTGAAAGTGGGGAATTGGAAAAAATAAATGAATCATTGAAGCAAAGAGTTACAGAACTCTATGAAACTCAAGAGAGACAATTCAAAATCATAAATAAACTTGTAAAGCAACGTGATATGTTTAAAAAGCTATATAATGATCACTTTCTTTATTTGAAAAATCATAAAACAATTAGGATAAAAACAAAAAATACAGTATAATCTGTCTTAAAAAATCTTTCCTACCTGCGAAGTGGGATAAAAACGTATCTACTTTTTAATAAGTAAACTAGCCTATATATCTCATTTTGTTGTCGTGTTTTTATTCTTACGTTCTTTGATGGTGAAAGTCATTTCAACATTGCCTTCCTTCAGCCTTCGAAGAACAGAAACTGAAAAAAAATAATTAATTCAAATTACTTACTTTAATTTAATAGCTGCCAAAGTTTTACATGGTTTACTTTATTTTTTTTTTCGTACGGAACCATGTTTTGTACGTGACCCGTTGCGTACTTGACTTGTTATATTATTTTCCTCGGTTGATTAAATTTGTTACGTGCCTAAAAAATAAAGGTTCTCCGGGGGCCACCTGAATGTGATTGTACAAGGTTGATTAAACGCTAACAGTCGTTTTTTTGGGAATGTAGCAATAAAACTCTATAACCTTCTGTTATAATATACAAAAATAAACTATGAGAAAGAAAGACCCAGTAAAAAACATCTTTACAACAACTTTACTCGATGTTATATAGGTTAAATATTAATTTTAAAAAATCCTTCCTTACCTATGCATAATTCAAATATCTTGTGGCGATAAAATTATCGGACACATTAAAGGAACTTACGATAATACGATACGTCAACACGTATAATCGTTATAATTATATGAGAAAGCTCATTATTATATTACAGGCACATTTAATAACGAACGCGTCACGTTCTGTAACGAAACTCATTAGGCTCGACTTTACAGCTTTGGAAAGCGTCATAATTCATTCGTCGAACTTAATAAGCTAATCATGAAAGCAATTCCGATATCGGCGGCCCTATGATTTCGCTTTCAGGTTAATCTACTATAATTTGGTTTGAATTATCCCCATGCCTAAACGATGATAATAATGGTAAGGAAGACCTATAAAATGTTTTATCGTTATTCCTTTCATTACGTTAATTGAAAATTTATGCCGGCAAGCAGGATTATAAAGAGCGTAAGATTGCCGACGCTGGCGAATTGTTGAAATTTTGTAATCTATGCACATAAAATTGTCCACCGAAATTAAGGTTAGATGGCAAGTATAACGAGATTAGTATTGTATCTTAAGGTTTGAGTGTGATTATTCTTTTAAGCTATTGCATAGCTTTTATCGCGGGCCTTTAAGCTTTTAATTTCGGCTACGACATCATCGGGGAACGTGGCATAGCGGTAAGGCGCTCTAAGTGCCCGGATCGCCAGAGAGACACAGGTTCGAATCCCGTCGATTCCGCAATTTTTTTTTTCAAGCGTGATATTTCAAAAAGTAATTTTTTTTTATTTTATTATTATTTTTTTAATTTTTTTTTTAATTAAAATATTATATTTAAATAATATATAAATTTATAATTTATAGCTTAACTTCTGTGCAATAGCTCTACCGTGGCAGTCTCCAAGTGCCACACGTCTTTTTTTTTATGTTAGACAGTCTTGAGCTCTGCTGAAATCGTGCATTGATGAAGTCGTAGATTGACGCGAATTGAGAATGCAGTGACTCATCATTGTTTGCGGCCTAGCCCCCCTCCCTAACCAATCAAATCTTTTGATTAGTTAGGGAATTCTCAATGCGAACTAACTATAAGTTGTTATGCGCTTACTTAGAAGATGTCTAATTGCCTAAAAGATGTGTTCAAGCCATATTGATTATGAAATTAAACTCGTGGATAATACATAAAACTTAAGTTCTAAAATGTTTCCTTTTACGTATTTTCTCGAAAGTTTTTGATATTTGACGTTATCTGTACTGTAACTGATGATCATCTATTGTACATTTATTGTACAATAGATGATCATGAGTATTAATTACCAAAGTAGAAATCCAACGCATACCTCGTTCCCATAGGAGTAGGCAGAGGCTACATCCTCCCATTTGCCACGGTCCTTGCATACTTCCTTAGCTTCTTCCACTCTCATTAATCCTTTCATACAAAATCGTTGGTTTAGGGCTCTTGACTGGCCATTAATTAAAATGTCCTGAATTTGGTCCAGGAACATTCGCCTAGGTCTTCCCCTTCCAACACTTCCATTCACCCTCGCCTCATAAATCTCTTTTGTTAATCTTCTTTCATCCATTCTCTCTACATTCCCAAACCATCTAAGCATCCCTTTCTCTATTTTAGTCGCTACATCTTTTTTTACACCATTTTCCACACATCCTAAATAAAAAGTGTTTTAACAGCTAACCTAAATAGCTATAAAACTATAAATCGAGGGACTGTTTTAATTTTCGTCAGTCTATAATATAATTATTTTCTATGTTATAAAAATGATTATTGTATAAAGTTAAGGTGTGAATGCGAGATATTTAAAGAAATCTTATTAGAATAATTCGCTATTATTATTAAGTAGGGGTACGTATGACCTACGGTGCTGAGACGTGGACACTGACAGCGAGACTATACTAAAGCCAAACTCGATTGAGAATGCTTGTCAACAAACAAATTTAAAATGAAGGTAAAAAATGCCACACATTTTATGTCTAATAAATTTAAAATTATGTTCTGTTTTTTTATAAAATCTTATTTAAAAGATATTGAATATATTAATTAATTTTAAGCTTACTTATCTAATTTATTGTCAAGAATTCGTCATTAACAAGTTAACTAAAAAAATTTGGTATATAATGACTAGTGATTTCTACCTCCATTTTTAATTTGTTTGTTGACAAGCATTCTCAATCGAGTTTGGCTTTAGTATAGTCCACAAACTTCAAGTTTCTCAGCGAGCTATGGAGGGAGCTATGCTTGGAATTTCTTTAAGAGATAAAATCCGGAACGAAGTGATTCGACAAAAAAATAAAGTACATTTAAGTGGCAGTGGGTGTGTGGCAGTGGGGTGGGTGGCAGTCGAACGACTGACATGACCAGGTCGAAAAGGAAGGTCCTGGAGTGGAGACCGCGTCTCGGCAAGCGGAGTGTAGGGCGTCCCCCAACTAGATGGAGCGACGATATACTGAGGGTGGCTGGCACCGACTGGATGCAGAAAGCCTGTAATAGACTGGGTTGGCGCTGCTTGAAGGAGGCCTATGTCCAACAGTGGATGCATGATGGCTGATTATGATGAGGGGTACGTGTGCGAAGAAAACTTTAGTTACATGCTATAACTACTCATACTAACTTCTTAGTTCCGTACCGTCCTGTGTTAGGCTTTTCGCAGTAAATCAACATTAAAAATCAATTTGTATAATAGCTCGATTTGGCGTTCATGTCCTTTGAAATTGCGTTCTCGTGAATTGTTCGCATGTCTGGTGTTTGTATTCAAACAACGCACTCTATTTAACGACCATTTTGATTAGGCAAGTAATGGCGGCGTAGTAAAATTATAATTACCGACGCAGTCCAAATGGAAGGTAATCTACACCGTTTGTACTGGAATTGTTTAGCACCTACGTCACACAGTTGGCATATTCCGCACTTTACTTTTACTAATCACATCAATAATTCACAAATTAAAAAAGGCAACGAAAATCGATGGTGCCATTTCCGAGATTCAGATTCAATATATTAGGTGACTAGTCCACAAACTTCAAGTTTCTCAGCGAGCTATGGAGAGAGGGTTTAAGGGATAAAATCCGGAACGAAGTGATTCGACAAAGAACTAAAGTAACCGACATAGCTCTCAGGGCTAGTACATTGAAGTAGCAGTGGGCTGGTCATGTCTGTCGAACGACTGATGGCCGTTGGAGTCGAAAGGTCCTGGAGTGGAGACCGCGTCTCGGCAAGCGGAGTGTAGGGCGTCCCCCAACTAGATGGAGCGACGATATCCGGAGGGTGGCTGGCACCGACTGGATGCAGAAAGCCTATAATAGACTGGGTTGGCGCTGCTTGAAGGAGGCCTATGTCCAACAGTGGATGCATGGTGGCTGATGATGATGATGATGATGATGATGATGATATAAGGTGAGATTGAATTATCAGCCAGCGTCGAAACTGGAGCAAGTCTTATGCATATAGATTACAGTAGAAAAAAAAATTGTTTCCAGAACCAATAAAAAAAGAAATAAAAAACATTACAAAATATCTATTCACTTACGACAGTACGCATAACACAATCCAACACATCCATAAATTAACCCCAAAGCCAGCCAGCCATTGACCCCAAGGCAGTTACGTACACAATAGAATCATCAATCAATATAACAAACGTAACAGCCAATCGACTACCAGGGTCAATGAACTTTCCATTAATAGGTTGAAACTTTGTTTGAAATGCCGGCGGCGAGCGTACAAACAGGCGCGGCGATTGTCGGCCTTTTAAAAGACCGACAACGGCACCGCGGCGCTTTTCTGATCGGTACCGCGGACGCCGACAAACACGCACATTTAAACACTTGCCGCCCTCGTTTTACAGTAGGTAATTTAACAGGAAAGTTTATTGAACTTGGTATTGTTATCAGCTGATTTTTTCTAAGCGCTTATTTAAAAGTTTATTTCGTTTATTTTTTACAAGTTCTAAGTGTGCATATGTAGACATATCTACCTACTTAGTCCTTCGAAGGTTACGTGTTCGATTTCTGACAGCCGATTTTTATTCTTTTTTATTAGTTCAGGTCTGCTCTAGTGGGAGATTTTGACTGTTTGGCTTTTCTTTCCGTATTTTAATTGGTAACAATAGAATGTTTAAGATATATCTTCGTTTGGTACCTCGGGTGAGTCGGGTGACTCTACGGTTAATTTATGAATGTAATGGATGGTGCTATGCAAAATGTCCCAAGTGAGTAGATATTTTGTAGGTAATTTTTAAGTTTTTTGTTACTGGTTCTAGAAATATTTTTATTCCGCTGTTGTAATCAGTATGCATTACACTTACTCCAGTTTCAGCGTTGGCTGATAATTCAAACTCACCTTACATGTACAAGAATTGCTCGTTTAAAGGTATTTAATTAGAAAACCTGGTTGACCGAACTTTGCAAATTATACGTTTTCTAAAAATGAGACCGATTAATCGCCCCCGAAATCCCCTGCACGCAAAATTTTATTAAAATCTTTGATGTCATTTCCGAGATTGAGACTATGGAAGAATAGAACGTTTTTAAAGGTATTACTTAAATTTCTCCAGTAAAAAGAAATAATATTAATACATTTAGTCAAATATTTAATAAAGCGATATGGAACATTTTCAACATGCTCTTTGTACGTTTGCTTTTGCGGTTGTTATTTTTAAATATTACGAGTATATAGAGGAATATACTCGAATAACACATTATAATATTATGTTAGACCTCGACCGCAAAACATATTCCACATAGCTACGATGCATCGTTGGAATTTCAAACATCATAGAAATGCATTACGAAAGTGCTTTCTCGTACCAAAATCTTCACGAGATTTTGCAATGTCTCTAATGCCGGTGCCAGACATAGTTTCAAATATTTGAACACTTGAATAAAGATATTTGTCGGGCACCCTGGTGCAGCCATATGTCATTTGATTTTATAAGACGGTATTCCTGGTTTCAATTTTTTTTTATCGACTACAAGTCGGCCCTTGACTGCTATCACACCTGTTGTTAAGTGATGATGCAGTCTAAGATGGAAGCGGGCTAACTTGTTAGGAGTGGGACGAAAATCCATACCCCTATTGGTTTCTACACGACATCGTACCGGAACGCTAAATTGCTTGGCGGTACGTCTTTGTCGGTAGGGTGGTAACTAGCCACGGCGAAAGTCTCCCACCATCGAGACCAAGACAAATTGAGAAAAATCTCAATCTGCCCTGCCGGGAATCGAACCCAGGACTTCCGTCTTATAAATCCACTGCGCATACCACTGCGCCACGAAGGTAATTACTGGCTGGGCTGATTCTAAATTGGTGATAGCCTGGCTAATGGGCTTTGGTCATATCTACCATCCTGCCAGCAAAGATGTGGTGTAAATTTCATCCTACTCCAAACAAGTTAGCCCGTTTTCTTAGATTTCATCATCATTTAGCATCACGTATGGCAAGCAGTCAAGAGCCAAGCATCTTATAATGATTTAAAAAAACATGTCTGTTGTTCAAATAAGTATCGAAAGAAATGTACTTTGCCATCAAGTTAGTCAACGTACTGTAGATCACTAATCTACGCACTTAGCAAAGCAGTTTTGCAGGTTGCTTCAATAATGTACAAAGTGTAGAAGTTAGTCATGTAAATGTTGAAACGTATGAAGCTATGTCTGGCGCCGCTATTAAATAATCTGCTCTCAGTTCAGATGTCGACATTTTAGTGTGTTTTAGTTTCGTTGGTGAGGCTGATTACTGATTTACCAGACTAATTGCTATCTAACTTTCAAAGTTAATAATATGAGTAAATACCCTGTTAGTACAAAACTCTGACAGCTGTGAACTTTATAGTTAAATATACTGGGTGCTGTTATATATAGGTCTTATAGAGATTTCCTCGTAGTGAAGCGAATGTGTTGCTTTAAAACCTTCATACATTACTAGCTCAAAAAAAAAGAGTACCTAAAACTAATCAATAATCATATTAATATAAAATCATATTATAAATAACGGCTGAACCAGTTTGGATGAAGTTTTGCATTGTATATTCGGGGTTCTTGCATTAGTAACAATTCAATTAAAATAGATGATGTCACTATTATTACATTCTATATCAGAGATTACACATCTATACCAGCCCCTTGGCTGTTCTTGCTTAGTCTCTCTGCCTAGCGATAGAGCTGGCACCTGCACGTGTTACCGTAGAAATCTAGGATATTCGGTTATCAAAAGTTATCCTACGGATGCCTATCTGCTAACATCTATAGAAGCGAGTCTTCTGCAGATTTAAGTCAAATATTACAAGTTGTATAATGTGAAAACTTCAAATAACCCGTTTAAAAACATCGCAAGAATTTTAAATTGGTTAAATCTGAACCATATTGACTCTCGGAAGAGACGAAGATCGATGCTATCATTACATAACTCTCCCAGACTATGGCTTAAAGTTTGACGTTACAGTATGATAGATTAGTTTCGTGAACTTCATAGGCGTAGCTGTAACATACAGGCCCATACAAGTTGGGTCTACAATGGTCTGTGGTGATTAATAACAGCATGTATTTCGAGGCAGCTAATCTGGCCTGGTGCAATATTGCGCGCTACATTTTTAAGGTTCCCAAGTGGGACAGACATTTTTATACGCTTTTACAACTATTTGAGCTTCGCGGTTCTACCCGCTGTTTCCATAAGAATATGGAAATTGAAAAGTAGTCTATTTACTATTCCAAATTATGAAAACTATCAGCACGAATTTTGCCTTTGGTAGGAGGGTATGACAATACGATATAATTAAATTATATTTTATTGATTATCTTCGAAAATTCAAATTAAATAATTATGTTAAAGACTTTACGATCACACTACACAAAAGCTAACTTTTTAAAGCATATGGGTATTTCCTCCCTAGACTTGATACATTGCTTAAATTAACAAAGGGAAACAGAGGGTAAGAGGTCAGAAATTAATATGAAGGAGGTAAATATTCAAATAAAACTTGCGTATTTGGAAAAAACTATGCATGATGATGTTGAATCAAAAGGTTTTGAATTGACTAAAGTATTTAAGAGTTACAACAATTACTTGATGACGCTACTGCAAAATATGGTGATCTAGAAACAAAGTATAAACAGGCTAAATCAGATCATGAAAGACTCATAGAAAAAAAACGATATCTTTATTGAAAAATGAGAGCGCCATAATCAATTTGAAAGTGGGGAATTGGAAAAAATAAATGAATCATTGAAGCAAAGAGTTACAGAACTCTATGAAACTCAAGAGAGACAATTCAAAATCATAAATAAACTTGTAAAGCAACGTGATATGTTTAAAAAGCTATATAATGATCACTTTCTTTATTTGAAAAATCATAAAACAATTAGGATAAAAACAAAAAATACAGTATAATCTGTCTTAAAAAATCTTTCCTACCTGCGAAGTGGGATAAAAACGTATCTACTTTTTAATAAGTAAACTAGCCTATATATCTCATTTTGTTGTCGTGTTTTTATTCTTACGTTCTTTGATGGTGAAAGTCATTTCAACATTGCCTTCCTTCAGCCTTCGAAGAACAGAAACTGAAAAAAAATAATTAATTCAAATTACTTACTTTAATTTAATAGCTGCCAAAGTTTTACATGGTTTACTTTATTTTTTTTTTCGTACGGAACCATGTTTTGTACGTGACCCGTTGCGTACTTGACTTGTTATATTATTTTCCTCGGTTGATTAAATTTGTTACGTGCCTAAAAAATAAAGGTTCTCCGGGGGCCACCTGAATGTGATTGTACAAGGTTGATTAAACGCTAACAGTCGTTCTTTTGGGAATGTAGCAATAAAACTCTATAACCTTCTGTTATAATATACAAAAATAAACTATGAGAAAGCTTCAATTTGAAAATAAACATTATATCGAAAACGGTTCTGCAATTTTTGATATTATGTTTATTTTTAAATAGAAATCATCCATAAGTGTGGGTAGCAATTCAGTAAAAATATGAGGAAGCTTACTGGGCACTTACTTTATAGTAGGTACTTACCGTAATAGTAGCCAAAATAATATAGCCTCTTTGATTTTAATAGGAAAACCAGCCTATAATAGAGTTACTTCGTAATACACACTCGTTAAAAACCTTTCTTTTACTCCTCGACTCAACGAGTAGATAGCCTGGCACCTACCAAATACTAATAAGAATACTATAACTAATTATAGATCTACACTTCGCAGAACGTGTAAGGAACATCTGTTAGCATACACTGCCCTTGGCCCGTTATTTGAAGGCTGTAAGTCTCATATATATGTAATTTCACCAGCAACCTTACACCTCAATCAATAACACAGCATATCAAATTTAAATTTAGTGAGGTATTGTAAGTAGGCTATCCATAAAACACTTTTGAAAAGTCAAGTATATCAACACGTGGAAATGTTCAGCGGTTTCATTCCGTTCGGACCAAGGAGTTGTTGGACCTTATTTTTAGTTTATGTGAGCCAGAAATGGCAAGACCACGACATCACGGTACTTCCTAGACAACCTCTCTAATTGTATCTAGGAATAGAACGCCTTATATACCTGTAGAGCTATGATGTGACCGAAGACTTATCTCGTTTAAGAAATAACGACAAATGCGACTCTAACGATTGGTTTGGTCGAAATGTTGTCCAATAGCGCGCATTCAAAAATATTGCGCGGCCGAATGCAACAAAAGAATCTCTTAGACGGGTGAAAAAAAAAGATGGTTTTGTTAAAATTGAATATTTCGAACGTTCATAGAGACGTCAATAGATAGAATTTACAATAGAACAGTAGAACATTATTCCTCCGTTCTCGACACCGTCCGTTGGATAGTGTCATTAATCACAAAACAGCTTCCAGTTGCTATCTAAATATTAAATCTGTCTTGAAACACGTCTAATATATTCCTCTTGAGAATAATTAAGTTTGCACTACGTATTAGACTCATAACACACATAAACAAGATTACAGTACCAGTAGGACGTTACATTCCCATTTTATAGGTATAATGTTATACGATGAAATAATATTTAACTTGATATGATCTAGTAATTAGCTACAGTATTTTAATTATTTTAGTATTTAGGTGCTTTAATATAACTCCCTAGATTACATAAATATGACTGTATTTTAATAAATTTACACATTAATTCCGTGATTTTTTCTGATAATTCCTTTGTATCATCATTATCAGTCGATGGACGTCTACTGCTGGACAAAAGACTATAGACTCGATGGAGAATTATTATCAATAAATAAATTTAAAATGAAGGTAGAACACAAAACACATTTTATGCCTAATAAAAAAATTACGTTTTATATTTATAATAAAATCTTATTGAAAAGATATTGAATATATTAATTAGTTTCAAGCTTACTAATCTAATTTACTGTCATGAATTCGTCATTAACAAGTTAACCAAAAAAATTAGGAATAAAATGACTAGTGATTTTTACCTTCATTTTTAATTCGTTTGTTGATAAGCATTCTCCATCGAGTTTGGATTTTTTAGTATAAGTAAGGACATCTAAAGACCACGGTCTTGAGCCGTCTATATCCGGTGACTCCCTACATCCCATTTGATGGCGTCGGTCCACCTAGTAGGGGGTTGATCATCACTGCGCTTTTCCTTTATATATTTCTTTCACAAAACACTATGAAGTTTTAACAAAGAAGCTATCAGTGACGATCCATTTAAAGGACGGGTAGGTACAACTACTGACCTATTTTAAATATAAGTATCAATTAAGTATTTCACTTTTTATACATAATATTTATTTGGATTATATAAGTTGCTTATGTTTTAAAAATAAAGGTCCAAGCGAAGTGTTACCAAAAGCGGAGTACTCAGCGTATTTCAGTCCTCAAATACCAATAGGTATTCAAGATGTAGAACAATAGAGCTCTGGTGCTCCGCACTTCTCTTAGAAGATGTCGTTTTTGCCGCCCGCTGGCTCGCCGCGTAGGCAAGTCATTAATCAACAACTCAGACCTACATTAGCTTTTAGCGAACTTAGGTACCATTATATTACTCGAATAGGTGTCCTAAATGTAATTTATGTTGCAAATTAAAGGTTGGATAAAGAAATACTTGCTTTAGTTTAGAACTTTGCTGGTTCTTTTGCTACTGGCAAACCTGAATCCTTCGGTTGTTGATGATTACTGTGAGAGATTACTCATTAGCGAAACTCAAAACTTTTAGCAAGCTATTCAAATCTGGAGCACTAAAAAACCTCTACATATTACTTAAAGCAAAACCTCATAGTATATGAAGAGACAAATTCTAAAACCACTGAATGAAATTTTACGCAGTTTTTATAACAAAAATGAAGATATATAGGGGAGTTTTTTATATATTTTGTTAAATAGTTTTTTAAATTCACCAAAATTTGACGATAGTATAAAATCTAGAGCTTTTTGACTTTACCTGTTTTTATTCCCTTTATTTTAATTAATATAAGAAAACAATGTTTATGTACCTAGTAATAATTATGATCATTCCTCTTCATTAAAATTACAAAATCCTTGGACCCTCCACGAGAAAGGTATAGTGCCGTGACTAAGCTCATTCTAAAATATAATTGTAAAATACAGTTGGAGCTTACAATAGGTATGTAGACTGACAATCCTCAATTACAGTAATAAAAAATAAACATAACTGTACTACTCCTAAAAATTTCAGCAAATAAACAAGTAAGTTAAAAATGTATAAAGTATAGCTGATAAAGGGTTGAAGCCCAATTTCCGAAGCCAAAACTAAAAGAAAGAACAAAGCTCTGGCCACTAAGTAGATATGATTGAAAAAACCCGACTTAAATCAAAGGCATCAATAAACTGGCCTGTGCTGATATGATAAGGGTTGGGAAAGGCCTCGTTTAATTCAAACAGAGGACAAAGGCTACTTATTGAGTTAAGGGTCTATCTTTGATGTGGAATATAATAATAAGAATAACTTCACTGACTGTCTCTTATTTTCAGTAAAGAAAAGGCGGCATTGCAAAGAAGCATCGATTATAATATTGATCTAAATATTAATTAATATCTAATCACGCTTAAAGTATCTTTCTACTTTTTAATAAATAAAGAGTAAAAATGTTTTTTCATCTCTATAAAATCCGTATTAATTTATTTATTTAAAATCTACTCAAACTACTATTCATTCTTATCAAACTGCGAAACTAAAAGGATAGGTAATTGAATATTACAAAAACAAAAATTAAAAGATTTTTAAACCTCCTTCAATGATAATCTCCTCCTTTTTATTTCCGAGTTTCATCAAAAATAATTTTCCGGAAAATAATAAAGAAATCCTAGTGTATTTCAATAAATGATGCGATGATTTTAAGATTAATTGCCCATAAAATTGACATGACTCTCAATGTTATAATAATTTATTATTGTTTAACAATCGAGAATACAGCCAATGGACGTAATACAATCGTCCTCTTTAATCCACTGTAATTACGTGGTTAATTGGATACTCATAATTAATTAGCAATTACAGAATTACCAGACTGAAAGAGGCAGTGACCGAAACAACTCGTATTTTAACTTGCTATGACCATAAATTACCGTTAATTTTTTTTTACTACAAGTTGCAATCTCATCTGATGGTGATGATGCAATCTAAGATGAAAGCGTGCTTGGTTATTAGGAATGGATGAAATCCACACCACGAAAGCTGAATCGTTTGACGATACATTAATGCCGGCAGGGTGGTAACTAGTCACGGTCAAAGCCTCCCACTTACCAGACTTGAAAGAACCATTTAAGAAAATCTCAATCGGCCTAGCCGTGACTCGACATGTTAGCAAAGCACAATATTTACAGTTCAGTTCCAGGTTCGTTTAGGTTTATTTACTTTTCATGATGATTTCTATAATTCAGTATTCTCCGGTTTTGGTACCATCTGTTTTCGATTGTGTGTAAACATAAACATAAAAACATCTTCATGTCAAAAGAAACATTAAAAAGTTAAGTTAATTCGTGGAACATTATTAAACTCGACAACGCCACTCCACTTTATATTCAAGGAATAAAGCCACAATTAAAGGTAGGAGTCGCTTTAAATATTAATTACCACCCTCCTTTGTTGCGCAAATCATCTCTTTAAGTTTCAATCAAAATGTTACCAAACTTCACCAATGATTAAGCCCTTGTATTTGCATAGCGTAACCACCTAAACAATTGTTCATGAATATGAAAATTATTTCAGTAAAATATAATTACAGATTTTGTTTTGTTTAATTACTTTTTCAATTACTTTGTTAAGACCTTTTTTGTTTATTTTCAAGACCATATACATCGTAAGATTTCACACAGTGCTATCCTCATATTCTGCAGGTATGATTTAAAAAGAAAAAATATTTTTTTGAAGCCGTGCTTTCTTGTGGCTTGTACTTATATCAGAAATAGGAAAAATCATTTCTTAATTTAATACGATAGCGAAGAATTCAAACTTGTTCAGTTAATTTAATTTTGAGTTATTTGTACTGTTTTAGTGTAGAGATCCCAGTCACTTAAGTGGTGTTTTGAGAAAATAACTCATTATATTATTTTTATATTTCACATCATATAAATGGATTTGTAATATATTTTCAATAAGATGTTTTTATTTTTATGTGAACAATAATAATTCAAATTAGCCAAGTCTTTTGGGAATTTAAAGGAGACTATAATATTACTTATTATTGGAGATAAAGATTATATTTTTATTAAATAAGTGAATCTTTTTCAGAGAATTACTTCAAGCCTTCTTCGAAATATATACCGTTTTATTTCATAAGTTTTTTGTTTTAAGTATAAAAAGGAATATATTTTATTTTGTCATTTCAAGGGTTCACCGTGCGGATGCCGGGTCCATCGTGTGGCAGATATAAAACACCGAACAAAGTCCGAGATGTAGGCTAACTAATGAAGAATAATCAACGCTCGCCTTCTCTGCTCGAATTATTCTCCCTGCCCAGCCAAATCTGGTAGAATCCTGCTAGAGCAGCTTTGGACGCTCTTTCTAGAATAGAGCTTACTGCAGTTTTAACGTACGTTTAACATATATATGTATTCGAATGTAATCAGATTTATGTATGTTTATTTTCATGTATATATCATAAATGTATGTTTTAAGTATATACTTATCTTAAGTATATATTAATATATACCTGTATAGGTATTCATGTATTATTGTGTAACTTATAGTATATGTAGTTTTTATGCAAGTATATTGTGTTTGATATATTTGAACTATTTTCATTCGTACACCAACCACATGTTTTCTGTTCAATTCTCCTCAGTCATGATGGTTGCCTGGAAGAGATCACTTTTAGTGATAAGGCTACCCTTACACCATTGTTTATATTTATACTTTTTATTTTCTGTAATGTTTTGATCCTTTGTAATAAAGAGTTTATATTGTTATTATTTTAATACGTACTACTACGTACTTACATAAATAAATAGGACATGATGAAAATTTAAATCACAATCTAAATTATTTATCTTAAATTTCGTTCTAAAATTAGGCGCTTCCATCAGATTTAATAGCTACAATTCAAATGATGATGGCTGAGCATTAGGGACAGCTATTATAAAGACAACATAATTAATTGTTATTGATATTATAATCCTCTGCGGACCTTGGACACCACGCAATGTGTGTCAACACATGTCTAATGCTTATTGATTAATTAGCAGTCATAAGTCAAATAGCCACCGGCACAATGTGTATATCAGACGGAAAACCGCAGCACGTTCTCCGCATGCGTTTTTAACCAAAAAATTTGATTTGGTCATAATATCATAACTTAGTTTAAGATACTTTCTGTAATCATACCGACGTTGCCGGTTATACTCACGTTGAGATATCGATATGGTATTGAGACTTCATATCTAATGCAGTTAATAATGAGAAATATTAAATACTTTCCTGTTAAAAATTTTTTACTAGTAGTACATCCAAAACATTAGAAATAGTGGTGTAAAACACGCGTAGACTCCATTCTCGTAGGAATTTATACAATTTATATTATATTTTATATCATCTTCTTGTGTAAAGCTAAAAGCTCAACTGATTGCTTAATTAATCTTTGTTATTATGTTATCTTTGTTATAATATGTTATTTATCAAATTAGGTTTAATTCTAGAGTTTATAACTTTCCAAGTTACAAAGCTTACAGCAAATTAATGACTTTAAATTAGTTTTTAAAGTATCGGTTGATGAAAGTTGACTTTGTGAATTTTAGAAAACCTTTGAGTTATTAAAGTTACCCCAAGCTAATTTTAAATTTATTATTATTAATTTGAGACGATATTTACTCTCCATACTTAAAAAAATGTAAAGTTTATACTTTATTTAGTCTAAAATCCAGGTACAAGGTTCGATTTATATAATAAAGGGCAGCATTTTTAAAAAATGAAAGAAACTTTAACCATATGAAACAGATAGTGTTTACCTTTTTGAAGAGTTACATCCCTTTTATCTTCTCCAACTAATATTTATAGGATTATCACAAGAGCTCTCTACGAAAAATGCTTTAACCTATTTCATAGAATGTTATAATTTGGTGCAACTACGACTGTCGGAAAATCAGTTTAAGATTATTCACAAAACCAAGTTGTAATAAAATATAATAAAAATGGATGCTACAATAAAAGACGATTGTAAAATAAAAGCTGAATCAAACAAAGGGCAATAAAATAGTTTTTAAAAATTGCCCTAGATGTCTAACAAAATTGGGGTTTATCGACATTTGCATGTTTTGGGTTAATATTCAGTAAAATGGGACATTTTATAACCATGGTCGCTTCTTTCTTCGCGAGCTATTCTCGCAAAGAAAGAAGCGTTTTAACTGTTATTGTATTCTTTATGGTCATACAGTCAAATTACATCCCGGGTATCTTAAAAGCAAGAGTGAACAATCTCAGTGGTGTGATGAATATGGCTAGTAGGTTAATTGCACTTATGAGGCATAACAAGCATCCAACCCGCATTGAAGCAGCATGTTTCTTGCCGCTCTTCTCAGCAGGAATCTTTGCCTTTCGAGTTGGTAGTAGAGTCATTACCAACAGGCTATATTGGCGTTTCAAAAGTGCTTATAAACAAAGCATACTTGAAATAAACTAATTTCGATTTTTATTTCATGATGCATTCTGCTTCATCCATCATTTGCGATTATAAAAAAGTAAAATAAGATGTTATAGAATTCTTGAGTTAACACAGTGTCTAAGATATTGCCGTAAAAATCCCTTAAAATGCATAATAAAACCTATCAATAACTAACTACTATAAGTAAATACAAATAACTACCAACTAAATAAAAGTAATTTTACTTACGAATTTTAATAAAAAAACTATAACTACACTTAAACACAATAAAGTCCTCAAACTCAATAAGTAATAAACGCAAATATGAATAGACGATCACACTTGCATAATTAAACAATTCCAGCAAAGCAAAAGCAATCGAACAAACGATTAACAGTCAATTCGCATATACACTAGTTCCCGGGCTTAGTGTACGCTCGGCCCCTTTGTCATTGTACCCTCACAACGCTCACTCGTAAACTAATCGAACAATATATAGCACGAAATTTGCATTCCAAATAATATTGGCTGAATGTTCGAAGCAGGAGTTGGATGGAGTTTCTCTTTGTTGCGACCAACTTCTGTGTACCAGACGATTTAGATTTGCATAAGAACTTTGCATACAAAAATTTTCAATTGCGCCTCCGTGATCAGGGTACTAAAGTTTTAGTGGTATTTTGTTCTAACATCCATGACAATAGTTTAGTAAAGTGAACAGTCAATCTCATCAACTACTTCTCGGATCGCTTGGAAATCCTTAACAGAGGTCTATGTCCAGCAGTGGACGTCCATCAACTAATAATGATGATGATGATGATTATGATCATGATGATGATGATGATGATGATGATAAGACTGATTCTCCACATTCAATATAATTTTATACAAAAGTATGCTAACATTGGCTGGTAGGAGGCTTTCGCCGTGGCTACCACCCTACCGACAAGGACGTATCGCCAAGCAATTTAGCGTTCCGGTACGATGTCGTGTAGAAACCGAAAGGGGTGTGGATTTTCGTTCCACTCCTAACAAGATAGCCCGCTTCCATCTTAGACTACATCATCATTTAACATCAGGTGTGATAGCAGTCAAGGGCCAACTTGTAGTCGAAAAAAAAATACCAAAAAAAATCTCACGAGATACAAATAACCACTCCTTCAAAGATTCAAAAAATTTAAAAAGACATTTTATTTCATTTTTTATTTTTTTTATTCGAATTGTATGACATACTATTTAATATAGTGAGTTTATTATTTACTTATTTACCTTATATAATAACTTATTTGTCTATAAATTCATTTTAAAACAATGTTGAATCATTTGAAAACGAATTTGCCATCAACTGTCTGTCCAAACGAGAATATAATATCGGTAAAGCAGAGGGAGACGAGAGTGTTCTAATACTTTCATATTCTCAAGGGCTGCTCAATTCTCAATATTAGATTAGTTCAGCACTCGGGCACAGAAGTTTCATTTCCTTTTGACAAATGAAAAATTAGTTCGTGCATGAGATTTATGTGCAAATGTAGACTCTTGAACATATTCTACAAGCGAATGAAAAATGAATGTTGAATGAAATATGATAATGTGGAAAAGGTGTTTAATAGTTTTATAATTAATTCATAATTCCTGCATATTATGAGCATTTTAGCATCCGTTTTAACCATATTTGCCAGAATTATATTTTAGCACTTTATATTAATATTCTCGCCAATTATATTAATTGCCTTTATATTAATATTGTTATTGCGATCTCATCATTGTTTAAAGCCCACTGGGTTAGGCCTTGTTCCTTATAGTAGAGATAATTTGGAGCTAAGACCCACCATGCTAGTCTTATGCAGGTTGGCGGGCTAAGGCTGATAATATATTTAACTCTTGTCACGATCACTATCAGATGCTAATGTTAATGGCCAGAATAGGTGGTTTAACAAGCTCTTCTAGGCGAGAGGTTATTCTATCGCCAACGTCCTAACGCCAGCCTGAGAATTTTAGTCCGACATAAAACTCGTACCCAGAACTTCGGAATCTTTAGCCACAGGAGCTAACTACTGAAACAATGAGGCATATACTTGCATACTGGTCAGGTATTATCGCAAAAATCAATAAAAATGCAGAGCTGAAAGTATAGCCTCAACTTCGAACAATAGAAAGACAAAACCTATATAGCTTGTAATATCGGTATATTTTATATATTTAAGATGCCGAGCGGAGGGTGGCAATGGGAATGTAAACGGACGTGCCGAACATAGGATTGTTCCGCATTAGCTCCGCTATCCCGCTATCCCACTATCCCGCTATCCAATAAAACCTACTGCCCGTTGCCAACATAAATCGTCGAACAAAAGCCAAGAATCACATCCCTATATTTATATTAAGCTAAAGCTCTGTAATTTTATATTATGTACTTGCGAATTCGTTCGATGAAGTACTGTTTCTCAAAGATACATGTTTAGTCTATTCCTCCTTTAGACTTCAATGGAGATAAAGCCATAAATTAATATAAATATTGCGTGAGAATGCAAAATTATGATGTCATGAAGTTGTTCTGATACTGGAGCTCAAAATGGCCATAGAAACTCCGCAATGAAACAACAGGCTCATTTGATTTGTCTTGATGAGTACTTATTCGTATAATAAAAGTATTAAAAGTTTTTCTTACTATATGCTTATTTTGCAACAATAGTTGATGGACAACAGATGCTCATCCTATATCAGAGCAACTCTTAGCAGGATATTCTACGAACATGACATGCAATGTCCCCGTCAACCTAAGACATAGTTATTAAAGCCCATGTGCCTGTGAAGTCGCAACTTTCTTGCTTATACTCGGAAATCTATTTATTACTGACTTTACTGCCACGTCTGTAATTGCAAGCTTTTCTCGGCAGAACTTGCTTTCCGAACTGATGGTAGAATAGCTACTTACCGACAGACTTGACTTTTCTAAAGTGCATGGTTGCATATTAATAGTAATTTTGACGGTCTCCGTGGCGCAGTGGTGTGCGCGGTCGATTTATAAGACGGAGGTCCTGGGTTCGATTCCCGATTGATTGTGATTTTTCTTAAATTGTCTTAGTCGGGCTGGTGGGGGGCTTTCACCGTGGCTAGTTACCACCCTACCAATAAAGACGTACCGCCAAGCCATTTAGCGTTCCGGTACGATGTCGTGTAGAAACCGAAAGGCGTGTGGATTTCATCCTACTCCTAACAGGTTAGCTCGCTTCCATCTTAGCATCATCACTTAACGTTAGGTGTGTTAGCAGTCAAAGGCCAGCTTGTAGTCGATAAAAAAAAAGTAAACGCAATCTGCGTTTATTTCGCTATTTTTGTCCCAAACTATAACATATAAGTTTCTTAACGCTAACATTTCTTCGGTATTCAATCATAAGCTGCTTAATATTCTGTACCCATGCGCGGGTATACTACGTATAACGTTTGTGTTATAAATATTGGCCTTAATAACATCGTAATTTTGTGTTTGAGGAGTTCCACGTAAGCCACAATCAATCATGGCCGGGTGGGGTCACAATGAACAGCGGGAAATACAGCTCTATCCTTAAGGGAAATAACGTTTATTGAGCACTTATTGTACAAATGAGATTATTCAGTGACGGGTAATGCGTCATGTATGGTACTGTAATCTCGATTTCGCAGGATGTGTATACACTATAGTCCTCTGTGATCTTAATCCTCATTATATTCATCATCATAAGGGTGCAAGTTCGGAGCCGACAGTACTCGACTACTGCAGTCGTACTACTTATATTTAATTTTAGTTGATTTGCTATATACCATATTACGTGCTGGCATAATTTTTTTTAAGAGAATAACGAGTTTCTGTTTGTCCATTGCCACGTTTGGTGTACGGGCGCGCCCTCTCGGTTGATGTCGTTGTAAACGCCCGATGGCTTGGCATGAACATTATACACTAGTTTGTTATTGTTTCTATGAAATACCTAGCGTGGCGAGCTACATGTCGTTTCTATACAATTACATAGAAACTAGTAGTGTCGCTACGGCACGTCACCTGCTGCTGTCTAGTGTCTACCGCTGCTGCTACTATGAATTTACACCCTTATCTGTTAACATAATACTACTAGACTATTCATTGACCCTTCAGTGAATACAAATCTTGGCTACACAAAGATACCTACAATAAACACACAAAGATTTGGACACAGACTACGGACTGTAAACACACCAAAGAGGCAATGCCGCGTCTCAACACAAAACTAAGCAAAAAACTCACACGGTTAACCCGCGCAAAACTCAGAACGGTCATAGGACTGATTACAGGTCACTGTCCATTATGCAGGGCTTGTCTGGTACACGACAAGATACCAATATACGTTATGCTCAGTTGCAGAGGTGTATCGGAACAACGTGAAACATACATTGGCTCCAAAGCGACACTCCAGTCGGCTGGCTGGAGTGAGTACACAATTCTCCACTACAAGATTATTCATTTCTTCTCATTGAAGAAGAGGTAGGAGCTTAGATCCAACATGCGACTCGCTGCAAGTTGGTAGGCCTAGAGACATAATGTTTATATGTCTAATGCATAGCATTATATTATACTATTATTACAAAGGCGAAAGATTGTGAGTGTGTATGTAAACTGCTGAATGTATTTTGATGAATATTCACAGTAAGAAAAACACATAAGCTACATTTTATCCCGTTTCTACGGGAACGAGGAGTACGCGGGTGAAACCGCGTCTTTTAGTAATATATAAATACACAGTCGAACATAAAAGAGTTTTCTCTTTGCTATATTATTTCCAACGGAGAAAATAATCTTAAATACTTGGTTTTCCTTCCGTGAGAAAATAATCAAAAGGAAAAAATAAAATAAGAAATCGGATCATAAATAGTTCCTCGACGCTTCTAATTTCAGATTACGTCGAATTAATATTGTAGAGCTTTGCCATCGAATTAATTTTCTTGCTTCATCCAGATTATTACATGAATAAATTTCATTTTGACAGTTAAATTGCTCAACAAGCTTGAGTGTTATTACTTTTGCTTTGATTTCTGAAAATGAGCACTTCGAACTTCAAACACCACTCAAGGGTATAGTCCTTTGGTAAGAGAGATTGCCTCCGTTATTTTTAAGTACCTACCTATCTACCCCAGAGTCCAAATCTTTCGTTAACGATTGCGGCTTGCCCTCCTTTTAGACAATGAAATGATATTATGTCGTGGTTCTTTATTGATAGATTCATCGAAAACTTACGAATAAAGTTTTAAATTCTTAATTATAATTACAAACAATACGTTAAGGTTTTGAACTGTTAAATAATGGTTTAAAAGTATTGCATACGTTATCATAACCACAAGCAGCTTGAAGATCAAAGTGAAATTTTCTTAATCAGTATTTTACGCACACTAAAGCTCCATATCTGCATATTCCTTTGAGAGGGAATAAAGAGCTTACACCCACCACGCTACTCTAGAGCGCCTAGGGTGATAATGCTTAATTATAGTTTAAGGATCACCTGCAGATATTGACTATAGTCATCGGTACCGAAATATTAACTTGCTCTCCGAGACACGGGGGTGTAGCACCACTACCAGACCGAAAACATCTTGGAAGAAAGAAAAATTATTCCATAATCTGACCTAGAACTCGAACCTGAACCTGGTGATCTGAAGCCACATAGGCAGCCACAGGACGAACGATATAAACATTACAGAAAAGGATATTAAGATGAAAACGACCAATTTACATTTTATTGTACAATAAAAATACCACGCCACCGCAATTATCAAGACACTTTCACTTTTATTAACATTGCTTTGGAAATTTAAATCGAGGTATTTTTTTCTTTTACCGAGGTAGAACTCCTCCGTAAGATAAACTGCATCAGAAGTTTTCTCTTTAAGCTTTTAAAGTTTTTTACCATTTAGATAAGTATTTAGTAGTTGGAACGTGAAGAAATTATTTGTTTCATTTGATAATTGAATTCTTACTACTGTTTTTAATGTGTGTAAAAGCAAATTCGTTTGCGTGGAATTGGGGTAGTTTCTCATATTTGTTATATAAATAAAGCAATACACTAATGTTGCTAAAAGGGTGTAGTAGGGTGTATATTTACGTAATTAACCATTTAATTATTTTTCTATTTTCCTCGAAAACCCGACGAATGTAAGCGACAAAGTCACCCGCAGATCAAATAGAAAACCCTCAACGTATTTGGATTGATTTTATTTAATATTCGTTCCAGAATTTCGAAGATTACTTTTAAAAGACAATCAAGCTAGTTAAGTTAAGTTAGTTAAGCTAAAGTTAGGTTAGTTTTCGTAGCTACCAAACTATTAAAACGTAGACCAATAATGATCAACAAATATTGTCACAGTGATTTATTTTAAAATTTATAGTTGCGGCTTTTCGGTTTTAATAAATTAAAATAGCTTTTAAAATGAAAGCTTATAATACACACTCGGTTACACAAGATCTGCAGAAATCCATTTATTAAAAAATAAAAATATTATTAAAATATTCTCTGCAGTGGTAAAAAGTTTTCGCTGTTAATGAAATTTGTTTTTATTTAAAAACCCGGTCAAGGTTGTTGTAGTGAGAAAACCTTCTGTGGAACATTGCACTCGGCCTAAGTAACTCAACACTAATAGAGCTGTTCCAGGTTGAAAGGGCCAGAATACATGAGTGGAGTGAGGGCGTAATACATCAGCAGGTTTTCCTTCTTCTTCTTCTTGAAGTGCCTCTTCTAACGAAGGGTATGTGTTGCTTCGATCACCAGATCCGGGTCCGGGTACGAATACTGGGTCGGGCTGTGGAATAAATCTGAGGTTTTCTAATTTTCACTAAATTCTAAGCCCGAAACTGGGAAGTTGGTAGCGTTACACCCGGTGTATGTATGTTCATAGGCCAACGACTGGATCAACGAAGCTGTATGGATGTTTATTACGAAAAAAGTAGTTTCTCTCTGACTAGGGCAACTAATTATTCTATGCAATACAGGCATGCCCTGCTAGCAGACTAGGGTGGGATTTTCTTCCCAAAAAAAAACACAGATCAGAATCTTTTACCAAATTTCTACTGTACGCATTACTGTGATAAAATATAGGTACACCCGAAAAGTAATTACAAATAGCTATAATAATTTAATAGATCATAATTTTTGTTTATAACGCATAAAGATCTTTCTTTAACTCTTCTTTTTTTAATGTTGGTTTTTGTTACTTTATTACTAGCTACATCCATTATTTTTAGCCGTATTCATTAAGATTACATGTCTATTGTTCTTAACAACTATAAAAATCTGACCAGTGAGTAATAAGATCATCAATGACAACAAAATTATATTCCAATATAAGTCTAATTCTAAGTAAAAGAGATTTTTTAAGAAGAATCTAAAATTGCTTCAGTGGCTTGGCACACATACATACACGTAAGTATGTATAAACTCAGGTAAAAGGTCGCAGGCCATGATAATTGGCAGTAGGCAACTACAGAGTCGAATCGATCTTAAAAACTTACCAGTAATTGTCTACGACCACACTCCGATTCCTCTAACTACCAAGACTAAGAATCTTGGATTAACGATGGACTGTCATTTATCATGGTTTAGCCACATAAATGAAGTCAGCAGGCGGTTACACCACTCTCTTCATGCACTAAAGCGTTTCCAGAACCTTCTTCCCTTGCGTACAAAGTCCTTACTAGCACAGTCCCTTTTGCTTCCTATCCTCGACTATGCCGACGTCTGTTATTTAGATGCAACAGAGGAGCTACTCGACAAATTGGATCGCCTTCAGAATTTGTGCATCCGTTTTATTTATGGACTGCGCAAATTTGACCACATATCACATTTCCGAAATGAACTGAAGTGGCTCCCAATTCGTTATCGCCGGAAAATTCATATACTCACGACACTTTTTAAAATTTTAAATACCCATTCTCCTTTTTACCTCCGCGAGCGCTTTCAGGAAGCTCCGCGTCGCCTGAGACCAGTGCGTTCGTTGTCCATTTAAATTCCCTATCTGTGCCCCCATATAACACTATCTTTTATGCTAAATCGTTTTCGGTGATGGCAGTGCGCCTATGGAACTCGCTCCCAGACAACATTTTTGAAAATAACCCTTCTGTCATCAGTTTTAAAAATCGTCTTCATAAATATTATCTATCATTACAATCATAAATATTTTTTTTATTTTATTTATATTATTTATATATAGTATTTTATTTATATATATATAGTATTTGTATATATATTTAATAGTTATATTTATTTTACCAATATTAGTATTTATGTATTAATTATTTTATTAGTAGTATAGCGTTTTTTTTTTAACGTTAGTAATAAGGTTTCCTTCTTTTATTTCTTGTACCTATTCGTCTTTCTGTAATCTTCTCCCACTGCTAAGGGGCACTGGTAGAGATCTCTTAAAGAGATAAGTGTTTCCTTGTACAATTTAATTTTCTGATTCTTTCTTGTAATTTAGCTTTAAATTTTTTGGTACAAAATAAATAAAAAAAAAAAAATAAATAAATAAACCCAGTAATTTTTCCAACAACACTAGTAAGGTACATGTTATAAATTGTAGAACCTAGAAAATGTTCTCCGAGCTCAAATATATTTTGCATGTTACGTTTTATTCCTATTGTTTTATCTCGAGTTACAAATGGTCTCACAATGCGATAACATTGTATCACAAAAGACTGTTATCGTTTGTTTAAATTGTTTACAAAAATATAAATCGCACTGTAATATTGACTAATATAATAAATATGAAAAGTGAGTTTGTTTATTTGTTACGCTGTGACGCTGCAACTGCTGGACCAATTTTTAAGTTTTTGCAATTATTTTCAGAGGCAAAGAAAAAAGTGCACATCATACCATTTTTCATAGGAAATGGTATGTTGATTAATTCTCAAAGAAAAAATATTTACACGTGAATTTATATATATACGCGAACATAATGCAAATGATTATTCATCAAATTAAATATTTAAGAGTTGAAGCCGGCGCATATTATGTGGAGGTTCCCCTATACCTTAACTATGATTGGCTTTTTAATATACTTTGTGAATAACACTGTGAGATCTTTGTAAACTGAAACTGGCTGAGTTTGCTGTGGACTTTGTTTAGACATTTGGTATCTAAAATTTTTATTTCTTTACAGTAGTTTCAAATAACCTATTTTTCTTATTCATAATTGTTATCATATTGATTTGAGCCATGAAAAATTAAATTTGATTTAATAAACAAAATTAATTTTATATATATTTAAAGGTGTTTACACATGTAAGCGTCACCAAGCTAACTGTCCCAGCATATCATATTATTCCAGATTGATACAATCATTAATTATGTCAATTAAATAATGATTATTGTCATGACCTACATTTCAATTCACATCGCAATGCGGCTAACAACTAAGCATTTAACGCTAGCTTTAACTCGCTTATAATTTACTAGCAACTTGCTAGCATCCGCAGTAATGGATATTCTGACAAGCCATTTTTCATTTTAATTTACACAGATTCTAGGCCAAAATTGTAAAAGTGTTAACACCTACGACTTTTGCTTCGAAACTGAGGCAGTACATAAATAAAACTGAAAAAAAATAGATGTGATAATCGGTATATACCCTACGATTACAGTTATCCTATTACTATTATAAAGGCGAAAGTTTGTATGGATGTTTGTTACTCTTTCACGTAAAAACTACTGAATGGATTTGAATGAAATTTTACCACAATATAGCTTATACATCAGAATAACACATAGGCTACATTTTATACCGAAATTCCCACGGGAACGAGAACTACGCGGGTGAAACCGCGGGCGTCCTCTAGTTATAATATATTTTGCCAATATATTAATATTATAAAAACAGTAATATGAGAAAGTAGGCAACAACATTTTAATAAGTAAGAAATAAGTATTTTTATATTACAAATAGTATTCCTAATGACGATAGATTGTTTCCCAAATGCCAAAAATATAATATTAATGAAATTTCATTACAACAACATTTGCGTGGTAATAGAATCTCAAGCGTTAATAACTACAAGCCATCCTTTTTTTTATCGCTGGGAAATATATTTACGCATCCTTCCGGAGGCAGTACAGGGACTGCGAGTCCTCCCGGGGGGTATGTGGGAGTCGCTGGCCGAGAAACGGTCAAAATACCCACTAAAACCCTCCGCATCTTACAAGATGTACCAATGGATCATGATTGAATATACTACATTGGCGACTACAAGCCATACTGAAAAAAGCCCGTACACAATTAAAGTGTGAGAAAAGTTCTGAGAATTGGCTGGAGATGAAAGCCAAAGAGAAAGATAAACCCGGTCAATTGACAAAGTAAAAGGTCGCCAGACTATAACAAAGGCAAAGAAAGATACGGCGTAATAAACCACAGACGTTTTAAAATAAAAGTGTTTGACAAAAAACGAAAATAAAAGACATCTGAGAATTTACACTAAAAGTCTGTCTACATTAATCAAGATCATGTTCATCACATTCAAGCCCAAGCTACCGTGACATGCGTCAGCGACGTGTCATCAACTATCAATGTTCACTGTTCACATATATCGAGGTATCTGTCTATTCGGTGCTCAGGAAACCGGATAACATTATCTGAATACCACAATTGTAAAGACTACAAACTAATCTGTTAAATCATATTGTATTCATTGTTGTATAAACAGTTGGTAACGTGATATCTTTATACTGGCTCATTGGATCTTCATCGTGTACGTATAGCTAAGAACTATATCAATTACTTCAGCTTTTAATAAACCGTAATCGGTCCTTTCATTTAGAAGCTTTCCACTTATAAAATGCCACAGATAAAAACACAATTACACTAACAGATACCTCAAACTTCTTTCACCCGTGTTTTGTATGTCGGGTGTTAAAAATACAACAACTTTTTTCGACTTTTTATTAATTTATTTTACTTTACGAATTGTGCGTCAATTTATCCTAATTTTATTTTTCCTGATGGGTCCACGACGATATCTAAATAGACTTCTGATCTACCTGTCTACCTATTTTATACCTATAAACTAGCAATTCTTGTAAACAGAATCAATTCCGGAAACGGCTCCAGCGATTTTCATGAAATATATATATGCTGTGGGTTTCGGGGACGATTAATCAATCTAGCTAGGTTTCATTTTTAGAAAAAGCATAATTTATAAAAAAAAATACTAGTTTTATAAGGGAGGAACGTAAACAGTAGTTTATTTAAATTTTTCCTTATAAAAATTATAGCCCATTAAAGCATCCTAGCACCCGGCTGATGCCGCCTTATTTAACAGATTGCGATCTGGAAATGCTGAGGCGTTCATAAACTCCAGGAGTCCATATATGGCACATTGACTGGATAAGGCAATGCTGGTCGGGTGCGAATGTCCCTAGTGACCAATTACCCTAATTCCTTTACTCTGACCACGGCAGGCAGAAAATTCATTTTCACGTTTGCAATAGAAGGCGTACCAACGTAGGCAAAATTTTTAAATTACTTTCCATAAGAGAACTACGTTGTGCAGCTTTTATTTTTTTAATTTTCACCATCAAAGCAGCAGTTCTAGCGTGATTTTGTTTGAAAGAGAATTTTTATTCTACCGTTAACATAAATCTATAATAGAAATGAAATCGCTCAGAAAACTGGATTTATAATTCGTTTCATTTTGTATTTTGTTTCGTAGCTTCATAAATAAATGCTTTGAATAATAATTACGTATTTTATGAAATAAAATCATGTCAGCATTTCAATACTTTGCAAAGATAAATGATTTTTTAAAACGTGCTTTAGGCTTCGCTTATTTCCGTTGTGTTTTTTACATGTTAAGATGAGAAACAATACGAAAATATAACCTTACACATCTTAAGCTCTCTCAAGATGAACAATTTTTAATATACAAGTAGAATTAGTTTTGTAAATGATGGTTATTTTAAACAGTACGACAGTTTGACTTCGGAATCGATACTACCCAGGCGTACAGCAAATAGATAAACTTGACACCGCAAAGCTGCTTATGTACTAAGCCTTCTTGAATTTGATTTGATATCATTGCAATTCGGTTTGAGTTTTGCTTAAAGGTTCTTGATTTCTAATCCTGCATGTTGGAATAGCCTGTTTTTAGCAGTCTTTACGATATAATTGAGAAAAAAGAAGAATTTAGTTTAGTTTTACAATTTATTTTTAGTTATATTGAACTTCGACCTTACTAATGAACTAACTAAAAATGGCTATGTGGTTAGTTTATACGCGGTAGAAGTGGGTGCGAGAGGTATACCAGCGAAGTCTCTTTATAACCTGCTAAAATACCTTGGCCTTACTAGAAGTGCAGTAAGCTCCACATTAGAACGAGTTTCCAAAGCTGCTCTAGTAGGGTCCTTCCGAATTTGGCTGGGCATGGAGAATAACTTGAACAGAGGAGGTGAGTGTTGACGCGCGTCACTAAGAGATCTCTTTTAAACCTACACCCGTGTTACAAGTCTCGGGCTCTGTTCGGAGTTTTTCTCTTAGCCACGCGATGGACCCGGCACCCGCACGGTGAATCCATGGAATGTTAAGATATTCGTCTCAATTTATCTTCTCAATTAGAGAAGCAAAAGACACCCTCGTTGGCCAAGTGATTAGCCTATGTAGTGTCGATTCTGACGAGATCCTGGATTCGATCGTTGGTTACAGATTATGGGCTTGGTTATAGCTATGGAGTAATTCTGAGTTTTTTTGTAAGAAATTTTCAGAAAGCTTGGAGTCGGGAAGTTGATGATGTTACACGCCAGTGCCACAGAGAGCACATTAAATGGTCGGTCCCGGTCACTACCCCATCTAATAGTGATCGTTAATGAATTAATCATCATCCCTTATTAGATAGACCATTACACTTATTTTCCACAGCCAATCGCCATGAAACAGGAAATACTGTACGTAAAATGTATGTACATGTCTTAAAAAAACTTTTTGGGGTGTAATTAATTCAGCCCAGACAGCAAAGGGCTTACATATTTGAAATGCCTGGCAAAACGGACATGGGTTGACTTTTCCTTGGCATTATTTGCATAAAACATTTCGTTCACGCAACGTTTCAAAGAGAAAACAATATTGAATAATTGAAATCGTGTCCATTTTTTTCCGGTATCATATTATTGCGTCAATTTCTATGGCACATAAGCGTAGTCTATATTATAATCAAGATTTTTTGACTTTCATTACAAGCTAAGCAAACGCGCCCCACCTTAGACCGCATCTACACCATCAGGTGAAATCGTGGTCAAGCGCGAACTTATTGCACATAAAAATTAAGCTCGATAGCTTAGAAATTAGCTTAGGATCATACTTTTTATTTCATTGGCCTTAAGCTTAACCTGATATGAGATGAACGAATATTCTATCTTAAGCCACATTTTCACTTCACTATCCAAACCACACCTTAAAAAAGATCGCAAGCAAAGCGGCAAGCAATAGGTACTATATAATAAAGGAAAACCTAGGAATACAAAAGGCAATGTTATTACGTCTGCTTCAAAACGAAAAAGTGAGCCAAGTTAAAGTTGCTATTAACGAGAAATCGCTTAAAACGTTCCAGTAGGTCTTTTTCTTTCGGGCTTTTTAATATTGAGAGCTCTTTGAACCCTTAAGTATTTAAAAGTATTATTACTTTGTGTTTTACTGCGGCTTTCAGAAAGCAAAAAAATTCTGTTTCCTTTCATCTATAAGAAAATTCTCCATTTTTTTTCAAATAAATCCCTTATGAATATTATCAGTGAACGTTAGAGTTTTTTTAAATTGGAAGTGATTGAATTAATAGGATTTACAAAGTCAAGTCTGTGCCTCAAAACAACAACAAATATAAGCCTGTAGATATGTTGTATCGAAGATTGCAGAATAAAAGAAAAAACCCGAATTGTCAATGTTGCCATGTGAAACTTACACAGGTGGCTTACGTAGATTAATAAAAATAAAGCTAGGCCATGACAGTATCGGTACGCTTTTATTGTACCAACATTTAACTACGAGCAGTATTGTGCTTGCTGTTGGAACCTTTTTTTATATTTAAAAATTATCTTTATATTTAAAAACTGGACTGAAGTTTATTAAGCTTAAAAATCGAAAAGTTCACTTCATTAAATTGTTGGATATTTCATCATCATCAGCCGTTAATACTGTTCAAAACTTTTTATTATAACTTTTATATACTTATTTTATAATATGTAGACATAGTTTCCCGAACCGAAATAGAGGATTACGATACTTAAGATTTATATCTTGAAAATAACAATCTCTTGCAGTAAATACAATATATTAGTATATTATATGAAATAAAATTTTAAATAAGTACTAATTTAATTATTTTGCTAGGTTTCGCGATAACAGCTGACGAATCGAAGCTCACGTCTACAGGCTTATCTGCCAGATCTGGATGACTTTGTCGCTTGGTTTTGTCGGCTTATAGCGGAAAGCAGCAAAATAAATAAACTATTTATAATGAACTCAAGTGAAGTAACACCTGCCTCTATCCAATACGTAATACGTTATTGTCTTCAATAAACCTTAAAATATTAATAATACAGATGTCTAACATACACAACTGGTCTCGAGGGAAATATTGTCTTGTGCCCTACTTTTGCACAATACGTAGGAGAGCACTCAGTTGTTATATTTTACAGCAGCGGCTTAACAAATATAAGAGCCCTTCCACACAAACGGTTTTTAGGGGACCAATCGCTGCGGCATCACTCAAAATGTCAAAGCCACGTTTTGAACTGTAGGGCTTTCCGCAAGGTCGCGACATACTGTAAGTAATCGATATATCTCGAGCGAATAATCTCGAACGGTTCCTTTTATTTTTCGATTTCAGTTTATTGTGATCGTTTCTACTTGTCTAACAAAAAGCTTTTGTAGTTTATAGTCATCCATGTTTAGTAAACGTCAATACACTTGGCACAGCATGCAAGGAGTACAATGCACTACTTTGCCGTCATTTACCTGAAGCATACGTTTTTTTTGCGAGGAGTAAAAAATCCCTTCGGACTTCTGCCTGCTGGCAGGGTATGTCCGACTTGCACGGACTAAAACGACCCCCTCTGCTCTCCAAGGTTGGCACGGAACCGCAATGCATTACTTCATGCCCTCCTCTTAAGCACTCTCTCTCTTTGCGAGATGATAAAGCCAATCACCAATTGAAATATACATCGTGGTAGTACTTCCTCAAACAGGAGCAAAAGAAGTGCTTTACTGTTTCTATTTGTTTGTTGAATTTAGAATCTTCCTGTTTAACAACGATACTGTGTGCATAGAAAACTACACACTACATATTTTTCAGCTTTTACTATCAGGATTCTGGTTTGAATCATCATCTTGCATGTTCTAGTAGTGAGTGGTGGAATACTTCAAATATTTAAATAATAACGCAAGCGATATTTAGTTACGTTTTTTGTTAAATCGATTTTGGTTTCTAGCTAACTTATTGTCTGTCATTTTATATATTATAAATTATACTATCAAAGGCCGCCGTATCATATAGTTTATTATTAAAAGGCCTACTGCAGAACAAGCTCTAAATCTCTGTCCTATAAGATTGTCAGGAGAGAGATTTAGAGCTTAAACTAAATATTAATGACAATAACAACAGTGTGCTATTCGAGGTACGGCGCTTAACACCTCAACTTCCTAAACTTAACTACCCCCACCACCTTAAAACTCGGACTCAGGAGCTCAAATTCACGTAAACTAACCTGCACCAAAAAGACAGTCAAATATTAAACTTGGCTTGATTTTCGGAAATCGATTAAGTTGACGTATATGGGTTTGGAAGATTTAATAAACGGTAACGCAATTTCACTTTACCTTTTGTTACCTTCAGATAAGTTTAACGACGTTCCTTCACAGAAGAAATACTGATGTAAATAGAAGTATAAACCGTGTTACAACGCGATATCGCGTGTTAGACATACTAAGAGCTCTTACGGGAGCCAATTGTCAACGGGCGAGTAGAACGTGTGGTACTTTGCAGCAATTTTGCCTGTACGTGATCCCTAATCGCCTTCCTTGGGACAAAACACACGTACGTCCAATGAGGAAATGTTTATATACCACGGAACAAATGCTTGCGTTCTCGGAGGATTTAACATGTTTAATACTGACGGATTATGACTGTGCTAGGTATAATGCATTCGTTAAGCTGCGACCTAATGTTACTAAAATTTTATATTATTATTATTATTTCAATCGTCAACAGATATTATTATTAATTCTACTTCGTTAAACTATCTGCTTCCATGTTAGCAACATCACAGATTACTTCATTAATTTAAATGTAAAGAAAAATGATTTAACTTATCCAATGGTATCATGTCGATTCTGTAACGAAATTCGACAGTGCGAGTCTCGACGTCGAGTCTATCTGTCTATTTATTATGAAACTATAGATAGAGAGATGTGGTGACGAAGTCAGGTACAGAATCGGCATGCAGGTCATATACTGTGTAGGGAATACTGCATCCGTTTCTACGAATGCTACGCAGCTACGAGTCATACAGCTACGAGAGTAGTATTGGTACCTACGCTATAAGATCGCTACAACTTATTGTTTTCTTGGATCGAGGATTTACGGCTTAGTATTCAAACGTAAAAATCCACAATCCATTCGTCAAAATGTTAAAATAAATCCTAAAGGCAATTAAAGTACTTAAAAATAAAAGCTTTTAAAGAAAAACTTTATAAAATAAAGGCTAAATTTATTCATAGGCTATGTGGACTTTAGAAAACTGTTGTTAAAGAAAAAATATTTATCTTAAAAACTCTTCTTTAATACAGATTTCACAGTCTTTGTACCTCTGCTTAAGTAAATGCTTGGTGTTATAAAAAGCAAGAAACCTCTTATTTCCCGAGTTAAAATATAATATTACTTCGCAAGATTTAGCTCACTTCCTTGGAAATAACCGTAAAGTTTTTACCCATTTGTTTTTGTAATAGTTTAAGCGATGCTTTTTTAAAAATAGTTGGTTATTATTAAATTTTATCTTTTAAAGTTTAAACAGTTCAGTTCGGTATCTGCGCTTTAGAGTTTCCTGGAAAAATTTTCTTTGTTAGTAATATTTTCAAAGGCTACTAGGCTAGGCTGTAGTAAAAAATAAGGTCTTTGAAAATATAAACTGTTGAATAATTGTGTACTTGTTTATTGCACGGAGTTGGAAAGTTGAGGTTGCTACAGCCCGGGCCTAGGAGAGCTCGTTAAGCTTTTGGTCTCGCTTTTAAACAACGCGCTTGGTCTTTTCTCTTTATCCCTTCTTTTATGATGACAATGATGACTCATCGTCATATAACTCGCAGGTTTGCTCTTAGCAAGCTTGTCAAAAACCTCATGAGGCATTGTAGTACAAATAGATTCTATAAAGAGAAACATTTACCGATGTCTAATAAAGCGAAATCACCTGAATGTGAACACACAAGCGTCCAACCGTCGGCACCGATTCCTGTTTTACATTTTAAATTTCGCCTTTGCCTTTTCAACAATAAAGTGGTACACTTTGCTAGAAAATTTTACCCGCCTTTGTTAGTTATATTTTCATACTCTTGTATTCAAAGAGTTAAAATTCGCTTTAGCTAATAATGCTTGTTTTATCGTTTTATGTGACTCTAACAGTTTATATTCTAAACTGATATAAGGCTTTATTATTTTTAAAACAATCTTATAAGTACTTTTTTAACCGACGAAAAAAACGGAGGAGGTTCTCAATTCGACACATATATTTTTTTTTATATGTATGACCACGCATAACTTTTTACAGAGTTGTCCGATTTTGATAATTCTTTTTTAATAGAAAGGGCATACTTTCAAGGTGGTCCCATTGTCATCATTTTAGGATCGGATGATGATATCCTGGGGTAATTGAAGGATCTCTTCAAATTTTGGAGGCACGCTTACAGCGATTTCGGTTTTTGTCTCGATATCGGTACCTTTTTGGCTACTAGTGCCGTATAATATACTATGCGAGTATAGTACGAGCACGTTACGTGGCAATAAATCACTAAAAAGTAAGAAATAAAATTTTTTAACAAGAAATAGAACCGACTCAAAACGCACTAAAAAGTAAAAAATAACCGTGTCAATTAGTTGCTTTAATTTACTTAAGTATATCTAGGAGTTGGTGCCAGCCAAGGTTTCTACTTTAAAGACGTTACTTAGAACCCACAAACTGCTTTACTACGTAAAATAAATGTTCCTTAAACTTGGCTGGCATCGACTTCATAGATATGCTTAAGTAATTTAAAGCAACTAATTGACACAGTTATTTTTTACTTTTTAGTGCGTTTTGGGTCGGTTTTATTTTTTGTTAAAAATTTTTATTTCTAATTTATTGCTCGTTTTCATGTGTGCTCTTTACTGGTGTGCTCGTATAAGAGTAAGCCATTGATTCTGTATAGTTCACTAAAATAACTGGACATTATCATTAAAATAAACAATTATTTTAATGATAATGTCCAAGACTTTAAGTTTACGAGCTCTCTATAACATGTTATGTTGTAACACTAACAAATTATCGACTCCGTACCGGGAATTTTATTGAGAACTTAAAACGTCATTATTATATAGCCCGAACAAGAACTGGAACCCAGAATCTTGTAAACCGATACCACATACTCGTAAAAGGCAGTAAAAACAAGCGTCTTAAAATATATGAATTAATTCAAAGTTTTAGATCATCGTTTTGACTTTGAACATGAGTACGTATTCGAATAAAATATAAAACGGAAAGAAAAGCCTTACCTAAGTAATATTTCTGGCGATGATATATATCTAATAAAAATGGATGTCGATTCGACTCTAGTGTGATTTAAAGTGGCATCAATAGTGCCTGCGAGCTTTCTCAAAATGCTACTTTCGATGACAACATCCACTTACCACAAAATTTATCTTACTCGCGAAAGGTACGACGTAGTGCTTTGAGATTTTATATTGGTAAATAACTAAAATATTTGTAGTAGCTCGGGAAGTCTTTAAAATGATTTCAAAATAAAATATTTATGAAGAGATTTTATGGAAATTATACGAGTCTAGACTTTGCTGTCATTACAGTAGTTTACTAACTTGTAAATGGACATACTGTCAAGACGTTCCAATGTAAAAATCGGACGGTAATTTAAAAATATGTAAGTTAGAAGTATTTTTAAATGTGTGGGGAATAGCAATAGTAGTGGAAACTTTTTCTGACACCAAGCATCCGGTCTGAAGGTTAGAATTACCGGTGTAATTACTAGCCCATTAGGATTAACACCTACGTCTTAGGTTGATAAACACGAGCAGACACTTAGTAGAACTGTTGATAGGTAAATCATGTGCCTGTTCTTCTACCTTTGACGGCCGAGTTCGATCCGAGGCTGTGAGTTCGATTCCCACATCTGGAAAATGTTTGTGTGATGAGCATGGATGTTTTCCAATGTCTGGGTGTTTATCTATATACTATAAGTATTTGTGTTTAATATATATAAAAATATTCATCAGTTATCGTAGTACCCATAACACAAGCTAATTACGAGTACGCTTACTTTGGGGCTATATATCGATGTGTGTAATTGTCCTATAATATTTAATTTAATTTAATATTTAACTATAAAGAAAAAACACTATGGATAGCATTAAGCAGCCCTGGTCAATTTCATTAAATTGACCAGTATAGATCTTCTTGACGAGTGAGCCCTGTAACAAGGTTCAAACATTACGCTAAGCCTTCCGCATTAAAGCATTTCGATGAGATATTCATATCTTCTATAAAAAGGGAGAAATGTAAATACGTGAAAATTATTATATTCTAGAAGCATTCATTCTTATTTTAATGTCATTATATAATCGTAATTATTTCTAAATGCAATGTTATTTTAGGTATCGAGTATAAGTGAAATTGAAATGAAAATTGTACCTGTTACTCAAAGTTAATTCGATCCAAGCTTTTTCTCATCAAAAGTTGGCTTGGAAAAGTTTGTTGGTTGGCTTTTACCGTAGTACCATTTTCGTTTATTGGTTTGAGGTCATGTTGGAGGTTGATTTGCTTTTATATTCCGAGTCGAGTGCGTTCAATCGCTGCTTGCTTTTCAATGAAATAGTGAAACTAAGATATATAAAGTAAACTTCGTGTATATTTAAAGTTGCGTAATTACAATTCAAAAAAGTTTAATGTGTAACCATGCACATGCTTTTTTTAACCCGCGTAACTTTCGTTCCCGTGAGAATTTTGGAATAAAATGTAGGCAATGTGCTATTCTGATATTTAAGCTATATTATCGTGAAGTTTCATCAAAATCCATTCAGTAGTTGTTGCGTGAAAGAGTCACGAATATATATACAAAGTTTGGCCTTTATAATACACCTAGCCCTTCATTTTTTTTTTATCGACTACAAGTTGGCCCTTGACTGCTATCACACCTGATGTTAAGTGATGATGCAATCTCAGATGGAAGCGGGCTAACTTTTTAGGAGTACGATGAAATCCACACTCCTATCGGTTTCTACACGACATCGTACAGGAACGCTAAGTCGCTTGGCGGTACGTCTTTGGCGGTAGGGTGGTAACTAGCCACGGCGAAAGCCTCTCACCAGCCAGACCAAGACAAATTAAGAAAAATCCCAATCTACCCCACCGAGAATCGAACCCAGGACCTCCGTCTAATGAATCCACCACGCATACCACTGCGCCACGGAGGTCGTCAGACTCGTCATTGAGTCAATATGGCGAATGATGATGACCTTTATTCACAAATTTATTTTTAGTTAAAAAGCACGTGCGTATCGTAGTTATCTTAGATTATTCAGTATTAGTAGTATAGTATTCATTACCCAGTAAGCGCTAAGCACATATTAAAATATCTGTAAAACATATGAAAACATTAAAAACAAATGTACCCGTAAAATTTTCTCTTTTAGGGAAATATTCAAAAAAAAAGAAAATATTTAAGTGGAAGCCGTTGAAATAGTACGTTGCAGTGAATGTGCAGATTGTGAATTTCCATTTTTAATGACGAAAATCGTATACGCAAACTGGGAATTTTTAATGCAGGTAGTTTTATACAATTCTGGGAACTTCTGTGGAGTTTATTATCATGTCTCTATACACCATAACCTATAGATAGAATTACGTCACAGTGTTATTCTTTAACGAGGATTCTATAACTCGATAGCGTTAGTTTGGAACTCTCTTTCTTTCTCTAATACAACTATAGGTAGAGACAAATTAGAAACTTACATTTCATAATATTAATTTGCAAGAGAAACCACGAATCATCCTTTTATTAGAAATACCAATTTGCAAAAACATATCGAAACATTTAGAAAAATAATAAATAGAAACAAAATCCTATTGAAATCTATTGAGAAAATCTTAAATCGACTTTACGTTGCTATCCAATATTTAAAAAATATCGCTTTATTTCTATGCCTTTTGTAGCGCGGTTCTATAAAAATAGGTCTATAGCAATTTGAAACTAGGCGAGCATCGTTTATGCAGCAATGGCAAAGCACTTCCGCTTTGTTTACAGTAACAGGCAAAGTGCAGGTAAACTTCAACCATTTACTATATTACTCGCTTGCAAGCCTTGTCGAGATATTAATTACTTTGGCAATTTACACTGTGTTAATGCCTAGTTATCGCGAATTCAACAGCGCTTCTGTAGACGTTTTAATATTTCAATTTGGTGTTTCGGAAAGTGCAATATTGTTGCTATGATAAAATAGACTGTTTTGTTGTATCTGGTGAAATGGCTCGATAGCCTGTGATAGCAAGACTGTGGCCATTTTTAAAAGTTGAAAGTTTGTCAGCCCACACTCCTAACGTTAAGTACGAAAGACTCCTAACGTCAACTAAGGAGTTTAAAGCATACCGGTTCTGGAAAGCAGTAGATCCATTTATAATACATAAATTATATGTTTATTTTTTACTCTTACGGAATTTGCAACCTTATTTGTTTTGTCAACCTAAGACATAAATTTCAACATGAGCGTAGCGGGGTACAGGCAGGTCATCTTCTTCTTCTCTTTTCTTCTGCTATGTGTCTGTATTTCACCGGCTCGTATACAACAAATCTGTTTGGTAGCACAAATAAGAATCAAAAAGAAATATTATAAAAATGTTTAACAAAAAATAGAACCGACTCAAAAAGTAAGAAATAACGTCGTCATTTAGTTGCTTTAATTTACTTAAGCATATCTATGAGTCGGTGCCAGCCAATATTTATTTCTTACTTTTTAGTGATTTATCGACACGTAACCTACTCGTACTATACTCTCATAGTATATTATACGGCACTAGTAGCCAAAAAGCTACCGATAGTTACACAAAAACCGAAATCGCTGCAAGTGTGCCTATAAAATTTAAAGAGTTCCTTCAATTTTCCCAGGATATCATCATCAGATCCTAACATGATGATAATGGGATCTTATTGTAAGTGTGCCCTTTCTAATAATAAAAGAATTATCAAAATCGGACAACTCTGTAAAAAGTTATGCGTGGTCATATATAAAAAAAATATACGTGTCGAATTAAGAACCTCCTCCGTTTTTTATCGTCGGTTAAAAATAGGTAATATTTTACATTAATTTCACAATCTCATGTTCAATGGAAAACAGATTTTATTAATAGCTAGAGAGCTTTTCATTTACTCCATTTGTTACAATTTCCCGCGGCCACTCATAAATCAGTATAATTAATCGGTAATTGCCACCAACACCACTTATGATAATGAAATATTCGTATTCGTTGAACGTTTATTTGATGGACGTGCTCTGCGTATCAAGAGTTTTTTTTTTTTTTTTTTTTTTTTTAACGCCTTTACGCATCCCCCCCGGAAACAGGGCGGTCATAACTGCGCGGTTTCCGGAGGGGTATGTGGGACTCCCCAGCTGAAAAGCTGAAATACCCACTAAAACCCAGCGATGTTCCATCGCATCGCCTGGTGACTGGGTCCCGGGAGCATCTTGAATCTTCCGCAACCCAGCCAGCGACGTCCACCGAGGTAGACCCTCAACTGGGGAATCGAAGGATTCCCTAAAATCCGTCTGGAGCGCACCAGAAACATGCGGTGCGCCCCCCGACCCGAGGATAAGTCTCAACAGGCAATAGGTTCCTCAAACCCACTGCCCGGAGCACCTCGATAAGGAGGCAGGTGACGATCGTGTGCGCGACGTCTGCGTCCCGCCCTTCGACAGCGGATTGGGTCCGCGGCTGCTTCCTCCCGCCGTCGTTCCGCCGCCTCCTTCAGCGTCATCACCTCCTCGCAAAAGGAGGCAACGGCATTCCAAGACCTTTCATTGCTCACCATGGCGTGCACGACGGTAGGCAACGAGAGGTCAGACCCCACCACGGCCACAAGTGCGGCGCGCTGAGTTGACCACTGGACGCACGAGTCCAATGTGTGCTGAGCCGTGTCCTCAGCGTGGCCGCACTCATGACACTCTTCAGTTGGCTCTCTCCTCGCAATCTTGCACAGATACCTCCCGAAGCAGCCATGCCCCGAGAGGATCTGCACAAGGTGGAAGGAAAGATCTCCGTGTTTTCGGTTCGTCCAGAGCTCGAGGACGGGCCGGATCGCCTCGATTGTGCGATGGCCGGCAGTAGGGGTATGTAGCCGATCCCGCCACAAAGCCACAAGATTAGCCTCCGCCGCTCGCCGCCACTGCCGATCTCTTTCTGGCACAGGGTGGTCGCCCCTAATTCGGGCATCCACCCTACGCCAGTACACACTTGACAGCAAGTCAGCATCCAAGTCCCAAGGGGGTATAGCCGCCATTACACAGGCTGCCTCACACGATATGGTGCGATACCCTCGTATCACTCTGACCGCCATGACCCTCTGCGGCCTTCGCAGTAGAGCCTGAGTTTGGGGGGTCAAAGTGTCCGACCAAATAGGAGCTCCGTAGAGCGCCATCGACCGCACCACGCCTGTGTACAGGCGGCGGCACCGCGAGTTTGGTCCACCCAGATTTGGCAGGAGCCGACTTAAAGCTCCTGCAGTTCCCACGAGCTTCGGGACAAGTTGCCGAAAGTGCTCTTCAAAGGACCATCGGCTGTCAAGGACGAGTCCGAGATACTTCATCGTACGCTTGACACCGATGGTGACTCCGCCCACCACCAATTCGGACCGGGCAGGAGGCGCTTTCCGAGGCCCGTGAAAACACAACGCCTCAGATTTGTGCAAGGCCACCTCCAAACCCAATGCTCGGATTCTGGCCACAACATGAGCCACAGCGGCTGTAGCCCTGCATCGTGCCTCTCGAAAAGTGCGACCACGAGCCGTCACGAGGGTATCGTCGGCGTAGCAAGTAATATCAACGCCTGAAAGAACGGCTCCGCGCAATACCCAGTCGTACCCGATGTTCCACAGGAGAGGCCCAAGGACTGAACCCTGTGGAACACCGCACGACATAGCCTTCACCGACCAGCCCCCGCTAGCTGGGTACACGATAAATCGCTCGGAGAGATAGGCCGCCACAATTCGTTGCAAGTATGGAGGAAAGGCGTGGTACCTCATCGCCTCCTTAACGCAATTCCAAGGCAAGGTATTAAAGGCGTTGGCGATATCAAGCGACACTGCCACCAATACCTCACCCAGGGATATAGCATTGTCCGCGAGGGCCCTCACCCGCACTATCGCGTCAATGGTGGACCTGCCCCTGCGGAAACCAAACTGGTTGTCACTGAGGTCCGGCCCTATTGCCTCCAGGTGGTGGATGAGGCGTGCAGCAATAATACGCTCAAAGAGCTTGCTCACCTCATCCAGCAGCACGATCGGTCGGTACGCCGACGGTTCATGAGCCGGGCGTCCGTCTTTGCGAATCAGAACCAGTCTCCCCTTCTTCCACACTCCTGGAAACTGACTCTGCTCGAGACAGGCACTGAACAAGGCCCGAACCCACGATTCGAGTGGCCTCATGGCTAGAGCCCAGGCACGGCCAGGGATACCATCAGGTCCTGGGGCAGTGTTTTTCCGGCGCATACGCAACACAGCTGCACTTAACTCTCCCTCAGTAACCTGGGGCACAACCGATTCTTGGTCTAGACTTACAAGAGAGGGCGCCATGCGCGGCACAATGCGTTCAGCCCTGTCAGGAAATAGGGCCGTGATCACAGATTCCAAGAAGAGAGGCTGGAGACTCTGCGTAAGGGGAGGGGCTTGAGGCCGGAGTTTCTTCCGTACCGCCTTGTAAGGCCTCCCGAATGGATCTGCATTCAAAGTCGCCAACATCTCGTCTTTGGCAAGATTTTTCGCCTCGCCAATAGCCACGCGCAGCGATATGACCGCATCTCTGTAAAGAGAGTAGAGCCGCTCCTCCTCGGCCGGAACCCGTCTCCTTCGTCTACGATAGCGGGTGTATCGTCGTCTCGCAGCTACGCAGGATCTACGCAGCTGCGTGAGCTCTACGGACCACCAATACACCGCGCGTTTCGAGGGAACAGAGTGCACTCTCGGCATGGCCCCGTCGCAGATATGTGACATGGCCACACCGAGACGCTTTACTTCTGTTTCTGCCTCGATCTGGTCGCCTTCTCGGGGAGCTGTGAACCATGCCTGGACAAGTGCAACCTCTTCCAGGAAGTCCCTATCCATGCGTGTCAGTGACCAGCGAGGACCGTCCCCTCGCATGTTTCGACTTGGCCCGCTCGAGATAGCTGGACTCGCGGAGATGTCAAACCTCACATATCGGTGGTCTGACAGCGTCTCCACGTTCTCAATAACCTCCCAACCTTGAACTCGGCGTGCCAGGACACCATCCGCGAATGTGACATCAACAATGGAACCACCCGTTCGCCGCACACAAGTGTTGACCGAACCTCGATTAAGGATAGTGAGTCCAGTTGCTGTCACCCATTCCTCTAGCTCTCTACCACGGGGATTTGTCCTCGGGCACCCCCAAGCCACAGATTTGGCATTGAGGTCTCCAGCAACAAGCACGCGACTGGAGCGACTTCTTCCTATCAGGATGCCAACCTCAGCGAGAAAGTGCTCGAAGTCAGCGAGATTCCGATTTGGCGAGAAGTACACTCCAACCACCATGATGTCATTGACACGAGCTGAGACGTACCCTTGACCACAAACTACGTCGACGAAGGCAGGGGAGCCCGCTGTGGACCGGGACGTCATGGCTACAACCCCGTCTCTATCTCCCACCCAGTCATCTCCACGAGGAATGTAATAGGGCTCAGCTACCACAGCTATGTGTATCGACCACTCCGCCATGCTCTGGAATAAAATGTCCTGAGCTCTGGCGCAGTGGTTGATATTAGCCTGAAGGAAATTTAGGTCCATAATTATTCTTCGGCCATTGGAACCTCCTCTGCCGCACACTGCTTTTCAGCTTGCTGGGATAGTGGCGGAGATTGTTCACTCCCTTGACTCTTCTTTCCTCGCCTCTTCCTATTTTTCTGTGGGGAAACACACCTCTTACTACCCACACGATGTTCCGCCGACAAGCCTGCTGCTGCACAGACTACGCAGTGTAACGCAGCAGTGCACCCGCGAGCCTTGTGATCTGGTTGACCGCAGCGAAAGCACAACCCACTGCGATCAATTCCCTCCTTGCATTGAGCGCCCATGTGTCCCGGTGCTAGGCATCTGTAGCAAATGAGAGGCCGGGCGTCCAGCAGCTTCACTTGGGCCGACACCCAACCCACGAGAAGTCTTCCTCCAAGTACAATTCTCTTAGCAGCTGGAATTGGACAGCGTACTAAAATTGCACCCAGCCCATCATAGCCGCATACAATTTCCCCAACCCGTACCTGTTCAGCGGGGCAGCCTCCTGCCGTACACACCGCTGCAATCACTTCAGTACTAGAAACGGAGTCATCCAGACCGGTAATCCGTAAATCAACAGACTTAACAGGTCTGGAGACCCGGACAACTTCGTCACTCAGTACCTCCCTTAGCTTCTTGGCTAGGGTGTCCGCCTTATCGGCACTGGAGGCCCCAGGGAACTCGAACAAACGGCCTCCGGTGGCCGCTTTCCGAAGTCGGACTCCCTTTGCGCCTAGATCAGCAACGTCGATTCTCTCCTTAGCAAACGCGATAACCTTGGCGTAAGTCGCGCCTTTTTCCTCCGCCCCTGGCTGCAACGTTAGAATCACCGCTGACGATCGAGGGGTGCGGAGTTTTCGGGCGCGACTTTCTGCATCACGTGGTTTCTTGGGACCCACTTTCGTCCAGCTCGTAGTCCATCTCTTTGAGCCTTGCCGCTCCGGAGGCTCCTGGCTTTTCTTAATACTCTTCTTCTTCTTTTTTTCCTGGCTTTTCTTCTTTTTATTTTTTATATTTTCATTTTTCCCCTCAGAAGACGGGGATAAAGAAATAGAAGGGCCCTCTGTTGCCTCATGTACTTGTGGCCTACTCGAAGTGGATCCAGCTGAGTGCTGAGACGGCGTTGCGGGCGCCTGTCTTGCTGACCTACCAGTCTCAGGTTGGAGCACATCCATCCCTTCTGTGGGTCTTGAGCCTCCCGCAGCGGACTTTGAAGCCGTAGCACCTGCGTATGTGGGGCCGGCTCTCCTTTTGTCAGAGGCCAGAGGCGGACGGAGGGTCCGCTCTGGTAGGAGTCTGCTCTCAAATGAAGCCAGGCGGGCATCTAACATACCTCCCACCTGGACCATAACTGCCCGACAGATATCTTCCAAGGAAGGTGCCACTGGAGTGGGCACAGGACATCTGCTCTTTTGAGGAGGTGGTGGCACAGGGGGCACCCCCTCAGTCAAGTCCGAGGGAGAAGGGTTGGAACCCTGTTTCCGCACCTTCTCTATATCTTCGCGTAATTGAGACAGCTCAGTCCGGAGACTGACCATCTCAGCCTGCATTCGAGCATTGTCAATCTGCAATTTTTGTGTCTCTTCTGAGATAGTGCGTGACCCGAGGATCTCCACTGCAGCCTTTATGGAAGCCGCAGCGTCTTTAAGATTTCGCACAAATGTCCCCTTCAAGTTTGAGGACTTAGTGGCTACCTTATTAATAAGGTCCAGGTCCTCCATTACCTGATTTTGAAGCTGGGCAGCGGTCTGTTCGTCAATGCGCTGTCCAGCCGAGGTCTCTACTTCTTGTCTTGCCTCCCGTCGGAAGTGGGCCACAGCAGTCTTTTTGAGCTGATCCTCCGCCTTTTTCTTAGCCTGGGCTTTTGCCTCAGCCTTCTTCTCTTGTTGCAAGGCCTCCCGGGCTTTACCTATGCCGACATAGCGGCCATGAGTAGGCGGTCGACCTCTACCCCTTAGGGGGATTGGTGTTCCTAGCCTCTCTTCATCGGTGGACATGCTGTCGTCACCTTCACTGAGACGAGGTCGTTTAGCTCCTGTTATGTTGAAAACTATCGAGGAGCCAGATCCTGATCTAGGCCGACTATCAATGGCCATAAGGCTGCAGTCGGATTCCAACGTCACCTCTTCAACACCTCGCATCTTCTTTTCCTCTTCTACTTCTCTTATATTTCCCCAAAATTTCCCCCCCAAACCTAATACTTCCTCTTCACGTCGATTGGCCCCCCCGTATACGCTGGGACCGATGCACCGGCTATCCGGCACACCAAGGGATTCCCCCTTGCGGGGACCCTCCCGGGTAGAATTATTTATCGCCGTGTTATCCATTATATTTTAATTACCCCAATGACCCCCCCATTGTGACGCCCTCGGGACTGGATTCCCACCAGCCACTCATCCTATCGGCGGGCGCCAGACCTTAGGATTGGGGTAATTTTTTATAGAGGTTTTCTTCCTCTCGGCTCAAAAGCCTCCCCCACCCCTCGTGTTGCCGACTGAACGCTCTCACAGTCAATTCTGATTAGCAGAGAAGTACCAGGAGCATCCAGACGGCAACCCTCAATGGCGGCGCGTGGAAGCACCCCACCCCGTGCCAGTTTTGGTTCGCGCCGGGTTTCCCCGGTACCCCCTATCCACCACCCGGGGACGCGCCCGATGGGGGACTAGCAACCCCACACGGGTGCGTATCAAGAGTGCTGTAAACATAGATCGCGGCAGATACGGCATCCAAGCAAACAATAAGCTGTTTTAAAGCATCGTGTTGTTATTGTAATTATTTAATTTTATTCATATTACTGTTGATTAAGAATTGAGGTTATTAAAACTCGAGTACATTTAATAAAATGAACGAAGTGAGTTTTTTGAAACGTGTTCATTGTAAAAGGCAAGACAGCTTCACTCTCAAAGACTAAAATCGCTGTAAGCGTACCTCCAAAGTTTGAAGAGTTCCTAACATGATGACAATGGGACCACCTTGGAAGTATGCCCGTTCTAATAAAAAAAGAATTATCAAAATCGGACAACACTGTAAAAAGTTATACATAAAAAAAAATATACGCGTCGAATTGTTTTTTTTTTCGTCGGTTAAAAATACCCTTGTAACTTCTGGACATAGTAAATCTATTAAGCAAAGGTTTTTTAATAATAAGGTTTAGGCTAATTGGAATATTAATCTACACGCAGAAAAGAAAGAAAAAAGGGCAGTGCCTTAAACAACATGCAGCTTGATAATAACATTAATTTTTTCCACTTAATCATATTACTTCAGACTAGCGGACGCTCGCGATTTCACTCGCACAATTACGTTTTCGTGAGATTATCGGGATAAAAACTAGCCTTTATACAGGATATAATCTATCTTCATTCCAACCATATGTTCTTAAACGTGAAACGTGAAAGAGTAACAAGCAAACATCCATACAAACAAACGTGCGTGTTTATAACATTTTGCCGTTGTATTTTCGCCGTATTAATTTATTTCTGTAATCTGCGGTATCAAAGTATATTTGATACTTACGCTGAATTTTGTTAGCTATTGTAAGAGACATAAATGACGGGATTCGTTAAAACGTTTTCCATTAATGGAGGACATTCCAGTACCGCATACATTTGCATAAATGTGACTTGATGATATGCATTAAAAGGAATGCGTAATGCGATCTATCCCAAATATACGCAATGCGTTGGAATGCAGGGTCGTCGCATTCAACATTCCACATTGTATACCTACCATAGAGTTGGTAGATAATAATGAAGACTACAAATCAAGTTAGATCAAATCATCACATGCATTGTCACAGTGCCAGGCCTACTAGGCCTACCATGCTTTTTAGAATGGGTTTTATTTTCATGAACAATTATATAAATGCATAGTGCCTAGTGGAGAGACCATACGACCACTGAAAGCGTGGAGAGACCCTTTTTCGTAACAATTCGTTTAGTAGCAAAGTTGAATTTCTGTGTGCAGAAAAAGCAAAACTTTTCTGGTCAGCACAGTTTTTCTGGTCATTTTGAATTTTATAATATTTACACGTTAAGCCGTCGGTCCCGGTCACCGTCATCAACATCTAATAGTGATTGTTAATAAATGAAACATTATCACCCTAAGCCTGCCAACCGCATTGGAGCAACTTGGTGGGTCTACGCTCCATATCCCCTCTCCTATAAGGAGGGAGGCCTGGCTCTGTAGTGGGCCGTTAATAGGCTGATAATGACGATGATGATATAAAATACTCGTTATGAGTTAATTGATTCAAACCACAAGTTTATTTACGTCGCTCACACTACCTCCAGTTTTAAGCACCGCAAAGTGCTTCTAAATTGTTTTCACTAGACCAAAATATATTTTTATATAAAACGAAACGTTTTAGGGTTTAAAGTATAGTTAAAAATATAATTATGTATAACACTCCTGTATATATAAGCAAAAAACAAAATACTCAGAAATATGTCCCTTATAGTAATTTTTTTCTAAAATTTGTAGTTGTCTTAAAAATCGAACTGTCGAAAACTATGATATAAAGTGGCTATCGATAGCGTGAAGCGTCTTGTAGTTTTGAAAAATGTTATTTGAGGCGACGCCACTAACCACTGAATTTATCGACGTCTCGCGTATCTCGGTGTAGAATTATCTGGTGCTATTGCCAACGAGATAGGAAACAGAACTGAAAGGTGCTAAATATACTCTATTGTTACCAATGAAATATAATTTTGAAATGTATCAAATGAAATTTTAAGTTTTACTTTGTTTGCAACTTAACAAGATTCGAATAACACAACCTACTAATAATAATAGGAGCGATTTTAAAGACTTCCGAAGAAAGTAACAGTTTATATTTTACGTCCACTTTTTATATTTTGTGTTGCTTCTGCTGCGTGAAAAATCTTTTATTATTACATATATTTCTCTTATAAATACTTAGGTATATATCTGTTTTGTATGTTAAATAGTGTATTAATTACATCCAGGACTCGGTTTAAACGTATTATATCCAGATCATATATCAAAACACCTAAGCACACGTGTACGTTCTATGAACTTAGATATCTATAAATAGACACGGGTCGACGAACCGTTTTGAGTCGAAACTATTACAAATATTTGCATGAAACTTTCTACTTAATAGCAATAGGTATACTGAATTTAAAGTACATATACATTATAATATATGAAACCAAACAATGGTTAAGTAGGCGCCAAGCCGGTTGGAAGCCAAACAGTTTTTGTGATAGACATGATCACTGAACAAATGAAAATTTTTAACAAAAAATAGAACCGACTTAAAACGCACTAAAAAGTAAAAAATAACTGTGTCATTTAGTTGCTTTAATTTACTTCAGCATATCTATGAAGTCGGTTCTATTTTTTGTTAAAAATTTTTATTTTTTACTTTTTAGTGATTAATCGGCACGTAACGTACTCGTACTATACTATCATAGTATATTATACGGCACTAGTAGCCAAAAAGCTACTGATACACAGACAAAAACCGAAATCGCCGTAAGCGTGCCTCCAAAATTTGAAGAGTTTCTTCAATTTCCCCAGGATATCATCATCCGATCCTAACATGATGACAATGGGACCACCTTGGTAGTATGCCCTTTCTAATAATAAAAGAATTATCATAATCGGACAACCTTGTTAAAAGTTATGCGTGGTCATACATATAAAAAAAAAATATATTCGTGTCGAATTGAGAACCTCCTCCGTTTTTTTTCGTCGGTTAAAAAGCACTTTAGCAGCGTAATAAATTGAATACGTCAATATTTTTGATATTATAAATCTGTAAACAGTAACTAGCGAGTGAACTGAATAGATAAAAAAGTAGCAGAAGTATGAAAAATAACTTTGACGTAATTTTATAAAAGATAGCGTACTTTTGTAATAGAAATTTTATAAAAAATAAATTCCTCCGAAATGGAGTTTGAGCAATGTTAAGACCATGAAGGGTCTAAACATTGCTCAAACTAAACATTGCATGAAGAAAAACATGCAAAAATATTACATAATTATAACCGTCATCAAAGAACAACTTAATATTTTTTGCAGAATATGTACACAAAATATTGAGCTCTGAGTTGGTGCAATTTTCATAATAGATATAATGCATAAAAAGTAAAACCAGCGAGTGAATTGAATAGCTAATAACGGTATGAAAAATAACTTAAGTAAGTTAAGTTTACGCTGGCATTGAACCAGGTTCATTAAAAGTTGACAGTAGAGTCTCATGCGGGTTTTTAAAGTGAACGAATAAAATACGTTCTCCCAAACTGGGGCCAAGCAATGCCTGATTCATACCCATGAGAAACTTGTGAAAATTTATTATATAATTAAAACCTTGCCATAACAGAGCAACTCAATATTTCTTACTGAATACATAAATGACATATTCAGCTATGAGTAGATATGTGGGATTTTCATAATATATGACAAGATGGAAAAGTTGAGTAAATAAAATATTGCTATGAATAGTAGTAAAACTAGCGAGTGAATTGAATGGCTAATAACAGCATGAAATATAACTTCAACATACGTAAGTTAATTTTGCGCTGGCATTGAACCGGGTTCATTAAAAGTTGACAGCAGGCTCGTGCGGACTTTTTAAATGTGTACGAGTGAATGAGATGATGTAGTGCTCTCCCGAACTGGAGCCTGAGCAATACCTAGACCTCGTTTTGTGAAATAAAACATCGTCAAAGAGAAACTTATGCAAAAACTTTACATAATTAAAGCCATGCCATTAAAGTGAGGCCTGTATTCATTAAAATAAATGCTATTCGCGAATGCCACCGGTAGGTAAGTCATTGTGCGTTGAGAGTCTGGGATAGTCAGACCTTCGCGATTTTATAAAAGCTGAAGTGTTTTTATAAAAGCTGAAACTATGCTCCTATCCAACCACTGTATGTGCGGTAGGTAACCACGGAAATTATGCAGTGGTGGTTTTGAATGATACCAGGTTTTAAGCGTCAACCATCCAAGTATAAACCCTTTTTTTTCCGGAATAATATAAAAGTCATATCCTTCACCAGTTATTTAGATTCGTGGCTTGGTGGAAAAACACTAATTAATATCATACATTAAGTGTATCTAGCAAAGAGTTACCACTAAGCTAACCTGTATGTCGACTGGAGACGTGATATCTCGAGATATGATAAAAATGCATTTTGGCTTAGACATTGAGGGTCTGACCTTTGAAATCTTCTTATTGATTTCTTTGGGGCTATATAGCGATGTGTGTAATTGCCCTATAATATTTTTTTATTGCTAATGTCTAGAGTCCGACCGAAACTGGTTTTCCGGCCGAAACCGAAACCGAAACCGAATATTCGGCCCCGGCTTCAGTTTCGGCCGAAACCGAATCCGAAACCGAAACACACTGGTTAAGTATAAAATTCCTTAAAATACTGAAATTTGATGCATTTTACACGTTATGCTGCATTAACTGACTAAGTTTTACATTAATGACTAAGTTTTGTTGCAACGGAGCTATCCGAACGGCGCACGACAATTCCCGAACAGGACTGCCAGCGTTTGCCATAGTATTGCCGCGAGAAACGAAGTTAGGCGAGCGTGCACGACTAATTCCGAAATCAGTTTCGGTTTCGGCAAAAGTTTCGGCAAATTTAGGCCGAAACCGAAACTGCCGCCGAAACTTGATTTTTGGCCGATACTCGGCCGAAACCGAAACCGAAACCGAACTTTCGGTCGGACACTACTAATGTCACCATGTATTGTAGCGCTGACTGTTGATTTTATTATCAGCATCATAAACAGCCGGTAGACGTCCACTGCCAGACATAGGCCTTTTTAGGGACTTCCAAACAAGACTGACTTTAAGCTTTTATAAAATAACGGAAGTCTAGCCTTCACAGGTTCTTAGTCCATTGTTGACATTGGACAAACTTTCACATTTCCTCTTTCAAAATGGGTTAAACACCGACTTTGTGCAATATATATTATATTTAATTTTAGTCCCGTTTTGTAAAGGACACGTTTTTCATTATAATATAAATCATATCGTAAAATGACTTTTGAAATAGATTTAGAGAGCAAACATGAAGAGGCATAAAGGTATATTTAAAATGTACGAATTCGTTTTTAACCGACAAAAAAAATCGAAGGAGGTTCTCAATTCGACACGTATATTTTTTTTTTATGTATGACCACGCATAACTTTTTACAGAGTTGTCTTATTTTGATAATTCTTTCTTTATTACAAAGGGCATACTTTCAAAGTGGTCCCATTGTCATCATGTTAGGATCTAATGATGATATCCTGGGAAAATTTAAGGAACTCTTCAAATTTTATAGGCACACTTGCAGCGATTGCGGTTTTAGTGTAAGTATCGTTAGCTTTTTGGCTACAAGTGTCGTATAATATACTATGACAGTATAGTACGAGTACGTCACTTGGCGATAAATCACTAAAAAGTAAGAAATAAAAATTTTAACAAAGAATAGAACCGACTCAAAACGCACTAAAAAGTAGAGAAGAAGAAGTAAAAAATAACTGTGTCATTTATTTGCTTTAATTTACTTAAGCATATCTAGGAGTCGGTGCCAGCCAAGGTTTTTACTTTAAGAACATTACCTAAAACCCACAAACTGCTCTACAACGTTAAATAAATGTTCCTTAAATTTGCTGGCACCGACTTCCTAGATATGCTTAAATAATTAAAGCAACTATATGACACAGTTATTTTTTACTTTTCAGTGCGTTTTGAGTCGGTTCTATTTCCTGTTAATTTTTTTTTATCATAGATACACACGTCACAAAAATAGTAGACGTAAACCAAATTGTCTGCTAAAATAAGACTGCCATTGTTAGCAAAATTTGTTGTAATTTTAAGAAAGCCTTATCATATTATATAAAGTATCTCCGACGAGCTCTGTCACAACAATGTTCTATTACTACTTCAGTCTTTCCCGAAAAGTAATCGTAAATACAGTGTTTAAATTGGGAGGGCGGGATTCGAACTTATAACTCTTGTTGTTGAGTCTGACTCTTTAACCTGGGTGCTATTTATCGTCATTAATTCATTCATCAATATATCTAAACAAATTGGAGCATAATATTTAGAATTATTTTATTAATTTGTGTGCCCGAAATATATTATTTCCGTCTACTAATTATAAAAGACTACTTGTAGATATGTAGACAATATAAACAAATAAATATTATAGGACAATTACACACATCGCTATATAGCCCCAAAATAAACGTAAGCAGCTCGTGTTATGGGTACTATGATAACTGATGAATACTTTTATATATATTATACATAAATACTTATAATATATAGATAAACACCCAGATACTGGAAAACATCCATGCACATCACACAAACGTTTTCCAGATGTGGGAATCGAACCCACAGCCTAAGACGCAGAAGCAGGGTCACTACCCACAGCGCCACCCGGCCATCTAAATTATTAAAAAGATAGAATATTAATTCTTCAAAACAAAGTTAGACGATATTTTTGTGGCGTAGATAACAAGGGCTTACCTACATCCGGCGGAAACTCAAATAAATTAGGTTATCCTTTTTAGAACAAGAGAAGAGCTCGTTAAAATGAAAGTTTCCTCAAAAACATTCTAACACAATGGGCGAATGAGATTATGATACAAGAAATAATTAGGTACTGTAACAATAAGTACAATAGGTGTAAATGTAAAAAAAGTAAAATGGTCGATCTGTATGTGACTGTATCACAAGGTTTAAGTAGAAAATTTAATTATTTACAATTTATTAAGAATAGTTTCTCGTCATAATTTTTGTCAGCGGATTGACATCAACTGATAGAAGTAGGACACTTGTAAAGACATCCAAACACTTCGGTCTTGAGTCACTTGCATCCAGAAGTTGAAGATTATGGAGACACTTCAGGCTATAAGAATACCATCGTTAATGAACGCATGCAGCAGGGCGAAGAAAAAAGCTTCTGTCCCCCGACAGGATATTTTTTTAAATTATTTACTGCTTGAAGTATAATCCACACAACTTACTTACCAACTCCGATTTGCTACTGAGAATTTCTTATAAGATTCATCATTATCATCATTATCAGCCTATTAAAGGCCCACTACAGGGCCAGGCCTCTCTCCTTTATAGGAGAGGGGAAATGGAGCGTACACCCACCACGCTGCTCCAATGCGGGTTAACGGGCTTAGGGTGATAATATTTCATTTATTAACGATCACTATCAGATGTTGATGATAGTGACCGGGATCGACAGCTTAACGTGCTCTCCGAGGCACGGGGGTGTAACACTACTAACTTCCGGACTCCGGGCTTGGAATGTACTGAGGCCCAGGATTCGAACCCAGGACCTCGTGATCGAAGCCATATAGGTTAACCACTAGACCATCGAGGTAGGCCTTATGAGATTAACTCGTCGTAACTAATTTCACAGCTTCACCAAGGACTTGAACCCAAGACTATCTAAAGATAACCGCTAAAATACGAGGAAGTCAAAAGTTTAATGGTAAGAAATATTCATTTTGCAAAAAAAATACAGTGAACTTTTAATTCATAACAGTATTTTAAATTACAATAATTAGCAAAATAAACGATGGTCGATTAAAATGTTGTGGAAAGTGCTAAGCAAGACTTCACATTATTTTTTTTAATTAGACGCTCGTGTTATGCTTTTGAAATTATCTTACACGTACACAATTTGAAACTTTGTTTCAGTTTATATGGTAAATACCTGAAACAATACGGAGCTAAAATTTTAAATGGATTACTGAGAGTTGCTAAAGTACCAACAACTTAGGAAAGACCAGCACATGTTTTACTAGCAAGATTATAGCTACAAATCTCATCCATAAGCCTTTTCTGTATCTACGTTGCTAAAACACCAAGTCAAATAAATTTATTTTAATTAGGCATTTTATACAAACACTTTTGAAAGTAGTAGTTATTCTACCGCCGGTTGGGAAAGTCAATCGAAAATTAACGAGTATTTAAACGTGTGTGAGAATTAAATTATTCAACGTGTGAATACCTTTTTGAATACCGATGATTAATGTTCACAAGACACGTGCAAAATAGAAGTAACAACGTAACCTACATTACAGAAGCAATTTAACAAAAAAAAACGTCCAAAACGAGTTAGGACTCGAGATGACAGTTTCAATGGACATGGGTCGACGTTTTAAGGACAATACACATTGTACATCCATAAAAAGCTTTATACGGCTCTTACTCGCTTCACATTAGACCCGTTAACTAATAAAGATAATTCGAACTGCCCGAAAAGGCCCGGTTAAACCCACATGCATTGTTACCTAATTAGCATTTATTAATACGGCACATTGTGTACAATTGTCCGTGGTATCTGTTACTGTGCAAATGCTAATGGCGTATTACGAATTTTCACCTTCCACACAATTGTTTTTACCACATTTAAAGTGTTATACTTTACTTTTATTTATCATTATCATCATTAGCTTATTGACGGTCCACTACAAGACCAATTCTCCCTCCATATAGGAGAGGGGATATGCAGCTTAAACTCACTACGTTGCTTCAATGTAGATAATGTTTGAATATTATTTAACAATAACTATCAGATGTTGATGATAGTGACCGGAAACTAAGACACGGCATAATACAACCCCGTGAGTGGCACGGGGGTGGTTTACCATAAACTTCCCGATTCCTTCTTCAACTCCTTCTAGGCAAGCGTGATTTAAAACTGCTTAACAATCATGAATGCTGTGATTTAGTTTTTTTCACGTCATAAACATAAAAAAGTGTGCAATTTTTGCAACGCGTAAGAATTTCTAACTTTTGCAGTCGATATTAGAATGGATGCACATTTAAGGTACGAGCATATTATGTCAGGGTAGAAACGCAAGTGCCTAGCAAATATTTCGCTGTGCAAAAGATTTTGTACGATACAAAAACATGAAAATTTCGTGGCCAAAACGTAATATCAAATATTTGCCGGAAGTCCTAAGTTACTAAATGTGATCTGCCAGACCACACCTTTTTTTTTTTTTTTTTTTTTTTTTTTCGTGGGGAAATCCTCATGGATACCCTCTCGGCCAAGTTGGGGGAGCGAGAGGGTTATGTCGGACTCTTACCGACTAAAACCCCACGGTGTTCCTACACGCCGCCTGATAAACTGAGCTACGGGAACGAATGCACTCTACCGTAATACAGTCAGCGATGCCCGATGTAGCTGGCTCGTCACTGTTTTATATAATGCCTTAAAGGCGCACTGGAAACACTATGTGCGCCTTCCAGCTCGAGGACGTATCTCCTATAGGCGATAGATTCCCCGTATCTATCGCCCGGAGCACCTTGTCAAGGAGGCAGGCGGCGGTCTTCGGCGAGTCGCCTGCGCCCAGCTCTTCTGCGGCGGATCGGATCACAATGTACGTCGGTCTCTCTTATTCGCTCCGCTGCCTCTTTTTGAGTCATTACAGTTGTGCAGAATGAAACAACTGCTTCCCAAGCCCTCTCGCTATTTAACATAGCTCTGACTACTGTCGATAGAGTCAGATCTCGACCCACTGCTGCTCTGAGTATCTCTCGTGGCTCATTCCAACTAGCGCATTCGGCCAGAGTATGTTCTGCTGTGTCTGAAGTGCCACCGCACTCATGGCATGCCTCAGTCAGTTCTCTTCCTGCCACCCTCCACAGATATCTTCCGAAGCAACCATGCCCCGTAAGTATCTGCGTAAGGTGGAAGGTGACAGTCCCATGCCTTCTATGAACCCATTGCTGGAGCATGGGCCGAACCGCTTCTATGGTGCGAAAACCTGCACTAGGTAACTCAAGCCTCTCCCGCCATTGGCGGAGGAGTTCGGCTTGGGCTAAGCGTCGCCACGCAGCGATCCTGTCCAAGGAAGGGTATTCCCCTTGTAAACGGGCATCCACCCTTCGCTGGTGCATGGATGCCATTACCTCCGCGTCTAGGTCCCAAGGAGGAGTGCCGGCTAAGACGCAAGCTACCTCGCAAGAGATAGTACGGTACGCCCTTACTACTCTGGCTGCCATGACGCGCTGCGGTCTTCGCAGCAGCATCCGATTACGGGCGGTCAGAGAGTATACCCAAATAGGTGCTCCATATAAGGCCATCGATCGTACCACTCCGGTGTAAAGGCGGCGACAACCCGTATTAGGCCCCCCGATGTTAGGAAGAAGTCTGCTCAGCGCCCCAGCGGCACCCATCAACTTTGAAGCTAAATTTTTAAAATGTTCCTCGAATTTCCAACGGCTATCAAGGACGAGACCCAAGTATTTCATAGTAGACTTGATAGCTATGGAAACTCCTCCAACTACGAGATCTGAACCAACTGGTGGTGCTCTTCTTGGCCCATGAAAGCACAAGGCCTCAGATTTATTAAGGGCCACCTCCAATCCCAGACGCCTGATCCGAGCTACAACCTGAGCTACAGCAGCGGTCGCCAACACTTGTGCCTCTCTAAATGTGGTGCCACGAGCAGTAACAAGAGTATCATCTGCGTAACATATTACGTGAACACCCTGCAAATTGGTACCTCGTAACACCCAGTCATATCCGATGTTCCACAGAAGCGGTCCGAGAATCGATCCCTGTGGAACACCGCACGACATCTCCCTGCGCCTTGATTCATGAGTAGTCGGGTAACACACTGCTCTATCAGATAGGTAGGCGTCTACAATACGCCGTAAGTAACCTGGCATCGCATGGAACCTTAGCGCTTCTCTGATACAACTCCACGGTAAGGTGTTAAAAGCATTGGCGATGTCAAGAGACACAGCCAAGATTACGCCTCCTTCAGAAACTGCGTTTTCAGCCAGTTCTCTCACCCGAGCGATGGCGTCGATGGTGGACCTGCCCCGACGAAATCCAAACTGGTTCACGCTAAGGTCCGGCCCCACTTCTTCTAAATGCCTGACAAGGCGAGCTGCAATCACACGCTCGAAAAGCTTGCTCACCTCGTTTAACAAGACTATCGGTCTATACGCTGACGGCGAGTCAACGGGGCGTCCTTCTTTTCGTAATAAGACCAATTTTCCCGTCTATCAGGTGCACGGAAACTGGCTCTGTTCCAGACATGCGCTAAAGAGCGCTCTTACGAAAGGCGCCAAGGGACCTAAAGCGTGGACCCATGCCTTGCCGGGTATACCATCTGGACCTGGGGCAGTATTTTTTGCTCGAAGCCGGCGCACTGCTGCTTCTAGCTCGCCTTCAGTGACCGCCGGAGCAGATGTGTTGTCTTCATTTGTGGATAATGCCATTTGCGGTGGTTCTATATCAGCTCTGTTTGGGAACAATGTTTCCACTACAGTGTCCAGCTGTTGAGGACAAAGACTTACAGTCAATGGAGGCGCCCTAGGGCGGAGCTTGCGTCTTACCATTTTGTAGGGCCTACCCCATGGGTCCGAGTTGAGGCCTTCCAGCATTTCCTTCTTCGACAGCTCTTTAGCTGTTTGAATAGCTGCATGAAGCGATTTAATATCCTCCCGGTATAGTGCGTAGAGTCGTTCTTCCTCTATTCGATCCCGGGTTCGTCTTCGTCGATACCGAGTATACCTACGTCTGGCAGCTACGCAGGACCTGCGTATCTGCGCTATCTCCTGTGACCACCAGTACACAGCATTTCTCGGCGGAAGAGAGCCAACCCGTGGCATGGCCGCGTTGCAAACTTGCAACATTGCGAGACTAATCCGCTCAGCTTCCTCTTCTACTGAACGTAGGTTTCCGGGTGTCAACTGCCAAGCCTGTACTATTGCTGCTTCTAGTAAGACGTCACGGTCAAGACGTTTAATTGACCACCGAGGGCCATCTCTCGGTAGAGCACGATTCAGACTTCTAATTGAGGTCTGGAGGGAGGAGATCTCAAATCTTATGTAACGATGATCTGAAAGTGTTTCCTCGTCTTCCAGAACCTTCCATTCCCGGACATACTGCGCCAGATAAGTGTTGGCAAACGAAACGTCCACAATGGAGCCGCCTTGTTGTCTTACGCATGTATGTGCCGTTCCTCGATTAAGTACCTCCAGGCCTAACAATATCGCCCATTCTTCGAGCACTTCACCACGCGCATCAGTCGCCGGAGATCCCCATGCCAATGATTTAGCATTAAAATCTCCGGCGACGAGCAAACGTGCCGAACGATTACTACGAATTGTTGCTGCGACCTCAAGTAGAAACTGTTCGAACTCGGCCAGGGTCCGATTAGGCGAAAAGTATGCCCCAACCACTAAAACGTCTCCCACAAGTGCCGAAACATATCCTCGGCCTTTTACTACTCTCTCAAATGGCGCAGAGCCTGCAGCGGGCCGGGTAATAATGGCAACTAAGCCATCCCGATCGCCCACCCAATCATCGCCCGAAGGGACGAAATACGGCTCAGCAACTACCGCCACATGTATCGACCACTCCGCCATACTCTGGAACAAAAGATCTTGAGCTCTGGCGCAGTGGTTGATATTCGCCTGGAGAAATTTGAGAGCCATATGATTATCCAACTGACATCGTTATTTCTCCGGCCCGATCTTCAGCGCTTGCCGACGGGCGAGAAGACTGCGAGGAGACCCGGGGGCCATCGTCAGCCTTTCTTCTGCTCTTTTTATTTGCTCCACAATGCTGATTGCACGTGTTGCTGCCCCAACGATGATCAGCGGGTTTACCAGCATCGGCACACACGTTGCAATGCGGTGCGGCAGTACACCCTCTTGCCTTGTGGCCGGTTTGACCGCAGCAGTAGCAAGTGTCGCTATGGTCAACCATTGTGGAGCATTGTGCCTTAACGTGTCCTATTTCTAGACATCGGTAGCACCGCTGAGGCCGCTCTTTTAATATTTTTACTTGGGCCGAAACCCATCCCACTAAGAGCCTACCGCCCTCCGCCACCTTCTTTGCGGCTGCAACTGGACAGCGCAGCCACAATGTGCCTAATCCCGAAAAGCCTCTTTTCACTTCACCAGTTTTTATATGTTCAGCTGGACAGCCACCTTGTTGTGCAATAGCAGCTATCACATCTGAACTAGTCACCGAGTCATCTAGGCCTGAAATGCGCATATCAATGCATTTTATCGGCCTAGTAACTCGGATGATCTCCTCGCTCATAATTTCTCTCAGCTTATTTGCTAAAGAATCCGCAATCTGAGCATTTGAGGCTCCAGGAAGCTCTAGAATGCGTCCTCCCGTAGCTGCTTTCTTAAAACGCAAAGCAGTAATGCCGAGGTCTGAAAGAGAAATCCTTTTCTTTGCCTCGGCTAGGACCGCAGCGTAAGTAGCCCCTTGTTCCTCTGCTGCTGGCTGTAGAGTGATAACCACAGCTGCTGAGCGAGGAGGGCGGATCTTGCGAGCCCGTTTTGCTGGCTGCGTCTGTTGATTGGACTGCGTCTGTGGTCTAGCTTGTGCCTGCACTGACGGTGCATCTTTTTGCGATTTACTCGTTTTAGTTTTCCCTTTCTTTTTGCGTCCGTTAACCTTTTTCCACTGTCCCTCCTCAGGTGCCGAAGGTTTAGACGAACGCGCATCCGTATCTGTAGGCTGATTACGGCCCGCAGCTTCTGCTTGCTCAGTCATTGCGTTGACTGTTGCAGAAGATTGCGCTTTCGATTTATTTTTGTCCGCTGCTAACGGGGGCCGAACACGTTTCTCCGGCAGGAGTCTATCTTCTAAAGAGGCCAGGCGGGCATTCAGCATTTCTCCAACCTGAACCATTACAGTACGACAAATGTCCTCCGTCGTATTCTGCACCGCATTGGGCGTACTTCGTCGAGCTTTCTCCTTTGGGCGAGGAGGCTGCGGTACAGAATGTTGCTCCTCTTTCGTATCCATTGTAGAAGGAACGGGATGTTGTCTCCGCATCTTCTCTAGATCTTCCCTTAATTGGGCTAGCTCTGTACGTAAATTGCCCATTTCGTCTTGCAGGCGGGCATTGTCCGCCTGCAGTTGCTTTGTCTCTTCCGAAATAGTGCGCGAACTGAGTACCTCTACAGACTCTTTAATGGAGGCAGCGGCTTCTCTCAAGTCGCGCACAAACGTACCTTTTAGGTTAGAGGACGTTTTGGCAATCCTCTCAATCATTGCCACATCTTCCAATACTTGGTTTTTTATTTGTGCTGCCGGTCGGTTTTTAGGTAGCACACCGTCCTCAGACATGGCCGTTCTCTGTTGGTCGCGCCTAAAATTAGCTACGACTGATGCCCTTAAAAGCACTTCTTCCGCATTTTTCTTTGATTGAGATCTTTTCTCTTTAAGGGCTTCTTTACTCTTCATCCAGCCGTAACTAAGTAAAGTGGGCTGGCGACCTCTCCTCGTAGCAGGCGTAGGTGTTCCTGGCCTTTCATCGTCAGATGACGCCGGCCCGTCACCATCCTGAAGTCGGGGTCTTTTAACACTCTGCCAGAAGCGGCTAGAGTGAGACACAGCTGAAGAATCAGAACCCGATCTGGGCCTGTTTACTTCTATCATTCTAAGGCTGCAGTCAGACTCTACCACCATCTCAGCGTTATCTTTCTCTTGTTCTTTATCTTTCTCTATCACTCTTGTTTCTAATGTATTTAATCCTAACTCCATCTCAACTATAGTATCTCCCCCATGCACATTTCCAGCTTTTTCCTCCCCCTCAATCTTCTCCTCTCCGTTGCGATAGGTGGCCCCCCCGTATACGATAGGGCCGATGCACCGGCTGTCCGATACACCAAGGGATTCCCCGCGCTCGGGACCCTCCCGGGTAGATTTTTTGCCTGATCGCGTTAACATTTTTATTTTGGTTTTTATTTTTGTCGCCCTCGTGACTGATTTCCCATCAGCCATTCATCCCATCGGCAGGCGACGAACCTTGGGATTGGGGTAATTTTTTATAGAGGTTGTCTTCCTCGCGGCCTCACGCTCCGTGCGCAAGGCCCCCGGTTCCGCTCAATGTGGATTACGGGTTGCCCGACGGTGGCCGAAGCCAGTGCTCACCAGTCCGAAGACCAGTGAACCCGCCGCGCGGGGCGTTACCGCCCAGATGTGTGATTTTTTTGCGAGGTTTTCTTCCTCACGACCCGAAAGCCTCCAGAACCCAATGTGACACTGGGTTTCCCCCTTACGTTACCATTTCAATGCTCACACAGTCCACTCTGATAAGCAGAGAAGTACCAGGAATATGCAAACGGCGACCGTCAGTAGCGGCGCACAGCAACGCCCCACCCCGTGCTAGTTTTGGTTCACGTCGGGTTTCTCCGATACCTACCATTTCTGGAAGGCGTTCCCCTATCCACCACCCGGGGACGCGCCCGATGGGGGACTAGCAACCCCACACGGGTGCCAGACCACACCTAAGTCAATTTAAATTAGCTAACTATTCTAGTATTGATTTTATGATGATTTGAAAATACACAAGATAAGTAGAATTTACTATCATCAATTAAAGACAGTAGGTACGCAATGAACAATAATAATTAAATTTTAAAATTTACAATTATATTATATTACAGATAATAAATAAAATTTATCCTGTAGCTATGTCTATCTCACATGTCAAAATCTGTCAAACTGCGTAATGAGTCAGATCCTGAGCGGCAGCCGGCTCAAGTTTTAGTTCCCAACATTTCATCCACGCCTGGGACTTGAATCGATAAGCTATAAATTTTAAAGCATACTAAAATGTGACATGTACTCGCACATGACTAAATATCTACCTACATTCTCTTTTAGCAGCCGGACACGTGCCTATTCAACCATTATTCAAACTCAATCACTTAATAACACAATGAAATCACCTTATGATAATACATTCTAAATTAATCACCATTTCATTATATAATATTCATTATTCATAAGATGGTAATGATCATAATCGGGTCAGGTGGTTTAACTTGGTGGCAAGACAAAGCGAATCGGCGTGGTATTAGGGTCAGCATTGCGTCTCACGAACGTTTGATGTACACTGTCACAATTAGGTCATACTCCGTTAATCCCGGGGATAAGGCGCCATAGTGCCAAATTCCTGATTTATAAGGAGAGTCAGCGAAAAAAATAGGACATGTTATATGTCGTGGATGATGTAGGATGGTGCAATTACTAGTACTACAGTTGCAAACTATGTTACTACGAGTATCTGCTATAACATGGTTTTGCGACTGTTGGCGCTATCCGAAGTTTGGTAATTGAACGTGATAATTAAGATACGGCATTCTAAGATAAGATCTAATAGTAAAAGTAATGTTACACATCAAAACAAGATTCTTTAAGTTCCCTACTTTGATGTCAATTAAAATTAGGCTTTTATTTAATAAATATTTCCTTAAAAAGATAAATTACAGTTTCATCTTCAAAGACTTTTGTATACATGAAATGTTTTTCTTACTCTAATAATAAAATTAATAACGTTTGACGTAGAGTGGAGAAAAATCCGACTCGCTTTTGAAAAATGATACTACCAATATCCAAGTGAGTTTACTGTAGAAAATAACGATGTCTATATAGCACGGAACCTATCATTAATATTATTTTTGTAGAAGTTATATTTCTAGTACGTCATTTTTCATGTGTAAGGTCCATTGCGCACTATCGATTTATCGACGGTGACACGCCAGTCATTTTGTATAACTTCACCTATATTTTAAGTAAGTACATGCGCTACAGATATTTTTCAGTTCTATTATATCGTTAACTCTATTGTAATCCCCACAAATTTTTCGCAAGAAAATCTTAGTTTGATTTTCAACTATGTGTTTTAGAAGGGTTGCTATTTATTTTGAAACACATTAGGTTACTGATAATTGGAGATTTGATGTAGTAGTATATTATGCAAAGAAAAATTATAAAATTGCTTTAAACCTGGACGGTTAGAGTACTGGTCATAAATACCTGTTATCTCCTAAAGCTACCATGTTCCAAACGCCATTGCTTTGGTAATAATATGATCTAACAAACAGCTTTAATAAAATGGCGAAAGGTTCGACCATTATAAGCTTTTAGTCGACTATACTCTATAGTTAATTATACATAATCGTTGTTATAAGGCTAGATTTATACTAGCCTAATAACAACAACCGAGGAAACTATTTGATCTCTTCACGATATTAACAGATCGGAAACACGCCGGAAGCAACAATCCACCCAACTCAGCAAGTATGGTAAATTGTTCAAAGTTCACCTCCACAAAGCGGCAACGCTCCACCTTTTATAGTATAAATCCCTGGTATAATGCCGCCCGGTGACAGCTGCAGTCAGCGCTGTAGCATCTAGTTTATAGTTTCATATATATCAACCAACAAAAAGCATTCTGCTTCCTTATTGTGTGGTTTATTTCTTCACTTTGTTTCGCAATTGAATTTTCTTTTAGCTACTTATATAGTAGCTAATTGAGCAGCTTTTGTCCACAGCTTTGCCCGCGATAATATTGTCAAACAATTTTATGCCACATAATTGTATATATAAGTATTCATAACACTAAGACAAAATAGATTTATTCTGGAAAAAAAGGCTATTAAGGTAAAGGTAACTACAATAACAAGACCTAGAATTAATCTAAACTAAACGAAACAACAGAGATAAACATTACGTATTTCTATTATTATTAGTTACTATTTCTCTGTGTTCGTTTACTGTGTGCCATGTAAAAAAGTCCTAGAAAAAAGTCCTTAAAGACTACTTTCTGAAATATAATCAGAATTATTCATGTATTGAAACTTGCGCGATAAAAAGCTTTTGCATAATTAAAGTACTCTTAGAGCGCAAATATTGTAACAAGGAAAACTAAAGCAAAAACATGTAAGTAGTGGTAGGTGCTTATATATTTTATTCATGTATTGAAATTAAAAGTTGATAATTATTTTGAGTAAACTACGACTTCTAAGAGGGTAACTGCTGCACTTGAGCAAAGTTAGCCGATGGACGTAAAACCTCATGCTGGTGCTTATAGAATGACCTCATTCAGCTAAGGTGACACCAGAAGCTTAACAATCCTTCCGTGTCGTTGATCACCTTATAGTGTTATTCGGGAGCCAATTTAGACTTATTTTTTTCTTTTTTATTCATTACAAGCTAGGCCATAACTGCTCAATAGTATCATCACATAATGGTAAGTGATGATGCCGAAACATGGAAAGGGGCATGTTTGGAGTAAAATTAACTCCACCCCACTTTTTGGTTTCTACACTACGTCAATTCGGTAGGTCTTTGCTAGCAGGACTGAAAACTCTCACCAGCCAAGCCTGTAATTATGAACATTCAATTAGCCCAGTAATCGAACCTAGGGCGTCCGTCTTATAAATTCAACGACTCAAAACGACTGTATGTAGACACTTTGTTATGATACTCCGTTCTATCTAAGAATATAAGGTATATCTGTGTCTCGTTTTCCTCTATGCTATAATAGTACTACATATATTATTCAAATTTAGTTACACATGACAGTTCTAGTAAACATTTAGGAGTATCACTTTGTTGCCAAAGCGTTTTGGCTTTGCGAATGCATACTGTTCTACAAACAAAGTAGGATTAAAAAACTTTTCAAATCTATTTCAGAAAACATTTTACAGTTTAACTTCACTAGCGTTTAGTCTTCGGTTCGGTATAGGAAATAACAAGTTATTTAGCTAACTTAGAGATTGAACAGAGAGACAGGAGTCTTTTGTTTTAACCCGGTTTTCTTTTCGTGTTTATAGCAACCCTGGAGTTTTTCGGACACACTGCAAGGAAACTTGGAGATAATCTTGAAAAACTAATAGTTACTGGCAAAATGAAAGGAAATGGCCGCATCGCCGCAGTCCTATGTGGTCTTTTTTTTATCGACTACAAGTTGGCCTTTGACTGCAATCACACCTGATGTTAAGGGATGATGCAGTCTAAGATGGAAACGGGCTAACTTGTCCGGAGTGGGACGAAAATCCACACCCCTTCGGTGCTACACGACATCGTACCGGAACGCTAAATCGCTTGGCGATACGTCTTTGTCGGTAGGGTGGTAACTAGCCACGGCGAAAGCCTCCCACCAGCCAAGTCTGATCAGATCCTCCCTTATTCGACTTTGCGATGCTGTCCAGATAGCAGAAGATAGAGCAAAGTGGCGTCACATATCGAATATGATCAAAGATGGAGGTGGTCACGTAATAAGGAAATCAACTTGAATACGAGGCGGTGTTTAAATGAATATAATGATACACGCCATTGTCAAAAATGTTGCGAGACATACACAAGGTCTTTATAACCTAAATAAATACTTTTAAATTAAATTGAGATTTTCTTAATTAATTTGGTCTGGAAGAAACCTTCAGCCGTGGCTAGTTACCGCGATTTAGCGTCCCGATGTCGTGTAGAAACCGAAAGTGGTGTTGGACTGTATTCTACTCCTAACAAGTTACCTGCTTCCCACATAAATTACCATCAGGTATGATTAGAGTCAAGAGCTAACTTGTAATTATTAGAAAATAAAAATATTTAATTTAGACAATGTTAACGTTAAGTAAGTCTCGCAATTTACACAAACAAGCTGCTTCCTAGTAATGGGCCGTAAGATAAAAATCACGTTAAGGTAAAAGTTATTTTATTTCTGAAGTAGTAATAAAGATTATCATCGGCGATATCTTAAGAGCTGTAGGTATTAGAAAATTTTATATCAGTTCAGTTAATAGCAAAGGGACGATCGTAAAATAAAGATGGCGACCTAGACCCAGAATATAAGGATAATTTTAAACTTATTCGTTAGCTAACGACTGAATACTCAAATATAAATCAAATTTGAGTGCGTCTTGAATGAACTTCTTTTCATAGATTTCTATTGCAAAATGTCAAAGTAAGTCCATTCAAGACGTACTTAAATTTAATTTTGGTTTGTGTATTTGGGAGTTCGTAACTTTAATAAATAATATTTTTTTAAATACAGAACCGTTTATCCCCGGATAATAAAAAACGGATATTTAATTTAGACGTAACCGTTTTTTGAAAAGAGTACCGTGCAATCCGACTTACAGTTCCAAACGATACTTTTCTTCGGATATGTGCTAAACAAAGACAGGTATAGTCCGCGTAATGTATGGCGTCACAACTTTGCCTAGTGTTAGAGTGAGATAGACTATGTTGACGACAATTAATATTGAACCGTTAATCTCTAAACTGTGGTTCAAGCATAAGCTCGAAAACCTAAATAATTGAAATTTTTGGGCTGTCTTTATTTTGTGAAGGATCTTATCGAATTTTGCTTTCGAGAAAGTCTTCACTTTGTTCGGCAAAAAATTCTTGATACCAGCAAAATCTCGCGACTTCGTCTGTAATAAAATAATGCGTATAATAAATCTTCGAAGAAAAAAAATTTTATTGACTTGTTAGGATTAGCTAATAGAACCGAAGAAAGAAGAAAAGTAAGATTTCTTAGATTTTTTTTATCCTATTTTCTTATATTGACATGTTTTTTAAGTTTTTACTAATTCGGTTATAAAATCTATAAAAAATCAAATCAAATAATCACTGTTAAAAAGTTATAAAAAAACCTCTTTCTTTGTTTACGGGAAACTCCGCCTGTCTGGTTCCTCAAAAGTTCTCCAGGGCAGACAGAGCTCCAGAGGGACTTCTTCCAGTACGCGTATTTTTAGTGGATGGATTAAGTTCTAGCACGACAATAAAGAATAGAACACTACATAAATTACGCCAAATAAAACAACGATAAAACATTCCCGTTTCTGCAAAAGCTCTAATTGGACCAATGACCATTGATAATAATGGAATTCCTTATTCCATTAAAGTCGTTTGAAAATGCGTAACTTGGCTGCATTTTACATAAAGTTCCCTAACGTGAGTTTGCTAAACTTTTTCAGGGAATATTAAAATATGACCCCCGACGACCCTCGTGAGCGCTTTGCGTCCTTCTCGCAAAAAGTTATAAGTAGCATAAAATTATCTTAAAGTTGCAAATGGTTTGGAATGAGTAATTTCAATTTTTTACTCCACTATGAAAGGTTTGTCTGTATTATGGACTACTAGCTTTTGTTCGTGTCTTTGCTCGCAATCAATCAATCTTATTTGATCGTCATGATTTTTTGCAGTTTATTATATTGTAAATTATTTTGTTTACTGTGAAAGCTAGACTCAAAAGTGAAATAGACTATTTAAGCTATACACATCAGCTTGCCATAAATATATATTGTTAATGTTAATGTACTGTAATATCGTATAATATTTAACCAAAATGTAGATCTTTAGTACACGGGACGGGACGGAGGATATTGCTTGACGGGCAACTATAAAAAAATTAAATTGAGAGGAGTAGCGGGGAATGAGCACACATTATATGAAAGTCTGTCTTTAAAATTACCTAACCTATTTAAGAGTTTTTCACGCGGACGCAGTCGCGGGCGACTGCTAATATAATAATAATATTGTAGACTTGACGTAGACCGCCGTAGAGTTGCTGGATACACTCCGTAGAGTTGAAGTAGAAGCTATTGTACTGCAATATTATGTGCAATAGATATTTTGTTTTATAAGTTTTATATTGGTTAGTATAAAAGAAGCAGTAGTGACTAAAATCTACAAAGATATTTAGAGACGATTAGGTCACGTAGAGAGAATGAATGAAAGGAGACTTACGAAAGAGATTTATAAATTCTTTTATTTAACTATGTATCCTAGTTATGGAAGAGCGGAGTCTTCTGGTACAGGGGTAGTTTATACTACTCCTAAAAGAAGGCTCCTAACTCGCATGTATTAATGTAAGGTAGAAACTGAAATAAACGAATTTTTATTTTTATTTTTTTTTTAATTATAAGGCGATTGGAAGAGGAAGACCAAGGCGGATGTTCCTGGATCAAATCCAGGATATTCTGATTAAATGCCAGGTCGAAATGTACTTGTATGAAAGTTTAATGAAATTGGAGGAAGCGAGAGATATGTGCAACGATAGTGGTAAGCGTTAGAACGTAACCTACACCAATGGGAATGAGGCGTGATGCTATGTCCAGTATGTATGTATATTATCTTTTGTACTTAGTTCATTCAACTGGAATTAAAATTAAAAACAAATGAACCTACCAACCTTATAAAAATTTTTAGTAAAAAAAATTAACCGACTCAAAACGCACTAAGGCCTGTGTGCACCAAGATTTCGGTTATCATAACCAACGGTTAACATAACTTTACTATTTATAATAAACCCGTACGCCGGTTAAGAACGTAAACCGGGCGGTTATCTTAACCGAGCTTACGTCCTTAACCGGCGTAGGGGTAACAGTAAATTTTACGTTTAGCTTATGTTAACTGTTGGTTATGATAACCGAAATCTTGGTGCACACAGGCCTAAAAAGTAAAAAATAACCGCGTCATTTAGTTGCTTTAATTTACTTAAACATATCTATGAAGTCGGTGCCAGCCAAGTTTAAGTGACGTCTATTTAACGTAGTAAAGCAGCTTGTAGGTTCTAGGTAACATCCTTAAAGTACAAATCTTAGTTTCTAATAAACAAAACGACTCTGCAAAAAGTTATGCGTGGTCATTCACAAAAAATATATACATGTCGTAAAGAGAACCTCCTCCTTTTTTTTTTGTTTGTTTAAAAATATGAGATAGCATGATATATCACAGTCAATAAATACCGTGTATCTTAAATGAAAACTTATCAAAATTGCCAATAGAGGCCAAAAATAGAATTTATTAACTTCTAAATAGACTAGTGACGTTGGTTTCAAAAACTTTCTACTATACTGAAACGTAGTACTAAAAGGTAAATACACAAAGGTACGCTTTTTTATTCAATATCGTTATTTGGTCTAAGATATTATTTGCGAATATTTTTGTATTACAAATACAATGAATTCATTACGTATTTTTTTAAACATTTCCTCCAGCCATAAAGAACCTCCTTTGGGTGGAGGAACTCATAAATATTTTAAAAGAATCTCTTTGAATTAGCATCGAGAGCACATTTTGATCTTACATAACCTGCCAAATATGGAAATATGTGTTTTCATTTGAATTTTGATATTTTCCATGATTTGTTTTCATTAATTAATCAAAGGTGTGTTAAAATCAGACCTTCGTCGTCTCACAAAAGTTGAAAGTTTGTTAGGCCATGCGCCTACCGTAGGTAGGTATGGTAGGCCACTATGGAGTTTGGACGTTATAGTTTCCTAATGTATGTGCTGATAAATACTTTAAGGTCTTACTAATCGTAATTCATTAATTTATATATCTACTTATTACAAGTTAACCCTTGACTGGAATCGCGCCTGATGGTAAGTGGTAATGTAACCTAACCTAGAAGCGGGCTTACTTGTAAAGAGTAGGATGGTATTCCACACCGCGTACCGTACTTAAGATTGCTCTTATCAAGATATTATGTTTACAGTGAAATTATAGGTTCAAAATATCTTAAAATATAAGCATAATATTGATGTCCTAAAGGAAAAATACTTGGACCTTGTTCGTGAGATTACCGCCATATGAAATGTTGAGTCAATGATTATTGTTCCTATAGTCGTTTCAGGCAACGGTATTATAGCAAAAAGCTTTGACCAACATCTTAAGAAGCTTTCGCTTGGCTGTTGGATCAAGGGTCGGATACAGATGGCGGTGATTCTTGAGACGGCGCGTATTGTGAGGAGGTTCCTCCCTCTGGAGCCCTGACCACCGGTAGATTGGGCTCTCAAAGGCCCTGCAAATGGAGGAGCAAATTTTTTTATAAATTTTTATTAGTGCTTTTTTATGTTTTTGTATTATATTGTTACAAATTTAAAAATTATGTAAATAAAAATAAATGAGATATATGAAATATCATAAATAATAAATTAAGTATAATAAAAATGGCCTCACCTAACATTATAATTTGACAGTCGAATTAACTTGCTTACCAATTTCTCAAAATCGTAGAAACATAAAGTTGTCATCAACAAAAAAACGAGATCAATTTCAGAACATTCCGTCGTTCATTCTACGTCATAAAACCAAGCAACGATCCAAGTTACATGTTTCCAGCCTCCGTGTTGGCTAGGGTTGCTAACCGTACTATAACATATAGTCATCATCATCATCATTATTAGCGTATTAACGGCCCACTACAGAGAGGGGATATGGAGCGTACACCCACCACGCTGCTTCAATGCGGGTTGGCGGGCTTAGGGTGATAATATTTCACTTATTAACGATGACTATCAGATGTTGATGATAGTGCCCAGGACCGACGGCTTAACGTGCTCTCCGAAGCACATCTCTCAATAGATAGTATTGTACTAGAAATGTTATAGTACGCAAAAATATCTTATTTCAAGAATGTACTCTTACAAACAATCCTTCACTGATAAAGTCTAGCGACTTCATCTTCAAATTGACTGAACTAGTAGGGTGAATCTGAACATAATTTCTGTTATAATGCATTTTAAAAATACTTTCAAATAGACCTACCTATAGTAAAATAAGCAAAAATAATTATATTTTCTTTAATAAGTTCTTTTTCCAAATTTTTGTAATTTATTTTGATATTTTTGCAAAGAAATAATGGCAACCCTAGTTTTGGCACAGATCCAATAGTAGTCGTAAATTTATCCCAGCCGAACAGAGACGCGGCAAGGAACATGTTGTAAATTATATAAAGTTTTAAGTAAAGATTCGATATTGAAAAATTGTATGCCCTACTTCTCAACACCCGCAAGCCTTCGAAAACTTCTTGTACAAGTAACCGAACGCAAGTAGAAAGTAGGTACTTGAAATTTACACTGTGTACTTACACAACAGCGGAATTTTGTTAGGAAAATTTAATATTATATTAATATAGCTTTCAAAGGACATCATTCGCGGCCCATACAAAAAATACCAAAATTTCAAAGTGCCGGCCAAAGAAAAAAAAGTAGTTAATTCGATTGAAGGTATTATTTTGAACATTTCTCACTAAGGCAGCAATGCAATCCTTATATTAACGAAAACAAAGGTCGCTATCTTAGTAAAAAAATGTTTAAATAACAACACCTATCTGTTTAAAAATAAAATTCTCAGAAAAAATCTCCACTTTTAACCTTCAATATCACCGAAAGTAAAGCTTTCTCAGCATTGCTGCCTTAGTGAAAAATGTTAGGAATAACAAAATATATGTATTTGTAAACAAATTCCCATTTACCGTTTAAAATTAAATATCAGGGAAAATAACGATTTCACAGCATTGCTGTCACGGTAAAAATGTGTGTAATTGAAATGCCTATCTGCTTAAAAACAAAATTCTCGGAAACATTCTGCACTTTTAACCTTCAATATCACAGAAAGTAAAGGTTTCACAGCATTGCTGCCTTTGTGAAAAATGTTCAAAATAATACCTTCAATCGAATTAACTACTTTTTTTTCTATGGCCGGCACTTTGAAATTTTGGTACGTTTTGAATGATCCCCTTTATTTATTCAGTTGTGTGTTTATCAAAAACACATTTTTATTTTATGGGGTTTATGCTTTAAGCGAGTTCGAATACATACATGACAAAAATATTTTTATTGTAAATTCAAATCTAATTCTTTTCTTTTTCAAGTTTGGTATGTTTTACAGGCATCTGGGAAAAATCAAGTTAAATATTTGTAGTGGCTCTAATACTAAAACTAAAGGTTCTATTAAGAAGAACCATACAAATAGCATTCATTATTTATTTATGTCTAATCATTTAGAAATTATTACTTATCGTGTGAATACCTAGTTATATCTAAACATATATACTTCTTAATCCCGTAAGATCGTTTTAAAGAATCCTCTAAACGAAAAATTAATTAACATAAATGTATGAAACGATGTGTGTCTCACTACACTTCCCGTCTGTGTGGAGGTCTACAATATTTTGTGTCTATAAATCTCAATAATGTTTTGTTAGCGATATACCTAATTTAACTTTTGACAAATCAGCACATGTTAAAGTAAACATGTACGTTATTTTGTTAGTATAACCCGTCCATTTTGATAATAAATTTATAATACGTGTACCTCATGGTCGGTATTGCGGCAAAACGCTACGTTGATTTCGTTAGGGTTTCGTACGATCACCCTACACTACGGTACCCTAACTGACCCAACCGGAAATTGAACCCGGGTCTCTAATAAAAACCCGTGATATAGTTGTATTATACCAAATCCTTTTAGAGTTTCCTTATAGTCAATGCCAAGTAAGGGTCAGCGCACACTGCCCGACAGACCGAGCATCCGTCAAGGTCCGCGAACGAGAAACTTTAGTTGGTCGTTCCTTCACGGCCCAAAAGTTATACAATAAAGTATAATGCTAAATAGTAAGCTACTTTTCGTCCAGATTGAATCATTACATAGTATAAAACAAAGTCGTTTTTTTATGTTTGTCCGTATGTATGCTTAAATCATTGAAATTACCCATCCGATTTTTATGCGGTTTTTTTATCAGATAGAGTGGTTCAATAGGAAGGTTTATGTGTATAATACATGCACAATGTAGTAGAGAAACACTGATCATTTTAGAGGTTTCTGATGTGATGTCGTAAATTAACGCATTTTTTGCGCTTACATTCCAAATGCTGGCTAAACCCTAGAAGATATATCAAAATAATGTTCTACAGTATTACACAACTTAAAAATATCAAAAAAGTCCGTGATGGTATATGTCTATCTCTTAGAGATAACCCACAATAACCATTTTTTTATCTTTTACTTTCTACCAAAATTAATGGCTTTTTACGAAGGGAAGGAAATTAAGCAATGCTGTATTAATTTTTATCCTATTGAGTATCCTAAATACGTTGTGCATTCAATATGGATTACTGTTGTCCTTTACAGCATGTAATTTAAGTGAATACTTTCCAAGATATGTAAGATTCAAAATGCAGGGACATTGCGAGCGTTTGGGGGTCGCGTGATCGTGCGTTCTTTAGTATAATTTATTACCAACATTACACCCGTGCAAAGCCGGAGCAGGTCGCTAGTTAAATATAATAGTGTAAAGTTTCAACAGGAAGGAACTGACTGAAAAACAAATTTTATATGTTTTAGTAGCTAACCCACTTTTGAAATCACAGCTGATTATTGTAGGCTTAAACAACAAAGTCAAGCAATTTTGGTCTGAGGTATTAATTTTGAGTCTCTGTTCCTGGTCATGAAAATAAATATTACTACTTACGGTCTATGCACGTTGTAAGCACTAAGCATCGTCTTGATACTACTCTTCAATATATTGCTTTAGCAGATCAATGTACTCGTAAGGTTAAACTGAGAAGTATGTATTCGATTATGCACTTCACGTCAGGCGCACGCCGTTTACCTGCAGAATATACTATCTTCTGTAGTAATTAATCCTTTACATTGAATAAGGATCCAATAACTGATATTGCCGTTTTAGAATTCAAATCATGGTAGTTTTAATAAGAACAACAAATAAACGTCACATAATGATGTAAAGGCGAAGTAGGTAATCATGATTAGCTTTGAACTTTAAAATAACTATTTAATTTATTTCTTTTCTGTTAGTTTCTGATCAACATTAATATGAGCTCAACTATTCCATTGGGTTTTCATAAAATATTTTCTTTAATCTACCTGTAAATTGAACCTAATACAATAAAAAGTCAAACTCAAATCTTTCACTCACATTTTGCAATTACTATATTATAAGCTTGCCATTTTCGTAGGTAACTTATAGCAAACGTACGCAAACACGCCCATGAATATGCGCTCGGTATGTGCTGATCCTTACAGTACGGGAACTATCTACGCCATATGAGATATTTTCATGTATAAGAAACATTGTGTTGAAGTTTACAATTTCTTGGAGGTATTTTCTAATTATTACAGTTAATTATAGTTTATGCCACGTTTGTCCAGTTATTTCCTTTTGTGGCCATAGATGTTGAAGCCCTGAATTCGAATCCTAGTTGGGACTATGAAATATATAAGTTTGAAATTCGGTGATGGTTTACCAAGCGACAACCAGCTCTAAAATAATTCATAAACTTCAAAAAAATTATGTCCAGATAAGATATAATAATACCAAAGCAAAGCACAAAAGCTTAATTAGAGTTGTCAAAACTTTTTTAATCCGTTCTAAGTTTTTTGTATTTTAATAGGATCTTAAAAAAATACGAAAATCTGCTTAGACAAGATTACCTACTCGTGAATCTGAAATGGAGTTATTTTGAGGCTCCAAGATTAAAGCAGTATTCCCATGTGCCTTAAGGGTGTAACCACACGTATCCAGTATGTTTCAGTCGTTTGTCCATACATATATTTTTTATCGATTTAAAAGCGTGCAAACGAGCATGCAGGTGGGCTGATGTTAAGTGATTACCGCCTCCTATGAACACCAGAGACAATGCTAATGCATTGCCGTCCTTTGAGGAAAGTGTTAATACACCCCTTAAATACCCCCATATTATAATTTACAGGAAATACCAGAGCGGGTTTTTGATTCCACAATTTGCATGTACGTGAAAGAAACGTTTTGGTGAATATAGATACGAGTAACTTACTTATTTTCTATCTATAGGTATATACGTCTGTTCTCACGATGGCGGCAAACAGGCATAAGGGAAGCAAAGTATGTTTTTGCTATACGCACGGCAACATTCAGCGCAACGAATATAACGTGGAATCAAAGCATATCGACGCGATGTTTTACGCCTTATAATGGAGAGCTTATATGAAAGCATGTAGTGACGTAAGTCTTTCATCGAGCATACAAAATACGTTAGTAAATATACGATAACGTACATCATTGTAAATAGAGCTATACGTTAACTTTCATCAACTGCTCGTCGCCAATTTGCTCCGTTGGTTGATAAATTTAATTTAGCAATTATACGAAGTTAGTACGTAGTAGCAATTACTCACTAACGTCTCATGACGCTGCAAACAGCTAATAGAAGTGGGACTGTGTGAATGTAACCAAAATGAAGTATACTGCGAATAAATGTGGTTACTCCCTAACTTCCACATTAAATTCAGATTCCGAACTGTAATCCGTTGTTACGTAACTTCGAAATAATTAGGTAACAGTATACAAACACGAATACGCCACAATGATAATATATTAAGTCAGGGTTACGCTCTCGGGAAAACTTTGTCTTGTATTAATTGCAACTACAGACAAATACAACAGTTTTCTACACTGGCAGTATAGTTGAAACGATGCTATAAGTAGTTTTTGGGTGTAACTTACAACACAGTTTAGATATTTATTTTTTTGGAAATCAAGGATCACTATATCTATATAAAATTTTAAATACTTTATGGTGATGCAAGCGGGGAAAAAATATGCAGTCGGATTTTTTGTTTTTATAATAATAATTTTATTTGAGACTTTTTTGTTTTAATTTATGGTATAGAAATGATACGGTACACTTTTTGCCATTTTTTGTTAAAACGGCAATATAAACATGATATGATATTTATATTTTTGAAATGGTCTTTTTACGATCTTTCATTTGATACCCATATTGTTAAGGTAAGAGAAAGAAATACACACATCCCCCCTTTTTTCCCCCATTTACAGTCACCATTTTGAAAATTTATGTAGCCTATGTCACTACCGCAATTTTGACAAATTCAACGATACCTCACATGTGAAAATCCGTTCAGCTGTTTAGGCTGTAGCACGTGCCGAAGAAATGGACATACATACATACATACATACATACGCTCGAAAAACATAACCCTCCTTCTGACGCAGTCGGGTAAAAAGTGCCGAATTGTGTTTATCAACCAGTGCCAAGTCTCATGTACTTGTAACACAGACGAATCATTCAAAAAGTTCTACTATTACTGAAAAACTTTTTAATTACTTGTGTTTTTAAAAATATAAATAATCCTAATTATCAGTTTGAAATTAATTATATTACTAGGACATTAAGATTAATAAAACTGAGTCACTGGTCCAATGACAAGCCAAGGTGTTTGGTTGAAATTTTAATCCTGGGTTATAATATGTATGTAGTTTTGGATCAGGCTACAAAATATTGAGATTTTCTATCTTCCGAAAATGTTTCATTAGCAGCATTGGGTAAGTTGATAGTTTTACACACCGTATCTTCGAGAGCACGTCAAGTCGTCAGTTAGTCATAGTAATCTTTAAAGACTCAAAGATTTCTAAGTGCGCTTATTCACATTGAAAAAGCATGATAAGTCTATGTTCCAAATATCCGTCATACAAGCTGGAAGGTGAACTGTTAATCACTTTTTATATTGAAAAAGAACACAAAAAGAAATTTAAGCTAACTTATCCTTATAAAATTCAAATAATTAAATAGACTATTAAAATAAGCTGACGATGATGATGAGAAACGTTAACATTATAAACCATTAATTGACTATATTTAACGTTTTCACAAAGGCTTTTAACCGTTCCTTTCTAACAATTGAAATTATCTTAATTATCCAACAGAGGTACTCGCTCAAGTCACGCCAAAGCTTTTTATATGGGGGATAATGTCCGGGATACGTCAACCCATGTCCATTAGGGGCCTCTCTCGAGTTTGCGAGTCCTTTACCCCGGGGCTTGTTTTCATTTATCAAGTAAATTCGACGAGATGGGGAGAAATTGAATAGGAACAGTCAATAGAATAACTTCATTATATAGACTTGTTTTTGTTCACCGTGATTAATTACATAAAGATTAATTACAAATGTTATCTGTATAAATAATAAAACTGAAGTTTATTTTTGTAATGTCACTTACAACTTACTAAAAATGGCTATGTGGTTAGTTTATACGCGGTAGAAATGGGTGCGAGGGGTATACCAGCGAAGTCTCTCTGTAACCTGCCAAAAGACCTTGGCCTTACTAGAAGTGCAGTAAGCTCCATATTAGAACGAGTATCCAAAGCTGCTGTTGTAGGGTCCTTCCGAATTTGGCTAGGCAGGGAGAATAACTTGAACAGAGGAGGTGAGTGTTGACGCGCGTCACTAGAGATCTCTTTTAAACCTACACCCGTGTCACAAGTCTCGGGCTCTGTTCGGAGTTTTTCTCTCAGCCACGCGATGTACCCGGCACCCGCACGGTGAATCTATGGAATGCTAAGATATTTGTCTCTATTGTATCGGATAAGCTGTGTTATTGTAAAGTTTCATTAAAATCCATTCCAGTAGTTTTTGCGTGTAAAACTAACAATCCATCCATCCAAAAATACAAACATTCGACTTTATAATATTAATAGTATCCTATTAATATTATATTATATATTATAATATTATAAAGTAATTATGCTGTACTTACGTCAAAAATCAATTGCAAAAATTTTTGTCCATCTGTTTGTCCTTTAGTTCATAACATATTTTTATCCGTACGGTACGGCTTGTCTTAAATTATTTACTTGACTTACTGTAATTAATATTTTGTTGTCAGGTTTAATAATAACTATTTGAATGTACTATTTCCGTTTGACCTGCAGTCCTTATTGTTATTTTCCTAATCCTAAGGTTGCATGAAAGAGATCACAGTATATTCTGTGCCATGTTATGATGTTTCCTTGTCACAAATAACAGTAAATAAAGGGCAGATAAGCAAAACCTCTTTATTCTCGAAATATTAGTCAGCTAACTATTTGATGATTTTAAAGTTACGCAAGTATGAAAATGCTGTATTTATTTCATTACTGAGCTAAATCCATAACATTTAGTTTTCAAATACAGTCCGTCGGATGTAACGCCTCATCCAAGTACAGGAATTTCGGTAAAGTAGAAAATTATCATCTGTACTGTTTTTTGGTACACTAAATAGCACAAATAATACCTACGTCCTTCGGAGACACTAAATTGTAATCTTGAAATTTCGTCTCGCATTATATTTTCGGTGTCAACTTTTATATTACGTTATCACTCTCGCGAAGGTTATTAAGTAAAATTTGGAGAAACTAGAGTTGGGTTAATTTTATTAATGGGGTTCCGTATAAATGTGTCAAAATTAATTTTATTATTTATAGAATCGTAGCACAGTCAATTATATTTTATGTGATACACATCTCTTTTTCTGTCTTTTTTTTGCGCCTATTTCTTTAAGGCGGTAAACAGGTTGTCTGGGGTTCACTTAACCTTGTGCAATTAAACCCCTGCAAGACGCAAGTCTGTGCTTTTTCAGCAAAAAAGACAGCGTTATGTTCATCACTCCTCTTTCAGAGCACTCACATTTAGCCTGGTCTACAAATCTATTGGAATCCTTGGTGTCGACATCTCGAATGAAGTCCAATTTCGCGATCATTTGGAAGGGAAAGCTAAGTTAGCTTCTAAAAAACTTGGGGTGCTCAATCGAGCCAAACGCTACTTTCAGCCTCAACATAGGCTCTTGCTCTACAAAGCCCAAGTACGTCCGCACATGGAGTACTGCTCACATCTATGGGCCGGAGCACCTCAATACCAACAGGGTCGACTAAAAATTGGGCACGCGCAGACTTTACGTAATCTGAAAAGCAAATGTTAGCACTGAAACCTGAACTTTCTGGACTGTAAAGATAACGTTAAGTGAACAACCATCGTCTATAACAGGAAAAATATTTGTATTACTAGTAAGCGATGTAGACCAGATCAATACTCCTTTGCAGAAACAGTTATGGTTGTACTTCCCTAGACGAGCTGTGGCACAAATAACTCTAACACTACTAAAATACTGGCAACGCATTAGCAGAGCTTCGATGTTTTAAATATTCGAGGGAAGCCGTAATCACTTAATATGTGACCCGCAAACCCGTTTGGCCGCTATTAAAGCGGTTAAAAAAATAAGCTTTCTGATATTTGGCATTCCGCCACGGAACCATAAAATATTTTGCGGTGAGAGGTGACACAATGGGTAACAAGTCGGTAAATTGGATTCCCACAAGCTACTCGCTGACATATCGCGAGTTATTTTTTTAGCTCGTATTCTGTCACGGCTTTAAATACCGGACATTTTTGCTGACACCTTTACTTATTTTTTGTTTTCATTTTTTTTCTGCGTCAGTCAGTGTATCAGTGAAACATCTTGTCAAAGTACAAAGTATTTGTTTCTACTCTAACTAAGTATTGATTTGCTAGAATAAAGTCCAATGAAAAGGTCCAAAGTGTCATATGATGATATAAAAATTGGGAATATTTTTTTTTTATCGACTACAAGTTAGCCCTTGACTGCTATCACACCTGATGTTAAGTGATGATGCAATCTAAGATGGAAGCGGGCTAATTTGTTAGGTGTAGGATGAAATCCACACCCCTTTCGGTTTCTACACGACATCGTACCGGAACGCTAAATCACTTGGCGGTACGTCTTTGTCGGTAGGGTGGTAACTAGCCACAGCGAAAGCCTCCCACTAGCCAGACCAAGACAAATTAAGAAAAATCTCAAACTGCCCCGCCGGGAATCGAAACCAGGACCTCAGTCTTATAAATCCACCGCGCATACTACTGCGCCACGAAGGTCGTCAGATCGTATATATCGTTTCCGATCACAAAAACGTTCGTGTAAAGGACTATTCCCTCGTGTAATCTCTATATTCCTTTCACCCATATTTACTCATACATTTGCGCATACTGACATCACCCCTGAGTAGAATATGTCTAGTGTCTAAATCAATTAGATGAGATTGATTGATTCTAATTTGTATAGGGACAAACAAAATAACTAGATAACAGAGGAAATATATAATTTTGTAAATTTTTTGGTTTTATTTATCTAAGCTTATTTATCTAATATATTTGATACTTAAGTATTATATATTTGGTACTTATTTTTACTTCTACTAATTTTTTTACATAAGTAGCATATAGAGCTATACACAGGTAGGTATAAGAATATAGATGTGCCTCAAGAATTTTCATTTTTTAGTAGAGTGAGTGATTGTAGTTTATAAAATGTTTCCAACAAAGGAGTCAACTCAGCCAACAATATCGAAATTTCAACACGTTTGGTTTGGAAAAGGAAAGAAAAATAAAGAAAGCACAGTACGCGCCGCATATTGGTTTTTCTTGTATTGTGACCAAATCCGTCAAAAGGCTGTTCAGAACGGACACAGAGAAGCTATTATTAATCCAGTGAATAAAATCACAGAGTGAAAGCGGACTTTTCCACCGCACACTGCTAAAGTGCTAGTTCGTGATCGACAGCAGACGACAATAGCAGACGTGTCGTCGCGTCACTACAGGTTTGTGTTAATATCTTTGAAAGAAGAGTTGTGGCGGACGACATGACCGTTTCATAAAAATACATAGAAATTTAGTCGGCTGCCGTATGCGTAGTATATTTACAAAACGGAGGTCCTGGTTCCGCTTCCGGCAGGGCTGATTAAGATTTCCTTAATTACATTAATCCAAGTCTGGCTGATAGAAGACTGGCCAGGCTAGTTACTGCACTACCGACAAACACGTACCGTCCAGCTGTTCCGGTACGATTTCTTGTAAAAACTGAAAGGAGTGTGGTTTCCGTCTCCGAACAAGATTAGATTGCATGATCACACAACGGATGTGACTGCCATCAAGGGCTAATTTGTAGTGAATATAAAAACAAAATGTCGCCCGCTGCTGTCCCGTGCGGTCGCTACCAACTCGCACCCTTACAGAGACGACCAAACATTTTGAAAAGTACAATGAATTGCGGCTATACACAGACTATTGACGGGGGCACAAAGGGAAGTTATAAAAGTTCCTTTGACTGTACCGCCATTGTTTTAATTTATTTGTTTAACCACTTTTCGCGAATAACGTTAAAGGTAAGTAATTTAAAATCAATGCATTCCTATTTTTCAGATAGTTTAGATTTTTTAGATCTCTTACTAAAAAATGTGTATTTCTAAAGTTTAAAAAAACTCTTGAACGCTTCAGAAAAGTAGATTTAATTTTTTGCCGCGATAAATTTATGATATCAACTATATGTAAAAGTTAAGTATTATAAATTATATTCAAGCATTTCTTCTTTTGTCTCGTGTACATTTTTTCAGCTAAGAAAATAAAAAATATTAACGTTGCTAATTTCAACTTTCGGACAACTTTCGAACGCTCCATAAAACTATTTAATAACTAATTTTTCAGGAAAGTTCGCCATTTTTTACACAAAGACAACAATATCGTTAAAATTTTGTGCAAAATGTTTCCAGCACAGGCTGCTTTTTATAATAATAAATTAAGTAAGTAACTCAAGTAAGTTATGTTGTTGGTATAGTGGTTAGTCAATGTGGCTTCGATCATGATGTCCTGGATTCTTTCTTCTTAGTTTTAAGTAAATTCTAATAAGCCCGGAGTCGGAAAGATGGTTGTGTTACACTCCCGCACCTCGAAGAATACTTTGGGTCTCGGTTACTATCATCAATTTCTGACAGTGGTCGTTAATGAATGAAACATTATCGCCTTAAACCTGCCAACCCGTATTAGAACAACGTTGTGGGTCTACACACCATACTGACTGATAGTATTTTGATAATGATGGATGATGACGAAGTAGATACCTTAAATAGTATTAGAAGTAATATTACATGTGCAAGAAAAATTAGAACAACGTGAGTTTTTTGTTGGATACGAAACACAAAAGCGGAGACCTTGCGGAAAGCACAGACCTTGCCCCACATTGGCACAGAGACAAAAGTCACACAAAGATGCTGATTATAGTGACGATACATACCCACTGCTTGGCTCTTGTAAATACTGCAAAGTTATTGAACAATCTTAAACTGAACTATAAACGTTCATGGTTTATTGTAAACTTAAGACGAGCGTATTGAACTTTACTAAGCAAACAATACACCCAAAGTTTACGCTTCATATTTGCAAGATTGAGGGTCTTGACCTTTGAGTACTGCTACCTGCTTAAGCCACCATGTTTTGAAATTAATCAATGTGTATGTCTTGAGTACACCAATTTTAATTTTGGAATATAAGTGGACTGCGTCCCTCAGATTCGTCGGTTTATTTCGGAAAGTATTCCTGATTCCTGATTCAAACTGCGAAATTATGGAACGCCTTTTTAACTATCACTTTCCCTACCACGCACACAAAGTGAAAAAGCACCTTCTAAGCAAACACGTTCCACCGTAGGCTGCGTGATGATAAGCGAGGCGAGGCCAAGCGGATAAAAAAGTAACAGAATAAATCAATAGTGTTCATTAATCTAATATATTTATTTTTATTCATTAAACAAGGCTTAATAAATATAAAATTTCAAATTTCGGTACTGTACGCTTAAAGAACTACGAGAATATTTTTCTACAATCGTTTATATAGTTTTTACACAAAGTAATTTTAAACTATAATTAAAAATTCTAGTAGCTTTAATTGCGCAAAAGATTTAGTGCATAAATCACTTGAATCTGTGGTATCACGGTAACCAGGCCAGACAGGCTTTGTAAAAATTTAAATCGAGAACACTTTTCCTACTCATCTTCGTTAAAGTCACACTTAAGTGCCTATTTTAAGTCTAATTTTGTAATTAACACGAAATTAGTTGCTAATTTTCTTCAAAGAATCTTAAATCAGAATTAATGTAATTTTCACTTAGTCGAATAAGTTAATCTCAACTAGCATGTAATTATTTATTTATTTTACATCTAGCGAATACCCGTGACATTGTTCCTTTTAGCTATTTTTCATTTATTTATTAGTCTGTATTCCTCCACTGCTTGGGCAATAGTTCTTTCGAGCGCGCCACACACAATCTTCTTCACAAAGCCACACACAATATTCCTCATCCAGCCACTTCTCACAACCTTTTTGAGGTCATCGGAACATCCTAAGCTGCGCTTAACTGAACTCCACGCTAAAACTCGACTGCCACTTCAACGTGTTTATCCTTTGAGCTATGTCTAGTTAGTGTCTTTTCCTTCGTATTTTCTCATTACGGTTTTTATACTTCAGAAAGACTCCCAACATAGCCCGCCCCATATCCTGAGTGACCTTTAATTTATGAAGGAGCCCACGTATCCGCGCCAGGTGACATTACTGGCAGGACATCCTCGTTGAAGACTTTTGTCAGGATCTGGGGTACCTTTTACCTATACCTACTCGTAATGTACAACGTATCTTACAATATCCTTTTTTTGCGACCTATAAATGTCTATAAAATAATGCTAATTATAAAAATAACTAGCGGCCCGGTACGTGCTTCGCAACGTATAAAGTGAAATAATAAAATCAATTAGGTAATTGGAACATCAAATTCAATTATTCAAATAAAAATATTTTATTAATTGCTAGCTATTTTAAATCTAAATTTCAAACATTTGGATAAACAATATTTTTTGTTTTTCCATTTTAAGCATAAATAAACAAACGGCTTGGGATACCCACTCTAGAACATGTCACATAAAGTTGGCCATGTGAAAAACATGATTCCTCCAAATTCACACCACAAACGTGAAGTGTTTGCCCTTGGGCCTTGTTGATGGACATCGCAAATGATAAACACACAGGATATTGTTATCGTTTGAATTCAAATGGCATATCAGTTGGTATCATAAGTGTACGCAGTTTCAAACAAACTTCTCCTTTTGAGTTACCAGTTAAGATCGTAGCTTCAATCAAATTTGGCAACAACTTTTTCCACAACCGTTAGTATGAATGCACTCGACAATTATGTTTAAATACAAACACAAATTTAAATACACACAACACAAAGCCACAATAATTATTATCGCTGACAATTGAAATGTCCGCATGAATGACATAACAACACGGAAAAAAATAAAAAAATTTCAATGTGTCAGCATATCTCAAAAAAAATTTAATACAAACTGATCCGCCATTTATTGAATTAATTTATTACAAAAAATGTGATAAATGAACAAACTTCACATAAACCATCTGCTAATTAGTCCGAATAAAGCTTAAAATTTTGGTTTGGATAGGTGAGCCCGTTCTTGAGTTATAAAATAACAACGAAAAGTGGCTTTGATTTTTATATATATAGATTATTGTCATCTTCAACCGATGAACGTCTTTCTAGTAATATCCTCTAAGGACCTACTATGGTGTTGACAGAAATAAAAACGTATATATCATCATTATAAACATCAAACATTAGACGTCCTGCTACAAATATGCCTCATTCAAGGACTTCCAAATACCAAAACTATCGATACGCCTGCATCCAACGGCACTCTGCAACTTATTTGTCGGGTCATCTAATGGGGCGTCGACCAACCCTGCGCTTTCTGGTGCTTTACCACCATACCCGCAACTTGCGATCTACATAAAAAATGAAAAAGAAAATTTAAAAATGGAAAACAGGAAGTACTGTCAACTGCAGCCCGCAGTTTATTCACGGGTAAGCGGTTCCACTTTGTTGGACGTCGCCGCAAGATGCAGGTGAACTGCCAGTAAACTACAGTCATTTGTTATGTCAGAAGTTGCTAAAATATTGCGCTTAACTCAGATATAGCATATGGAATATTCTATACGCTAAGGCGCGGCACAATCTAGAACACGTTTTGGTATCATACAGAATACACTATTACATTCGTTACAAAACTCGCAAGGAATAATTCAATATTCCCTTCTAATTAGTCGTTCTTTTTTTTTTTTTTTTTTTTTTTTTTACTACAAGTTGGTCCTTGACTGCTATTACACCTGATGTTAAGTGATGATGCAGTCTAAGATGGAAGCGGGCTAACTTGTTAGGACTGGGACGAATATCCACACCCCTTTCGGTTTCTACACGACATCGTACCGGAACGCTAAATTGCTTGACGATACGTCTTTGTCGGTAGGGTGGTAACTAGCCACGGCGAAAGCCTCCCACCAGCCAGACCAAGACAAACTAAGAAAAATCTCAATCTGCCCTGCCGGGAATCGAACCCAGGACCTCCGTCTTATAAATCCACCGCACATTCCACTGCGCCACGGAGGTCGTCAAAACCGTCGTTCATACCGTGTTACGTGAATAAGTAGCACTACAGTGAGCGGGGCTTGAACCTATGACGTCTCAGTTTTCAGTCCGGCGCTTTACCCGTATTAGCAGTGAATGCTTCAAAAATAGTTAAAAAATAAACTTTGCTTCTCTCACAATTATTATGTAGTACATTACTGTCACACGTTTGGCTGAATTGTGTTAATTAATATGACATGGAAGTACATCTTATTTTATAGATAGTTTTTGCCTATTTCTGCCCCGAAGCAACCAAGCTGTACTCCGACCTGGACGACTAGACTCTAGTTTATAGAGACGACTAACACCTAGGCTGATGGACACAGACCGACAAATTGTAGGGCGTGTTTCTTTCCTGCTAAGAGTTGCTCTGTTAATGGCGATGGTTTTCCTTTATCAAATTACAATACACTGTATTGCTATATTCCACAATGTATTACTTTTCCATGCTCGGAACATTCTCAAAACTCTCCAAATACTTCTATGAAACTAAAGTCGGAATCTAATTACCAGCTTCCGGTTAAAGACTATAAATGTGTTAGACAAAGATATCTTTATATTACCCTTATAAGCCAGGTAATAACAACACCCCTAGTGGCACATAACGGCTATTACCCACACTAATACGTATGGTAACAGTTAGATATCCCAGCATTAACGTGCACGATCCCAATGGGAAAATATTCTTACGACACAGAGATTATAGCTTGTTCACATACTACATTCTCCTATCAACAGTCTTTGAGAATTCCTTTAATAACACCTTTGAGACGTAATTAAGAGTGTATGCTGTATACTTCCCTGGCAAGATGGTGGTATTTTATTTATTTATTTATTTATTCGGAAGCCAACGTTGCTTACAATACAGAAATTATAATTAATATATATGACTTAAAAATACTGGTTCCATTGTACGCCCCACTTAAAGGCTAACTCAGCATGCATTAACTTATTACACTCCTTAATATTACGAACTTAAAACTACACTTTTTAAGAACTAAGCTAACAAACCTAAAAAAAAGAAACACAAAATCCAACTTAGAATAAAATACAAAAAGTAGTACAAATAAAATAATATCTATCAAAAGAAATACAAATAAGAAGATACAGACATCAAAGTACTTATATACGAGTACAGTTATAACTTACGCAAGCAATGTTTTTTAATTTGTAGACTACACAATCTAAATAAAATTGTAACATATCAGTTATTCTCCGATTACCATACCTAACCGTTAAATAAGACCGATGATAGTTTTGGACATCATTACAAAATATTTTTTTTATTAATTACAAGTTAACTATCAACTGCTATCACTCCCGATGGTAAGTGATGATGCGAACTAAGATGGAAGCTGGCTAATTGTTAGAAATAGGACAAAATCCACACCAATTTCAGTTTCTACACGCCATCCTTCCGGAACGCTTAATCGCTTGGCGGTACGTCTTTGTCGGTAAGGTGGCAACTAACCACAGTGAAAGCCTCCGACAAGCCAGACTTGGGCCAATGTAGAAAATTTAAATCTTCCCTGCCGCGAATAGAACCCGATACATCCGGTATATAAATCCACTGCGCACAGCACTGCGCTAAGGAGACCATCATTCAATAACAATATGATGATTAAGCATTACTGCCTCATTAGTAAAGTGGTTGGCCAATGGGGCTTCGGATCATGATCCTGGATTACAGTGCTGCGTCTGGCTATAACAATTAGACTATTCTTTCTACCAAGAAATGATATGTAACTGTGATGTCGTACGTTAAATCACAGTGTAACGCACGCGAGCAAGTTAAGTTAATTGTCAAATATTTATACAGCAAAGGCCATCTGCTGTATAAATGTAATAACAGAATCACAAATTCTATTTTATAAAGTAAAAATAAAAAGACGTGTGGAACTCGGAGACTGCCGCGGTAAAGCTATTGCATAGCATTTTTTATCAACTTATGTTTACCTACCGACGTCATCGTGACCGTGGCCGAGCGGTTAGGCGCTCTAAGTGCCCGGATTGGCGTGATATTTCAAAAAGTCATTAATTTTTTTTACAAGCGTGATATTTGAAAAAGTCATTAATAGTTCTGGTATTTATCGAAAAAATTTTTTTTAAGCGTGATATTATAAAAACTCATTAATTTAAAAAAAAAATACTTTTTGCAAATAAAAAAAAAAAAAACGGGATTTGAACCCGTGTCTCTCTGGCAATCCGGGCACTTAGATCGCCTTACCCCTAGGAATTTCTGTATTCGGTCTCCACGCTTAAGGCCCGCGATAAAAGCTATACAATAGCTTAAAAACTTTTGTGGTTTGTTTTGCATATATTTTACTGTTTTTAAAGGTGCGACATGTCGCATCAACATTATATGTTTGTATGTATTTCTATAAAATAATATTCATGGTGAGCGACAAGTCTTTCCTTGTAAAAACATTGATATCTGTAGCATAAACCGGCAACTTAATGACGATCTCTGAAAAAAATTAAAATAAACACTATGTTTTGTTAAGCATTTAGCAACAATTTTATACTTCATGTAGAATTAATGTGGCTTTCAGCTGTAAAGTTCAGCGGAACAAGGTTAAACCTGGCTTAAGCTCATACAAAGTCTTAGTTCATTAAAGATTTATGTTGATTGCTTAGTTGCACTTTGCGAAGTCTTGTTAGACCTAACTAAGACTTTACAATGCTGTACAGGATTATGAAATTACATATATTAGTTAGACAGATTAATTTTGCATTGTTTAAAGTGGTAATTTCTTTTAGTTAGGGATGTTATGTTCTATTTCACTATCATTTATTTATTTACAATTCTTTTTAGATTTTTAACAATGCTTATAAAAATTAAAAAAAAAACACTATTAAAAATTTATAAAAAAATCCGCCTGCTGCGGGGCCCGGGGGTCCAAGCAGCCGGTAGTCAGGGCTACAGAGTGAGGAACCTCCTCACAATACGCGCCGTTTCAAGAATTACCGCCTTCTGTATCCGACCCTTGATCTAACAACTAAGCGAAAGCTTTTTAAGATGTTGGTCAAAGTTTTTCGCTATAAGACCGTTGACTACCTAGATACCTATGTTGACCGACTATAGGAACAATCATCGTTGAATCAACATTCCACATGGCGATAATCTCATGAGCAAGGTCCAAGTATTTTGATACTTTTTCCTTTTCAGCTTTCACCAAATTATCGTCATGTGGAACAGTAATATCAACAATTATTGCACGGCGCGTTGAACGATCAATTATCAAAGTGATAATTGGTTATATTCAATTATCAGGTCTATTGGCTACAATATACCTATCAGTGATAATCGTTCGATCCCAGAAGAGCAACGCACTGCTATTTTCAAAAACCGACGCTGGGTCGTACCTATAGTAAGGCATCTCAAAATCGATAAGGTCATACTAAAAAGCAAGTTGTTGGTGGATTATCTTGGCTACTTGATTAACTCTGTGCAAGTATTCGCCATTAGCAAGATGAGGACACCCGGAAACTATATGTCTGAGGGATTCCCCAGGCTGATGACACGCTTGACATATGTCTAGAGTGCCATCTTTCACAATATGTTTCCGGTAGTTTCTCTGTATCTGAAATTAGTTTGGTGTTCTGCTCTATGTTCTCTCTGCCTCTATGTTATGGGTAGCCAATGTGTCTTCGAGTTATAAAGCCCTCGAATTCTGGGTTCAAGTCTGGGTTGTAACGATTTGTGTAATATTAAGAAATTATTTCTTCCAAGAAATGTGTTAAACCATCCACACGTGTTGGTACAGCGTGGTGAGTTTAAGCTCTATATCCCCTTACTCAATCAACTTTATAACTTGTGTGCAGGGAGTAGCAAGGTCAATGAAATAATATGCAAAGCAACATTTACATGACGTTACAAAAGAACATGAGGCATGACGGCTTGATGTCTATATGTAAATGATATTTTAATAGAAACATCCATTGTGTTCCGCATTCATAAATGGATGTTTAGCTATATAAAAATATAAGAGTTCAAAAGAAAATTATGAAAAAATATGTAAAAGAGTCCAAACACTTTCTTGGCTGATGATAGAAACGTGATTTGACATAAAATGTTGTTTGGCGCGCTTGATCTAAAAACATCGTCAGAAAAACTGGGAGCGAAGTTTATAAATTATGATGATAGTTCAAAACGGCCGACGCTTTGTACAAAAACATTCATGTGATCATAATACGATGGCGTTCGATGAATTTATTTTAATTTTCCTTTTCCTTAACAACAAATCAGAACTTGAGAGGTTATATAATATATAGGCCCTATTAGAATTTTTGTTTAAGGATATATATGTTTCGATTAAATTAATTATTTTACGATCCTCTTATAAAAATCGTAAATACTGTTAGGAGTATGTTGAAAATTTTTACCTATATTTTAAACCCATATTTGAGCAAATAAAAAATTCTTTATCTTTATGATAATATTAGATTTAACATAATTCCTTTAATGTGGTGAATAGTGGAACATCACGCCCAATTACAGTCCAGTCTATCGGTGTAAGAAAAATCAAATCGCTTTGGCTTAACTCAGACTGGCGTATATCGAAGCGACGCGTCACCATTTTTACCAATAGCAAATTCATCTCGCGCAACGCATTTAATTGTCCATATTTAAATAATACATCTTTGCACCTTAACGATTTGAAAATAAATATGACTATTATGATTTGCAGTAACGAACTTGACACTTCGCTTTGCTTTGCTTCGCTTCCAGTTTGAACCAGCCTAGCCCTTAACTTATATGATTATTGGTACCTAATCGTGTTTGTATAAAGTTATTTATCAATCAAATTTTCATGTGAAGTTTGAAATCTTTTATGAAAATTGGTTAAACGAATTTGAATAAGAAAACATTCTCAAACATTTAATCATACCGCTAATAAGTCTGATGAAATTGAAAACAAAATAAAATTGTTCACATCCATTTAAAACTTTTATAATTTCACCAAGAACAGACTCCGCGGCAACCGTCCCCACCGTCAAATTGGCAAGCTGGAGAGCGCAATAATTCGACTAATGGATTTCATCTTCTTTTTAATAATTTACCTCTTATTTTCTTGTTTTAAATGTTTTAATCAAAAGCTATTGCTGACGCTTAATTGTGGGCTCTTACAAAATTTACAGGTATTTATATTATTTATCTATTTTGCAACTTTGAACAGCAATTCGGACTTTTGAAGATTCTCAGTCTTTTATGTTATCGTCATAAATGTAATAAGGCAGATATGACTCTTAATAATATACCTGTACAGGGACATTTCGACAAAATATAATAAAACTAATATAACAAAATACAATATAACTTGATATTACTTTGATATCTCATAAAAAATCTGGATTGAATCTAGATTAATTTTTTATTAAAGAATTTGATGCGAGATGTTTACATACTGATCATAGTCAAAGGAGAATGCCAGACAATGTATAGAACTTTAACCCACTAATATAAACATATTGTACAACAATGTATTATGCATCATTTTATTGCATTTTTTTTACTATTTAATATAAATTACATTTAAAAGCTCTAGAACTCGGAGTATTCGACAAGGATCTAACGTTGGTTATCGTCCATTTCCGTATTGTTGTTCCTTATAGTTGTCACACTGACATTACAGTCGTAAAGCTTCATTAAATACATTTTTAAACAGGCTTAACGACTCTGGATATTAGCCTTTTAGAGCCTTCTTTTGATGGAAATACAATAAAAACGATTTAAATAGAACCCAGTGCAATAATAAAGATTTAAAAATGCGTAAAGAGTGTAAACTAAAAGGAAATAGATTAATTACTTTTTTTAACATAATTTTATTCCGATGTCCAACAGTAAAAATGGCTTATTGCAAAACATTTATATAATAATAGGATATTTTTAGTATATATACAATTTCTGGTCTTTCTGGGTTAGGATCTGGCATTTTCCTTTAATCATTCAATGTCAAAAAGCGTGTAATAAGTTTGACGTGTCTGAGTATGTGTGTGTCTGAATGTGATATCGTAGCTTCTAAATCAATAGGACTATTTAAGGATTATTTATTTATTTTGACGACCTCCGTGGCGCAGTGGTATGCGCGGTGGATTTATAAGACGGAGATCCTGGGTTCGATTCCCGGCGGAGCAGATTGAGATTTTTCTTAATTTGTCTTGGTCTGGCTGGTGGCTTTCGTACCACCAAGTGATTTAGTGTTCCGGTACGATGGCGTGTAGAAACCGATAGGGGAATGGATTTCATCCTACTCCTAACAAGTTAGCTTGCTTCCATTTTAGATTGCATCATCACTTAACATCAGATGTGATAGCAGTCAAGGGTCATCTTATTGTCGATAAAAAAAAGTATTAGTTTCTTTGTTCGAAAACTATATTATTAATATATATATAATTGATTTATATGGTACGCAGCTACTTTGTCATCTGAAAAGGTAGTAAAGTCACTACTATTGTAACACTCTTATTTTTTCATACTTTACTTTTCATAACGCTTATAAACGAATTTGAATTGGAACAACCCTTTCCATGATTTCACCAAGTTTTCAAGCAACGTCTAATCAATAAATAAATCTTTTATCTTTGTTCCAAATAAAATTTACCGAGATCGGAGATTTGTTTTTCGCTGGACGCGAAACGGCCGCTATAAACATCTCAACATGCCATTAAAGTGGTCCAACAAAGAAAATGTATCTAGTTTAGGTCACTTACTCACTGTACGTTACTTTGCGATGTTATAATATAAAATTAACTGCTAATGCAATGAGATATATTAAGTTTTTATGGTTTAATATATGAATAGAAATCCACAAAAGCAAAAGATTGTGATTTAAATTGAGCGTCCTATATTAACCATGGTTTTTAGTAGATTTTTCTATAAATATGATTTTGACATTCATATATGCTTGGTCAATTTATTATACATTTAATCGAATTTAAATTGGTGTGATAAATTCTACATAAGTATCCCATACATCGCGAATTTCATATGAAGCTAAAAAGCTATAAAAGTACAAGAAAGCACAACCGAGGGAAGACAGATCCGTAACATGACCATACTATCTTATTTAAATATCTTAGGGACTGAGCTTTTAAAGGATTCGAAAATATTTTCATGGGTAGGCTAGACCAGGCGAAAATGCTATCACATGTTGAGAACTTTATAGATCAATGTTCTTTGTACCCCAAATATGTATTTTGTAAATGTGTATGCAGTTCATCTGTTCATCGGATAAACCTCAGACACGATAGGAATGTGCTCAGATTCACACGTTCTAATAATACACCCTGGTCAATAACTCGAGCTAAATTCCGAAGCGTGCAAACCCTGCAATCTGATTACTAACGCTTTCATTTTGCGACATTGAACTACATAAACTATCGCCATATATAACATAAAAATATCGCGATTTCATTGAATATATTTAACAGAACATTCGTTATCAGACATGATGCCTTACAGTCACTGATTTTTGAAAAGATCATTAGCCAATAGCCATGTTGTCTACATCACTACATATTATAAAATAAAGTTTATTGTAAAGAAGCTGAAATATGACGATAACTGTTGAAAGAGTCGCATCGTCTAGGGGCTTTCTTGGAAAACGCTGCCCCTTTGAATTTTAATTAAACAATGTTTGGAAGGATTTATCCTCTTTGCGAGAACTACAAAAAGTTCACGATGGCATTTATCAGTCCTTCAAGGATATCTTGTTATAACCATTCTTTCTTTGAAAAATAGATTTGTGTTCAATATTTTTTTCTTGGAATGTTACATAATTATTCGCCATTTTTATCGCGTCATCGCGCAAAATGTACTGGAAGCGCGCCTCTTGTCTGCAAAGTTTTAAAGGAATTACTTCTCTCAGTTTGTTTGGTCATTTGTTGCGACGCTAACACTAAACTTTAGTTTAGTGCCACTATTACGAAGGTAAAAGACGCCAAGGACCTTTTGAACGTTTATGTTTGTTAATGTTTGTATTTATTTGAAGACCCAACTTTGTCTTGACCTTTACATTGTAACTGCGGTCACATTAAATACCAAAGCGTTCCAGTCTAGCCTTGTTTGTTTAGTGGCAAGTTTCGGAATCATGGAGTTTTGGATTCAAACTCCATTCAACCAAATAACAAGTTATTAAGATTTTCGTTTAAAAAATTCACTGTCGTCAGTCACCATCTTCAACAGCCGATGGACGTCCACTGATAGACATAGGCCACTTGTATGGACCACCATGGAATTGAGCCGCATGCATCCAGTGGCTCCCTATAAATAGCTTGACGTCGTCATTCCGTAGTAGAGAGTCGAAAAAGAAAGTACTGAGTAGTATTTAAAAATTAGGAAAACAGTGTTCATAAACTGATCAACAAGGCTCAACTCAGATTGGAAGCGAAGTGACGCAATAAGTTGTCGAGTGCAAATTGTAATATTCATTTTAAATCACAAGAATTACCATTAAGATTAAAAATTGTATTATGCAAATATGAAAAGATTTTTAGAAACTTATTTTCTTATATTGATTTATATATGACATACCATTTTAAATGAAAAATTAAGAATCTGTTGTTCAAGGAACAATCTTTTTCTTTTTTCAATAAGATTTGTCTAAATCCGTAGAATTGTTTCCCGCAGGACGAGGCCGGGCCGCTATAAATTTCACTGCCCCATTAAAGTGGTCAAGCTAAGAAAATGTATTTCGCTTTTAAGGAAACTTTACAGAAATTGCATTTATTTGTTTGGTAGTTTCTTGTAAAGCAATATCTGCTGCAATTCTTTTAAGGCGATGTTTAATGCACTTGGAAGATACCTACTTCACACTTTATTGTTTCGTATTCTGCAGAAACGAAAGGAAAATGCCAGATCCTTACCCAGAATGACCACAAATTGTAAATATACTAAAAATATCCTATTATTATATAAATGTTTTACAATAAGCCATTTTTACTGTTGGACATCGGAATAAAATAATGTTAAAAAAAGTAATTAATTTATTTCCTTTTAGTTTACACTCTTTACACATTTTTAAATCTTGATTATTGCACTGGGTTCTAGCCATTTAAATCGTTTTTATTGTATTTTCATCAAAAGTGGGCTCTAAAACGCTAATATCCAGAGTCGTTATGCCTGTTTAAAAATGTATTTAATGAAGCTTTGCGACTGTCATGTCAGTGTCACAACTATACGGAACAACAATACGGAAATGGACGATAACCAACGTTAGGCTCGTGTCGAATACTCCGAGTTCTAAAGCTTTTAAATGTAATTTATATTAAATAAAAAAAGTAAAAAAATGCAATAAACTGATGCATAATACATTGTTGTACAATATGTATTTATTAGTGGGTTAAAGTTCTATACATTATCTGGCATTCTCCTTTAATATTACGTTTTGCGTTGTCTTCTGGGCAGGATTGATTTAAGCGCAATTAACTACAATTATGTACAAACTAGCCGTCGCCCGCAACTTTAAAAAAAAAATTAAAAAATGTACGTAACCTTTTTAAGCAAAATCTTATGCTATTTTTTTAAATATCAACTAATATGGCTTAACTGTCGTAATAAATCGTACTGACGATATTATAATTATTGACTCTTGGTTTAATAATAAAAGTAACAGCTAGGTTTAATCTAATATTGAAAGCTGGTTTAAAAGTAAGTTTTAGCAACATTGTATGGGAGAGTTACGAGCTGCATACTACACGGCGTCATGTAAGCATTCTTAAACATTTCAACAATGAAACGGCTGGAAATAAAGTTAATGACCTTGCACGGTTAAAGCAGTACTTGGAAATGAATGTTTTTGATGTTGACGACTGTTACGATGAGTTTAATATTAGAGTGCTAGCGAATGCTCGCTACTTCGTCCGTCTGATACTTGTTTTTGACATTAAACTCAAAAATAATTATATAATTTTTTTATACTTAAAAAGGACTTAAAGGCTGACTCGTTCTAAATTGTTTTTCAATAATTTACATTTACCATAGTAAAGTAACTTTAGTTTTTAAAACCTAAGAAAATTCGACATTTCAAAAACTGTAGTACATATATTTCATACAGTTTAAATGGTATCATAATATTTATCGTTTGTATCGTTTAGGTGACAATGAGATGAAAAAGCAAGCAAAAATAATTTAAAAAAAACGATTTTGAAAAAAGAGCAACATCCTGCCGTTGGCTATATTTCTGATGAAATATGATCTCACAACATAAGTTTACAACGAAAAAGGCCACAGTTTATTTAAGAAATAATTATACGATATACCTGCCCTAATAGTTCGTTCAACAAATTCATGTGCAAAGATTTTTAAAAACATTTCCACACAAACCGATTTACTAAAGAATACAAGTAAATCGTTTGATTTAAGTATTGTGGAATGTTAAATTTATTCTGAAAATAGACCATTGCAAGTTGACTGTTAGTGCACCTACAATACGTGCTGACGTCATCCAGCGGGGAGGAGGGGGGTGTCGAAAAATTACCTCGAAATTTTCTCTGCCGCCAAAGAATTATTCATAATTTCGCAACGGAAAAGGTTACACGAGCTAAGTATGCGTCTTTGTGTGAATATAAAGGTTAGTTACGAAAAAAAATAAGAGGTAAAAAAGTTGTGTCGAGTTCACAAAATGTTCTAGAATCGACTAGTGCCTATATATCAACGTACTACAGGACCAGGGTATGTAGAACTTCGACCCACCAGACTTCACAAAGTGGGTTAGTAATTCTTGATATCAACTAGTCGATAATGAGTGAATACGAATATTGATTCGGGTCTACTAATTATTTGTTATTTCGTGACAAATAATATAAATAATTAGAAAGTTAAAATTTTGAAAATTTTGAAAATGTATATATGATTTACCTAAACAAATGACTGCCTGCGTAATAAGAGAAAACAATAGAAACACTCTATCCCCTTATTACACATTCTGATTTTTTAATTTTAAATAATTTGATAAATTAGAAAGCTTTTGCAGTTTACAAACCTTAGGCGCGTAATTTGTGGTTACTGCTTGAATTTTTTAAATGAAATAGAAAAAGATATTCTCATTATTATAAAACTAACAGAGGCAAACATTCTCGGTGGTTCGTCGTAAACCACTCGAGACTTCACTTAATTTACTTGAGAACTTTAATAAAGTTCAACTTCTTCGAAAGAGCAAAGAACTTGAAATGTAAAATAATATGTTGTCAGTCTATTTAAAGTTGGGAGACATATTCGTTAAGAATATTTCACAAACATTTGTTATTTAATAACTTTTTGTGTTTAATATAGACGTGGACTGAATAAGTTCGACCAGTCAAAATTGAAATGAGAATTAGTCTTCTCAAAAACTTCAAATTAAAAACAATCTTGTATATAATAAAACTGCCTGAACAATGTGAATTATCAATTTTGTCGAGCACCTAAAGTTAAAGTAAATATTTAGAAATGATTACATTAAACTGAAAAATGATTTGGCATTAAAACTTGAAAATTTACATTTATATTCAATTTAAAGATATTTTTAAATCATTTATATTCAATTAAGCTTTCAGCATAACTGATTTTAGTGTGATTACACATTGCAAAGTATTTCGTTTCATACGACCAAAACAACTATTCAGACAAAGTTAACGAAATTTTTATGAAAGCAATTCGTTGGCCTCTCACAAACGAAAAATATAAACAAAAATCTCCCGCTAAACCGCAGGGAAATCGATGTGCATACATTAAAAACATGTGGGCTCGAATCGAGGACTGAAAAAAGAAAAAAAAGTAGGTACACGAACTGTTTTCGTTAACATATTGCCTAATAATAATGTTACATGTACTGTAGAGATCGGGAAATCAGTTGAGATGTAGGCAGTTAAACCTTCTGAAGATTCTCTAGCCTTTTCTAGCTATAGGTATTTTTTGATACATGAGAGTAGATGTTGTAATAGCTAGTTCAGGCAAAATTTTTAACCGAAAGTACCTTTTTTATTCGTTACCAGTTACATTGCAATCATACTTTATGGTAAGTTATGATGCAATCTAAGAAGGAAGAGAAGTTGTTAGGAGTATGTTAAATTTCAACACCCCTTTCAATTTCTATACGACATCGTTACAAAACGCTAAGTCGCTTAGCTGACTTTATTGCCATCTATATATGCTTTATAATAGAAACTGCCTTTCGTATTGGTAGCAGATTGAAACACAAACTAACCGTTTTAAAACTACTAATCTAAACTAAACCATTATAATATACCAAGCATTTACATAAAACTGTCGATTAATTTCTTTCATTTCACAGTATAATTATTAGTGACATTTTGTCCATTATTGGCACATGAAAAGCAAGGAAGTGATTATCGTTTAATGTTTTAAAAAATGAAAGTATTTCTCAGCAGAAGAAAAATATAAATCACAAACCTAGAAGACGACAGGTATTGTCATTACGATTACCATCTTTAGATGCTTTTGTCTCACTTAAAAAGTAGGACAAGGCCATTTTCCAAAACGTTCGTGCCGTTCTATTTTAGTTGTTTTTCTCGTCAAGATGCTAAAATTTTAAAAAATAAGTTACCTACCTATATTCTTAATAGTTTTATATTTTCACACGAAAATATGGACGGGGATGATTTTCAAAAGGTTTTATATACGAGTATTTTGTGTGTTGAAAATATATGATATATGTTATGTGAGCCAGCTTTTTTCTGCCCATGGCTGCGCCCGCGAATTGAAGTTTTATGTAAAACTAAAAATAAATTGCCTCGTAGCTTCAACAACTAGTATATGTGTTCTGTACTAACTACTGGAACAACCAGCTATGAAATAATGCGCTTTTCTTTCTCAAGGCAATCACCGAAACACACTAGTGTTTTGGTGATTATCACTATATATGATATATAAATTAATGCTTTGTGGGTAAGTTACTATGTTATAGTTTTTATTGTTAAATTAAATAAAAAAAATTAATTACAGCAGCTCTAGCATTGAAAAATGTGATTTAGGACAGAGAAAATTCAAATTAATCTTAGACAATAATGTGACGTATCTCACATTTTTCACTTGATCTTTTAATTATTGGATATCCTGTAATATAAAAGTCGAATCGAGAACCTCCTCTGGTTTTTCGTCGGTTAAAAGTTAAATCAATCTTACACTCGGATGTAACTCAGACATCAGACGTAAATATAGAAAATATTTGGGAGTTCTAAAAGACTTTGAACCTGCCGAATTTCTCTCGAACTTAATAAAGTATCAAATGGAATTTTCATTTCGTACGTGAAAGTTACTCGAAGTAATCGTTTCACAAGAAGCAAACATTTCCATTCGTCCAAAGTTTTGCGTTCAAAATTATAATATTAGATATTTAAAAGTACACGACGTGTCACATTATATTCATATTCAATTATATGCGGGTAAATATCTACGTATACATGAATATGAACTCTTTATCCGACAAAGACGTATCGCCAAGCAATTTAGCGTTCCGATACGATGTCGTGTAGAAACCGAAGGGGTGTGGATTTTCGTCCCACTCCTAACAGCTGATAGCAGTCAAGGGCTAACTTGTAGTTGATAAGAAAAAAATCTATAGGACATCAATTTTGTTCTCGAGTTGAATTTATTCATCCACAATGCCCAGCCATTTAAATGTATTTAACCGACGAAAAAATGGAGGAGGAGGAGAAGGAAAATATTTTGTATGTATTACCACGTATAACAACTCACAGAGTAGTCCGATTTTGGTAATTATTTTAATATTACAAAAGGTACATTTCCCATGGTCCTGTAGTCCATTTTGGAAGTTTAGCCTAATCATCATTAGTTTTTGTAGCCTCTGTTTTACTTGCACTAATGAATAATAGCAAACTCTGAAAAAAAAAATTTTCTTGTTTCACGATGCAAGTGAAACTTTGAGTCGTCATATTTTCTTTGGCTGTTCTGAAGAGCGCCTTTTCCTTTTTTGCTCTTTTTACCCCCCGCTTTAAAATCCAAAAAAAATACGAACATCATGTAAATTTGTTTTTTAACGAGTAACCCATTTTATTACAATATCTCATTGAAACAAATTATTCCTTTGTTTACGATATGTAAAGGTGTAAAAGGGTTCCTCTTAGGTAGGCAATCTTAAGGGATTCCGCCATAGTTAATTATTTAAGGGGCTTAAGCCCTTTAAAATACACACAACCGCTGTCAAATTATATGGTATAATTAATATAATTAAGCCCAGCGAAGCCTTATTAAACACCTTTAAAGACCACTCATTAAGCATATTTAAGGTGTTTAACTTATAACGGCTACCTTTGTGATTCAAAGTTTAGTACCTGCATGAACGAGATGCGGTCTGTAATATATTTTACAATTACTTAATAACAAAGTATACAGGAAGTTTCGGGGGCGATTAGCCGAACTAGCTTGGTTTCATCTCCCAGCAAAGCTCGGTCAACCAGGACGTACTAAATACGAATACAAATGTCTCTATAAATCTACAAATTTTACGAAAATACTATAATGCAAGTAAAATTCAGTCAAATACATTTACATAAATTAAAAATTTCCATAAACAGTCTGAACTTATGTTCTTTGCTATATTATATATATATAGTATAACTCTTAAATATTTTCCAAAAGAGTTTTAAGAACTAGAACGAAAGTTTGTGTTACACCCTCCAGCATCAGATCATCAGCACGCTGTGTAGGTCCCAGTCATTATCATACGACGGCCGAGTGGCGCAGTGGGTAGTGACCCTGCTTCTGCGTCCTAGGCCGTGGGTTCGATTCCCACGTCTGGAAAATGTTTTTGTGATGAGCATGGTTGCTTTCCTGTGTCTGGGTGTTTATCTATATATTATAAGTATTTATGTACAATATATATAAAATATTTATCAGTTATCATAGTACCCATGACTAAGCTTACTTTGGGGCTATATAGCGATGTATCTAATTGTCCTATAATATTTATATTATTTTATTTATCATAGTAATTAGAATTTAAAAGAAAATTTTGACGACCTCCGTGGCGCAGTGGTATGCGCGGTGGATTTATAAGACAGAAGTCCTGGGTTCGATTCCCGGCGGGGCGGATTGAGATTTTTCTTAATTTGCCTTGGTCTGGCTGGTGGGAGGCTTTTCGCCGTGGCTAGTTACCACCCTACCGACAAAAACGTATCGACAAGCGATTCGGCGTTCCGGTGCAGTCTATACATACATAATTTATAAAAAGTTACCGTTCTTAACTGCATCATCACTTAAATTGTGCAGAAGGGTCTGTCCTTATATATATACAACAATAAAAAAAAAAACAAAAAATAGAATATAATATTATTTAACTGTATTTTAAAACAATTGTGAATGCTGTGAAAACCTGTAACTAAAGCTAAATATTTACCATGGCACACAACGTACAAAAAATGTACTTGAAATTATGTATTAGTGGTTAATCTTCCCCAATAAATAAATATCTTATAGTGATCGTTACATAGGTAGTCAACACCGGATTGGAGTGTATAGATCTCCATATCCTCTCTCCTATATCCAATGACGTGTAGTCTATACATACATAATACTTAGTGCTTACTCTAATTGTGCAGAAGATTCTGGCCCTAATTTAGGCTGATAATGATAATAATAATAATGGATTTAAACTGCGTAGACTGTAATTTAATTAATTTCTCATATTAGCTGTGACACTGAACATTGCTTATAGAGCGGCGGACGTATCGTTAATCATCCCTTAATAAAACAGCTATAGAAGGCAGGCGCGACATTCTTCGTTACAAACGATTTCAACAGTGCAAATTTTATAAAGTGAAGAACACTAAACCTAATACTTCTCAATTTAAGGTTTAATTTTGAGATCAAATCGCTACAACCATAGCAAAACGAGTTCATACTGAAAATTGACATTCAAATACCGTCTGAAGGCGATGATGGCGTGCAAGTTATTGCTGTACTTACTACTTATATGTATACCAGCTGTATTCATGTAGTTTTACTCTCATAAAGTTTCGAAAAATCTATATAGGGTAACGCTACATCGCGAAATGAGACACTGATGCTTTTCACACGCGTCGGAAGCTAGGTACAATCATGAACATCGATACAAAGCGCGTAATAATTGGGGTGCATTTTCGGCCAGTATTATGGGGTATGGCGAATGAATTATCAAATTCTCCGCTGAGTAACCTACTTGTCAAGAACGGGTTATGCAGTCGACGTTTTTTCCGTTGACGTCTTTTTGCCAAATAATAAATTAGTAAATAATCCATGGTAATCTACTCGACACAACAGTACACGCCCGACATCAAAGTTATACTAGCAGCTCTAACTGAGACGGGCGCACGCGACGGGTACCCGCTCGCGGATTTGTGGCCCGCGCCCGCACCCGCGCGAGTTTTAGCGTTAGCCCTAAGTGAGCGTCTACATAGCGAAATAAGGAACTATGCTCTCCAAGTCGAACGATTGTATGGTTTCCATTTTGAAGCTATTAATTTATGCATTTATATCTCCCTCACATAATTAATTTAAATCATCCTGTTACAATTTGGACAGGACATGATCTACTAAAATGTGTACTGAGCTACTTATAGAAGTAAGTGTATGTTTAGGCATACATTGGGGCAAAGAAAACTCCAACTTAAGCTGTTAAATGATTTAATGGTGCCCGTACGGTGACAGATCGACAACTGAACGTTACATAAAATGATTGGTCCTTATGCTAGAATATTGGTCGGCAACCCGAATGGTCGACGAGAAACAGTAAGCGCTCACCTACTGAAGGAAAAAATGCGGCGGCACAATTATACGAAAACACCAAAAAATCTGCAGATTTTAAAATTTTCAAATCGTTTATCAGTTTTCAACAAATCGTTCTTAAATATTCAGATAGCACATTTTCTCAGAAAGCATTTATTTTTTCCTCAGATGAAAGTACTCTGGCGTTGTCTCGCACAGCCTGCTCCCGACGTTTGTGTACCGATTACTTCTCAAACATTCGTCGCTTGTTTACTGCGACCTTTTGACAAATGAAGCTTGTATTAATTTATTGCCCAATTCCAGGCTTTGATGGCTAATGCAAAAATACAAACGATTTATACTTTGAAAAATATTTGTTTTACAATAAATTTTGTTGATCAATGGCTGTAATGGATCTATTCAAACGAAAACAAATGAGGTCATAAATTTTATTTGTAACAAAATGTGCTGGGCTTTTTTAATTAAATGAATTGGTAGCACCTGAATGCAATTAAAATTAAACTCTGGTGGGGTGAAATATTATAAAAAAATAATTTACAATTCATAATGAAGTTCCACAAAGAAACGCTTGCTTTTCTTCAACAATCTTTGTCATTGAATTATTAATTTATCTATTTGACAGAAGCTTGGCCAAACTTCTATACAAAATTGGGCATCCTCCTTTATTTCCAAAATAAACTGGCAGACGATATTCAAGTAGAGATGACGCGTGGGATAATAATTCCCCCCTAACTTGAGCAAATTGGCTCCTTACAAAGAGATAAAACTTGTTTATGGCATTGTGAAAGTTCGCGCAGCTTCTGCGTTACTTGTTAAAAACAGCAATTTGTCACAAAGTTCATATTTTTTGTTGTGCCGTAGCGCCGCAGAGTCGAGATATGGAAAACCTACACCTTGTGGGGTAAAAACGGGTAATAATACTTGCTAATGCTCGCAACTTCATCTGGTTTATAAGTATGTAATTTTTGATGCCATAGAAGATTGTAAGTAAATTTTTAATGCCAAATCATTAAACAGCTCATGGTTTATAAAATAGCCTACAGCTTACAAAATAAAGGTTTAGGAATTTGTGTGTGCTAAATAATAAAACTTACAGGAGATAGTGATATAATAATCACTATTGAATGTAAAAGAATAATACATATATATTATATATATATAGTGTCACTGCCGGCAGTGGTCGTCGCTGATTTCAACAAGTTCCAGGTTCTAGGACCAATCAAATAATGTCGCTTAAATAGAAAAGTGGCATTATTCAAAAATATCAATTTTGTAGTTATGACCATTTAAAGTTTTCAATTTTTTTTAACTCGTTTTTCTTGTTATGTATTATATTTATATCTAAGTGTTATATATCATTTGAAAGGTATTTACATAAGAAACAAAACAGTGTAGTTATTATAGTTGATTTATTAAAAAGGGGCCATTAATAACAGGAAGTGTCTTTTTTCTATATAAAATTGATAATACTATGACACGGATTTTCTAAAAAATTAATCAAATTTGCAAAATAACAATCAGTAATAAACTCTATATGAACGTAACTCCTATTTATAATATAAATCAATGGCAACAATATTGATATCGATGAGTTTTAACTTAAATCTACGTAATTTCTTGATTTTTTATAATAATATAAAACCGCAAATAGAAATTGCAAACGTCTTAACGTTTAAATGTCCTGAATGTGGTCCAGGAACATTCGCCTAGGTCTTCCCCTTCCAACATTTCCATTCACTCTGGCCTCATAAATCGCTTTTGTTAATCTTCTTTTATGTATTCTCTCTACATGCCCAAACAGATGGTTTGGACTTTCAAACTTTACATATTTCGTAAATTTACTACCCAGTTCTATAAACTCTTTTACTTCTTCCACTTTCTCTCCATCTATCAAAATATGACAATCTGTCACATATTCATCTCTTTCAATAATTATTACTATCGTTTTGCTGACATTCATTTTCATTCTTTTTCTTTTTACAAAGCTGCATTCATACTGGCTAAAAATAAGTTTTCGCTTCTCCTCACTAATTTTGTAGTAACATTTCAATTCACATTTTTTCAGTACATGTTACTTTCATTTGTCTTTCTGGCATTTGTTTTTGTAACTTAGATGTCGATATACCTATACCCTTTTCCAGAATTCCTTAATAGTTTAGCTATACTTATTTTGCATTCACTCGGCACAGCTTTTCTTTTTTTACATGCTTTTTCTCTCTTTTTTAACTTCATCAGCTGTATTTTTCTTAATTTGTCTTGGTCTGGCTGGTGGGAGGCTTTCGCCGTGGCTAGTTACCACCCTATCGACATAGACGCATTGCCAAGCGATTTAGCGTTCCGGTACGATGTCGTGTAGAAACCGAAAAGGGTGTGGATTTTCGTCCCACTCCTAACAAGTTAGCCCGTTTCATCTTAGATTGCATCGTCACTTAACATCAGGTGTGTTTTTTTCTTACCCTTTGCAATCAAATCCAAGCACTATTTTGAGAAATAACACTTTTCTACAAGAACGCACATGTATTCAACTTCGTAGACAAGTTTCAAATGGCAGAGTGTCATTTTTCTACAATCAAACTGGCGAATAACCGCAGAATACCGAAACGACACTTGTGACATCTAGTGAGCCTAACGTGTAGTTTATGAAGTGTCTTTTATCCACATGATAAAATGATGTCAACTGATTCGTTTTATGAAATAACCTCATTTTCGAAAAATTTTGAAAAATGTCACTTTTCTATTTAAGCGACGTGTAGAAAGAAAATAATAATAAAATTTAAAAAAAAAATTGAACCGACTCAAAAAAAAGTAAAAAATAACAGTGTCATTTAGTTGTTTTAATTTACTTAAGCATATCTATGAAGTCGGTGCCAGCAAGTTTAACATTTATTTAACGCAGTAAAGCAGTTTGTGGGTTCTAGGTAATGTTCTTAAAGTAGAAACCTTGGCTGGCAACTAAATGACAGTTATTTATTACATTATAGTGCGTTTTGAGTCGGTTCTATTTTTTGTTAAAAATTTTTATTTCTTACTTTTTAGTGATTTATCGCCACGTAACGCACTCGTACTTTATTGGCATAGTATATTATACGGCACTAGTAGCCAAAAAGCTACCGATACTTACACTAAAACCGAAATCGCTGCAAGTGTGTCTATAAAATTTGAAGAATTCCTTAAATTTTCCCAGGATATCATCAACAGATTCCGTTTCCTTGGTAGTATCGAGAAATCAGTTTTAAGTGAACGTCTACATCGCGAAATAAATAACTAAGTTAAATTCAATATGTATATAGATTAATAGAAATCTTTGTATAGTTATTCTGTTTTTAAGACGGATCCTTAAACTTATTAAATTATTATTAAATAATTGTTGAGTATATGGTAGATAAGTAAACCTTTTTTTATTTAAATAATACGAGTATCTCCCAGATACGTGAAGGAGGTCCTTAACAACGTTGATAAATCTCTGGTTTAACCGGATAGAATATTTTACATTTCCATTCCCTAGGCCTTGCTATACCGACTCAGCTCTCGAGTCACCTTACAGAAATCCGATAATAAAGTACGTTGTATATTACACTTCGGTTTCGTAAGGTTTCTTGGATGAATTTACAACTACTTAAAGGTTTTTACGAGGTTTTACTATGTCATTTGTATGTCTAAGCTTGAGTTTGCTAATTCCTAGCATGCCTCGCTGAACTGGAGCCTAATAGGTAATAACACTTTGGTAAAAAAATAGAAACGCTTTTTATTGTTTAACCGTCTATGATATATCTACACATTGGTTTTGAAGAATATGCCTACGCAGAAATTAGTGGTACCTATACTAAAGCCAAACCCGATTGAGAATGCTTATTAACAAACAAATTTAAAATGAAGGTAGAAAATGCAACACATTTTATGCCTAATAAATTCAAAATTATGTTTGGTTATTATAAAAAATCTTATTTGAAAGATATTGAATATATTAATTCATAATGAATTAGTTTTAAGCTTAATAATCTAATTTAATGTTATGGATTCGTCATAAATTAGTTAATTAAAAAAAATAGGTGTAAAATGACTAGTGATTTCTACCTTCATTTTTAATATGTTTATTGACAAGCATTCTCAATCCAGTTTGGCTTAAGCATAGGTAGGTATCACAAAATCAAAAATTACAATACAGTCGGGACTCTTCAAGAACAATTTTTGGTATTATCACTTTTTCTAAAATAAAAACAGTATTTGTGATCTCGCATTACAGACCCGTTAATACAGATTAGATATTCGTTTCGCAACATTTGATGCTACTAAGAGAAGGCCGAACGGTATTCCATAGAGAACAAAATAAGAGTACCTACGGTTTTCGGTCTGCTTGTTGTGTTGGTTCTGGAAGGCAATCTGCTATGCTTTCTACTGCACACAAGATAGGGATAACTAAGATTGTAAATTATAAAATACAATTTGTAACATTCAATTGCTTATCTCTCTTGACATCAACAAAGCAAGTGGACTGAATGGTATCCCCGCAGTTGTTCTTAAAGTGTGCGCCCCTGAGTTGACGTCTGTTTTGGCGCGTCTGTTTCAGTTGTCGTACTTCACTAGCACTGTCCCGTCTTGTTGGAAGTCTGCCCTGGTTCATCCCGTGCGTAAAAAGGGCGATAAATCGATCCCTGCTAACTACAGACCAATTGCAATTACCTCTCTTCTATCAAAAGACATGGAGCATGTCATTAACTCAGTCAGTAATCAGTTACTTAAATACCTAGAGGAGCATCAGCTCATTAGCGATAGATAGTACGGCTTTCGTAAAGGTCGATCAGCTGGTGACCTCCTAGTGTATTTAACTCATAGATGGGCTGAGGCTATTGATAGCAAGGGCGAAGCTCTGGCAGTTGGCTTGGATATTGCAAAGGCCTTTGATAGGGTATGGCATGTGGCTCTTCTAGCGAAGTTACCATCTTTCGGACTACCGGAGAATCTGTGTAAATGGGTCGCCAGCTTTCTTGATGGTCGCAATATCAGAGTAGTGGTTGACGGTTCTTGCTCTGATCCTAAGTCCATTAATGCTGGTGTACCTCAGGGCTCTGTGCTGTCTCCCACCTTGTTCATTCTGCATATCAATGACATGTTGGAAAATAATAACAACATACATTGCTATGCAGATGACAGTGCGGGAGATGCTTTTTATAAAGGCCATGCGCAGCTATCCGGAACACAGCTAGTAGAGAACAGATGCAAGCTTGTGTCCGATATTGAGGAAACCCTGGAACGAGTGTCCGATTGGGGAGCACAAAACAATGTGCAATTTAATGCCTCAAAGACACAAGTTTGCGCATTTTCCGCGAAAAAGACCCCCTTCAACATCGCTCCTACATTTCAGAACACTCTCCTTACCACCTCTAACAGCATTGGGATTCTTGGGGTCAATATTTCGAACGAAGTCTAGTTCCGACATCATCTGGAAGGGAAGAATCGTCTTTAGAACACCGAAGGGACGTCAGTTTTCTTTGTATGTTTTATAGACTGTACTATGGAGAGTGTTCTGAAGAGCTTTTTAGTCTAATACCACCGTCAGGATTCTCTGCCCGCCGCAGAAACAAATTTCATCCTCACCATCTGGATGCCTGGTATAGTACTACCATCCGCTATACTAGGAATTTTGTGCCTCGCACCTGTAAGATTTGGAATGAGCTTCCATCCTCGGTGTTCCCACAGTCTTATAATTTGGGGATTTTCAAGGGGAGAGTAAATAAACACCTCAAAGGCCGGCAACGCACAGTGGCGCCTCTGGTGTCGCAGTTGTTCATGGGCGGCGGTAATCACTTAACATCAGGTGATCCGCTTGCTCGTTTGCTCGCTATTTTTATAAAAAAAAAAATTTAAAGGAGCAAATGTTGAGTTTCCTGCCGGCTCGTCTCGGCAGAATCTGCCTTCCAAACCGGTGGCACAGTTACTATGTTTCTAAACTGATTGTATAACAAATACAAAACCTACAAACCTACAAAATAAATGTAAATATTTGATTTTCAATTCTTGTAGTTTTAATATTGCACAAAGAGATGGGTCTGTCCTCCTTAGATGCCAAAAAAGAAAAAGACGTGTGGCACTCGGAGACTGCCGCGGTAAAGCTATTGCATAGCATTTTTTATCAACTTATGTTTTACCTACTGACGTCATCGGGACCGTGGCCTAGCGGTAAGGCGCTCTAAGTGTAAATTGCGGAACCGACGGGATTCGAACCCGCGTCTCTCTGGCAATTCGGATACGCCTTACCGCTAGGCCGCAGTCCCGATGACGTCGGTGCCGAAATTGTGCTTTTGATATTATGTTTTTGATATTCAGGGGGTGTTAGGTTTTTTCGTTACGGTATTTCTGGATTCGGTCTCCACGCTCAAGCCCCGCGATAGAAGCTATGCAATAGCTTAAAAATCTAGCGTATGCTTCTAACATCTCGCGATGCAGCATAGAATATGCATATATGCTCTTCGATTGCAGAGCACACCTAATTCGTTTACGGGTTCACTTCAAAAGATTTTCAACGCAAGGCGTTGGCTTTCGAGTATTCGCTAATAGAAATATAAATTTCAGACGCGCTCCGCTGCGGCGCACAATTTATTGTAAGACCCTAACCACCTTTTTATAAGTCACGTTTTCAACATGAAAAATATTCGCTTTTGCACTCGCGGAAAATATATGGCTGTACACAGCTATGCGCAGGGTTGACAACCGCTCGGAATTAACCGGATATTGATAGCTTTTTAATATTTACTAGAGTAAATCAAACTGTGAACGGCTACTGTTAAAGTTTTCACATTTGAAACCAATTAAAATTATTTGCCTCCAAAACGTGCAAAAGTTAATATTTGTATACGGTTATTGAGCCTTTTAACTAAGTGGTCACTACAGTAGGCAAACTAGTGGTCACTGGCAAGATTGAAGCAAAGGCGGGCGTAGCCCGAGACGATAGACGGACCAAATAAAAGATGCGATAGCCGCGCCCATTTCGAATGCTATTGCGACTATATGCGGCTGCAAATCGAGAAAAATGGCGTACCGCCGTTAAAACAGTCATATCTATCTTTGGGGTGCTACGAGCCTCAAAGCTGAGGAAAGGACTCATGAAGAAGATTCGGCTTTTTTCAAATAGGATATGTCCGGCTGAACTTATTTCGTAAGTCGTTTCCACTTATCTGGCTGGCTGAACTAATCAGTTCGGCTATTCGGTTTTATAAACTGACAACCCTAAACACATTCGCATTATTATCCATCTAACTCCACCTTTTTAAAGCTTTTGCGATAGCTCGCGGTGTGAAAATTTGATGCTTGACTGTGACTCTTATATCTAAGTTATTTTACCTGGCACGTCAACACATTCAAAAAAATGCTTGTGTGGTTTAAGAATGACCTCAATGTACCATTTTAAGGGCTACGTAAAATTTTGCACTTCAATATGTGGGTTACCCGCCCGCCAACCCGCACTGGAGCAGCGTGGTGGTACGCTCCATATCCCCTCTTGTATAAGGAGGGAGGTCTGTAGTGGGCCGTTAATAGGCTGATAATGATGATGTGGGCTACCGAGCTGCGCTTAGCAGTTTGGTTTTTATTTTTAGACTAGCGGACGTCCGCGATTTCGATTGATAGATGCAGAGGTTAACCAGAATATACGTACAAACAAACATTTTTGAAAAATTGATTTTTTGATGTAGTATTGTGTATACTTTCAATATGTATTTAGTGAAAAGATGTTAATTTGAAATAACTAATAAATAATTCAATTTTATTATTTTTCTATTTTGTGTGGATTTTAAAATTGCTGCCAACTGTTTTTTTAAACACCATTATTCAGTGACAAAAATGTACATAATTATTTTTTGCTCGGTATTTTATTATTTTTTACATTTTTCAAATTGAAATAAAATGAAACTTAACCAGAGAGATTAATCTCCGTCAAACACCCTGCATGCAAAATTGTAGCTGTTTCTAGGATTCAGTTAAAGCTATTTTAAAGATATGTGTAATAAATATGGAACTATAATTATGTAAATGTATGCTTTACCAATATTCACTCACCAAAATATGTCTATAACAAAGGCCCTTGCGAATTAACCCTAAGCAAGAATAACCTCATAGTCGCTTAAGATATTACAGATTATCTTCATATCTAACATATACCCTTCACCGATACAACCCCAAACTAACCTTATCTATAAATATCAAACGACCAACGGAATTGAGACTACCGCACATCCAGAGTAAATAAACAGACAATTCAGTTACGGGGGCCCTAAGGCGTCTTCCCTTTGAGTTCTAATAACGTTATTCGGACGCGAAATAAGCAAGAACATAATAACAAAAGTTTCACCGTTGTTATGGATATCTATGGTATCGAATAGGTAGAATCTATAACAAAATACAGGTAGGTATATAACACGTGTTCGTATTTAATGTTAGTAGTTGTGATTCACGAAACTTGGTTGTGTTTGGCGTTCAGACTTAGGAAATAAAATATAATCACAAATAAGCTACCTATTACACGCAGACTAACTATACTAAAGCCAAACTCAATTGAGAATGTTAGTCAACAAACAAATTAATAAAATTACTATTATAAAAACAAAACTTTATATAGTGATCCTTGTTCTTCTCTTTTCAGTTCATAACTTCTATGCAGTCGGGTTTTTGTTTTTATAATAATAATTTTATTTGAGACTTTATTGTTTTATATGGTATGGTATGGTATGGTATAGAAATGATACAGTACACTTTTTGCCATTTTTTGTTAAAACGGCAATGTAAATATGATATGATATTTATATTTTTGAAATGGTCTTTTTACGACCTTTCATTTGATATCCATATTGCCCCATTTACAGCCACCATTTTGAAAATTTATATAGCCTATGTCACTACCACAATTTTAACAAATTCAACGACACCTCAACTGTCGAAATCCGTTCAGTCGTTTAGGCTGTAGCGCGTGCCGAAGAAATGGACATACGAGTACATACATACATACATACGCTCGAAAAACATAACCCTCCTTTTGACGCAGTCGGGTAAAAATGAAGGTAGAAGTCACTAGTAATTTTACACCTAATTTTTTTTGTTAACTTGTCAATGACGAATTCATGACAATAAATTAGATTAGTAAACTTAAAACTAATTAGTATGTTCAATATCTTTTGAATAAGATTTTATAAAAAAACAAAACAATTCTAAATTTATTAGGCATAAAATGTGTCGCATTTTCTACCTTCATTTTAAATTTAATTGTTGACAAGCATTCTAAATCGAGTTTGGCTTTGGTATAAATACATTATCACCTCCGTATACAGGCTATATCACGAGTATAAGTAAAGTATGGAATAAAAGATAAAACTGTGAGTAAATTAGAACCATAGGTTGACAAAGTTTGTGACATCTTATATAGACTTAGACCATTAAAAAATATAATTTGGTAATATAAAGTCATTACTTTGACGGCATTATGAGATCAACTTAAAGAAGAAGCCTTTATGTAGGTTTTTATACCACCCGCTATTATATTTCGCCTCTTAGTTACAGTCTTCAGGAATATCATCCGCAGATCAACAATGCTCTCGTCTTTTATTAAGCCGCACCATTTTTATAGGCGTGGAAATATCGTATTAAATATGCTCCCCGGGTACAGGGAGTCATATAGCCAGAGATTATCCATCTGAATTCCTTCTTATTACGTCATAAAAAGACGTAGACAGCTACAAAGTATTTTAATACTGTCATGTGCGTAACTACGTGCCCATATAGTATACTTAGCATGGATTTTTAAAGCATGGCTTTTCGGACAAAAACGACAATCTTTTAAAATAACTACTACTAAGTCTTCCCACTCATAAATAAGCTCAAAATGTATACTATTATTTGTCAAAAGTTTTTTTTTATGGACTACAAGTAGGCCCTTGACTGTTATCACACATTGATGTTAATTGATGATGCAGTCTAAGATGGAAGCGGGCTAACTTGTAAAGAGTGGGACGAAAATCCACACCCTTTCGGTTTCTACACGACAATGTACCGGAACGCTAAATCGCTTGGCGATACGTCTTTGTCGGTAGGGTGGTAACTAGGCACGGCGAATGCCTCCCACCAGCCAGACCAAGACAAATTAAGAAAAACCTCAATCTGCTCCTCCGGGAATCGAACCCAGTTGATATGGAATGAGATTACAGACACATGGTTCCCTCCTTGTGAACTGAATGTTATACCCGAAACTGAAACATTACACACATGTTAAGAATCTCTTATATCTCATCGCATCTCCCTAACTCTTAATTCGTATACTTAAGGCGGCCTTGAGTATACAAATAAGCATAGTAAATTGTGACTTTGGGTGCCGTTTCAGTATTAGGGCAAGTCAATCATTTAACACGTGTAGCCTTTAAACTATTAAGGCCTGTGTGCACCAAGATTTCGGTTATCATAACCAACGGTTAACATAATTTTACTATTTATAATAAACCCGTACGCCGGTTAAGGACGTAAACCGGGCGGTTATCTTAACCGAGCTTACGTCCTTAACCGGTGTACGGGTTGTCGTGAGCAGTAAATTTTACGTTTAGCTTATGTTAACCTTTAGTTATGATAACCGAAATCTTGGTGCACACAGGCCTAAGACTCTACTTAATAATCTATACGTATTATAAATCTGCCATCTGTCAACCAACTAAGGCATCAAATGAATAATATCAGAAAACTATTAACGCCGGTGAAATCACGCGTTCATAAGTAAGTAAATAAATCACCAAACTACCCCAATGGTAAGAACCAACATCAAAACAAGGCGAATCAGACGCCAGTCCACAGCCACACAGTTAATACGATTCGTAAGAGGTCGGATTAAACAAATTACTTTAGTTTTAGCAAAGTTTTTGACGAGGGTGTGGTATAGTGGTGCTGTAAGTGTAGGTTAGATTAATTAAATTCGTCAAAGCGTAAAATTGGGAGATTAGGTACACAAAAATATCAATTGAGTTACATCACCATTTTGTTTTACAGTGGTCATAATTAAATCAGCCGATGGAACCCACTGTTGCCCACGCTCCAAACGATTATTGTGTCCTTGAGTCACCTATAACCGGTGATTCCCGAGGATTACGAAGAATATTTGGCTTGGATGGTCACTTCACCTCGATTTCGATACGACCTCGACCTCGACTTCGATGCGGAGTCACTATTTCGACACCTTAATACCCCAGCTGTAAGAAACCTCTTAAGATTTTCTAAATTGTTCCAGGTCCTGGCTGCTGGACGTACCGCCTAACGATTTAGCGTACCGGTACGATCGTAGATTGCAACAACACTTACAATGATTAAAAAAATTATAGTACAACCGATACAGGCGAACAAAACCGCTGGAACCTGCTAGTATATTAATTTAATAGAATTTTACTTCAGTATTCTCACAAAGCTACGCAGGTGAAACTGCGGGAGGACACCTAGTTAATAATCCAAAAAGAGAAAATAAAATTTACCCTTTGGTATATATTCATTATTCATGAAAAATACCAAATAAGTAGACTGAAAAACATGATATAACAAAAAACACACGCGTCACAGACACGTGAATATGCTAAGAATCAATTTATTTTTAGAAAAAACCTTTTTCCATTAAAGATTTCATAAGGTTTGCCTCTGGATAAGTAATAGACACATAACTCTTTCAGGCAATAAAGCTTACATTATGAAGTCAATAAAGAAAAAGTAGTTCACTTTTAGGAGTCTTATTCAAAATCGTTCCCAATAATGGTTTTCTGATAGCACTATCGCTGCGGCAATAATTTTGAAAAAGTGTAAGTCACTCCCATTTTGTCCCTTTAGAAGATTGACCCTATAAATTGCGTCCCAGGCGGTACTGTTCGGCCAATATGTTACCCAGTGGAATAATATGTTACCTATATATCGCAAATTAACTTACGTCTCATTTCTTTTGTCTCTATCCTCCTGGATACAATAAAATCTAACTATTGCTATAAATCCTTAAGTTTGGTAAAGGCTGGGCAATTTTTACTCAATCGAGGCAAAAGGAGAATGCCAGACAATGTATAGGACTTTAACCCACTAATAAAAACATATTGTACAACAATGTATTATGCATCATTTTATTGCATTTTTTTTACTATTTAATTTAAATTACATTTAAAAGCTGTAGAACTCAGAGTATTTGACAAGGGCCTAACATTGGTTATCGTCCATTTCCGTATTTTTGTTCCGTATAGTTGTCACACTGACATGACAGTCGCAAAGCTTCATTAAATACATTTTTAAACAGGCTTAACGACTTTGGATATTAGCCTTTTAGAGCCCACTTTTGATAAAAATACAATAAAAACGATTTAATTGGCTAGAACCCAGTGCAACAATAAAGATTTAAAAATGCGTAAAAAGTGTAAACTAAAAGGAAATAGATTAATTACTTTTTTTAACATAATTTTATTCCGATGTCCAACAGTAAAAATGGCTTATTGTAAAACATTTGTATAATAATAGGATATTTTTAGTATATTTACAATTTGTGGTCTTTCTGGGTTAGGATCTGGCATTCTCCTTTACATAATTTACTTATTGTTCCGTTATTGTTGAATTGACAATCCAAGCCCTCATCAGATAGTAGATACCATCGAATAGTAATAACTTCGCTAGTTGTAAGTACTACTATATCTTTATTTAAACCAGGACCATACTATTCAGAAAGGACCACTGCAATTACAAAATGGCGGCAAATATAAGCATGGTGGTAGTACTTCCCCGTATTGAAGTGGAAACTCTGTTCGAAATTATAAATAAAAGCCCACTTGCAATATTATTTAAGTAGTCCAGTGTTTTGTGTATACTAAAACCCACCTTACCCCCACAATACTATGGCCCCCCATAATGGCTCGAGTGCCAACCGAAGTAGTAAGTCTGTTGAGACACTGGTACGGAGGCCAAATTAACCATGTGAGGTGGGGCGACACACTGTCTAGTGGGTTTAGACTAGACTGTGGTGTTCGTCAAGGTGGCTTAACCTCTCCGGATCTTTTTAATGTGTACATGAATGGTCTGATAGAGGAGCTCAAGAGCACCAGGATTGGATGCCATCTTGGTAATGTCTGTGTTAACAACCTAAGTTACGCCGACGATATGGTGCTGTTGACCCCTTATTAGAGGCTTAAGAAAACCTCTTTCTATCTGTGGTCGTTATGCTAACGACCATGGATTGAAATACAACGTTTCCAAAACAGAAATGATGATTTTTAGGTCTGGCAGAGGTCCGGAGAGGGTGCCTAAGGTGTATTTAAATGGTTCTGCAGTTCGGGTAGTGCAGCATTTTAAGTACCTGGGTCATATCCTCACTGATGACCTTAAGGACGACTTAGATATAGAAAGAGAGAGAAGAGCGCTTTCGGTTCGGTGCAACATGCTCGCTCGCAGATTCTCAAAATGTAGCAAAGACGTCAAGCTCATGTTATTTCGTGCATATTATCAATGTTTTTACACATGCCAACTATGGACGAAATACAAAAGATCGTCAATGTCCACTATTAGGGTGCAATATAATGACGCATACCGCATCCTAATGAGACTTCCAAGGTACTGCAGTGCGTCGAGCATGTTCGCTGAGGCGAAAGTCGCTGACTTCTTTGCGATTATACGAAATCGCATAGCCTCTTTCTGGGATAGATTGAGACTATCTAACAACTCAATCCTTAAGGTTATCAGGGAGCATATGTCTGGCCCGATCTATAACCATTGGCGACGTATCCACCGGGACGCAAATAAAAAATAACGTACTCTATAAGTTAACATGTAATTTTTATTACATAAGAATTTTTACTTTTATACTTTTATTTTATGAATGTGGATTTTTATCTGAAAATAAAGAATTATTATTATTATTAATACTGTTTTTTACACAAAAACGCCATTAACACAGACAATACCATGGGGCAAACCTAGTTTTAATATATCCAAACCACCGCATATTACTGTTATTATTCCGAAGAACAAATCCTGTGAATCGAACAAACTTACACCACAGTTTACTGTATAAGTTCCAACTACATACATATAACTTGAACTCAGCGAAACTCTATGTAAATCCAGCCAATTATGATAGGGATAATATGCTGCACAAATACGAGGAAAGCACGTATAAACTATTTTTACCAAACATACATACTTATAGTTTAGAATAGAAATGGAAGCGAAGCGATGCGACTACTTCGTAAAGTACAAATATTCTCTCTTTTCCAAATAATTATAGTACAAAATTGTAATACTAAAATATAGCAAATTCAAAAAAAAGAGCGACGCTCGTTTCCTATTTCGCTTCTCTTCGCTTCTGCACTAGTCGTAGTCTCAGCCGAATGTACCAAATGCAATAAAATTGTCCGATAATATCGTAAAATATTTTATTATGGTCATTGATCTCTTATTAAAAAGAAGAGATCAGTGATTATCATCATCATTATCAGCCTGTTAACGGTCCTATGCAGGGCCCGGTCTCCCTTGGAGAGAATACCCCACCACGCTGCACCAATGCGGGTTGGCGAGCTTAGGGTGATAATGTTTCATTTATTAACGATGGTTATAGTGCACATTAATTAAAGTTTTAATTAATTAATCAAATACAAATGTAAAATGTGTTTCCTTACTCTCATAAGCCGATGGTATGTATTGCTAAACGATACAGGAAAGTTACACACTAAAAAAATTATTACACTGCCAATTTCCAAATTCTAGTTTAACGGTGATTTTTATCTTGAAAGTAAACTGTAATGATCTATTCTATAATATGATCAGGCATTATGTCCCTGGGCCTCAATCTAGTTAACTAGCTGATCTAAATAACAACGGGCACGTCATTATTCCCGTACTTATTTACAGTTTACATGTACTGGGTAGTAAGAAAGCGGTATGTGTACTAATTTTACAAGTTTCTGAGAATTCTGAATTAATGAGACGCGATAAACTTCCTTCAGCCTGACCTAGATAATAATCACATAAGTAAGCAAATCGTAATATTAAATCAAGTGAAAAAATACAAGACTAGAAAGAAAAATATCTAATTCCAGATTAAATCGCCCTCTCTTAAGAGAATTTAACTACCAGAAAATACAATTATTAAGCTCCATAATTTAACTGTTAATTAAGTAATTTCAATCAACTCGCCGCCCTCTAGATTGATGAAATTTTAAAATTAATTAAATATTTTCCATCCATCTCGCGGTTTAAGTAGGAAACACAAAGTACTAACGTATAACTTGGAAATTACCAATTACTTACAGTGCACTTTTATGAATAACTTCTTCTTGGAATTTGTTAAACTGTAATATTTTTATTAATTCATTGAAAGCTAAAATCTTATTGAAAGTTCAGTTAAATATAGATCTACAAAAGTCTATTATAAATGTCCCGTATTTATAATACACTTTTACGTTATTGTTAATTCCTCATTGGCTTTTATAGTTTTTCTTTTGCACCCAAGAGGACAAATCTTTCCTCTTTTTTTCACTCTCTGTCGGTTCTGGTACTCTCCAAGTAATGCGATTGATGTCAGTTTAAGTCGAGTCAGGGTCCTATCTGTTTTTATTTAGACTCATTAATAAATAATTAAAATAAAAGAAGATATTAACAAGAAGTATAGGCCATCTAATTGTTTATCTAAATGCAAGGTGCCCAACATACTGGCGCCATGGACCAGATCATTGTAGAGTCCTATTATTTAATTTCAATAAGCATATTAAATTTCTTTTAAAAGCTAAAAGCTTTCGAGTTGTTAAAAGGAGAATTAATTCCATAAAGCGAAGTAAATAGCGGCCCTGACCAGTAATTGAGCTGTTAAGACGTCTCAACTCAACTAAAGCCTTTCTTTGCGCGACTTACGTTTAAACCCGCTAACACAGAACTTGTAAAAATTAAAATGAATTTTAACTCTTGTAATAATTTTTACCTTTGCAAAACATTTTCTTGTATAAACTCTCGTGTAAAATTGTTGTAAACCTCACTTAGGACAATTTATACCGTTTCAAAATAGATTATTTTAATAACCCTCGATGCAAGAGTAATAATATCATTTCCATCTGTGTTTTCTTTAAATTTACCTACTTGTATGTGTGCTTTAGACATCGTAGCTCCCAAAAACTATATCGCTGATTTATAATTAACGTTATTGATGAAATACAAAAGGATCTTCATTATAGCTAATTGAAGACAGTTGTGATGCACAAAATTTTGACAGACCCTAAGTCAGTAATTTTAGCATGTTCTATTCTAGAGTATTACGATTTTTAAAATTAATTTTTAATTAATAAAAATTTAATTCAAGCAGACTCACTTAATAAAAATTCTCCTCATTTGCCGAGAACGTGATTTCACATAAAATGTTGTTTACGCCTGTTTACTAGCAAAAACATGTCAAGGTTTATAACCCCATTTCCACTGTTTAAGAGAGACGTTACATGGCGTATGGTATTCACGTTTAACCAGCGTATTAACATAAAATTTTGGGCTACGTATCTCTGACCTTTAAAACCGTACGCACGAACTAAAAATATGAAATGAAGGTAATTATATATTTAAAGCATGCTTACATCTGAATGTTGACAGATTTTCAAGAATGATTGATTTGTTCTCTGTCCTTTCGATAATTCAACAATGCTTATATAAATTATAAAAAACACACTTAAAAATTTATAAAAAAAACAATTCCAGTCCGCCTGCTGCGGGGCCCGGGAGTCCAAGCAATCGGTGGTCAGGGCTCCAGAATGAGGAACCTGCTCACAATACGCACCGTTTCTAGAATTACCGCCCTCTATATCCGACCCTTGATCCAACAAATAAGCGAAAGCTTTTTAAGATGTTGGTCAAAGCTTTTCGCTATAAGACCGTTCACTGAAACGACTATAGGAACAATCATCGTTGAATCAACATTCCACATGGCGGTAATCTCATGAGCAAGGTCCAAGTATTTTGATACTTTTCCTTTTCAGCTTTCACCAGATTATCGTCATGTGGAACAGTAATATCAACAATCATTGCACGGCGCGTTGATCGATCAATTATCACTATATCAGGTCTATTGGCTACAATATACCTATCAGTGATAATCGTTTGATCCCAGTAGAGCAATGCATTGCATTTTCAAGAACTGACACTGGGTCGTACCTATAGTAAGGCATAAACAATAATTATTATTAGTGGCACATAGTAAGTGTGTTTAACACTTCTTCTCCAATACTAAAAGCATAGATACTCATTTCATTCTCTCACTCGCTCACTTAGAACGGGTCCCAATAATCTAACAGAAACGGTACCTAAGCGGGCGTAACCATGAGGCACAACTAGTCGTATTATAAAAGCAGATACTCATACAATTTTCATAACCAGGTTTCCTTTACTGCTCTAATAAATGTTTGAAACTTTTATGCACTGCAAAGTTATAAGAGCTAATAAACCCAATATAACGATAGAAGCACTTAGAAGAATAGAAAAGATCAACATAACACAAATGCAACCCAGCAGTGAACATAAAACTTTAACGAGTTTTCCCCCCTTGTTATCTTAAGCTAAAGTTCTACAAAGTTACAGTTGTTCTGTTTATTAAACATTACTCTTTAACTTATAAACTCAATACAAAATTAATTCACAGTTCGATTGAATCCAAATCTTGTGATAACAGAGATTTTAATTTAAATGTAAGCTACATTTAAATTAAATTACAAGTACAACGTATTCTAAAACTTGATCCAAGCATGAGCTGTAAAATATCATTCATGGCGGGTAAATGTATATGCGATGATTTTTTACTTATTATCAGGTGGGCATTTCGTTAGCAATTATTACAGTTAGCTAAAAAAATAATTTTAGTAAAACAGATAAAATAATTGCTTTTTATTGTTTTATTTACCGTTTACTTATGTTACGTTAAGCTTCTGGACGTGTAGATTGGTCGCTGGGTTTATGAAGAACAAAAACTGGACACTCGATTATAAATTATATAATACAATGAAACTAGTAGCTATAATAATATGTACAAGAAGTCAGTATACGTAGAAGTGCGTGGCGAATGACGCTCCTGCGCCGCCGCGCCGTTCATCCCCGCTCGGTCCGTCCGCCGCCCCCGCACGTCTCCACCTATGCGTAAGGGCATAAACTGCGTTAAGCGTGTGCACGCACGTGAGCACGTCGCGGGCCACGCTTCTGGTGCACGCACGTGAGCACGTTCGCGTGCTTATGCGCGGGCATCGGCGCGTGCATCCGCGTACGCAGTTTTCTCAGTACAATTTTGACGTTGGAGGTGTACAGTCGAATAAGTAATAATGGATAAATTAATGTTGTATTATTTATCAAGACGACGGCGACGACGAATTGCCAAAAAAAGACGCCAGCCAGTAAGCCCGTTCGTTGAATCTAGGTTACTGTGCGGGGAATTCGTGGTGAAGTTTGGTATATTAAGAAAAAATGAAAGGTTTTTTTTCAAATATTTTAAAGTTTCATTACAAGTCTATGATGAATTATATTCAAAACTGGAGCCCTATTTGAAGACTAACAATCTACGATTGAAATCTACGTCAATCGTATCACCAATGGAACGATTTGCAATGACATTGCGGTAAGTAAAGACATTTCGATATTAATAATCATCTTTATTCATGTAAAAAAACAGTCATTATTTAACAAAAGTTTAGAACACTCATATTTTTTGCCAATTTATGTAAGTCACATTACTGTTTAGCCACATCAAGCAAGAAAGAAGAAGAAGTTCTTATTGTTTCGGCAGTGACACCTGAATATGGCTTAAAATGTTTTTCTTGATGTGGTTCACGGACCGAAACACATAACCGCACACTTATTAATCATCATATTAATCACAGTTTCTTATATTTATTAATTATATTTTGTTATTTCTAAATTACACAGTTTTATCTTTTTCGTTTTTTTTTATCTATACCTACTTATTCACTTATTTTTTTATATACTTAATCACAACAGTCATCACAGTGTCTTGCATAAACGCTACGTTACAATTAGTCATTGATTATTCATTTGAAATACACTAATAAAATCACAGGTTCAAGTTTAAAATAAAAAAACACAATAACAGTTAAAACAGTACAATAACTCTAAATGTCTTAATTATAATAATATACCTACCTTACAAAGTATTAATTATAATGACGCATATTGATTGCAAGTTTTTACATATGAATATTTCCCTTATTAATTATTCCCTTCTATTACTAGATCGGGTACTAATATTATTTTAAATTCTTATTTATCATCACAATCATAATCACAGTTTACTACATAAAAGATTAAATTTAAGAAGAGGACATATGAAGGAGCAATGTTATGAGTAGGTTCAAAAAAAAGGTCCATTAAGTAAAAAAGGGGTCTATTGATACACTTTTTTATTTGACCCCAAAATAGGGTTTAAGATAAAAGTGTCCGAATCGACCCCGTTTCTTTCCTTATAAACATGACACCTCAAGGCTTGTAAACTTTTGGCGAATGCCCTTGTATATCATAATAATTGCACATGAGACCAGAAAAATATAAATATAAAATTGCGCTTTTTACTAACTTAAATAGTTCTTCATGTTCTTCTCTTTCTTTTGTTCTTAATAATTAAACAGTCTTAATCAAATCTTCAAAGTCTTTCTTGTTACCTATTTATTCATTGTTCGTATCTGATCTTACATTTAAGGATTCTAAATCATTCGTTACCGTATTTTGCGTTAATGAAAGGTCATCAATGGTAATAATCATTTCTTTTTCAATATTAATTAAAGCTTCTAATACTTTCGTACGAAATAATAATTTTTTAAAGCAACTCAATTTTTTTACAGTTGGTAATAATGACTTAAAAAAATTCTAGTCTTCGTCCATATTATCTGCAGTGTTATTCTTCACGCAATTTAACAACTCTAATTCGAAATCAGTTGGCGATTCGCACTTACGTTTCTTGGAAGATCGTGTTTCTTTGGTAACGCTGGAGCTGGTGCTAGGTACATTAATCAAATCTTCTTCAATAATCGTATTATTTTGTGAAGTTCTCGGTGACGCGTTTTGCTCTACTGACTGATTAAAATTGTCTGCCGATTCTTCTCCTTGAGTATTCGAGTTTGAATCTAAAAATGACAGCATGTTATAGTAAACGTATGTTTTATTTGCCCTGGAACCGGAGCCTGATTTAAGTTTTTTTTTAGTAGACCTCACTCTTATATAAGTGTCTCTTGCAGTTTTCCATCTTTGCTGCAGCTTTTTCACTGAAACAATAACACAGGTATTTTATTTTATTACAGATATTTAGTTAGTGGACATACCTTCGTCGATATTCATCTGGCGTATCAGACAGGAGTAACCACGGTCAGAAAAATAGTAACAGAAGTTTGTCAAATTATAATTGAAAGGTTAAAGGAAGAATGTATACCAAAATTTTCCCGTGCGCTATGGGTAGAGACTGAAAAAGGTTTTTTAACGCAAGCCCAGTTTCCTAACTGCATAGGTGCAATAGACGGAAAACATATACGCATTATAAGACCTCCACATAGTGGTTCCCTCTATTACAACTATAAGCATTACTATTCTATTGTACTGCTTGCAATGTGTAACGCCAACTATGAGTTTACCTATATAAACGTGGGAGTGCAGGGTAAAGAATCTGACTCCGCAATTTTCACACAAAGCCGATTGTACGAACAAATCAACAATGACTTAATAGATATTCCTCCTGCCAAAGCATTGCCCGTAATACACAATGATAAACCAACCAACATTGCTGCAACCGCAGCTTTGCCCTATATTATTGTAGGAGATGAAGCATTTGGGTTATCTAGCCATGTCATGCGGCCATATGCTCGAGCTCTCGATTTAAACTACAAAAAAAAAAATTCAATTATAGGTTAACGAGAGCGCGACGTTATATTGAGTGTACATTTGGTATCATGGCTAATAAATTTCGCATACTCCATCGTCCATTGAACGTTGGAAAAGACAAAGCAATTTGTTTTCTTAAAACAATTTGTATTTTGCATAATTTTATAAGATCAAGAAGTCAAATTAATGACTTTCATGATATTGTCATTATACCAGACCATATACGTTCAGTTCGGGGGTTAATTGGAAATACCCACAGAGATTCGTATACATTACGCGATAGCTTCGCAGATTATTTCGTTGCAGACGGACAGCTGTCATGGCAAGATCGCAGTATTTATTGAAGGCTTTTTTATAATTTATGTACATTCAATAATTGAATTTTCACGGTTTTTTACCACACATTTTTTATTAACATAGCAGGCATATTTTAATAATATACCTAATGATTTTATTTGTTAAATTCATCGGATGTAACCAGTTGCGCCGCCATGACAGTCGAAAATTATAAGAAATTCAGTATTCTTACATTAAATAGGTAAAATGTTATGTAATTACGCATAAAATGAAACTTTTTTTCTTTCATTACACATCCAGTGATGTGTAGTTTGTACAGTGTCTAAAAACACAAGTAGGCATCTTTTTTACTAAAATATTATTGGTACTCAAACACATGTAGACGCGACACCGATTGGAGCGTGACTAACTGCATGGTAGGCAATTACCTTCCATTGCTCTTGCCTTTGAAAGCGGGCGTATAACTAATCTAGTTATATAAAATCATAGGATGAAACCAAATAACTTAGATTATTGTAAACTAAAGTTGAGAGATGTCAAAGAAAAACCTACAAAACTACAAAACGCACGCTTATTTTACAAAGTTACTAGCCCAATTCTAAAAGCAAAATAATAAATATTTTAGTTGATAATTGTTTTATTTATTTACCTACCGATCCACTGTTTCTGCCCTAAAATGATTTTGAACCCTAAATACACCGATAGTGTGAAGTAGTGTGAAGCTCGCAGTCGTGAACATACTGGTTGTCTCGTGACGCGCAAAATGGCGGCGACCGCGTGGCCGAAAGAAAGAACTTTGGAATTTATCGAGCAATAATTATATAAAACCATACCAATATTATGGGACATTGTTCACACGAATTTCACAATGTTCAGAAATACGCAGTATCTCTGCACTAGTTTTGAATATAAGCATGATTTTATATTTACATAGGTAAATTATTGTAAATATTCCGAGTTTTAATTTTATAGTTGGATTAATTGTTGAAAACATTTAATTGACACAAATACAATTGAAATAACTAATTATATATAACTAATTGCATAGATTATTAAAAATAAAAATTAGGCGCAAAGAATAGTTTACCTAACCTACGTTATTATAAAATAAAAAAAGAGTGTAGGTACTTACCTTGTATGTTTTTTTCTGCTTCACTCCAGTCATCAAAATTTTCAAACAGTACTTTACAAATGTCTAGCCATGCTTTTGATTTAGCGTCCCGGTCTTTAAATATTTCGCTTGATTGGTCCCATATGGCAGGACGACACTGAACTTCAACAATTACCCTTTCTGTATCAAAATTTGTCATTTTTTGTTATGGGCCGGGCACGCGCGTGGTTCGAGATAGCGCTGTCAACTGAACAAGCACGCGCGTGCACCCGCTAGCGGGCTTCGCGCGTGGACCCGTCCAACGTGATGCGTGATCACGTCGCGTGCATGCGTGCCCCATTGCACGGAAGTATCACGCGACGGGCTCACGAGCGTGTGCACGCGCATGGGCACGCGCGGGTCGTTTTTGTATGGACACGCGAGAGGCACGCTTAACGCAGTTTATACCCTAAGAGATGTGTGTGATGTAGGTACAATCAACTTATTTGTTATAATGTTTAGCAATTTTTATCATTTTAATATCGAAGTAAAGAGGGAAATATGAAATCAAGTGATGAAAATTGACATTTGTCATAATGATTATTGTATAAAACCCTTTTCTTTATTTAAATGAATACTAAAATTTTTATAAAAATAAATTGAATTTCTTATCTTTTAGAAAATAACGACATACATTAAATTAATAACTTATAATATATATACTAGCTTTTGCCCGCGATTTCGTCCGCGTGGAATTATTTATTACAGCAGCCTAATTTTTCTAAGCTTTGAATGTCATATTTATTAATATCTAATACTATTAATATCTAACTGCCTAAGAAATAGGTCTTAAGCTTTCAAAATGACGATACTTTCATATAACATTTCGTCCCCCCTTTAATCCCTTACAACCCTTTTTTCGCAATTAAAAATAGCCTATGTCCTTTTTCAGGCTCTAGACTTACTGTGTACCAAATTTCATTTAAATCGGTTCAGTAGTTGTAGAGTGAAAGCAAGACAGACAGACAGAGTTACTTTCGCATTTATAATATTAGTTAGGATTTTGCTATTTTCTACGTAAAACCGACGAATGTAAACGACACAGTTACTTAGGCCCAAACGTCGCAATTGTACATCATAGACTCATCATAATATCTTGCCTGCTTCTATCGAATATTTAATGACACAGCAGTTTTTTCACAGCAGCTGCAGAACTTCATCCGTCTATGTAATCGAACAGTAGTGAGGCCCCTTTGTCATAAAGGAATTCACGTCGAAATTTTAGTTCGAAATTTCAGGTCCGCCGGTGACGAATCAGTTAACCAATTAGTCGCAACGTTCCTCCATTGATATACCTCCATCTGGTATTTAGGATCACGATAATCGATCCACTTCGATGGAATCCAGTCGCTTTACAGCATTAACATAGATTTAAATTGAAATGATTAAATTAAGAAAAGGTAAAAATTAGATAGAAATATGTATCGAAAATAACAAAGTAGCGCAGTTAAAATATATCTATTTTACTAATTAAAAGACACGCGACTTCGCCCGTGTGAAATTGCCTTTTTGATCCAGTGGTTAGCCTATGCGTTATGAAATATTGATCATTTCTTTCATCCTAGGAATTCCTATTAGCAGCCTGAATTCGGGTAGCTAGTAGATAAACTATAAACTACTAACTACTAACAAGAAACCCGTGCAACAGACATTATCATCTCAGGCCCGACAACCTACATGGCATTCCCGATTCCTAAAATTATTTCATTGCAGTGGGCAAGGAGGCTGATAATAAGCTGTGATCACATGAATATCAATTTAATATGCCCAAAGAATAGCGCAAAGTATACGTATAAAAATCATTTTTTTGTGTTCTGTTATTCTTCTTTCATCGCCCAATTCGGCGTTTTGTAATTAAAATAAATAAATAAAGAAGACTTTTATTATTGCTCATTTACATGCAGTACTTATTCTAAATAATCTTTTACACAATAATTATCAATTTTTATCCATTGTAAATTTCTTACAATATATTTATTATTTATTTGTATTTATATTTTTATTTTTCATTTCTATTTATTTCTGTGTTTTATAATCAAACCTATTCAAAGAACAAACACTCGATTTCAACTGTATTAAAAATTTTATCAAAAAATTTTATAGCACACCTATGATATTTTTTTCAGAATCGATTTCCAATCGGAATGAACGTTAATGAACGTAAATAAGGCTGATAATATTACGTAACACAAAAACAAACCTTCCTTTAACGATATTAACCTGTAACAAGATTACTTAGCAACGAGAACAAAAGATTACTCCCGACGGTATATATCGTTTAGAACAATACGGGTTGATAAAAGCTTGCCAGATAAAACGAATGCAGCACGTATTAGCAATCCCCAAGGAAATAAGATTACCTTGTAATGTTAATGTAAATATGAATATGGAATTAAGTGGCAAGATTACGACACTTAGTAAGCTGCTATTGCTTGTAGCTTTCTTGGTTGGAAATGGCATTGCAAATTTTAATACAATAACCGAAGATGCAAGATAAGAAAATCTTCTGTAAAGCCCTGAATGTTCTAAAGTATAAGTCTTTAAGAATACTTTAAACTTCATTTATTTTTTGAGTTATCCTAAAAATATTTCTAACGTTAGCTTTCATATAAAAGAATTTTTTATTCATAAAGAAAATGATATGGGTTTTATGCAAGTTTAAACAGCAATTTAGGCGTCGTATACATTTTGTTGATACGTCTTAATAAATATATACAGTAGGTAGTACTCTTTTGTAAAGTCCGAACCGAGAGAGTTGAAATTTTGAAAGTTGTAATTGTTAGGAACATAAGCCCTATGACATTTTAAACCTGCTTTGAGGATTAGAGTAATTATTTATTCTGGTAAATACAGTTTTCACATCTATATAGATACTTCAAAACTCAAAATTAAACGTTACCAGCGAACATTTATTTGTTCTGTGATACAAACAGACTATTATACCTTTAATTTTGACGACCTCCGTGGCGCAGTGGTATGCGCGGTGGATTTATAAGACGGAGGTCCTGGGTTCGATTCCCAGCGGGGCAGATTGAGATTTTTCTTAATTTGTCTTGGTCTGGCTGGCGGGAGGCTTTGGCTGTGGCTAGTTTCCACCGTACCGACAAAGACGTACCGCCATGCGATTTAGCGTTCCGGTACGATGTCGTGTCGAAACCGAAAGGGATGTGGATTTCGTTCTACTCCTAACAAGTTAGCCCGCTTCCATCTTAGATTGCATCATCACTTAAGATCAAGTGTGATAGCAGTCAAGGGCCAACTTGTAGTTGATAAAAAAAAACCTTTTTAATAGGCTTTCAATTATAATAAGAGATAGTTTACAACAAATTTAGTTTCTAAAAGTAATTCTAACCCGAAATGAGCATAACATGTAACATGCAGACATTCAAAAGTTGGATTGCGCTCGACTCTAAACGATATAATTTCACAAACATAGCCATTATTGTACATAGTAAAACGTAATCGTGAATACGTAGCTACTTCTTAACAACATTAGTCTCAAAGAGAAGTACGCAAACTCATTAGAAAGTTAAACAACAATGTCGCTACTCACTGGAGTGTAAGCAACGACGGCCAAAATATTTCAGCTTCCATACGAAATGTATTGTACGACTACTCGTGTATGACTGATGGAACAGATAAGAACTTAACTTCTTAGTATACATATTCTCGTACATTATTGTGAATAAAACTTTTATTATACTGAATCTAATTAAAACTTTGTAATTTTACTTACATCGCTCTTTACAGATGTATTTTATAATTAGACTGTGCGAAATTCGATTACTTTTTTACAGTCAATTTTAGTAATGTTCAAGTATTTATAGTCTGTTAATATCGCACATGTTAATCTATATCTTAGAGTCTAAAGCACAGTGTCTCAAAGAAAAAGACAACCTGTTTGTCTCACTCGTATTCCTATGTAATGTATCTGCTTTATTACTCTTACAGTGGTTTGTGAACCCATTGACATAATACTAATAGACGTAGCCATAAAGTAATGCTGGATGTAGAAGTGAGATGGATATATACGAATTTCATGCGAATATTGAGACAAAAAATATCATCTTTTGTCTCATTCACCGTGGCGGTTTTCCTCGTTTGGCCTATTTTAAAAGCTGGCCAAATAAGGTGCTGTCAAAGTGTATTTTGTGTCAACTTTTTTTAATGCTCATTGTCTTAATTAGTTTTATGTCTTTAATAGTTTTATAAACAGTCTACTTTTGAGAAAAAGACTCCTTTAGTTAAGTGCAGTGTGATCATTATTAGTTATAATGGGAGGATGCAGTATTTTAGGCTGTAAAAGCCGAACTGAAACAAAGGCAGTTGAAGTCACTTTTCACTCGTAAGTATGCAATAACTTATTGTTCTATTATATAAAACAGATATAAATATGCCTTAACAAATGTATCAACAAAGAATTTACGTTAAATATCGTAGATTTTAACTAAATATGGTGTTTATTTTAAAAAATAATCTCTTGACAAGAACTTTTAGTGTTGCCATGCCCTTGCTTAATTTTTCCACTAAATCAATTTTTATTTAATCGAATGTGTACTTTTCTTACTTGTAAATAAAAAACTGTTGAATTATCACTTCAGCTCTTTAGATATCAGCTAAAAATACACATATATCTATAACCAATAAAAACTATAATCATTTCTCCAAACTCTTAGGTACTTGTAAAATTTCATAATAATACTATTCTTTCTCTGTTTTTTGCAGGCTTCTTCGGTTCTATTAAATCAATATGTGAATCCATCCACCTCATCAACTTACCCAGATAATATAAACTTTCCACAAACAAGTGAACACCTGCGATGAAAAGAAAAAATAGGTCAAAAAGTCCAGAAATTCCACACAAAAGGCCTCCAGTCATTTGTTGGACTGAGTATACCATTCTATAATCTCATTCCAAAGGAAGTACTGGACTTGCCTTTTCAAAAGTTCAAAAATGTGTAAAAAGCCATTTACTATGTAAAAGTTATAAAATTAATGACCTTATTAACGATAAAGATTCTTGGAACCAAGCTTTTCTTTCTTCACACAAGACGGGATAACCAAAATTGTAATTTATGGAGTATAAATTATAACATTGATTTTTAGAATTATCTTTGATCTGAGTGGTGACTACGTACTGACATACTTAAAGTTTCAAAAGTTCGAACTTGATAAACAGCCTACTTGAAATTTATGATTTTGAATTTGATTTATATACATAATAAACCTTGATTTTTCCGAAACTAAGAGAACTATAATTATATAAACGTTAGATCCGTAAACTACTCCTAACACAAGCTTTTTATTTTGTGGAAGGGGACGATATAGTGTTCTTTCTTCAAAATCGGAAACTCGGACTTTGAAGAAAGTCCGAGTTTCCGATTTATTATGTTTATTTTAACAAAACACCATTATCATTATAGTATAGGACTGTTAAACATTTAATTTTAGAAGTAATTATTACATACCTGTTATGACACTGTTAATTTAAATTGGTTTCTTTTTTATGTTAGGTTAATTTCTTTTATTTAAAAGTATTCTAGGTATGTTATCCTTTCTGTCTTTGTCTAACTTTAATTTGTGAATTGGTTAATTATTATTTTTTTCTCTCATTTATTTTTATTTAGTGTTATGTTTACTTTTCAAAATTTTTAACAACATTATGTGCTATAAAATGTATATTAAAAATATACACTATTAATAATTTATAAAAAAAATATAAAATTTCTATTTCATAAACGAAATATACTCCTCATATTTAATCACGTAATTCATATGTAATATGTAATGCATGTAGCAATTAGGAATGCGCGCACGGGTTTACCTAAATTCGCGGAACATTTTTTGCAAAATTACTATGAAATAATATCCAGCTGATCTATTCATGTTTTCAAAGTGATATTTGCTTTTTAAATACTTTATCTTTATGACATGGTAGAATATGTCAGTTTCCCAAATGTAGGGAATTTTCTTAATAATAGCAACACTTCAGTTAAGTACTGCTGTTTCATGTGCGGCCACGCGGTGGCTACATCTATAGGTATTTTATCTAAGTGTGAACCCCACACGTTGTTACGTATAATTTTCTAATGTCAAATAAATTCTCCCCTTTTTAATTCGGCCACTAAGCGCAACGCCACGACTATATAATGTAAATTAATTTTAAGTTTTTATTTTGCCTGGAACCACATTCAAGTAAAACTAAGTCAATGTAGTCCTCAAATCTTAAGAAGTGTTACTCCGTTTATTAATTCTGGAGTTGCAACAAAACCATCATCTTCTGCTCATTATATGAAATTAAGGTGACGATAAAAGACGAATAACAATTGAAGGGATTTTCTTTTTAACCGACGAAAAATAACGGAGGAGGTCCTTTGAGACAGAGTTGTCCGTTTTAGATAATTCTTTTTTTATTAGAAATGGCACACTTCCAAGATGGTCCCATAGTTACCATGTTAGGATCCGATGATGTTATCCTGGGAAAATTGAAGGAACTTCAAATTTTGTAGGCACACAAAAACAAACAAAAACCGAAATCGCTGCAACAAAATTTGTTGCAGCGATTTCGGTTTTTGTGTAAGTATCGGTAGCTTTTTGGCTACTAGTGCCGTAAGTATAATAAGTGTATATATAATAATACTATAAGTGTATAGTACGACTACGTTACATGGCGATAAATCACTAAAAAGTAAGAAATAAATTTTTTTAACAAAAAATAGAACCGACTCAAAATGCACTAAAGAACAGAAAATAACTGTCATTTAGTTGCTTTAATTTACTTAAGCATATCTAGGAGTCGGTGCCAGCCAAGGTTTCTACTTTAAGTTACGTTATTTAGAACCCACAAACTGCTTTACTACGTTAAATAAATGTTCCTTAAAGTTGGCTGGCACCGACTTCATAGATATGCTTACGAGTAACTAAATTAAAGCAACTAAATGACACAGTTATTTTTTACTTTTTAGTGCGTTTTGAGTCTGTTCTATTATTGTTAAAAAATTTTGCAGTAGGATTCTTCCTTTATATGTTTTTAAGAGAATAATATTTTTTTATATTCAAAATGTCATTCCTATTAATAAAATTTATAGATTATAACTTAACAATGAGCTAAGAAAATCTTAATTACTAAGATGTTTATTTCGTGCAGTCTAGCAAGTTTTGAATATGGAAGTTAAACGGCGCGATCCTTAGCAAAACTCGGCTGCTGCACTTTAACGTTTTTGTTAAGCGAGAATTTTGTTAATAAAATTCTAACCAGAACTTCGCTAATAGCCTCTTTATAACGTCGAACATAATTTCATCTTGTACAAGTGCTGGAAGTAAATATTCACTCTATCGCGGTATTTCACAGAATTAATTTCAAGACTTAGAACTATGAATAAGGCTGAATGTATAAAGAATTAAACTACAAAGTGGCTGGTCTAGTCCTAACTATTGAAATAAACAGATAATAATTATTATTTATAATGACATTTCAGAATTTAACGTACTTCAAAAAAGCAAGTATCAATTTGATCCGCAAGTACTTACATAATATATGCAATTTTGTTTATATTTGTTTTTTTTTTGTTTTTGGGTACGAAAGCTTAAAAATATTTCGAATTTCGCTAAACGTTACCATAACTAAGCCCACAAAAGTACACTCCACCCTAATAATAGGTACAATTAAGTCCAAAGCAGGCCGGGCTTACTAAGCGACCTAAAGTGTGCTTACTAAGCCTCCTTAAGGCGACTAAAAGTCAAATTCTCTTTAATGTCCGATTTTAAGAAGCACTCAAACGCCACCGCGTTGTTTTTAGCGAACAGAGAGCTGAATATAGAAGTGACACTTATACCAAAGTATCTAAAATTAGAGGTCTCCTTTAGTATAAATAAAATCTTTTTTAAAAAATTCAACCGACTTCATAAAACACAAAAATTAAAAAATGAGACATAATATCGTAGCTATGTGTCATCTATTAATCTATTTTGATGCGGTATCAAGCCAATGCTGTTGACCTTTGTAATTTTTTTTGGATTTTCTCGTTTTTTAAATGAAAGGATGTATTTTCTTCCAGCTTTGTCTTCAGACGATGAGTAAAAAAGGTAAGTTGTATTTTTTTGTGCCTAACGAAATATACAGCCTGCCCTTTTAATGTACATATTAAGTACTAGCAAACGTCTACAAGAAATTCGGTTTGAGATAGTTCAAAAAGAAAAGTAGCGTATGTCCATTCTCAGGCTCTAAATTTCATAAAAATCGGCTTAGTAGGTCCGGCGTGATTGAGTAACAAACAGACAAGAGTTACTTTTGCATCATACTACTATAAAAATTATTACTTATTATAAAAACAAAAAACCCGACTGCTTAGAAGTTAAGAACTGAAAAGAGAAAAACAAGGATCACTATATCTGTATAAAGTTCTAAATACTTTATAGTGCTGCAGGCGTGGACAAAATACTTTACTACCTGGGGAAGAAAGATCTACCAAAACTACGTTTGTCCCTGCTTGCGCGCCCCGCGTCGGGTTTTTTGATTTTATAATAAGTCATAGTTTTATTTAGGACTTTTTAGTTTTAATTTGTGGTATAGAAATTAGAGTTGGTACACTTTTTGACATCTTTTGTTAAAACAGTAATATAAACATGATATGATATTTATTGTTTAATACCCATATTACTAATATAAAAGAAAAAAATACACACATCCCCCCTTTTTTCCCCCATTTACAGCCGCCATTTTGAAAATTTATATAGCCTACGTCACTTCCATAATTTTGCCAAAGTCAACGACACCTCACATGTTAAAATCCGTTCAGCCGTTTAGGCTGTAGCGCGTGCCGAAGAAATTGGCATACATACATACATACATACGCTCGAAAAACATTACCCTCCTTCTGACGCAGTCATTAAAAAGACGGAAATATGTGATTGTGCCTGTTTGTTACTTTTTCACGCAAAAACTATTTAATGGATTTTGATAAAACACAAAAACTATTATAATATTAGTATAGATTAATAAAGAAACGGATATAAAATTTGCCACAATAAAGCAGAAACCACTAAATGGGCTTTACAACCGCTTGACATGATATCGTTAGAGTCACTCCAATTTCAGTTTATCAAACTTGTATCGCTGACGCCATAGTTTCATTTTCGACCGCTCGTGGCAGTTTATTCCCTTTCCCGCGTCCACTTAGATGTGAAATAAAATGTCAAACAGCAAATCTTGAGTGGCAGAAACGACGAGAAATGTTTCCTGCAAACTAAAGGATAAAGTTATACCTCAGGTGAGATCGTTTTCAAGTGTTATGCAATTGATATTGTGGTTCAATAAAACAAGTTAAAATTTAAATGCACCGACATTTTGCCGGAAAAAGGAAGGGTCATGATTTTGGCAGTTTATATATGTATATATGTGTATTTGAATGTTCCGCGCCTAAACTAGCCGATTTGTAATAGTAGACAGGGTAACATAGGCTATATAAATTTTATCAATTATTTTATAAATATAATTTTATGTGTTGGTGCCAGGAACACCTCCATTAAACATTCAGGGTAGGTAGGAATAAGGTGCGACTAAACCTTAACAATTTTTGTATCTATGCATTTCAGGTTTTCTATCTGATTAATTTTTTATTTTTCGACACGTATATATATATTTTTTTTTTATATGTATGACCACGCATAACTTTTTACAGTGTTGTCCGATTTTGATAATTATTTTTTTATTAGAAAGTAGGATCTGATGACGATATCCTGGGGAAATTGAAGGAACTCTTCAAATTTGGAAGGCACGCTTACAGCGATTTGGTTTTTTTCGGTATCAGTAGCTTTTTGGCTACTAGTGCCGTATAATATGCTATGACAGTATAGCACCAGTACGTTACGTGGCGATAAATCACTAAAAAGTAAGAAATAAAATTTTTTAACAGAATAAGGTGCGACTAAACCTTAACAATTTTTGTATCTATGCATTTCAGGTTTTCTATCTGATTAATTTTTTATTTCGTCCTTTTTAGGCCTCTTATTTTTAGTCAAGTAATAATTTTACTTTTTGGTTTGTATTTTCTTCGTGTCATATTGCGTGTGTATTAGTTTATCTTATGATATTTATTTTAATGTTTTTTGTGTTACTTATGTTATTTATTGTGTATGTAATTATTTGAATGTATCATCATCATCATCATTATCAGCCCATAAACGGCCCACTACAGGGCCAGGCCTCCCTCCTTATAGGAGAGGGGATATGGAGCGTACACCCACCAAGCTGCTCCAATGCGGGTTGGCGGGCTTAGGGTGATAATGTTTAATTTATTAACGATCACGGGACCGACGGCTTATCGTGCTCTCCGAGGCACGGGGGTGTAACACCTCCAACTTCCAGACTCCGGGCTTAGAATCTACTAAACATTTCATAGGAGAATGAAAAAGCTCATGACCCGACCAAGAATCGAACCGAGGACCTCGTGATCGAAGCCACATAGCTAACCACTAGACCAACGAGGCAGTCATTGTGAATGTATGTATGTTATTAAATTACACCACTTGCAGCTTAGTACTAATATTTTCCCAAGCTCAAGGTTAGGTTTGAAGAAATCGCTATTAAGTGATAAGGTTGGTTCTGTATGTTTTTATGTTATTTGTATACCACATACAAATAAAGAATAAATAAATAATTTTTAAACTTAATTTTTAAGAACTTTTCCATCACGGTCACTGATAGACAAACAGATACAGAAACCTATAGAGACATAATAAAACTTATGACACTCCTTTTTAACTTCCGGATTTAAACATAGATTCTAAACACAATAAAAAAGAAAGGAAACTCAAATTAGTGTCGGGACTTCTCAGTTTGAGTTTAATTAAAGCAATGTGTAAGAGGAGCATGGAGCCAATTATTGTCAACAGAATAACGTAGGCAGTATACCAGTCGTGTCTTAAAACACTCGTAACTCCACTGGTACGTGAGGTTTAATCACTCTCTTTGAAACGAGACGCATGTCGTTTACTTTAATTCGCCACAAATGTGTGTTTAATTGTGCGAACATGTTTTGTATTACTGCTTACTTCAGTAATTATTTAGGCTACTTTGTCGCGGTGAATTCCTTGCCATTCTTTTGATTCCTTCTCAATAAACTCAGTTTTATTAATATTATAGGTATAGTCAATCTATTACGGGAAGTCCATTTGGTTTCTGTTGTATAACGAGTGTCAAACTTAGTGACTAAACCGCTAATACAGATGCGTTCGTAAGCAATACTAAAATTCAGGAGGACTTCAAGTGAGTGGTGGATTTGAGTAAAGTTTCAGCATTCGAGCATAAGAATTATTACAGACAGACAAACTTGAAGATTCAAAAGTTCTCCTAAACTATAAAAGCCTTTCTTCGGACTTTGGGAGGTCCTATATATTTGTAACATTAAGCACTATTTGTTAAGCAGAAAAATAAACAGCTTTCTTTAAATAATACTACACCCCGATTTAGTTGTCATCATCATCATCATTATCAGCCTATTAACGGCCCACTACTGGGCATATCTCCCTCCTTATAGGAGAGGGGATATGGAGCGTACACCCACCACGCTGCTCCAATGCGGGTTGGCGGGCTTAGGGTGATAATGTGCCATTTATTATCGATCAGATGATCAGATGTTGACGACAGTGACCGGGACCGACGGCTTAACGTGCTCTCCGAGGCACGGGGGTGTAACACCACCAACTTCCCGACTCTGGGCCGGGAATGTACTGAGAATTTTATAGAAGAATGAAATACTCAGAATTATTCCGTGATGCGACCCAGGATTCGAACCCATGACCTCGTGATCGAAGGCAGATAGGCTAACCACTAGACCAACGAGGCAGTCACGAGCCAGATTTCGTTGTACTCGGTCTTATTTCTACTATCCTACTGCACAATGATGAAGTAGTAGTCGTAGTTAATCTCTATACACTTTTTCGCTTAGTTTATTTCTAGATTTATGTTGGCAGGTGAATTTTATTGGTGCAATGTAGAAAATGCTAAACAAGCAGTGTTCGGCAGATCGGCACGTGCGCGTTACGTTCGTCGACACGCTGAGCTACGGACGTACGGAGATGCGGGCAGATAAACAATCTGCTACGTGCTCGAGACATACTGCAAATTGATACTGAACGATATACTGGTTTAAAATAGTATTTAATAATCAAATCTGAAGTAGATAGATAGATAAACTCTTTATTGTACGTATAAAAAGATATACAGTAAGAGCCTGCGACGGCCAGACCTTCCTTATTTTATAAAAGCTGAAATTTTCTCCGTACATGTCTCCTATACAGGTAAGAACGACCAGCGACTATAGAGTTTGGGTTGTGGTTACTTGGGCAGGTAACAGGTAGTAAAGGTGTATAAAATAGTACTGAAAATTTGTTACAATACAGAGACACAAAAACAAAAGGTAAATGTACAAAGGCGGTCTTATACTAATAGTTTTAAAAGTAAAATGTATAAATACAGCAAAAAGTTATGGTTTGATACACAAAATCATTTCTTTTTATTTATGTATATTTATAAATCTTTTACTCTAGGCATAAGTCATTTTTAAATAAAAATGTATTTGCCATTTTGAATTAATTCAACCATTTTAGAATAGAAAGAAATTACATTGTAAGTTTTTCACGTGGGTTTTTTCAATGGACTATTATTCCAGAATTCGATATTTGATCTTATTGGTTAAATACGAGAATAGAAACTAAACGATTGCCGCTACTTTGAATTAAACGTTTTAACAATATTTTAACACTTTGTTAGTTTTAACAATTGTTTAAATTTATCTCCTAAACTTAATTTTTTTTTATCGACTACAAGTTGGCCCTTGACTGCTATCACACCTGATGTTAAGTGATGCAGTCTAAGATGGAAGCGGGCTAACTTGTTAGGAGTGGGACGATAATCCACACCCCTTTCGGTTTCTACACGACATCGTACCGGAACGCTAAATCGCTTTGCGGTATGTCTTTGTCGGTAGGGTGGTAACTAGCCACGGCGAAAGCCTCCCGCCAGCCAGACCAAAACAAATTAAGAAAAATCTCAATCTGCCCCGCCGGGAATCGAACCCAGGACCTCCGTCTTATAAATCCACCGCGCATACCACTACGCCACGGAGGTCGTCAAAACTTAATATGCAATTTTTAATTTTACCCAGGCAGAATTCTCTATTATTGTTACCCAGAAATATTAAGCTTTGTTTTATTGATATCCCACAAAGATAAAAAAAATGTTATCTACACAAACGACTTTCTCTCGCATGAAGTTGAGGATGACAGCAAGTTTTTAATAATTGAGTGTTTGTTGTTCACTCACTCTCAGTCTAATATACTACAGTACTGCCACAGAATACATAATGCAAGTACGCAGATTAATTACCTCAGAATTCAAGTATATAGACTGTTTCAACATTAATTAAGCTATCATTGTTTATGAGAGATCATACACCATTGCAGGTGAAATGAATTCACACAGGGATATCTGGCTAGCTTTGATGGCTGTCAAATATCGACAAGACAAGAACAAGAAGACACAAATAGAACTGTTGGGATATTTTCCGGGCTGTCAAATTATATCCCAATAGTTCTATATAGTACTGTAGTATAGTTTTTGCTCTTGACTTTACTTATACCATATAAGTTATAAACTTTATATTATTTTGATTTTGACCATTTTAAAGACGTTTTGTGCAATTTAAGCAAAGCTGTATTCGATATAGTATGTTTATAGATACTCTCAAATTTAAGTGGACATTTATTATTGCAATCAAAAGAGATTCCATATAAAACTTATAAAAACTATAGATATTTTATACGTAACGTACAAACAAGATTTTGATATCGACATTTCTTTAATTTTGTCTAAATTGAACTAATGGGACACTTAGCACTAATAGGTATGGTGTATCAACAGTTCTATAGAACTAAATTTACGGGGTACTACTGGGATGCACCCCATAAAACATAATTATATGAACGTGGTATAAACTTAACGAATAACGATCCTAATTATATAATTTTAGTTGTAGTAGAGCTTTTTGCATTTCTGCGGAGTGCTATAAATTCTTGTTGTCTGTCTGTGCGTCTGTCCGCGCTATTTATATGTTATTTATATTTACAACTTCCAAACAGCTTGGCCGATCTCCGATATAATGACATATTCTTATAGGAAAAAGTCTGAGAAGTGTTCTTACAAACTTCTTTTTCTTTTACCCGACTGTTTCAGAAAGAAGGAAATGTTTTTTATGTGTGTTCGCGGATAACTTCGTCCTTTATTAGCCTATTTTAATGATTCTTTTTTGTTGGAAAGGAAATAGTCCGGTGGTGGTACCATGTCAAGAAAACCAGGATATGATGATAGGATGCCGGAGAAATCGAGGGGAACTTTCAAAAATTGTAGGGACAACTGTTACGTTTGTAATTTTTTCCGTTAAGTACTTTAAAGCACTAAAATTTAATAATTGCATTTCAGCGGAATGCTTTAAATTCTTGTTGTGACTGAGCTCGCCGGAAGAAGTACTACTACTATTCCTTTTATACTGCTTAAAAACTGCGTATCGGTCTGAAACGCATGTATGAGGCATAGGACCAATGTTACTGATTCCATGAATAGACTGGTAGGTGGCTGTAAAATTTAAATCAACTTTATAAGTCTTCCTATCCTAATACGATGTTTCTTTACTGATACCTGATAGAAAGTAGAAAATAATATAAAAATTATCTATAAACAAAGTACCACTTCGCAGGGTATTCATGGAACACATTCTACACAGCGACGTCCTGTATCCATCAACATAAGACGTTGGTGTTAAACCCCTGTCGTTACATCAGCATTTCTGCCCTCCAAACCGAATCAAAGCAACGCTATTTAGCCACTAAATACTCTACAACTAAACTCTACAACTCCGACTTTCAGCATTCAAAGTACAAGTAATACTACAAACAATGGTGCAAATCTCCTAGCAAGGGCTCACGCTTGCGAACACCGCGTCAAAGATTCAAAGGGTGTAACGAGGCTACAAGCGGCTAGTGTAATTTACATATTATGTGCACGATAGTTACCGTATTACTGCACCTCCAGTGACGAGCTATATTGTCGTCTTCATTACTGCTGAATACTTACATCACGGGACTTATTAAAAAAACCAAAAAGATATCAATGTTTCGTCCAAGAAATTTTCAGTATATCCCGAGCTGGGGAAGTACCAATCGTTGTCGTATCATCTAGTAGTGATTAAACATTTATATCCTAAGCCTAAAACTTCCTTCCATCCCTGGCCCTGTCGTATCGAAAAAGCTACAATTATGTAATACAAGAAAATAAAGAAACGTATGTCAGATCTAAACTATATTGGTGAAGAGATAAGGATAGCATTCGAACAAAATTCTAGATCAGATAATAACTATGGTGAAATAAGCACTAGAGATAATATTTAGTTGGAGAATATCTTGCAAGTTCAAATTTAAACGTTAGCTACGTGACTTTAAGAGAATAGAACTTTGGTGCATTCTGAATAAACTTTCGGCTAATGCGAGTTTTATTAAGAAAGTTTCTTCTCAGAATTAGATAAAGTGTAGCATTGCAGCACCGCTGGTTTAACGAGGGAAATTTCTTCGTGCGGAAAAAGTGTGTTCTCATATCTTGTTTTGCGTCATTAAGAAACGTCGCTAAAAAGGTTTTAGTAATCCATACCTTTTTGGAATGTTCACGTGCACTTTCATCTTCTTTATACGTGTTTCACTGTATAATTTGTTTTGATATGTTTACCACACTGGTCTTGATATTTCTCTAATGCCTGCACTACCTACTTATAAAATATTTATATTCATATGCAGCTTTTTGCAAAAATTTATGAGAATTAATGAAACTCTACAGAATTTTTCCGGAATTACGTCAAAAAGTAGATAGTTACTAGCTGACCCGGCAAACGTTGTTTTACATAAAAATTAGATAGTAGCCGATTCTCAGACATGGTGAATACGCATACAGAATTTGGTAAAAATCGGTAAAGCCGTTTCGGAGGAGTACGGTAACAAACATTGTGACATTGTGACAGGGAAGTTTTATATATTAGATATACCTAACAACTTTTTACTATGTATATCGTTGCTACATCGTCGATTCAGTTTTGAGTTTCACTCAAGTATTTATAGATTAATATAACTTTTTCCAACTTTAATCAAAATCCCTCATTAATTTGAACAAAACGCTCGTCTCGCTGTTTAATCCTTCACAAATAATATGTTCCAATTGTAGCAGATGTGTTCTATTTAGATCTGACGGGATTACTTGTGTCGGGGCGGAGTGACGGAGTTGCTTCAAAATGGCGACGCTAAGCAAATCTCTTCCAACTTCTGTGACAGTGATATGTACTTTTTAACCGACGAAAACAAACGGTGGTTCTCAATTCGACACGTATATAATTTTTTTTTATGTATGCACGCATAATTTTTTACAGAGTTGTCCGATTTTGATAATTCTTTTTTTATTAGAAAGGGCATACATCCAAGGTTTATCATCATTATGTTGGGATCTGATGATGATATTCTGGGGAAATTGAAGGAACTCTTCAAATTTTCGAGGCACGCTTACAGCGATTTCGGTTTTTGACTCGGTATCGATAGCTTTTTGGCTATATATATAATATATATATATATATATATATATATATATATATATAAATAATATATATAATTTAACAAAAAGTATAACGTGGCAAACTCACTAAAAAGTAAAAAATAAATATCATTTACAAAAAATAGCGATTCCACAAGGTTTCTACTAAGAAGTAACATAACCCACAAATTGCTTTTACGTAAAGTAAAACTTGGCTGGCACCGACTCCTAGATATGCTTAAGTTAATTAAAGCAACTAAATGACACAGTTATTTTTTACTTTTTAGTGCGTTTTGAGTCGGTTCTATTTTTTGTTAAAAAAAATTTTATCTTGATAATTTAATTTTCATCTCTTTCACAATTAACAATTGAAATAAAAAAAACACAAAAACAAACAAAAAAAAAACTTATTTATGTTCTTAATAGTAATTATTGACAGGACAAGTTAATGGCATGCGAACTAAACGCCCTGCATTAAATTAAATATTAAAAATTTTGTCAGTGACAAACGACTCTACTACCTTTTCAAATAATATAAACGTTATAAAGATTTGTAGGTTTTACTATTTTCTTCCAGTTTTATCTGCAGAGGAAAACAGAGTCGATTGCATCTGTAAATTTCATTAATTTTACAGGATCCTCGACATAATATAAAGGGTTTTTGGCATTCCTATCTATACGAATTACGGATTCTGCTAGCCAGCTAATCCGATATTCAACGCAATCCGTAAAATAAAATCGTAAAAAAAAGGATTTTATGGTAATTGAATGTATTTGTATTCCAGTACGATCTTTGTACGTGATCCGCTTGTTAATACAGATGTAAAATAATTTTGATTTCCACTTATGAGGATTACACATTGTAGAACATATCAAAACTGTGTAATTCAGTTACGAGAGCTTGCCCAAGTCCTATTACTTATATAAATAATATACTCTCACATTCTGCCCTAAGCGTTTATCTAAAATTTCCAAATATTATTCAAGTATAATATTATATTCCACACTTTTAGTAGTAATATATCTTTTTAGTGCTCGCCCGGGAAAATACCTAATATTGCTTATTTCTTCTGGCAAGCATTACTGTTTGTCGATGTCTAATGTCTGTTTAAAGGCATATTATTATGAGTTTACAATTGCTAGGCGGTTATTGTTGAACGTTTGTTCTGAAATTCTCCATAATTAGCCCAGTGCAGATAGCCTCAAACATAATAAAAAGTAAAAGAAAATCACAGTAGGATGAAACCCATTTCAAAAGGAAGAGAATGCCATAAAAATTAATGGAAAAATAAATTACGGGCGATCTGATGTCGGGAAGGGGTAGAGGGTGAGGGTTTAGGGGTAAAAAACGGCGTCTGTAAATTTCATTAATTTTACAGAATCCTCGACATAATATAAAGGGTTTTTGGCATTTCTATCTATACAAATTACGGATTCTGCTAGCCAGCTAATCCGATATTCAACGCAATCCGTAAAATAAAATCGTAAAAAAAAGGATTTTATGGTAATTGAATGTATTTGTATTCCAGTACGATCTTTGTACGTGATCCGCTTGTTAATACAGATGTAAAATAATTTTGATTTCCACTTATGAGGATTACACATTGTAGAACGTATCAAAACTGTGTGATTCAGTTACGAGTGCTTGCCCAAGTCCTATTACTTGTATAAATAATATGTTCTCACATTCTGCCCGAAGCGTTTATCTAAAATTTCCAAATATTATTCAAGTATAATATTATATTCCACACTTTTAGTAGTAATATATCTTTTTAGTGGTCGCCCGGGAAAATACCTAATATTGCTTATTTCTTCTGGCAAGCATTACTGTTTGTCGATGTCTGATATCTGATGTTTAAAGGCATGTTATGAGTTTACAATTGCTAGGCGGTTATTGTTTGACGTTTGTTCTGAAATTCTCCACGATCATCGGCTTGTTGCTTAGCGAAATTACTATGATAATTCATAAATGGTCATAAATTAGCTAGATTAATGACGTTTATGTCAGACTAACAATACAAAAACGTCATTAACATAGATTAAAGACAACTAGGTAAAGCCCATAACGTGTCCACTCGTGAGACAGCAAGACAGCCTTATTGACATGGCATGTCAACATTTAAAGTACATCATGAAACGTTACGTTTTAAAATATCGTAAATTACGAAATATTACTTTATATAAGATAATTTAGTAAACGCATAAATAAAATTAGCTAAAAAACAACATATCTAAGCTTTAAATCATCAATCAATGAAGTTTATGCCTACTTACGTATGAAACGTAATTCCTTCGATTTTCCGTTCGCTGCGACTTTTGCAGCCGAAAATACTACAACCTGCCATAGCACAATAACGTTTAAATTAATATCGTAACCGCAAAGTTATATTATTTGTCAGCAAATTTAATAAAAAGCTAATAATTGCTCAGATATGTACTTTGTTTGTCACAAACTCCACTCTTGACAAACAATAAAAATGAACACGCTGAAAGGGACAAAAAATAATCTTGTGTCACTTTCTAACAAAGGCCGAATGAAATAAGTCTGTCACGCTCTTGAATCTACAGCCGCGTTATGACTCCATCTAGTAATCTTTAATCTATGGTCATTAACTTTAGATTGGCCATCATTGTCTATGCATTGTATAGATAAAAGGAACTATTTGTTCATATCAACTTTCCATTTAATTCGTTTATAATTTAAGTTACGATGCCACAATTGTTATTGTACTGCAAACAAACACACAAACTTACAGATTCACAAATAAGAAGTCAAACTTATTTCTATATTTAAACTCTTTTTTACGTCTTAGTTAAATATGTACAGTAGATATAATCATCAAATGAATAAAATACGACCTATATTTTGAATTAATTTTATAATACAACACTAAGTAGACACGAGATATTATTATTATGTCTTAAGACCATTTCAAATTATTAAAGAAAACACAAGGAAACCCAATTCCTAAGAACGTAACGTTTACACAGTAAAATAAGTTAAGGAGGAAAATTACCAAAACGGCATACAATAACAAAACTTGTTTTTCTTTCTCTCTTATAGCGGTTCAAATGAACAAGTAAATTGTTAAAGTAGCTACTTAAGCGGGCATGTACGGCGGGCGCTTTTGTAATTTCCCATCTGCCTTTTATCTCACCATCAGGAATTGGTATTGTTGCAACTTCGCCCTACTTTTTTAACCGTAAATGTCTGGATCTATAAAGTGGACCTAATTTTTACCTTTCCGAAATGCCAAAGCTCTCTATGAAACAACGATATTATGCTGTGAATGCGAAGTTAGATTGGATATGTTATGGTTGACATAGACTAACTAACAAAGGCAGTAAAGCATTTATCCTACGGCTACGAAAGCTTCATAGTATCAATTAACTTGTGTAGATACGGATACACAGTTAGCATCCCGCGTCATGATATGAAATCTTGAGATTTTCTTTTTTCCGAGAAATCATTAGTAGCTTGGAAACTTTGAGATGCTGCACGCCCGTCTCACGGAGAGCACGTTAAGCTGTTAGTTCTGGACATCATCAGTAACATGTAATTGTAATCGTTGCTGAACCAAACATTATTTATCACATAAGCTCGGCTACGCTATAAGAGCAACGTTATTATATCTAAACTGCAAATCCCCTCTCCTATTATAGGCTTCTACCCTTCAGTGTACCAAAACTGGCTGATTATCATTGTCTGATGTTGGTGATGATAAACATTCTTTAAAAAATATAAATGATTCTGTAAAGACTAATGGGAAGAGATTCTCCTCTAATAATTGTGGCTCTGGAAGGTTTATTAAAGAGCAAGATAAACAGGCCAGTTTGTCTCGGGCACGTGACCAGAGGCGTTTTATGAAAATCACGTTTTTTTCATAAACTACAAGGGGGAAAATATTTTGTCAACTGTGACGTTATTTGTAAGGATTTTTTTTCATTTCCTTTCCTCGAATATTTCTCATTTTTCCTTGTGAGAAATGTAATTCACGTAAACAGGTTGTCCGAAACTATAGAAAATGTGTGTCAAATATCAATGTTTCAGTTGTTTAAACATAAGAGGAAATGTACCTATTTTTTAACATCATTAACTACTTAACTTTAATTATGAACAACTTTAAAGTAAATTTTTTTTATTCCTTCATTGCCATCTATGCTTATGTCATTCAGTTTATTTTTTGGATAAAAATATCTAAGTTGATCACTATGAAAAAAGCTTAGTTTGTGAAAAATAGCATTAAAATAAGTTTAATAAAATCACTTAGATCATAACCACGGTAGTATCTATGCTATATTGTACCTACAATTTTGTGAGCCTGTCCAAATCTCTACATATTGCTTGACTAATTAGCCATTACAGGCTATCTTTGACCTATTACTTTTCATTTATAACTCTACAACTGTTATGTTACCAACAAAGGAGGAATTTAAAAATAACTAAGTAATTAACTCCTCTACCAGCCTGTACTACCATATGGAATGGTGCCAAGAACACAGGCTACACTGTCTGGCGGAAAATCTAGTAGCGAAAATAATTTGCACCATTTTGCAAACAATAAAAAACTAAGTAAGGCAATTGCAACTTTCACGATAGTCACAGTGAAAACGGACCTATTTAGTGTTTTCAGTAATCATTTATTATATAACTACATATATTATACAAAAAATAAGCTAGAATTTTTTCTTTACTTGAATTAACCGTATCTTTATAATTGTCCACCATTTTGAAAACGTCAAGTCAAATTATTTTGTAATTGTCTCTACCTCTGGCTTTAAGTCTTGATTCAAAAAACCAAAAGGTTGTCTGGTAGCGATTGCCTTTGCAATAAGACCGTCTTTGCACACTTGTATACCATTTTTTTCCATGTTTATGTATTTCTTTTGTTTAATGTCTAGTAATTGTGCAATTAAGTAAATATAAATAAATAACGTGGCCTAGCGGTAAGGCGCTCTAAGTGCCCGAATTGCCAGAGACGCGGGTTCGAATCCCGTCGGTTCCGCAATTTTTTTTTTAAGCGTGATATTGCAAAAAGTCATTAATTTAAAAAAAATTGACTTTTTGAAATATTAAAAAAATTAAAAAAACCTTGAAACCGACGGGATTCGAACCCGTGTCTCTTTGGCAATCCGGGCACTTAGAATGCCTTACCGCTAAGCCACGTTCCCCGATGACGTCAATGTCGAAATTGTGCTTTTGATATTATGTGTTTGATAATCAGGAGGTGTTAGGTTTTTTCGTTACGGAATTTCTGTATTCGGTCTCCACGCTCAAGGCCCGCGATGAAAGCTATACAATAGCTTAATAAAATAATACATATACCTAAACCATCTCAGTCAACTTAAAAATAAAAAACCGCACTATAATATGCCAATTCGTTAAGAAACTACGATGCTAGAAACAGACGCACATTGTAGACACAAGCTGTAGATTAGTACTAAAAATTGAAAAGGAAAATCACAATAATAACTCCGTCATTTATGAAGTTGTAGATAAATACCCAAAATTGGTCAAGAATCGTATTCGCGTAAATAACTTCGCCGTACAGTCCTGGGACAAAACTGTTTACCAGGGTACCCGGAGCAGCGCGTAGAGGTACCCTGGCGGATTTATAGGCTCATTACCTTTATTTATGCGACCACAAAAGAATCGTAGCTCACTCAGACCCCGCTTAGTTTTAGGGATCTGCGTAGTTCTTCTAAGCGGAAATTACATAAGTTTAAGGAAAAATAATTATTGTTAGTACCGAGCTACATTCTCTTATTTATTTTGTTTTCCTTATTCTAATTTTTAAAAATATCCCAATATATTGTGTGCAAAACACTTTTGAAAATTACCCACTTTATAAGCCCAAAACTTGACCTTCGTGATACGAATTTTGACGGCTCCGTGGCGCAGTGGTATGCGTGGTGGATTTATAAGACGGAGGTCCCGGGTTCAATTCCCGGCGGGGCAGATTGAGATTTGTCTTGGTCTGGCTGGTGGGAGGCTTTCGCCGTGGCTAGTTACCACCCTACCGACAAAGACGTACCGCCAAGCGATTTAGCGTTCCGGTACGATGTCGTGTAGAAACCGATAGGGGTGTCGATTTCATCCTACTCCTAACAAGTTGGCCCGCTTCCATCTTAGATTGCATCATCACTTAACATCAGGTGTGATAGCAGTCAAGGGCCACCTTGTAGCCGATAAAAAAAAACGAAGCTACATGGGCTAACCATTGGACCAACGAGACAGGTATAATAATATGCTGTATTTGTACTCTACATATACATACCTACGTATAAGCGAAATACTTAGATAATAGACTTGTCACCTTAAAACTTTTGGCATAATAACTAATTTCAAGATGTAGCGAGCTTCACTAAGAATGGATTCCCCGATATATCCGCACGGCACAGCTACTGAGTCAGCTCGTTGCATTCTGCGGAATGCTATAAATTCATGTTGTCTGTCTGTGCGTCTGTTTGTACGCGCTATTTATATGTTCCCCTACAACTTCCAAACGGCTTGGCCGATCCCCGATATGATGACATATTCTTATACGAAAAAGCCTAAGGAGTGTTCTTAGCTACTTCCTTTTTTATTACCCGACAGCGTCATAAGGAGGAAAATGTTTTTTAAGTGTGTTCGCGGATAACATCTTCGTTTATGAACCGATTTTTAACTGACGAAAAAAAACGGAGGAGGTTCTCAATTCGACACGCATTTTTTTTTATATATGACCACGCATAACTTTTTACAGAGTTGTCCGATTTTGATAATTCTTTTTTTATTACAAAGGGCATACTTCCAAGGTGTTCCCATTGTCATCATGTTAGGATCTAATGATGATATCCTCGGGAAATTGAAGGAACTCTTCAAATTTTGGAGGCACGCTTACAGCGATTTCGGTTTTTGACTCGATATCGGTAGCTCTTTGGCTACTAGTGTCGTATAATATACTATGACAGTATAGTACGAGTACGTCACGTGGCGATAAATCACTAAAAAGTAAGAAATGAAAATTTTTAACAAAAAATAAAACCGACTCAAAACGCACTAAAAAGTAAAAAATAGCTGTGTCATTTAGTTGCTACGTTAATACTTAAGCATATCAAGGAGTGGGTGCCAGCCAAGGTTTCTACTTTAAGGACGTTACCAACCCACAAACTGCTTTACTACGTAAAATAAAGGTTCCTTAAACTTGGCTGGCACCGACTTCATAGATATGCTTAAGTAATTTAAAGCAACTAAATGGCACAGTTATTTTTTACTTTTTAGTGCGTTTTGAGTCGGTTCTATTTTTATTTAAAAATTTTTGACGTTACTTTTTTTGTTGGAAAGGAAAGGCCCACTAAAAGAACCTGACGCCCTGACTTGTGGGAAATATCTGGAGCTTAGACCCACCATGCTGCTCCAGTGTGGGTTGGCGTGCTTAGGGACTATAGTTTTACCCAGGGTTCGGCTGTGTGAGGTTGATATTTAGGTAAAGAATAACGTTAGGTTCAATATCGGGTGTTGCAGAAATGCAAGTGAACGGCTAGAAACCGTTCTCCGACCCAAGCTTATTTGAAATAAATTTAAATCCGGAATTTTCAACTTAATATCTAAGTTGCAAATTGTTTTCAAGTTTTGACGTGACAATGTCTTATAATTCGATAGAGCCGGCTGCACGCACGAAAAAACATGACGTCATGCGTCGTTACCTCGCTTTGAGGCGTTCCATGTAAAGCTTGAAGTGCAATCGAGAGCGCGGAACGAGCGACAAAGAAGCACAATCGGCCTTTGCGTTCGGCAGCGTTCGACATCCGTCTATTAAATATAATTATTAAATATATTAATTTTAAATTAAAAATTAATATATTTATAATTATATATTTTTTAATTTAAAATAATTTTAAAAAAAATTTTATTAATTTAAATTCATAGTTAAAAAATATACTTAAATTAAAAATTTTAATAACCAATTAAATGCTACAATTCCATCAGTATTTTCTTAAGACATTGTCACGTTCAACTATCGTCAGTAAACCGACTTTAGAGACAACCAATTTTTTATGCTCGGATTTGCAGCACAGGTCATAAGAACGTCGATAGTAAGTACAACCGGTAAGACAGACGCAGCTCGCAAGTTACTAGCCTCAATGTATTGTATCGGCTACGATCCGCCATTATTTAGCCCCGTTGTAGGCTCCGTGTCATGTACACGCAGACACAATCTATAACTCAGATTTTAGGACGCAAACGTTAGGCTACAAACAAGCTTGCTTACACAGTTTTGCTGAAACCAAATTGAAAGGAAAATGCCAGACAATGTATAGGGCTTTAACCCACTAATAAAAACATATTGTACAACATTGTATTATGCATCATTTTATTGCATTTTGTTTACTATTTAATATAAATTACAATTAAAAGGTCTAGAACTCGGAGTATCGACACGAGCCTAACGTTGGTTATCGTTCATTTTCGTATTGTTGTTCCGTATATTTGTCACACTGACATGACAGTCGCAAAGCTTTCTGAAATACATTTTTAAACACGCATAACGACTCTGGATACTTGCTTTTTAGAGCCCACTGTCGATGATAATACAATAAAAACGATATAAAAGACTAGAACCCAGTGCAACAATAAAGATTTAGAAATGCGTAGAGTGTAAATTAAAAGGAAATAGTTCAATTATTTTTTTTTTGACACAATTTTATTCTGATGTCTAACAGTAAAAATGACTTATTGTAAAACATTTATATAATAATAGGATATTTTTAGCATATTTACACTTTGTGTTCTTTCTGGGTTAGGATCTGGCATTCTCCTTTACTCGTTTAATATATCCTGCGCCGGTGTTCTGTGTACCTGAACCTATTATGATACTTATTTTTATTTACTACAAAAAGGCTATTATGAAACCACTACGGTTAAGCATTTACTTTTTTTAGTTTAATTATAAATATTTCATCATCATCATCATCATTACCAGCCGGTAGACGTCCACTGCTGGACATAGGCCTTTTTTAGGGACTTCTAAACACAACGATCCCGAGCCGCCTGTTGCCAGCGGCTCCCTGCGACACGTTTGATGTCGTCAGTCCACCTGGTTGGGGGTCGACCAACGCTGCGCTTTCCGGTGCGGGGTCGCCAATCTACCACCTTGGGCCCCCAACGTCCATTAGCTGTTCGAAGTAAACATTTACCTGTACATAATATATATAGGCTTTTGTCACGCAATTATATAGATACTTTTTGCTAGATACAAATAATTAACCCTCGCAACCGTAAGTTGACATAATGACGCATAAGGAATGATGCAGTCTAAGTGAAAGGATGAAAAAAATTCAAATCCTTTTCGGTTTTTATATGACATCGTACCTAGGTAACTAGCCACAGGCCACGACCAAAGCCGACCACATTTGGATCAATTTAGAACATCTCAATCGGCAAAGCCGGGAATCGACCTTAGGACTTCCGTCTTATAAATCCACCGCTCATACCACTGCGCCACAAAGACCGTCAAATCTGATATGTAAATTTATATATTCACATACTCGTAACTTAACAAATATAATGCATCATGTTACTGTGTGCAACAGTTTAGCTCTCACAATAGTGTTAGTGGAAACCACATGAAAATCCGTTCCGTTGTTTTTGAGTTTTTTGCAAACAGACAATCAGACTGACACATTTTATAATAAGCATGGAATAATTAAGCCCAGTAGCATTAAGACCATGTTCTTATGTAAAAAGTAGCATTTTTTGATAACATACTTATCCTTACATAGCTTTTTTATCTGATAGAGTAATTAAACAGGAAGGTTAATGTGTATAACACATGCAAAATAGTTTACTAGAGAAACACTGATAATTTTAGAGGTTTCTGATGTAATGTCGTAAATTAACGCATTTTGTGCGCTTACATTGCAAACGCTGGCTAAACCCTACGAGATATATCGAAATAATGTAGTACAGTATTGCACAGCCTAAAAAGGTCAACAAAAAAGTCCGCGATGGCATTTGTCTATCTCTTAGTGATAACACACAAAAACCATTTTTTATCTTTTACTTGCAGCCAAAATTAATGGTTTATTTACAAAGTGAATGCGAAGTTAGATTGGATATGTTATGGTTGACATAGACTAACTGGACCATAAAGACAGTAAAGCATTTATCCTACGGCTATGGAAAGCTTCATAGTATCAATAAACTTGTGTAGATACGGATACACAGTTCGCATCCCGCGTCATGATATGAAATCTTGAGTTTTTCTTTTTTCCGAGAAATCATTAGTAGCTTGGAAACTTTGGGAGGCTGCACGCCCGTCTCACGGAGAGCACGTTAAGCCGTTAGTCCTGGATTATTAGTAACATGTAATTGTAATCGTTGCTGAATCAAACATTATTTATCACATAAGCTCGGCTACGGCTATCTAAACTGCAAATCCCCTCTCCTATTGTAGGCTTCTACCCTTCAGTGTACCAAAACTGGTTGATTATCATTGTCTGATGTTGGTGATGATAAACATTCTTTAAAAAATATAAATGATTCTGTTAAGACTAATGGGAAGAGATTCTCCTCTAATAATTGTGGCTCTGGAAGGTTTATTAAAGAGCAAGATAAACAGGCCAGTTTGTCTCGGGCACGTGACCAGAGGCGTTTTATGAAAATCACGTTTTTTTCATAAACTACAAGGGGGAAAATATTTTGTCAACTGTGACGTTATTTGTAAGGATTTTTTTTTCATTTCCTTTCCTCGAATATTTCTCATTTTTCCTTATGAGATGTAATTCACGTAAACAGGTTGTCCGAAACTAGAGAAAATGTGTGTCAAATATCAATGTTTCAGTAATTCAAACATAAGAAGAAATGTACCTATTTTTTTAACATCATTAACTACTTAATCTTTAATTATGAATAACTTTAAAGTAAAAATTTTTTGTTCTTTCATTGCCACCTATGCTTATGTCATTATTTTTTGGATAAAATGTCTAAGTAGATAGATCACTATGAAAAATGTTTAGTTTGTGAAAAATAGCATTAAAATCTGTTTAATAAAATCACTTAGATCATAACCACGGTAGTATCTATGCTATATTGTACCTACGATTTTGTGAGTCTGTCCAAATCTCTACATATTGCTTGACTAGGTAGCCATTACGTACTTGCAATTACATGCAATCTTTGACCTATTACTTTTCATTTATAACTCTACAACTGTTATGTTACCAACAAAGGAGGAATTTAAAAATAACTAAGTAATTAACTCCTCTACCAGCCTGTACTACCATATGGAATGGTGCCAAGAACACAGGCTACACTGTCTGGCGGAAAATCTAGTAGCGAAAATAATTTGCACCATTTTGCAAACAATAAAAAACTAAGTAAGGCAATTGCAACTTTCACGATAGTCACAGTGCAAACGGACCTATTAAGTGTTTTCAGTAATCATTTATTATATAATTACATACATTATACAAAAAATAAGCTAGAATTTTTCTTTACTTGAATTAACCGTATCTCTATAATTGTCAAATTCAAAATCAAAATTCACGTATTTTTAGCTGGCAACAAGACGAGAGCATTTTGAAAACGTCAAGTCAAATTATTTTGTAATTGTCTCTACCACTGGCTTTAGGTCTCCTTTTGTTGCACTATCCCCCGTTCGGTTATTTGGTTCTAAAAACCAAAAGGTTGTCTGCTAGCGATTGCCTTTGCAATAAGACCGCCTTTGCACACTTGTATACCATTCTTTTTCATGTTTATGTATTTCTTTTGTTTATTATCTTGTAATTGTGCAATTAAGTAAATATAAATAAAATAATACATATAGCTTAACCATCTCAGTCAACTTAGAAACAAAAAACCGCACCATAATATGCCAATTCGTTAAGAAACTACGATGCTAGAAACAGACGCACGTTGTAGACACAAGCTGTAGATTAGTACTAAAAATTGGACAGGAAAATCACAATAATAACTCCGTCATTTATGAAGTTGTAGATGAATACCCAAAATTGGTCAAGAATCGTATTCGCGTAAATAACTTCGCCGTACAGTCCTGGGACAAAACTGTTTACCAGGGTACCCGGAGCAGCGCGTAGAGGTACCCTGGCGGATTTATAGGCTCATTACCTTTATTTATGCGACCACAAAAGAATCGTAGCTCACTCAGACCCCGCTTAGTTTTAGGGATCTGCGTAGTTCTTCTAAGCGGAAATTACATCAGTTTAAGGAAAAATAATTATATTTAGTACCGAGCTATTATTTTGTTTTCCTTTTTCTAATTTTGAAAAATATCCCAATATATTATGTGCAAAACACTTTTGAAAATTACCCACTTTATAAGCCCAAAACTTGACCTTCGTGATACGAATTTTGACGGCTCCGTGGCGCAGTGGTATGCGTGGTGGATTTATAAGACGGAGGTCCCGGGTTCAATTCCCGGTGGGGCAGATTGAGATTTTTCTTAATTTGTCTTGGTCTGGCTGGTGGGAGGCTTTCGCCGTGGCTAGTTACCACCCAACCGACAAAGACGTAAAACCAAGCGATTTAGCATTCCGATACGATGTCGTGTAGAAACCGATGGTGTGGATTTCATCCTACTCCTAACAAGTTGGCCCGCTTCCATCTTAGATTGCATCATCACTTAACATCAGGTGTGATAGCAGTCAAGGGCCAACTTGTAGCCGATAAAAAAAAAACGAAGCTACATGGGCTAACCATTGGACCAACGAGGCAGGTATAATAATATGCTGTATTTGTACTCTACATATACATACCTACATATAAGCGAAATACTTAGATAATAGACTTGTCACCTTAAAACTTTTGGCATTATAACTAATTTCAAGATGTAAAAGCTCACTAAGAATGGATTCCCCGATATATCCGCACGGCACAGCTACTGAGTCAGCTAGTTGCATTTCTGCGGAATGCTATAAATTCTTGTTGTCTGTCTGTCTGTCTGTGCGCACTATTTATATGTTCCCCTACAACTTCCAAACGGCTTGGCTGATCCCCGATATGATGACATATTCTTATAGGAAAAAGTCTGAGGAGTGTTCTTACATACTTCCTTTTTTTTTACCCAACTGCGTCAGAAGGAGGAAAATGTTTTTTAAGTGTGTTCTCGGATAACATCTTCGTTTATGAACCGATTTTTAACCGAAGAAAAAAAAACGGATGAGGTTCTCAATTCGACACGCATATTTTTTTTTATATATGACCACGCATAACTTTTTACAGAGTTGTCCAATTTTGATAATTCTTTTTTTATTAGAAAGGGCATACTTCCAAGGTGGTCTCATTGTCATCATGTTAGGATCTGATGATGATATCCTGGGGAAATTGAAGGAACTCTTCACATTTTGGAGGCACGCTTACAACGATTTCGGTTTTTGACTCGGTATCGGTAGCTTTTTGGCTATTAGTGCCGTATAATATACTATGACAGTATAGTACGAGTATGTTGCGTGGCGATAAATCACTAAAAAGTAAGAAATTAAAATTTTGAACAAAAAATAGAACCGACTCAAAACGCACTAAAAAATTAAAAATAGCTGTGTCATTTAGTTGCTAAGTTAATACTTAAACATATCTAGGAGACGGTACCAGCCAAGGTTTCTACTTTAAGGACGTTACCTAGAACCCACAAACTGCTTTACTACGTAAAATAAAGGTTCCTTAAACTTGGCTGGCACCGACTTCATAGATATACTTAAGTAATCTAAAGCAACTAAATGACAAATTGTTTTGAATTGTTGAAAAGGAAAGGCCCACTAAAACGCCTTGACTTGTGGGAAAAATCTGGAGCTTAGACCCACGATGCTGCTCCAGTGTGGGTTTGCGTGCTTAGGGACAATAGTTTTACCCAGAGTTCGGCTGTGTGCGGTTGATATTTAGGTAAAGTATAACATTAGGTTCAATATTGGGCGGAACAGAAATGCAGGAGTGTGAACGTCTAGAAACTGTTCTCCGACCCAAGCTTATTTGAAAGAAATTTAAATCCGGAATTTCCAACTTAATATCTAAGTTGCAAATTGTTTTCAAGTTTTATGCTCGGATTAGCAGCACAGGTCATAAAAACGTTGATAGTAAGTACAAGCGGTAAGACAGACGCAGCTCGCAAGTTACTTGCCTAAATGTATTGTATCGGCTACGATCCGCCATTATTTAGCCCCGTTGTAGGCTCCGTGTCATGTACACGCAGACACAATCTATAACTCAGATTTTATGACGCAAACGTTAGGCTACAAACAAGCTTGCTTACACAGTTATGCTGAAACCAAATTGAAAGGAGAATGCCAGACATTGTATAGGACTTTAACCCACTAAAACATATTGTACAACAATGTATTATGCATCATTTTATTGCATTTTTTTTACTATTTAATATAAATTACATTTAAAAGCTCTAGAACTCGGAGTATCGACACGAGCCTAACGTTGGTTATCGTTCATTTCCGTTCCGTATATTTGTCACACTGACATGACAGTCGCAAAGCTTCCTTAAATACATTTTTATACAAGCTTTAGAGTCGTTAACTCTAAATACTAGCTTTTTAGAGCCCACTGTTGATGAAAATACAATAAAAACGATTTAAAAGACTAGAACCCAGTGCAACAATAAAGATTTAAAAATGCGTAGAGTGTAAATTAAAAGGAAATAGTTCAATTACTTTTTTTTTTGACACAATTTTATTCCGATGTCCAACAGTAAAAATGACTTATTGTAGAACATTTATGTAATAATAGGATATTTTTAGCACATTTACAATTTGTGTTCTTTCTGGGCATTCTCCTTTACTCGTTTAATATATCCTGCGCCGGTGTTCTGTGTACCTGAACCTATTATAATACTTATTTTTATTTACTACTAAAAGGCTATCATACCACTACGGTTAAGAATTTACTTTTTTTAGTTTAATTATAAATATTTCATCATCATCATCATCATTACCAGCCTGTAGACGTCCACTGTTAGACATAGGCCTTTTTTAGGGACTTCCAAACACAACGATCCCGAGCTGCCTGTTGCCAGCGGCTCCCTGCGACACGTTTGATGTAGTCAGTCCACCTGGTTGGAGGTCGACCAACACTGCGCTTTCTGGTGCGGAGTCGCCAATCTACCACCTTGGGCCCCCAACGTCCATTAGCTGTTCGAACTAAATATTTGCCTGTACATAATATATATAAGCTTTTGTCTCGCAATTAAATAGATACTTTTTACTAGGTACAAATAATTAACCCTCGCAATCGTACGTTGACATAATGACGCATAAGGAATGATGCAATCTAAGTGAAAGGATGAAATAAATTCAAATCCTTTTCGGTTTTTATATGACATCGTACCTAGGTAACTAGCCACAGGCCACGACCAAAGCCGACCACATTTAGATCAATTTAGAACATCTCAATCGGCAAAGTCGGGAATCGACCTTAGGACTTCCGTCTTATAAATCCACCGCTCATACTGCTGCGCCAGAAAAACCGTCAAATCTGATATGTAAATTTATATATTCTCATACTAGTAACTTAACACATATAATGCATCATGTTACTGTTTGCAATAGTTTAGCTCTCACAATAGTGTTAGTGGAAACCACATGAAAATCCGTTCCGTTGTTTTTGAGTTGTTTCCAAACAGACATTCAGACTGACACATTTTATAATAAGCATGGAATAATTAAGCCCAGTAGCATTAAGACCATGTACCTATGTAAAAAGTAGCATTTTTGGATACCATTATCCTTACATAGTATAAAACAAAGTCTTTTTTTTTGTTTGTCCGGATGCTTTAATCTTTAAAACTACGCAACCGATTTTCATGCAGTTTTTTTATCTGATAGATTAATTCAACAGGAAGGTTAATGTGTAAAATACATGCATAATATAGTAGAGAAACACTGATAATTTTAGAGGTTTCTGATGTAATGTCGTAAATTAACGCATTTTGTGCGCTTACATTGCAAACGCTGGCTAAACCCTACGAGATATATCAAAATAATGTAGTACAGTCCGCGATGGCATTTGTCTATCTCTTAATGATAACGCACAAAAACCATTTTTTATTTTTTACTTGCAGCCAAAATTAATGGTTTATTTACGAAGTGAATGCGAAGTTAGATTGGATATGTAATGGTTGACATAGACTAACTGGACCACAAAGGCAGTAAAGTATATATCCTACGGCTATGGAAAGCTTCATAGTATCAATTAACTTGTGTAGATACGGATACACAGTTAGCATCCCGCGTCATGATATGAAATCTTGAGTTTTTCTTTTTTCCGAGAAATCATTAGTAGCTTGGAAACTTTGTGATGCTGCACGCCCGTCGCACGGAGAGCACGTTAAGCCGTTAGTCCTGGTTCATAAGTAACATGTAATTGTAATCGTTGCTGAATCAAACATTATTTATCACATAAGCTCGGCTACGCTATAAGAGCAACGTTATTATATCTAAACTGCAAATCCCCTCTCCTATTATAGGCTTCTACCCTTCAGTGTACCAAAACTGGCTGATTATCATTGTCTGATGTTGGTGATGATAAACATTCTTTAAAAAATATAAATGATTCTGTTAAGACTAATGGGAAGAGATTCTCCTCTAATAATTGTGGCTCTGGAAGGTTTATTAAAGAGCAAGATAAACAGGCCAGTTTGTCTCGGGCACGTGACCAGAGGCGTTTTATGAAAATCACGTTTTTTTCATAAACTACAAGGGGGAAAATATTTTGTCAACTATGACGTTATTTGTAAGGATTTTTTTCATTTCCTTTCCTCGAATATTTCTCATTTTTCCTTATGAGATGTAATTCACGTAAACAGGTTGTCCGAAACTAGAGAAAATGTGTGTCAAATATCCATGTTTCTGTTGTTTAAACATAAGAGGAAATATACCTTTTTTTAACATCATTAACTACTTAACTTTAATTATGAACAACTTTAAAGTAATTTTTTTTTGTTTTTTCATTGCCATGCCATTGCTATGCTTATGTCATTCAGTTTTTTTTTTTGGATAAAAATATCTAAGTAAAATCACTGTAAAAAAAAGTTTAGTTTGTGAAAAATAGCATTAAAATCTATTTAATAAAATCAATTAGATCATAACCACGGTAGTAACTATACTATATTGTACCTACAATTTTGTGAGCCTGTCCAAATCTCTACATATTGCTTGACTAAGTAGCCATTAGGTACTTGCAATTACATGCAATCTTTGACCTATTACTTTTCATTTATAAATCTACAACTGTTATGTTACCAACATAGGAGGAATTTAAAAATAACTAAGTAATTAACTCCTCTACCATCCTGTACTACCATATGGAATGGTGCCAAGAACACAGGCTACACTGTCTGGCGGAAAATCTAGTAGCGAAAATAATTTGCACCATTTTGCAAACAATAAAAAACTAAGTAAGGCAATTGCAACTTTCACGATAGTCACAGTGCAAACGGACTATTCAGTGTTTCCAGTAATCATTTATTATATAATTACATACATTATACAAAAAATAAGCTAGAATTTTTTCTTTAGGTACTTGAATTAGCCGTATCTTAAAATTGTCAAATTCAAAATCAAAATTCACGTATTTTTAGCTAGCAACAAGACGAGAGCATTTTGAAAACGTCAAGTCAGATTATTTTTTAGTGTCACTACCACTGGCTTTAAGTCTTCTTTTGTTGCACTACCCCCCGTTCGGGTATTTGATTCCAAAAACCAAAAGGTTTTCTGGTAGCGATTGCCTTTGCAATAAAACCGCCTTTGCACAGTTGTATACCATTCTTTTCCATGTTTATGTATTTCTTTTGTTTATTATCTAGTAATTGTGCAATTACGTAAATATAAATAAATAAAAATAAAATAATACATATAGCTAAACCATCTCAGTCAACTTAAAAACAAAAAACCGCACCATAATATGCCAATTCGTTAAGAAACTACGATGCTAGAAACAGACGCACATTGTAGACACAAGCTGTAAATTAGTACTATAAATTGGACAAGAAAATAACAATAATAACTCCGTCATTTGTGAAGTTGTAGATGAATACCCAAAATTGGGTATCGTATTCGCGTAAATAACTTCGCCGTACAGTCCTGGGACAAAACTGTTTACCAGGGTACCCGGAGCAGCGCGTAGAGGTACCCTGGCGGATTTATAGGCTCATTACCTTTATTTATGCGACCACAAAAGAATCGTAGCTCACTCAGACCCCGCTTAGTTTTAGGGATCTGCGTAGTTCTTCTAAGCGGAAATTACATAAGTTTAAGGAAAAATAATTATTGTTAGTACCGAGCTACATTCTCTTATTTATTTTGTTTTGCTTTTTCTAATTTTTAAAAATATCCCAATATATTATGTGCAAAATACTTGTAAAAATTACCCACTTTATAAGCCCAAAACTTGACCTTCGTGAATCGTGATACAAATTTTGACGGCTCCGTGGCGCAGTGGTATGCGTGGTGGATTTATAAGACGGAGGTCCCGGGTTCAATTCCCGGCGGGGCAAATTGAGATTTTTCTTAATTTGTCTTGGTCTGGCTGGTGGGAGGCTTTCGCCGTGGCTAGTTACCACCCTACCGACAAAGACGTACCGCCAAGCGATTTAGCGTTCCGGTACGATGTCGTGTAGAAACCGATAGGGGTGTGGATTTCATCCTACTCCTAACAAGTTGGCCCGCTTCCATCTTAGATTGCATCATCACTTAACATCAGGTGTGATAGCAGTCAAGGGCCAACTTGTAGCCGATAAAAAAAAAAACAAAGCCACATGGGCTAACCATTGGACCAACGAGACAGGTATAATAATATGCTGTATTTGTACTCTACATATACATACGTACATATAAGCGAAATACTTAGATAATAGACTTGTCGGGAAACCTTGAAACTTTTAGCACAATAACTAATTTCAAGATGTAAAAGCTCACTAAGAATGGATTCCCCGATATATCCGCACGGCACAGCTACTGAGTCAGCTAGTTGCGTTTCTGCGGAATGCTATTAATTCTTGTTGTCTGTCTGTCTGTCTGTGCGCACTATTTATACGTTCCCCTACAACTTCCAAACGGCTTGACCGAACCGATCCCTGATATGATAACATATTCTTATAGGAAAAAGCCTAAGGGAGTGCATCCCAGTAGTACCCCATACCGTAGTTCTATAGAACTGTTGGTATATTTTCCGTGCTGTCAAATTATATCCCAATAGTTCTATATAGTACTGTAGTATAGTTATTGCTCTTGACTTTACTTATAGCATATAAGTTATAAACTTTATATTATTTTGATTGATATTTCATTTTGTTTTTAACAAAAAAATGTCCCTGGCGACAAAAAGTAAGTTGTTAAAACCAAGTAGTAGCTGTGTCTAAAAAAATATTCTCTTATTTTAGAAGTTACAGGGAGACACACATTTTACCACTTTGGAAGTATCTTTCGCGCAAACTATACAATTTAGAAAAAAATTATATTAAAAACATCAATACCATTTTAAGGACGTTTTGTGCAATTTAAGCAAAACTGTATTTGATATAGTATGTTTATAGATACTCTCAAATTTAAGTGGACATTTATTATTGCAATCAAAGGAGATTCCATATTATACTTATAAAAACTATAGATATTTTATATGTAACGTACAAACAAGATGTTGATATCGACATTTCTTTAATAGTGTCCCATTAGTTCTATATAGAACTAATGGGACACTGAGCACTAATATGGTGTATCAACAGTTCTATAGAACTAAAATTAGGGGGTACTACTGGGATGCACCCGCCTAAGGAGTGTTCTTAGCTACTTCCTTTTTTTACCCAACTGCGTCAGAAGGAGGGAAATGTTTTTTAAGTGTATTCGCTAATAACTTCCTCGTTTATGAACCGATTTTGATCTTTCTTTTTCTGTTGGAAAGGAAAGGCCCACTAAAAGAACCTGACGCCCTGACTTGTGGGAAATATCTGGAGCTTAGACCCACCATGCTGCTCCAGTGTGGGTTGGCGTGCTTAGGGATATAATAGTTTTACCCAGGGTTCGGCTGTGTGCGGTTGATATTTAGGTAAAGTATAACGTTAGGTTCAATATCGGGTGTTGCAGAAATGCAAGTGAACGGCTAGAAACCGTTCTCCGACCCAAGCTTATTTGAAATAAATTTAAATCCGGAATTTTCAACTTAATATGTAAGTTGCAAATTGTTTTCAAGTTTTGACGTGACAATGTCTTATAATTCGATAGAGCCGGCTGCACGCACGAAAAAACATGACGTCATGCGTCGTTACCTCGCTTTGAGGCGTTCCATGTAAAGCTTGAAGTGCAAGCGAGAGCGCGGAACGAGCGACAAAGAAGCACAATCGGCCTTTGCGTTCGGCAGCGTTCGACATCCGTCTATTTAATATAATTATTAAATATATTAATTTTAAATTAAAAATTAATATGTTTATAAATTAATATATTTATTATAATTTAAAATATAAATTTATAAAATCAAAATCAATAATTTTATTAATTTAAATTAATATTTATAAAAATATACTTAAATTAAAAATTTTAATAACCAATTAAATGCTACAATTCCATCAGTATTTTCTTAAGACATTGTCACGTTCAACTATCGTCAGTAAACCGACTTTACAGACAACCAATTTTTTATGCTCGGAATAGCAGAACAGGTCGTGGATAGTAAGTACAGGCGGTAAGACAGACGCAGCTCGCAAGTTACTTGCCTAAATGTATTGTATCGGCTACGATCCGCCATTATTTAGCCCCGTTGTAGGCTCCGTGTCATGTACACGCAGACACAATCTATAACTCAGATTTTATGACGCAAACGTTAGGCTACAAACAAGCTTGCTTACACAGTTATGCTGAAACCAAATTGAAAGGAGAATGCCAGACAATGTATAGGACTTTAACCCACTAATAAAAACATATTGTACAACAATGTATTATGCATCATTTTATTGCATTTTGTTTACTATTTAATATAAATTACATTTAAAAGCTCTAGAACTCGGAGTATCGACACGAGCCTAACGTTGGTTATCGTTCATTTCCGTTCCGTATATTTGTCACACTGACATGACAGTCGCAAAGCTTCCTTAAATACATTTTTAAACAAGCTTTAGAGTCGTTAACTCTAAATACTAGCTTTTTAGAGCCCACTGTTGATGAAAATACAATAAAAACGATTTAAAAGACTAGAACCCAGTGCAACAATAAAGATTTAAAAATGCGTAGTGTAAATTAAAAGGAAATAGTTCAATTACTTTTTTTTTTGACACAATTTTATTCCGATGATGTAAAAATGACTTATTGTAGAACATTTATATAATAATAGGATATTTTTAGCATATTTACAATTTGTGTTCTTTCTGGGCTAGGATCTGGCATTCTCCTTTACTCGTTTAATATATCCTGCGCCGGTGTTCTGTGTACCTGAACCTATTATGATACTTATTTTTATTTACTACTAAAAGGCTATCATACCACTACGGTTAAGCATTTACTTTTTTTAGTTTAATTATAAATATTTCATCATCAACATCATCATTACCAGCCGGTAGACGTTCACTGTTGGACATAGGCCTTTTTTAGGGACTTCCAAACAGAACCATCCCGAGCCGCCTGTTGCCAGCGGCTCCCTGCGACACGTTTGACGTCGTCAATCCACCTGGTTGGAGGTCGACCGACACTGCGCCTGCCGGTGCGGGGTCGCCAATCTACCAACTTGGGCCCCCAACGTCCATTAGCTGTACGAACTAAATATGTACCTGTACATAATATATATAAGCTTTTGTCACGCAATTATATAGATACTTTTTACTAGATACAAATAATTAACCCTCGCAACCGTAAGTTGACATAATGACGCATAAGGAATGATGCAATCTAAGTGAAAGGATGAAAAAAATTCAAATCCTTTTCGGTTTTTATATGACATCGTACCTAGGTAACTAGCCATAGGCCACCGCCAAGCAAGCCTCCTACTTCCACCAACCACATTTGGATCAATTTAGAACATCTCAATCGGCCCAGCCGGGAATCGACCTTAGGACTTCCGTCTTATAAATCCACCGCTCATACCGCTGCGCCACAAAAACCGTCAAATCTGATATGTAAATTTATATATTCTCATACTCGTAACTTAACAAATATAATGCATCATGTTACTGTTTGCAATAGTTTAACTCTCACAATAGTGTTAGTGGAAACTACATGAAAATCCGTTCCGTTGTTTTTGACTTTTTTGCAAACAGACATTCAGACTGACACATTTTATAATAAGCATGGAATAATTAAGCTCAGTAGCATTAAGACCATGTACTTATGTAAAAAGTAGCATTTTTGATATCATTATCCTTACATAGTATAAAACAAAGTCGTTTTTTATGTCCGGATGTATGCTTTAATCTTTAAAACTACGCAACCGATTTTCATGCAGTTTTTTTATCTGATAGATTAATTCAACAGAAAGGTTAATGTGTATAATACATGCAAAATAGTTTGGTAGAGAAACACTGATAATTTTAGAGGTTTCTGATGTAATGTCGTAAATTAACGCTTTTTTTGTGCGCTTACATTGCAAACGCTGGCGAAACCCTATGAGATATATCAAAATAATGTAGTACAGTATTGCACAGCTTAAAAAGGTCAAGAAAAAAGTCCGCGATGGCTATCTCTTAGTGATAACACACACAAACCATTTTTTATCTTTTACTTTCAGCCCAAAGTAATGGTTTATTTACGATTACGAAGCGATTTTAAGCAATACTGCATTAATCCATTTAACTATCTTAAATACTTTGTGCTTTCAATATAGAGCACTATTGCCCTTTACAGCATGTAATTTTAGTAAATATTTTCAAAGATATATAAGATTCAAAATGCAGCGACATAGCGAGCAGGGCGTGCCGAAATCACCGAGCGGAGCTCAGTTTCCTAGATATTTTTAGTGAGGCCAAGAACCTACAACATTATTTAATGTTATGCAAACATATGTAAAAGGGTCCAAACAGTTTTCTGGGTCGATGATCTAGGGACGTGATTTGACATAATTGTTCCGACGCTTCACAGCGGGATGGTAGTTACACATTTAGATGAAGAGTTAATAGATTCCTAATTTAAAGTTCATTTTAAAATTTAATTTAGGTCCTTACTTTGCCATAAAATTAAATTCTTAGTCGTAAAATGTAGCTTCGATTTATGAAGTTCTTGGTGTTGATACCTTAAAGAAGGTCAACTTTAATAGGTTTTTTTTTCAAGCGTGATATTAAAAACTAAACGTTACTTTTTAGTTTTTCCCTCTATCGATAAATACCAGAACTTTTAATGACTTTTTGAAATATCACGCTTGTAAAAAAAAATACTTTTTGAAATATTACGCTTAAAAAAATTTGCGAAACCGCGTCTCTCTGAGAATTCAGACACTTAGAGCGCCTTACCGCTAGGCCACGTTCCCGATGACGTCGGAAAGTAAACATAAGTTGATAAAAAATGCTATGCAATAGCTTTACCGCGGCAGTCTCCGAGTGCCACACGTCTTTTTTTTTTATTCAACTTAGAGAATAAAGATGGATACTTCAAAAATTCGTGTAATTTTTGAATACGAGTTCCGACGCGGAACTAACGCGGCAGAAACAGCTCGCAATATTAATGTTGCGTTTGGAGAGGGTCTGCTAATGAACGCACTGTGCGATTTTGGTTTAAACGCTTTCGTGATGGAAACTTCGATTTGAAGAACGAACCACGTGTAAGACCGCTCACACAGGTGAATAACAATGATTTGAAAGAGATTGTGGAAGCCGATCCAAGGCAAACTATCCAAGAATTAGCGGCATGGTTTGACGTTACTTTACCAACAATATTAACTCATTTGCGTCAAATCAATAAAATAAAAAAATATGAAAAATGGGTGCCTCATGATTTGACTAATCTGCAGAAAGAAACGCGTGTTGAAACTTGCGTTGCCTTGTTGAATTGATACAGAAATGAAGGAATATTGGATCGAATTGTGACATGTGATGAAAAATGGATTCTTTACGATAATCGTAAGCGGAAAATGCAATGGCTGACCCCAGGTCAAACGCCGCAACAGTGTCCTAAAGCAAAGCTTACCAATAAAAAGGTAATAATAACTGTTTAGTCGTCTCAGCGTGGTGTTATTCACTATAGCTTTCTCCGATCTAGTCAAGCAATAACGGCAGATGTCTACTGCGCCGAACTCCGAACAATGATAGCGAAACTAGCAGTGAAACAGCCCCAACTTATGAATCGATCTTCACCATTATTGCTCCATGGTACCGCGAGACCTCATACAGCACGATAAACCGTTTTAACTCTACAGGAACTGCAATTAAAAACCGTTCGTCACCCTCCATATTCGCCAGACCTTTCTCCAAGGGACTAACATTTTTTTCGTGATTTGGACAATTTTGGATAAAAAGTTTTCTTCTCAGGAGGCAGTGCAAAATGCTTTCACACAGTTTGTCGAATCTAGATCACCAGAGTTCTATCGCAAAGGTATAAATGAGCTTCCTATTAGTTGGCAGCAATATATAGATAATAATGGTAATTATTTTGATTAAATAAATATGTTAAATTTGAAAAAACGAATTTTTATTTTTCAGTTCAAATCGGCAATTTCGTACTTTAATCCCTGATATATTGTGTTTTACTGTTGAAACTTTATATATAGCAAGTCAACATAACTTGTTGATTTCTTATAGAAGGTCAATTTCATTATGAAAATGTTTAATGCGCCGTCTTAAGTTACATGGTTATATACAACTAATTATGGTACAACAGATCGTAGACAAAAGAACTTTTGACATTTGACAAGTAATATAATATATTCATCATTACAAGTTAGCTCTTGACTGCAATCACACCTGATGGCAAGTGATGCAATTTAATATGGAAGCTAACGTGTTAGTAGTAGGATGAAATCCACACCCCTTTCGGTTTCTACAGAACATCGTACCGGACTAAATCGCTTGGCAATACGTCTTTGTCGGTTGGGCCAACGGCCAATCTAGCCACAGTTTAGAAAATCTTAATCAGCACAACAGGAAATCGAACCTAGGATCTTCATTTTATAAATATACTGCGTGTAGGCTGTTTCGTTACGTTGCTTGGGGCGAAATATTTCTTTAAACTTTTATTTCAGACTTCACTGCTATTGGATGACTGATGATTTTACGTTTTTTCTATAAGAGATATTACTTTTCTCTAAATAAGTTACTTACCTTAGGTTTAGTAAATAAGGTAGGTAGATACATTCAGCAGAGCGTGAAAATATATAGCTACCCACTAAAATTTTACGCTTAACTGGACATTTTCAAAAGAAGAGTTTAATGTGTTTTAAATTACCTACTACAGTTTCTAGTGTTGAATACATATCTACCCTCATCAAAACTTTACAGAAAACTTAGTGAAGTATTTATGTTGCTTAAATCCTTACAACATTACCCATGTCAGGCAACACTGCCCTAGGCACTTTTAAAAACCCGTAACAATAATAATAATATAACGTGTTTTCAAATGGTGGTCTATTTTTTAAACTTCTTAGTGGGTTTGAGGTTCAAACGTCCCCCTTTCTTATAATGAAAGAGAATAAGGCGAGATTTATTTTTTTAAATAATGAAATAATGAAGATTATTTTTTTAATAATTTTGGGTATTAAACCGAGATCAATTCTTTTTCACTATGTCTCATTGCTTTCTTTGAATGCCAATATTTTATACAAATAAACCCAGAGTTGGGAAGTTAGTTATGCCCTTTGCTTGGGAAAATACATTAGCTACAGTCCCTGTCGTTATCATCGACATATTATATAAAAAATAAAATAAAAATTTAGACCTTATAAACGATAATAATATTGGTTATTTTTATCGTTTCTTAATGTCAAAAATTTATAAATAAGAACAAAACGAAACTAAATTAAATTGGGCTAGCACTGTGGGTTAGAGTGAGAGAGGAGGAGCCTGCTTACCGCTGTCGCTGCTAGACAGACGGGCGCTTTAATACTGGGGCCGCACTACACAGCACTACGCAACTCACTTCGACAAACGTAAAATTAAAAGATAACTAATCTAAGTTATAAGTAATACAGTTTATTTAGTTTTAAAAACGTGATATTTTTAAATTTGCCAGGCTCTAATATTTAAAAAGTTTCTAACGATTCCTCCTAGAAAGGCACAGACTGGCTTCTGTTTTCTGTTGATGATTCTGGTTGTCATATCTTAATTTTTTTTTTACTTGATTCTTTTCCGTTGGGAAAAGGCAAAGGTATAACACCTTACACCGTACAGCCATGTCTTTATGTCATATCTTAATTTATATTACTTTATATTATACTAATCCAATCTAAATGTCTATGGATTTTGTCTTTTTACTCTCTAATAATATGTTTTTGATAATCCATATTCAAATTATAAAAAACAAAATATGGCAAAATCTCTCAAAAATCTTTAAAAAAAACTGACTGAAATTTTCTCTTTTTCTGAAATGAAATGAAATTTTTTGTTTAATTACGAATAATTCGTGGGAAATAGGTAAAATTTTAACTTCAATAGGACTTTCACTTTGGTTTTTAAGAATTACGAAGGTATTATTTAAGATTGGCAACGCTTGATCCGAATACCCTATATACATCCTACTCTATGATCCGAATCAACATTACAAAGATCTGTGATTTCGTAAATGTCATTTTTGCAATTTGAATTTTGTTTTGATAAGATTATTTCATTATAGTACTAAAATAGTTTGATTCATATATTTCGGACAAAAAAAGCCTTAAATTATAACACAAGATAAGCGATATTGGCGGAAAAGATCAAAGGACATATTTTATCATTCGATTTTTAATAGCTTATTAAAAAATGGTGCGAGTAGTAGCGAAAACTTTAGGTGTGTTTCAAAAACTTCAACAAAACTTGTTAATTTGCAGACGCAGGTTAATTAAATCTAATCTTCACAATTTTTTTTCTTAGATACGACGATTTTGAATAATGTTTACGTGGATAAAAACAATGTTGAGGCTCAAATTGAGAAAATACTCCATAAATATCCAGTATATGAATCTCACGCTGATAATTATAGGCAGTGGTTACTCAAAGCTGTAACCTTGATTGACCTGACTACACTATCTGGGGATGACACTCGGTCTAATGTCTCAAGGCTGTGTATAAAGGTTTGTGTGCTTCGTGAAATCTTTAATATGTTAAGGTTTAAGTTTATTTGCTTAATGAAGCTACAAACTCTAGTCCTGTCTGAACACTATACTAAAGCCAAACTCGATTGAGAATGCTTGTCAACAAACAAATTAAAAATGAAAGTAGAAGTCACTAGTCATTTTACACCTATTTTTTTTATTAACTAGGTAGTTAATGACAAATTCATGACAATAAATTAGATTAGTAAGCTTAAAACTAGTTAATATATTCAATATCTTTTAAATAAGATTTTTAAAATAACAAAACATAATTTTATATTTATTAAGCAAAAAATGTGTTGCATTTTCTACCTTCACTTTAAATTTGTATGTTGACAAGCATTCTCAATCGAGTTTCACTTTAGTATAGGTAGGTAGGTACCTGAGCAGTGTACAAAGTGATTTTGTAGTACAAAGTAGTTTTTAGTACTGCCAGATTTCTCCTAAATAGTTTAGCGTGTTGCAACTTCAGAGCAGACTAGAAGTTTAGCTTGAACTATATAGTTTTTACCAATCATCAAGTCAACTTGATTATTGGTACTGGTTGAGATAATCTCAACTACTCCACTAGTTTTATCGAAGCAACAAAAATGTTTCGTATATAGTTTTTTAAATTATTATTTAATAACAAAATAACTAATATTGTAGATAACAATAAAATATTGACAGTTACACTTTATCATGCTTACTGTTATACTTTTGCCCCTTGGAAACTCATCAGCTGAAATGATCTTTAACAAGAATCTATAACATTTCGCAGAAATACAATAAAAGAAGCCTTTATTAACTGACAGAAAAGAAACAGAGGAGGTTCTCAATTCGACATGTATATATATATATATATATGTTTTTTTTATGTATGGCACCAACTTCATAGATATTAAGTAAATTAAAGTGACTAAATGACACAGTTATTTTTACTTATTAGTGCGTTTTGAGTCGGTTCCATTTTTTATACACATGCAAAACAAAACTTTATTGAAATTATTTTAGAACAAATTATATTTATTGATATTGAATTTAATGTATTGCATTTTGCAGGCTGCCAATCCACTGCCATGGTTGGAAATAACCAAAAAAATCAGAACAGCAGCGGTGTGTGTATACCCCAGCAGAGTGCCAGATGCTCATGATGCCATTAAAAGGATGAACCTGACTGATGAAATACAAGTGGCTGCAGGTTTGTCTACAACCACTACCAGCAATTGATTAAATAAACCAAAATTATCATTGACAGCCTATTTGAATGGTCTACTAAAGAGCCAAGCCTATTGCTTATAAGAGAAGGTATAATGAGTTTAGACCCACCATGCTGCTCCAATGAGGGGTGGCAGACTTACTGTCTCAATGCTTGATTCTCTAATAATCATTGTTAGATATCGATGGTAATGACCAGAGTAACTACTAAGCATTGAATATCAAGGTGATAATATTTGATAGATACATACATATATACCATCATGCCTGATTCCCATAGAGGAGACAAGAAAATACATTTATTTTTTTTATTTTTTATTTATTTATTTAGGAAAACCAACTGCTGATACATTATTTCTAGTCCATTGAATATATATATCGAGCTTCAGTTAATACTCAGCTTACAACAGGTCTTCACAGCCTGCATAATATTTTTTAAATTAAGATGTCATAATTACAATGTCAATAAATATATTAGTCTAACTACACAGAACTTATGTCTAAAAAAAATGTGTCAATTGTTAAACAAAAATAATAAAAAAAAAAATAATAATAAATAAAATGTCAGTTACTAATACTAAAAATGTCAATAATTTTTCTCCTAAAGTCATAAAATTTGTTATGGAATAGATCAATATCCTTACACTTAGCCACAAGATTATTGTAAATGTCAGACACTCTTGGTAAAGGAGAATACTTTCCTAGTTTCGTTCTATATGGCCTATGATACAGCAATTTGCAAGGATACCGAGGATTATTCATGCGTGGTGTTCTAAGTCCGAAACTCTGAATCAGTTCAGGACAATCCACATCATTGTTAAATAATTTAAATAAAAACGACATCGATATTATTACTCTTCTATCCTCAAGACTGAGTCTCTTAAAAAAGGAAAGCCTATCAGAATAATTACGTAGATTTTTGTTAAATCTATTAGACAGCTGCCGCAAAAATCGTTCCTGTACTCTCTCGATTCTTTTCATGTGAATTTTTGAATGCGGTGACCATATTGTACAACAATACTCAAGCTTGCTCCGCACATAGCAATCAAACAGTCTTATTATTGTGGCACATTGTCTGAAATTTTTTGAGCTTCTAAGAATAAATCCAAATGATTTATTTGCTTGGGCAATAGTCTTATCAATATGAGGTAGAAATGTTAATTTGCTATCCAAAACAACACCCAAATCCCTAATTGTATCTATTTCTTTCAATTGCTTGTTGTTAATGTCATATACAGATAATAATTTATTTTTATTTCGTGTGAATTTTATGTGGTAACACTTGTCGATATTCAAGGTCATTTTATTAGTATTACACCAAGTGTTTAATTTAATCAAGTCTTCTTGTAATAATTTTATGTCATTGTCACAGCGCACAATACGGGTCAATTTCAAATCATCAGCAAAGAGACTTGCATTGCAATTATCAAATATGTCAATTATATTATTTATAAATATGTTGAAAAAAAGAGGTCCTAGATTAGATCCCTGTGGTACTCCTGATTCTGCTATAATCACTCCAGATTGTTGTCCATCAATCACTACCCTTGACTTCCTATTAATAAGGTAAGATTTGATCCACTTCAACAAGCAATCTGAGATGCCATGCGCTTGAAGCTTGCCCAGTAGTAGTCCATGGTTAACTTTGTCAAAGGCCTTTGAAAAGTCAGTGTATATAGCATCCATTTGATACCCAGCATCCACACATTCAGCAATATTTGAAACATGAAGTAATAGATTGCTGTTTGTCGAGCGCTTACACATAAATCCATGTTGCTTATCACTGATGTATTTTTTCAAATGTCTATACATATGTTGGTGTACTAACGATTCAAAAGCCTTGGCCATGGTAGATATGATAGAGATAGGTCGATAATTTTTTACATTTTTTAGTTCACCAGATTTGTGCACAGGAACGATTCTCGACTCTTTCCAAATATCAGGAAACCGACCATCTTGTAAGGACTTATTAAAGATTATTGAAAGTGGAAAGGATAACTGCCACGCGCATTTAACTAAAAATATCGGAGGTATATTATCCGGTCCTGCTCCTTTAGATTGGTTAAGTCCTCTTAGTTTCTTGAAGATAGATGAGCGGGAAAGATGAATATTGTCTATTTCGTCGATTAAACCAGAATTTCTTACACCTAAATCATTAGTTGAATTCGTGTCTATTTCATACACCGAGGAAAAGTGCGTCGCGAACAACTCACAAACAGATTTAGTGTCATTAGCTTGTTTGTCGCTTAGTATCATGACAGATGGATAAGCGCTACTTTTTCCCCGAATGTTTTTTAAGTGCGTCCAGAAATATTTAGGGTTTTTACCTATCTCAGTTTCTATCCTATTTATATATTCGTCATAACAAATTTTTATTAATTTAACACAATCTTTAATCTTAATTAATTTAATCTTTCGTAAGTATTGGAACTCTAATAAGTCTAATGGATTCTTAAATTTTTTAACTTTGACATGATATTTACGTTTTATTTTAAGTAGTTTTATTAATTGGGGAGAAAACCAGACTGGATATGTTGAACTTTTTTGGATTTTGAGAGGCACATGTTTGCCAATAATATCTTTTAAAATGCTATAGAATTTATCAACTATTGAGTTAATGTTATTGCAACCCGCGAACTCATCCTTCCATGATATAGCATTCAAATCATAAATTATTTTGTTATAGTCGGCTTTAAAAAAATTTAGGGAATTTCTAGATGCATTTATGTTCTTAGATTTGCTGATTGGTTCAATTATATTAATTTCCAGTGGAGGGTGATAGTTATCTATCTTTTTGATTGGGTTATCACATTTGCAAACTGTTACCTCATCAGAAGCCAAAATCAAGTCCAAAATTTTGTTTTTATGGTTAAATATTAAATTGAACTGCTTTAAACTATTAAGCGACATGAAATCTATTAGAGAACTCTTTAACATACAATTACCATAATTAGATGGGAGTGCATCTGAAGCATTAGCAGACGCAGACCATGTGATTCCGCTCAAGTTTAGGTCACCGGCAATCAATACTGAGCTGTTAGTTACGCTAAAAACTTTATTGGTGTTATCAATAAAAGTATCCAGTAATGAACTATTTACAGGTGGAGCTAGATAAACACCACATAAATGTAATGATTGTTTACCGTATTGATTCTTATAATCAATAGTGACCCATATATCTTCACAATCACTTTCCCAGTTCTCTTCGCGTCGTGAAGCAAGGTGTTTACTGACTGCTATAAGTACACCACCCCCCGTTTTTTTATGCACAGAACCTAAACAAGTCTCCCGATCACGTCTATATACTTGGTATCTGTTGTCAAACATTTCTCCGTCAAAAATACTACTATTAAGCCATGTTTCAGTTAGAATTATAATATCAAAATCATTGTTCAATATTTCGCGATATATCTCTTGTGTACTCGACCGAAGCCCCCTAACATTCTGATAATAACATTTTATTGAGTTAAATTTTAAAATTAAAAAATAAATTGTCAAGCATTACAATACTTATAAGTAACTACAACTATTTTAACTTAGTCTATTTTAAATTGTTTAAAGTGTCCATATTCCTAATAAACTTGTACTCAGTAGACTCGTTTTTGCGCATGTATATAAATCCACGCTTGACCCATACGAACTTATAATTGAATTCTTTTGCCTTGAGACGTGCAGCAGCATGCAGGGCCTTTTGATTTGGTGATAAGTGTTCAGTTACGTAAATTGGCTTCCGTTCACTGCTAAGGCCGATATGACTTGAGTTCAATTTATCGCCAACTTGTCCGGCCTTTTTGTTAAAGCCAATTACAGCAGCTAAGTACTCATCTCGTACCCTCGGACAGCTAAACTTCACTATGTCTGATCTGGGCCTGAGGCTGTCTTTTTGTATTTTAGCCGTTCTAGTGCATAAGTGCACATCTGATTCCTTCAGGCTATATTTAGTGATGTTTGCTATCTGCTTGACTACTGATAGTAAATTCTCATTTTTATGTTCAGGAAGACACTGGATTTCCACATTATTAGCTCGGGAATGTTGTTCTAATTGCGTCAATCTAGAATTAAGATCGTTTATATTTGTTTTTAAAATCTTATTTTCGTTTTCCAGTAAATTAATGCTCGTAATTTTTATTTGGATTTCCTTTTTTAGTTGCTCGTGTTGCTGCTCCATGAAGGTTATAGAATCAGTAACCTGCGTAATATGATCAGTTATTTCCTGAAGTTTCGAGTCAAACTTCGATACTATACTAGTTTTAAAGACATCCAGCAAAGCCTTCAGCTCCTCTCGAACGACCTGACGTACATCATCTAACGTTAAATCATAAGATGCACCGGAGTCACTGTCGGACAATTGGGATTTTTTTCGTTTATTTCTTTTCGTAACATTCATGGATGCTGCACGATCGGCACATGAATTATTATCGTTATTAGCCGGAACACGAATTGGAGTATTTTCATTGTCAATACCGGGACAGGGACGATTACACGCGGGGCACAACCAGGATGATAAAGAATCTGAAGATAAGTCTTTGAAGCGACTGTTAGTGGTATTTACACAGCCGAAATGATAATTTTTCGTACACTTTGAACAATTTAGAATTTCATTCGTATTAATAGAGCGGCTACAACACTCGTACATTTTAACTGGTCTTGTTTTCGAGGGGTTCGACATCATAATATTTTTATTTAATCGTCCAATTCAATCTACCAAACTACACGATGACCTATGCACACTGCTGATGATACAAGATATATTTAAAGAAAATTAAAAATTGAAAAACTGGCACTGGTGTCAGGATTTGAACATCGGTATAGTAATGTTAAGTCCAAGTATCCGCGCACTACGCCAGCCGGTCAGTAACGATGCGCGCGAAACTGTCTATCAGATTGCAACTGCAGCCACCTCGTTCACGAACGTCAGTTATAATGTCAATTTATTTTACGTTTACCGTACTTCCGTGTACAAAATACACGGATGAATCACTTCTTATTTTATTGTTCCAATGATTACTACACTTAATGTAATTAAACTAAAATCAATTGAACTAGTTTATGCGGTTATTATTATCGTCACTTACGGCACAATCACAAGTCAGTTCTAGGCACTAGTTTACATTTGTTTAAACTAAGTTCGTAACGTTCACTGAGTTTAAAGTTCGGCAAAATACACATATAGTCGCAGATTTTTACCGTATTCGTTATTAAAATACAAGATGAGGTAATAAATATTAACTTAAGCACTAAAAACTCAACTAAATCGTAGTTAGACTAATAAAATATAATTAATTAACGGAGCGAATGTTTACAGTTGTAATGACAGCTGTCAACTGATGATGTGATGATGAAATGAATACATACTTCTACTTGTCACTATCCTTGCATATTTCTCTAGCTTCTTTAACCTGTAGTGTAGATACCTATGTGTAGGTACATCATTATTATAATGCGGGTATGATAGTGGTGTGATCTGTGACTTGTTTCATGTAGATGTCGAATAAACATTGCTTAAACTACACACGCTCCGTTATTACATAACCTTGCAATCAAGTATGTCGATTTAGGGTACTCTTGACCTGGCCTTTATTCGGAATATCCTGGTTTAGGTCAAGAAACCCTTCGTTTTGGAAGTCTCCTTTCATTTGTTCTCTCTATATAACCCAACCCACTTAGCATACCTTTCTCGATATTATTTAATTGACAGTAACTATGTTGATTGTTTATGAAAATGACAAGGACAAAGTTAATGTCTTAAAAGCAGAAGGTGTAATACCACCAAACCATACTGAAACTTTTTTTTATATATAATATTTCTATTATGTAATCAGCCACGACAGCTATAAATTAAAGCAAAAGCATAAGCAAATTGATTGCAGGACTAATGACATAGCTGACTTTCCATTAAAAAAATAACTCTTAGTAACGCGCGTCAACACTCACCTCCTCTGTTCAAGTTATTCTCCCTGCCCAGCCAAATTCGGAAGGACCCTACTGGAGCAGCTTTGGACACTCATTCCAATATGGAGCTTACTGCACTTCTAGTAAGGCCAAGGTCTTTTAGTAGGGTATAGAGAGACTTCGCTGGTATACCTCTCGCACCCATTTCTACCGCGTTAATGTTAGTTCAGTAATGCCACTTAATGTTAGTTCAGTTTGATGTGTAATTTATTTATGTTTACAACTCATGCGCAATAAGTTGAGACTCGCCTGGAATGCAACATTCCGCCCGCTTCCCCTGTAACTTCCCCTCAAGCTCCTCTGTTGTTGTAGAGTAGACAACAAAATTTTTGACGCTACGTCTGTGGTTCCACTGCTCCCAGGTCTCAACTTATCGCGCACGAGCTATAAAGAGATATAAAGGCACACTTTAACCTTCTACATCTAATATTATTTTTAGATATATTTCAGCAGTTATTTTACCATGTTAAACTAAATATACTAACACATACTTTATAATAATTTTAGTTGCAACAGGCTTTCCATCTGGCCAGTATCCTATACACACCAGACTGCAAGAGATCAGATATGCCACGACAAGCGGTGCAACAGAAATAGATGTAGTTCTAGACCGTAGTCTAGTTCTGATGGGGAAGTGGGACACTCTGTACAAAGAGGTTGTACAAATGAAAGAGCAGTGTGGCACTGCACATATGAAGGTCATTCTGGGAGTGGGTGAACTCGGCACATATGAAAATGTATGTATATTTTTTTCAAATACATAATAAATAGTTATTACTGCAAACTCATCTTTAGTTACAATTCGTTGACATCTGCAACTTCGTCTGCGTTGAATTAAAATAAATAAAATTACGAAAATAAACAGACAAATTCAGAAACATATCTCCTTGACTTTCCATACAAACTTTCAGTCCCTTCTATTTTTATTCTTGCGATAAAAGTAGTATCCTATGAAAAAAAACTAAAAATAAAAAACATCTATTTCTGCACTTCTGTCAAAACCAGAATTTTTACTAGGAATTATAGCTATTGAGTCCTTTTTTCGCTTTTTATAATAAGTTTCATCAGTGGTCACACTGGGTCATGACTTCATAGAAATTTTCCCAATGCCCAATGGTAAGATTCTATTTGAGCAGTCTTGGCAATTTTCGAATTTACCAACTTGACAACTGAGACTTGACAAATAACAATGGAAATTAAGTTAAAACTTCTTCATGTACCTATTTAGTAATTTACCATTTACAACAACATGTTAAATTACAATAATATCTACTCTATGAGGTAAGATGAAGTATGGAACAGTGCATAATTTAATATTAATACAGTCATGCCTCATTTGTAAAATACACTCGTATTTTAATAACCCCTTTTTGATGAATCATTTGAATAATTTAAATCTGTAATGGAACAAGAATATTGTAAAACAGCAATTAGGTATGTCATACCTGTAACAATTTCAAAAAAATTCATGACATGATTGCTAATATTCATGACAATAATTAATCAAAAAATCAGGATACATTTATTTCAACTAGGCTTTATACAAGTTCTTTTGAAACGTCAAGTCTGTCTGTACATAGTAACTCTACCACAGATTCGATTAATAAATAAAATTATTTAGGTGTACAAAGCATCAATGGTGTCCATGATGGCGGGTGCTGACTTCATTAAAACGTCAACTGGGAAAGAGGCTGTGAACGCAACATTGCCCGTGGGACTGGTGATGTGCAGAGCTATACGCAACTTCTACAAGATGACTGGTACAAAGGTAAATTAATATACTTACATATTATTAAACAAAGTCCCTCCGCTGCATGCATGCCAGTGGGGCAAGTGCGAGTTTTCACCGAGCGACTGCGTAAAAACGTTCTCAATCGTAACGTCAAATTATATAGAAAAAAAAGCGTTTACTCTCGCTATAACTAGATGGCGCTACTCCAATTCAATTCCATATAAAATTTGCGTTTACTGTTTTCGGTATCGACGCGGTAAAATCTCACACTAGCCACACTGTTCGTTAAAACTGGAAAGACTACTGTCATGCGTTTTTCACCATTAGATAGAAAGGCTTTATGTAAATTAAATAAAATATGGCGATAATTGTTGCAAAAGTCGAAGAAAGGAGATGGTCCATTTCAGCTTCACTCATGTACCATTAAAATGGAAAAAATACAAGGATTTTATCATAAATAAAATTAGTAAAGGAACGAACGAAATAAAACGTTGGTTAAAAATGAAATTCCTAGTTTTTGAGGTATTAAAAGATGGCGTCTTTCTGATATTAATCTGTAGGTGATAAAGATGCGGTGACATTGATTTGTCAAACTCAAAATATGTTATTTTTGACAAGTCTTTTCTTCCATGTTACGGCCTTTGTTTTTAGCTGTAATATATTTTAGACATAGACATCTTAGCTATAATGAGAACAAAACTCAATATATTAATCTGATTATTCAGTGACAGCAAAAGTCAAAACAACATCAATCCCCCACCTGGAGAATGTCTACCATAGATAATATAACTTATCTAAGATCCGCCATGATTATACGTACAGTGACGCAATTTCCCAAATGCTGCCCAGCCCAGCTGAATTCTTCTGTCAGCCTCCCTGTCGAAGTTGTTCCTACGGAGTTGGAGAATTTGCCCTAGGTAGTAGCTCAAAGGATAAGCACGTTGAAGTGGCAATGGGCAGGCCATATAATTCGCAGAACAGATGGTCGCTGGGGCCGACGTGTTCTGGAGTGGAGACCACGAACCACTAAGCGCAGTGTAGGACGCCCTCCAGCCCGATGGTCCGACGACTTCAAAAAGGTAGTGGGAAGTGGCTGGATGAGAAAGGCAGAGGATCGTGTGTGGTGGCGCGCTCTCGGAAAGGCCTATGTCCAGCAGTGGACTAATACAGGCTGATGATGATATGATGATGATTATACGTACAGTGTTGCATTGTTTTGGAGAGAATAAATAATATTTCGCCCAAATAAAAGTGAATTCGGAGATTTGGCTAATCAAAACTAGATTATTAATACATGTAGTTTTTTTCAACTTATGTACAGAAAGTGAGTCTGTGCTCCATACAATTTTGGACCATCTCCTTTAAGCCTTTCCGCCGCCTAGAAGCTTTCGTCGAACATGTTGCTTTATCTATGTGACTTATAACGAAACAGTGCATGAAGAATGGTTTCTCATTATTAGGACTAAAAAAAGCTTTCAATGGAATATATCTTATCTTTTGAGGAAATTGTTACACACATTTGAGGATTAATTTTTTTTTTGGTGTTTTTGAAAAGATGCAACACATTATTTAGCACGAAGACGAAGCTGTGGGTGACAGTAAAAAAAATAAAAAGAGAAAATTAATTTATAATTGGATATTTATTTTATAAATTCTTAGTGTAATAATAATAATATGGTTATGACAGGCTGATCACGATGGTTACAGGTAGGGTTGAAACCCGCCGGGGGTATCAAGACGTCCCGCGACGCAGTGAACTGGCTGGTGTTGGTGCACAGCGAGCTGGGCCCCGAGTGGCTCACGCCGCAACTGTTCCGCATCGGAGCCTCCAGCCTGCTCGACGTCTTGGAGAAGGATATCAAAAACTTGTACATCAAACTTACACCTTTCTAACCTCTAACACATTTGTCTCCACCAGCCTTGACCTCTTGTTGAAAGATTCAAGGGCATGTTACACTTACAAGTTTCTAATTTATAACGTTTACGTTAACATACCGTTTTTGTAGCATTTAGTAAATGGCAACACTTTTTGATATGTAATTTACTGTTAGCCATCACAATTAGCAATTTAGAATACTTTGCATCCTCAAACCCTCTCATCTACAACTGCTCTGCATCAGATTCTCCCACCTGCTCCACGTGTTAGAGAAAGATATTACGGTTCTAAACATTAAAATTACCTGTTTTTGAACATCCTAATCATTTATATTTAATAGTCACTTTTTAATATGTAACTTTCTTCTAAACTTGTCATTATACTTTAAGAATACTTTGCATTTTTTTTTTACTTATAAAGTGGCAACACTTTTTTTGCTGGAACCGAAGCTTGGTCCTGAGTGGCTCACCCCACAACCCGACGTCTTGAATCAAAGATTTATGATTATGTTAAACTTGCAACTTTCTGCCCTATAACACGTTTGTGAAGAATTTATAAAATGGCAATAGTTTAAGTTGCGATCATAGATTAGTTAGTATATTTTTGTTTTCTAAAATGGCAACTGTTTAATTATACAGCTAAAGTTGCCATTACAAATTAAGAATACTTGCCATATTGATTTTTTTTTTGTTATGTCTTGTTTCTATATAATGTAACCCTGTGTCTGCATATACCTCGTCTCGTATATGAACATATAATTATGTGCTATTCTAGACTATAATCTCTTGGTGCTAATTTATATCAATATCATTTCAGGCACTCTTTGTTTTTCTGAACGATTAAACTAACTTGACCTTTTATAGGTAAACCAAGATAAGAAATATAGTGTACCTAGTACAAAAAAAATTAAAACACAAGTAATGTTATAGTTCGAATTTCATGGGAACAATTGTGTAAGATAATATTGTAATTTGTTATTGTTATATTTTGCATAAAAGTGCCAATATTTAGATGTTTGCTTATTAAGTTGACAAGAGATCAATATACAGAACTCGATTAACCGGACTGCATTAAATTGTCATGAGGCATTCAGGTAATTATATGCAAGAAAAGCTGTGTTTTTAAGTAAACTGATTTTGAGAGTATATGCTATAAACCAATAAAACTAATTTTGAAAATCGAGAAATCGGCAAAACTAAAAAACAATTTATACAGCACTAGATAGTATATAGGTTGGGCATATAAATTCTTTTTGGAGTTGGTTAAAAGTGACTAACGGTTGACATTCCAGACAAATGGTAATCTGTATAATTGAGATCTGGTTAATCGACTTCTTATTGTATTGTAGAAACTAAAACCTACAAAGTGATTATGATATAACAATATAATTATAATAAATGAGTTTTTCTTATTAGTACCAAATATTTTTAGAAGTATCTACACAGAGTACCTACGAGTACTATACTATTTTTAAGTTTTGTTTACTTTATGATATAAATATATAAAATCATATTACAAACCAGTTTTTTATTTTCGTTATTTAATTTGCCAGTCTATCATATTAAGTAAAATAATGGAAATGAAAAAACGAGTTGATTAATTAATATTTTATTTAATTTAATTTACAAACTAAGTATCAGTATAAAAATATAAATAGTTAATTTAACATATTAAAATTTAAGGTCTAATTCAAATTGGTATGTCGCAAGTATTGTGATTTAAATATGGCACGGACATACATACTTTCTTTATTATTAAATAAATACATTTAAATTTATAAAAAAATAAAAGATATATATTTATGAAACCACAGACTAAGAAACCGTTGTTATTTTAGCATGTGAGCTCTCTTAGAATAAATACTTCTATTTTTAATATAATTCTTAGACCTTTCATTTTAATAAGAATCAAAAACATAACTCTATTTTTTGGTAAATAAAAAAATAATTTAAAATTAGGTAGGTACCAAAATTTAGAAAGTACGCAAATTTTTACTTCTACCCTGTCCCTTCTAGTCGTTAGTGAGCTTTAGACTCCGTCAAACTTTTTGACACCAGCGCCATTTTGTCGGATTTTGAACTATAATTTATCGTTTTGGCTATATCTGTTATTGTTTACAAAGCCCTCATGAAACTGATACGATCATCTCAGTCCTTGACGACGGGCGCTTCAGCTCGGAAGCCAAGCTGAGGATCCGCGTCGTAGTTGACTACGCGAAGCTTTCCGAACTTGTCCACGTAGCCGTAGTGTCCCCTCACGTGCCCGTCATTGTCTCGCTCCTCGTAACGGAATTGGCGATTTTTACTAAAACAATCACACTATGTTAATGTTACGAAAGCTATAACTAGCAGACAGACCAAGGAAAGAGGAAGCTGTGTAGAAATTTTAGGTTATAGCTGATGAGCATTGAAGTAGGGACCTTTCGTTAAAGGCTCTTTAGTTAAATTTCGAAAAAAACAATGTATTTTAGTTTTGAATAAGCTACTTCATCAAATCTATGGACTCTCGAAAAAAATTTTCTCACCCACTGGCCCATTCGCCCAAACGCCCTCCACTCTCTATCTCAATGTCGAAAAATCTCCTATTATAGTTTTTCCTATCTTGCTTTTTTTTATCGACTACAAGGTGGCCTTTGACTGCTATCACACCTGATGTTAAGTGATGATGCAGTCTAAGACGGAAGCGGGTAAACTTGTTAGGAGCGGGACGAAATTCCACACCCCTTTCGGTTTCACGACATCGTACCGGAACGCTAAATTGCTTGGCGATACGTCTTTGTCGGTAGGGAGGTAACTAGCCACGGCGAAAGCCTCCCACCAGCCAGAGCAAGACAAATTAAGAAAAATCTCAATCTGCCCCGTCGGGAATCGAACCCAGGACCTCCGTCTTATAAATCCACCGCGCATACCACTGCGCCACGGAGGTCGTCAATGCTCTAGTCTTGCTTCAATAATAAAGTTGTTAATTTTTTTATACATCTGACTTCGTAATTACATACTACAATATTTTGTAACCTAAGTAATTAATTTTAAATATTTAAGAAAGCCGTTTTTAGGATAAAAAGTTGTTTACCCTTTTCCAGTGTCGTAGCCGAACTGATAACTGTTAGGGCCTTTCATTCCGTGCATCCGGAACTCTGTGCGCTCGCCTTTCGGTTTGTTTGCTGGCTTATGCTTGATCGATTCTTTTCGTGAATGATGATGTACCAGGTCTGTATTGATATAAATATATATTGATTACTTGTTCTAAACATTGGGTTTCTGTAGCAGCTACCGCCACCACCACCCTTTCTTATCATATCACTCATACATCGTTAGACCTCGGAAATGTTGGGAATGCACAAATTCAAAAATGAAATATTTATATAAATCATCAATCATTAACAGCCACATAGACCTTTTTAGGGACTTCGAAATACAGCAATCCGGAGCCGCCTATGGTAAAACGTTTAATGTCGTCAGTCCACCTTGGCCCCCCACGTCCATCAGCTGATCGAAGCACGTGCCCAGCCCATTGCTACTTCAGTTCTGAGACTCGCTGAGCTATGTCGGTTACTTGTACGGTGACTGAGCCTTATTATAAATTACTTTATAAAAATTTATCCTTAAGATCACTATCAAATAACATTAAAAGAATAGTTTATTAAGGCTTAAACTAGTTTAAAAATATTAATTAAATTTAGTTTAATGTTAAATGACGTTGTTCATGGTTTCCACGCGGAGTTGCGAGCGTCGACTAGTTCGGAATAATTCCTAAACCAAAAGAATAATAAACTCTTACTTCCGGGATATCTGTGGATGGATTCCGAAGTGTCTTGTTCTGCAGGCCTCACTTCTTCACCTTTTACTGTTTCAGGCTGAAATTATTTAATTTAAATTTCCTTAAAATGAGCTTTATCTACAATTAAATTAGTATAAGGCCCCTATTCTACCAGCGTTTTGCGAGCGTCAGCGTTCATTCAACGTCTTCGGAGCGTCGACGTCGCGTTCAAAGATGCGTTTCCGCGTACAATCAGAGAAAAAATAGTCTCCGACAAGAAACACTACTCAACGAAAATAACGAAAAAAAAATAAGAAAAATTGTCACTTTTGGGAAAATCCTATATGGTCCAATTTATTACAAGAAAGTGAATATTTCGCACTATTCCGTATTCTGATAGTATTAAAAATAACGAATCTGAATTTTAAAAATGGTCAGAAGCTACATACGGAAGAGAGGCTTGTTATAACTTTAAGGTAAGAAAAAGAATAGATTAAAATTTATCATACACGTTGTTAAAAAATGTATGTGATTGTACTTGTTGTCAATAAACGCAACGTCGACGCTGCGCAGACGTTGAATGAACGCTGACGCTCGCAAAACGCTTGTGGAATAGAGGCCTTTAATATAACTAAATGGACATTTACACATTTTAATGGTCATATTTTTTATAGTTTTGAAGAACCAAAATTGAAGACCCACATGATGGAAAATTGTAAACCTTACTTGGTAGTTGCTACTTGAATTATATCAGTTTAATCGCAATGTTTTCCATTTTATATCAGCTATCAATATAAATGTATATGTTATATGTATATTTACTTGTTCCGTTAACTAAAAAATATAAATATGCGTACTACCTTTGCATTTTCGTTTCTATTCTTGCGTTTCTTCTGAGTTTCTTCGTACAAATAATTTTTCTTTTCTTTTGTCGGTGTCAAATAATCAACATGGTGTATAACTGTGTCATGAGATTGAGGCTTAACTGTAGGTTCCTCAGATTCCTCTTTATATTGCGTTACTGGTATTGGTATTGGCTTAAATTCGTTCACGTACTTTTTCGGGTACAGCCTTGTCGGGTTTTTGTAGGCTTGTACATTTGGTGGCGTTATAAATGGTACAAGATCGGGTTTCACTCTGAAATTTACAGGGTATGGTTTTTCTAAAGGAGGTCTTAAAACCGGCAGTTCTATATTTGCGTGATGGTTTAAAGTGTGATCTATTTCTTCTGATGGCAATTCTAAATCTGGAGAAAGAGACATGATAACGAAATCATGTTGCGCATTTTCTCGTGGTGGTAGCAGATTTCTTGACGGCACTGTTATAACTTGACCCCTGTTTAGGATTCTACCTGTTCTCAAATTAGGTCTATCTCCATTTTCTTCTATTTGTACTTCTTCTTCAATTATTTCTTGTTGTTTTGCTGGTGTTGGTATAGGATACCATTCAGTTTGTTCGCCGGGTTCTGTTGGTTTTACGAAATACTCGTTTTGTTTGTCAGGAGATGGCGGTAGTAAATATGTAGCTGGAGTAGGCAATACGTCACGGATCACTTCGAGATTTTGGCCGCCATTGCTCTCGGCTGTTTCATAGTAAATCGGTAGCGACTGTATTTGCTCATGATTTGGTTGTATTTCTGTATTTAATTGTGTACTTTCCAACGGTTGTAAAGGTATTTTTATTGCGGCTACAGCTATGGCGCCTATAGACACCTGAAACGATAAAATATAGTTTAAATTATTTTGAAAAGTTTAACTGTAACTATTGTTCTAGCGGGTAGTATTATTTAACATTCACGCTCGTAGTCAAAAGTGAATATAAAGTTTAAAGAGTTTCCTCGAGTTTTCGTAGATCATTGGATCATGACTTAGTAAACATTAAACTAACTGGAAACTATAACCTTTCAAACTTCTTATTGAGACATAAATTAATCGAGCCCAATCACAAAGTAGCTACTGTAAACCGTTAAATAGCTCCCTCAACTGTCCTTCTTCTTCATCGCCAGACCCATGACAGTCACAGCCCATCTAAATGTAAAGTTCTCATTGAAACAAATTAATCGAGCCCAAACATAAGGTAGCTACTGTAAAACGTTACGGAGCTCCCTTAACTGTACGTCGTCTTCATCACCAGACCCTCAATGACAGTCACAGCCCATCTAAATGTAAAGTTCTCATTGAGACAAATTAATCGAGCCCAAACACAAGGTAGCTACTGTAAACCGTTAAAGAGCTCCCTCAGCGCCTCTTCATCCCAGACCCTTAATGACAGTCACAGCCCATCTAAATATAAAGTTCTCATTGACACAAATTAATCGACCCCAAACACAAGGTAGCTACTGTAAACCCCTTAATGACAGTCAGCCCATCTAAATGTAAAGTTCTCATGAAACAAATTAATCGAGCCATCTAAATGTAAAGTTCTCATTGAGACAAATTAATCGAGCCCAAACACAAGGTAGCTACTGTAAACCGTTAAAGAGCTCCCTCAGCTGTCCCTCGTCTTCATCGCCAGACCCTTAATGACAGTCACAGCCCATCTAAATATAAAGTTCTCATTGAGACAAATTAATCGAGCCCAAACACAAGGTAGCTACTGTAAACCGTTAAAGAGCTCCCTCAGCTGTCCCCGCTTCATCGCCAGACCCTTAATGACAGTCACAGCCCATCTAAATGTAAAGTTCTCATTGAAACAAATTAATCGAGCCCAAACACAAGGTAGCTACTGTAAAACGTTACGGAGCTCCCATAACTGTACGTGTCTTATCCCAAATAAATGTAAAGTTCTCATTGAGACAAATTAATCGAGCCCAAACACAAGGTAGCTACTGTAAAACGTTACGGAGATCTCTTATATATAGATCGGCTCCATCATCAGATCGACTCCAGACCTTCATCAAATTGTAGTGCTTTTAAATACTTACCGGAAAAATTAACAAACGTACTTGTTGTCCCTACAATTTTTGAAAGTTCTCCTCGTTTTCTCCAGGATCCCATCATCAGATCCTGGTTTCCGGACTATCTACTTTCCAACAAAAAAAGAATTATCAAAATCGGTTCATAAACGACGAAGTTATGCGCGAACACACATAAAAAAAATATATATATATATATATATATATACGGTCGAATTGAGAAACGCCTTTTTTTTTGAAGTCGTTTAAAAATATAGTTTAAATTATTTTGAAAAGTTTAACTATAACTATTATTCTAGCGGGTAGTATTATTTAACGTGCACGATAGTAGTCGTTGTAAATGCAAACATCTTTCTAAGCCCGGCAAATCGCATTGGAGAGCGTGATAGGTTTACATTTTATATTCTTTCTTCTACAGAGGGAGGCCTGTTCCTGTAGTGGCCGCTAATAAATGAATTTTGTAATGCAAGCTGAATTCGCTTAACATCGCTTACTCGCTTATTCAGAAAATGATATAACCTATACAAAAATAAATTAGACCGACGTTATTTTTATACTCTACTAATTTAACGGGCGACCAAAATAGAATAAATAGTTTTCTATTACATCACATTATGTAATCTGATTGGAAAAAGTATGCCGCGATCAGAAAAAAGTGTTCCAATAAAAACTATAATAGGAAGCGGTCGGCGCGGTCTTGTGGCGGTAGATACAAATAAAAAACTTCGTATGATTGACCTCAATGCATACCTACCTAAGGTAGGTAGGTAACCTACCAATCATACTACGGTTTTAAATGTATCTGCTGCAACCTAATTCAAGTATCCATAATACCTAACTTAATAAAATAATCAGATGTAAATAATAATGATTAATTGTCCCAGACGTCGGATACAGATGGCCAATGAATTAACGCATCTTTCAGACCATACGAGATATATATGAGATGCGGCAAAATGATGTAAAAATTAAAAAAAAAACATTTTATTGCATTATCTGAAAATGTAATAAATTCAAGAAACAAAATCTCTTTGTTAGTTATAAAAAAACATTTTAAAATGTTATCTGAGAAATCGAAAGTAAGTTCTGTTTACCTATTCAAAGTGAAAATAAGTCCAAAGCGCGTGAAATTGAAATTCGTTCGATACGACTCGATCAATGTCAAAGACAAGGTTGTTATCTAGAGAATCATAAAGAATCTTCAATCGACTTTATAATGTCTATTATTCAGTTATTACATCAGATAGAATCATTGATCTTCTTAAGTTTGATTCATTCGAACTACAATAGGTTCAATTCATGATCATCATTTTAGCGTTCTACTACAGAGCCAGGCTCCCCCCTTGAATACAGGAGAGGGGATATGGCGCTGAAACCAAACACGCTCTTCCAATTTATGCTTAGGTTTTTAATGTGCGACTTATTAGCGATATGACCTACACTAAACATACTCTTCGAAGCAGGTCGCCAGTGTTACACCAACAATTTCCAAATCCAGTTAAGAGATTACCGAATTAGTGCGTACTACTGAATTTTTTTTGAAATAAATAGTAAGTAAATAAAAGCTTAGTCTTTCAGAAGCTTGAACTAAAAGTTTAAAAGCCAAGACCTTCAGATCCGAAGCCAAATGGCATAATCATTTTCCGAACACCCGAGGCAATTTTAATCAATTAATATAAGTAAGATATAAAACTAGTATAAGAACTCGTAAATTCATATTGTCTTCTTGAGGTTTTTCGAACAAGCAAAAATGTTAAGTTTAGGTTTGTCATTAACAAAAGAGCATTGCGAAGCGTTTTCATATTATTTAAGCAACTTGACCGCGACTTCTACCGATTTTAGATCTTTATAATTATTGAGAAATAGCAGTTCGTAAAAAAACTAACGATAGCCTTATAAAAATTTTCGAATCCAATCCGATTGTGCAGTTCTATTTCAACACTGAAATTAAATATCAGATTTCAATCATTTACTAACTTAATGAATCAAAACATTTTTTTTTATCAGGCAAGAATTACCTATTCAGGCAAGATTTACCTGCACAATGCATACTGAAAGTCAAAAGAAAACTGTTTTCTAAAAGTACAAATACGATAGATAATCTAACCTAACCTTACTAAACTATTAGTTAATTAACTAGGATCTAAGTACATGTTGGATCTATTGAAATTAATTTTCAGTGAACCCGTAACCCGTAAAACATTAAATCATGCTGACAGTAAATAAAAATAACAAAATAACTAGTAAAAATTTTGGTATAATGACATTCCTTGAATCGAGTTGCCTATTTTTTACCGATAGGTTGTGACGATTTCAATCATCAATGTGATATAAATAATCAGGGCCGTGGCATACTTTTCAGTTTTTATTTTTGTTTGATCTGCCAAGATAACTAAAGAAAACTAAAGATAAAAAAAAAAGACGAAATATAGATGACCTACCTAGCGCCAGTAGTTTCACGGTAAAGGGCTACACTCAACACCGTTCACGGTTTCGATTCCCGCTCTTTGTGCCTACTTATCACAGACTTCTTCTAATTGGAGGAAGGAGAATATTGGTCAGAAAAAATCATAAATTACTAAGACCTAAAAAAATTTGAAAAGCAAACCCAAATTAACTTAATGAGACCGAAAATTAGCTTTGTACTTTCCACTGAAGGCAATGAAACTTTATTTAGCTAAGCTTATCGATTGTTACGATAGCGTGAATGTCCAGTACTTTGTGGTCGGGCTTAATGGTGCGAATATATATTTACGGGCACTTTCTAGGGCTGTCCTAGAAAGTCACAGATTCCATTGCCCACTCACTAGGTATTCTTCTTTACTTATATTATAAAAACCAACGTTTGAATGTATGGATGTATGGATGTTTGTTTGTTGCTCTTTCACGCAAAAACTACTGACTGGATTTTGATGAATCTTCACAATAATATAGCTTACTCAGAATTACACATTCCTAAATTCCCACAGAAACAGAACTGCACAGGTGAAACCGCAGGCGTCCTCTAGTGTACACATCTGTTTCAACTTGCAGATATTTTCCGCTAATGGTGCAAATAATAACAAGTAATTTTTAGTGTGCTCGCCATGACATTTCTTTTGACACCGAACACTTTATGGTTGTCTCAATTTAATTTTTTGGGGGTTTGAATTCGACACGTATATTTTTTTTATTTTTTTTTTATGTATGACCACGCATAACTTTTTACAGAGTTGTCCGATTTTGATAATTCTTTTTTTATTAGAAAGGGCATACTTCCAAGGTGGTCCCATTGTCATCATGTTAGGATCTAATGATGGTATCCTGGGGAAATTGAAGGAACTCTTCAAATTTTGGAGGCACGCTTACAGCGATTTCGGTTTCTGTCTTTTGGCTACAGTGCCGTATAATATACTATGACAGTACGAGTACGTTACGTGGCGATAAATCACTAAAAAGTGAGAAATAAAAGACTCAAAACGCACTAAAAAGTAAAAAATAACTGTGTCATTTAGTTGCTTTAATTTACTTAGGCATATTTATGAAGTCGGTGCCAGTCAAGTTTAAAGAACATTTATTTATCGTAGTAAAGCAGTTTGTGGCACCGACTCATAGATATGCTTAAGTTAATTAAAGCAACTAAATGACGCAGTTATTTTTTACTTTTTAGTGCGCTTTTGAGTCGGTTCTATTTTCCCGGACCGTTATTAGGAATCTATTGACACCAAAACTGCTTTAGAAGTTTAGGCGCTGCGGCGGAATATTCAAACATACATGAATAGACAATATCATTAATTACCGCTCCTTTAACCGACTTTAAAAAAGGAGGAGGTTCTTAATTCGATTGTATGTATGTTTGTATGTTACGCGATTACTCGAAGACGGCTGGACAGATTTGGAAAATTCTTTTTTTGTTCTAAAGAATATACTTTCAAGGTGGTTCCATACTCATCATATGAGGATCTGATTATGGGATCTTGGAGAAGGGAATCTTCTTGGAAAGGGAACTTTCAGAAATTATAACGACAACTAATACGTTTGTATTAGTACGTTTGTTAATTTTTCCGTTAAGTATTTTGAAGCACTGTAATAGAATAAAGGTCAGGAGTCGATCTGATGATAGAGCCGAAATACAGATGAGGGAACTCCTCAACATTTTACTGCCTTGCATTTCGGCTTGATTAATTTGTCTTGATGAGAACTTTACATTTAGATGGGCTGTGACTCATTAAGGGTCTGATGATGGAAACGAAGAACAGTTGAGGGAGCTCCTTGACGGTTTACCGTAGCTACCTTATGATTGGGCTTGATTAATTTGTCTCGATGAGAACTTTACATTTAGATGGGTTGTGACTGTCGTCAAAGTTTATGTAACGTCTTTAAAGTAGAAAGCTCGGGTTGCACGTATTTTATAGATATGGTTAAGTAAATTAAAATAACATAATGACGAAATTATTTTTTACTTTTTAGTGCGTTATGAAATCGGTTGTATCATAATTTCAGTGTTAAGTCAGTTACAAAGGCGAAAAAAGTAAAACTGCCGCCACTTCGCCCGATACAACTGGTATGCAGCGGTAATTTTTTTCCTTATAATTTCATTTCACACGTGTTACCTAGGTAACAGGTAGGTAGAGTTACTTCAATACTCCAGTCTATCATTAAACAACAACAGCACACACAGGATACAGTTATGACTCTGACAATAAAAATATACCTATTTATTTAGATTTTATTATTTCTTATAAAAATTAATAAAGATTACCTACATGCAATTTGTAGTTATTTTATTTACAGTTTAAGAAACTTATTTTCATGGGAACTTTAGTATTAAATCATATCGTAAAATATATCAAAAATATATCAAAATTATAACAAAATATGTTAATATACAAACAAATAACGTATTCACTTTTAATATGTCCGATTTATTTCTTACTTCTTTCGGTCTCTTGTCTTGACCTCCGTGGTCTCTCCATCGTGCTTTTACTTGGTTGAGGCTGTACAGCTTGCCAGATTTAAATTCAGCACACTGAATTGTCACTACAGGTGGTACTCCTAAGAATAGGGTTCTGGTGCTTCGTTTTCTCAAAACCAATGAACCTCGGTAATCTTTTATTTCTACATTGTTTATGTACCAGCGAACTTCCATGTATCGGTCTCTGCGACAGATCGCCCTGATTACTTCACCCTCCCCTAATTCCTTGGTTAATAATTCGAGTGAAGGTTTCCTATCCACTTGGCCGTGGACTTCCATAAACGCTTGTCTGATCGCGAATTTGAAAGGTGGTAGCTCACTTTCGAGGTCGCAGCTATATAAACCTGTTGCGTTTTCAGTTAAGGATCCGAGCTTCAAAAGGCAAGCTGTCGATCCACAAGCAACGAGCTCTATCCTCCCTACGCCAAGGATAGGAAAGGAGCTCCCTGGTGCTGAGCGTGGAATCAGGGCTATATCTGAAGAACTCATTCATACCCTTATGCCATCTGAGAACAGTGAAGTTGGCATCGTATCTGCACTCGATTTCCACTTCTTCTTGTCCTGGGAGCACATCGTTTGGGACTATCAGCTCGGTAATGTTAAAAGTACGAGTTTCTTCCAGGATGCTAACGAGGAACAAAAGTGCAAAGAGTAGCATGTCGTCAAGTTGCACGCGCCCTACATACTCTTATACTATATCCGAGTAACACGACCTTGATTAAACTCTAAAACTTAACCATTCATGTAAATAAAACTTTTTTTAAGTAATTCAACGGTTCATAGTAGAATAAGCTTTGGTATATATATATTTGGGCGGATGTTTTCGAGCAATTGAGTGCTCCGTTATAAACTGACAGGACTAAGTTAACTTTATCGCTCTTGTTAACGCCCTTTTGTCGGGCGTTAAATTGTTATTGTGATAATGATTTCCTATTTATCAATTTTTATACCTATTTCAATATTGGAATTAGCTAGCAGCTAGATGAATTACCAGCAGTCACCCACGTATTCGTACCCTATCACTTTTAAGGAAAGAATTTCACAAAACGTTTCCCTTTGTATTCTCGCCTTTCCGTTTAAAGAATTTTTTTAACGACTTTTAAAAAAATTTAATAAAATATATACCAACTTCGAAACGCACTTAAAAGTTTAATTTTATTAACCATGTCTATAAAGTCGGTGCCATCCAAGTTTAGGTTACCTCTTTAAAGTAGAAAGCTTCAGTGGCACCGACTTCATAAATATTATAGATAGGTTAAGTAAATTAAAGTAACTAAATGTCGCAATTATTTTTTACTTTTATCACGTTTTGAAATCAGTTTTATTTTTTATTAAATAAGTTTTGGCTTAAAAATAAGGACAAAACCGAATTTACAGGCTGAGCTGAGCAGGCAGTAAGTGGTAAGTATAAACAGTGCACTTGCAAACCAAATTTAAGTAAGCAAGTAGAATAATATATATAACACCGACATCGACAACAATAAGTAGGTACAAAATGAAAAGCATTATTGTCTATTATATAGCACCTACGAAACTTTCAAATTAATAAGGCCTTCTAATGTTCTAATAACAACATTTTGTTCAGATGGCGAAAACTAGAATGGCATAGGCAAAATAGATTAGTAATTTGTTATTTTGATATTATTTTCGTCACGTAATTGTAATATGTGACGTAACCTCGGCTATAGACAAGTGAATAATGTCATGGTTAAATATCTGCTACAGATTATATAACCTGTTACAGGTTCAATTCTGTACATTGAAGATATTTTGAAATTTTTATTGAAGAGCACTATATAACCGATACTGAACCCAAAAATGTAATTTGTAAAATGTTTGTCTGTTTGTCCGGATTTTGGTTGGCCGCGATTCACGCCACACATCGGCAGCCAATTTTCAAAATTTTTGTTTGTCTGTCTGACTATCTGTTTGTTCCAGCTAATCTCTTAAAGCTAATCTCGACACTATCAGACAATTATTTTTTGATTTTAGTTATTTTATTCTATTTATTCCACGCGAACGAAGTCGCTGGCGTCCCCTAGTTTATAATAATGGAATATATATAATAGATATATAAATAAAAAATAAATAAAACGCGTGTGAGAAAGTTCTAAGAAGAATTAAAACATAAACGGAGAGTATCATTAATTAAGTCGATCCAGTCCAACAGACTACAGAATTTAATTTAATCAATACTGCATCTCAGAACGTTTATGGTCATTGCACAGTGCGTGAGAAAATACGATTCAATACTCTTTTCTATGAATGATCATACTGTGTACTATCGACAAAATATATCTATCTACGTTAAGACACCTAATCCCACTTCTGATAAATTAATTAATGGACGAACAATTGTATTCGCTTCTTTTTTGTAATAAAATAATTATTATACCTAAGTTGAATACCTTTTTAGTTTTATTGAAAAATGTTTACCTACCCACATTTTTGGAATTATTTATATTTAAGAATAAACATAATATCAAAAATTGCGGAACCGACGGGATTCGAACCCGAATTTCTTTGTCGCTAACCGGGCCTTGAATACGTTTACTTGAACATTTAAATACCTTTACTTACATTTACACACATCACATTGCATTTAACTTATAATTAATAGGTACCTAAGATCTAGTAATAAGAGGTTAGTAATATGATTTTCCAAAACGGCTTCAATATCAGCCTATTTTAACAACCTACTACAGAAAATGGGATTTTGAGCTTACATTACCCTCTATCGTAGACAAAACAATTTTCCCAAATTTTGGAAAGAAACCAAAAAAAACAATTTCAAGCCACGACTGCCCATTAAAGTAGATAGTCTACAAAATCATGAACAAATAGCCAATATATTTTACACCCACCATGCTGCTCCAAAGTGGGTAGCCTGGCTTAGGGTCGTTCATGTTAATATGGCCAATATAATGATAATGAGCTTAACGTGCTTTTTAAGGTCCGGGAAGGTAGCTCCACAAACTTCACAACTCCAAATGATTTTTGCTTATAAATTAGAAGGAACAAAATGAATAAATTATTTTCTATTCAATAATTAATTTTCTTTTTCCCGTGTAGCTTATCTGACTAACAATACGTAGTCGCCTACTGGGTTTAGGTACGTTATAAGGGTTATAGCTGCATTTCAAAGACCGATACAACTTTAATGAACTATATCGGCTACCAAGAGCGATACTCGTATTAAAATGAAAGTGCAACTAATGGGCCGCGACTAGAATCAAGAAAAGCGTCGCATTGGAAGCGGAAAAGGCTGCGGGGAAACAAACTAGATATCTACTAAGGTAATTACGTGATGCTAAGTTATGTTGCTATAAACAAGTGTTATTTAATCAATGGACTGCATTGGTTCTGGTTATGTACGAGTTGGTACTTAAAGTAATATGTTTCCCGGTATCTAAACACACGTATCACCTAGATTTGAAACTGGTAGCTAGATTGTATAAGCGATACATAGGTACTCCCTGCGGATAACTGATGACGCAGTGTACGTGTGCCGTAGATAAGACAGAGGGTTTTTTAATGTGTCTTGGTCTGGCTGGTTTTCGCCTTGACTAGTTACCACCCTACCGACAAAGACGTAAAGCCAAGCGGTTTGGCGTTTCGGTACGATTTCTTTTTTTTTATCGACTACAAGTTGGCCCTTGACTGCTATTACACCTGATGTTAAGTGATGATGCATCAAGATAGGGTCTGGTGATGATATGTGAGGACGCAAAATCCACACCCCTTTCGGTTTCTACAGGACATCGTACCGGAACGCTAAATCGCTTGGCGATACGTCTTTGTCGGTAGGGTGGTAACTAGCCACGACGATAGCCTCCCACCAGCTAGATCAAGACAAATTAAGAAAAATCTCAATTTGCCCCGCCGGGAATCGAACCCAGGACCTCCGTCATATAAATCTACCGCGCATACCACTGCGCCACGGAGGTCGCGTAGAAACCGAAAGGGGTGTGAATTTTAACCTACTCCTAACAAGTTATCGCTTCCATCTTTACTTTACACCAGGTGTGATAGACTAGGGCCAACTTGTAGTAGATAAAAAATCTGTGTAGAATCATGAACCGCAATCTCGTTATTTAATTGTGAGCACCTAAGTACGTTCACACTATTTCTGATCCATGGCCTTTGAGAATAAACTGATGGTGAACTCAGCGGATACCCTGATTTTTCCCTCATCCATAAACAAATAGCACTTTAATGCTTTCTGGGACACAGTAACAACTTTTGACTATTGAGTAGTGATTTGATGATTTATGACGCGATAGTTTTTGGATAATAATAGGTATATTCATATTTTAAAGGGGAAGGCGGTTGATCTTTGGTATGGGAGAAAAAAACATTTATAAAGATCATAATCACAATCAGCCTTTTCTTATCATTTCACTACAGGTCTACTCCATAAAGTATTTCGGTCAGTTGATTTTTTTTACCCTTTGAAATAAAAATCATTGGTGTACATGAAAAATATGCATACGGTCAAACATAGTACTCCTCCTCCTTAAAAAGTGATAATTATTGTCATTTATCTACTTTCACGCCAATTGCATCTCTCGCAGGTTTAACTAATGTTTTTCGTTTAGAACTAACTAATTATTTCATCAAGCTTGTAAATTAAATACTATCTATACTAAAGCCAAACTCGATTGTGAATGCTTGACAACAAACAAATTTAAAATGAAGGTAGAAAATTCAACACATTTTATGCCTAACAAATTTAAAATTATGTTTTGTTTTTGTATAAAATCTTATTTAAAAGATATTGAATATATTAATTAGTTTTAAACTTACTAATCTAATTTATTGTCATTAACTAGTTAATTTAAAAAAATAGGTGTAAAATTACTAGCAAATCCTACCTTCATTTTTAATTTGTTTGTTGACAAGCATTCTCAATCGAGTTTGGCTTTAGTATAGTTAGTGTATTCCTCAATATTTACTTTACATATTTACTATACATATTACTATTCAGTATTCACTAATGTATAATTCCAGGCTTGATTAAAATTATTTACCTAATAATAGTTCAATAGGTACATACAAGCTATACCGATTTTGGTCATGTTCAAATTTTAAAACAATCAAGTACGTAGGATATATAATTAATTTGGTTTAGAGACATAATACGTACAATACATAACATATCAGGTATTTATAATATTACAATCTAATATAACTTACAAGAAAATACTGTAGCCACATTTTCATTTCTAACCAAACTCCTAAATTACGTCACTGATCACTTTAATTATAAATCACAACACTGTCAAAGCTGTGCGGCTATCTGCGCCCGCGCAGCCTGTTTCGTAGCAATAGAGGCGGACGGCGGTCACGCCTTCGTTTTATAGATCAACGGCTCCATTCTACCGCAGTAGGAAATTGATTTTTGTTTTGTTTGACACAGCTCAGTTCAGTTAGATAAGACGTCTGTCTGTGCATTCATTTCAAATCGATAACACGAAAAATAATCGATATAACTACTATTGATTTGATTGATTAGTTTTTTTTATGATATAAGGTATTCATTATTATCATCGCTACAGGGCCAGGCCTGCCTCCCTTTCGGAGAAGGGATCTGGACTCACCACGCTCTAATGCGGGTTGGATAACTTATAGATCTAGTAAAAAGGACAGAACTGACGGCAAAACGTGCTTTCCGAAGCACGGGGGTGTAACACCACTCCAGGCTGAAAATTGGTGGCCGCCATGGCGCAGTGGTATACGCAGGTATAAGACGGATGTCCTGGGTTCGATTCCCGACTGGGCTGATTAGGATGTTCTAAAGGACCTAGGTCTTAAACCCAGAACATATCGTTATCAGAAGCCACAGAGGCCAACTACTAATTCAGCGAAAAAGTTATATCGTTAAGGTCGTTGGTACTTTAGTACCTAAGCAAATTTACGAAATATTTTTTATTCAATACAAGTTAGCTCTTGACACCAATCACACCTGATGTTAAGTGATGATACAATGTAATAAGGAAGCGAGCTAACTTGTTAGGAGTAGGATCATATACACGCTCCTTTCGGTTTCTACACGACATCGTACCGGAACGCTAAATCCTTTGGCGGTAGGTACATTTTTGTCGACAGGGTGGTAACTAGCCACGGTCGAAGCCTCCCACCAGCCAGACCTGGACCAATTAAGAAAATCTGAATCGGCCCTGCCAGGAATCGAACCCGGGAGCTCCATCTTATACATTCACTGCACATAGCACTCGTCATTAGCCATTCAGTTATTTTTAAACTCTTAAAGAGAGAGACATGTGATTTGAAACATTTGATGTAGGAACTTAGGCAGGTACGAGCATGTATAAAAGTTCAATGGTCAACGTCCTCTACGAACAATGCGATCAAGCAAAAAGTTTAACATAATCTATCTTTGGACGAGACAATGCTCTCAGCCGTTGAATAGATAATAAAAATAGCCTTTTGTATACTTCCTTTTAATCTAAGTAGGATATACACTAGCTGAGACGCCACACTTCGTTCGCGTAAGTACCTAAGAGTACGTCCGATCGATGAGATCGAAAACGGGAACTTAGTGGATGCGAGGTAGGTTAAGTACTTCATCGTTAACCGTCTATTACAGCCCACTATGCCCAGGGTATGAAGTGTAGAGCCACCACGCTGCTTCAATGTGGTTTAGCAGGCTTTGGCAATAATTTTCATTATATTAACGATAACTATCAAATGTTGATAATAATGACCGGGACCGGGATCTAAGCTAGATGTTCGAACGATGTACGTTTTTCAAGAATCGACATACTAATTTCTGTGTAGTACTCGTAAGTGTCGTGACGGATGATACGTCGTTTTCATATAATATACCTGTATATTAATTTAAGTGTCACTACGACATCTTTTGCTGGTTTCATTTGCTGTCGGCACCATTTGATTTTATAAGGATTTTTATTAGATGCTGACCTATTGATTATGTAGGAACCCACTTATTATTATAACCTATTATTTTATAATACATAATTAACTTGCTGTTACCTAATTTATACCTAATAGATTATATGCAATAAATATATGCATTAGTTTATACATTATATAATTATAGAATTGAATAAAATTGTAGCACCGTAGGTACGTACCTATTACCTACAATTGATTAGACATAATCACGTGTAGATATCATCTTTGAAAATGTGTGTAAACTACCTAAGCTAATAAGAATTAGAAGCAAATTAAAACAGCTTACAAGGTTATTAAAATAAGCATAAATGTTATGGCTCATAGTAATAATAATCTTTAAAGAAATACTTCAAAAAAGTTGGTTTTCTTAAAATCGTTAAACTTGATAAAATTTCAAAAAAATATGTGGAAAATGATAGGACACAAATAGTTATAAACATATATAATTGAAGTATTTTCCTAAGATTAAGTTAAAGTAATAAACTACTCATTTTGAGCTTACAAACAAGGTGGAAAGATATTAATTTTTAATTGAAAATTAATAAATTAAAAAATCATCATTTAGTTGCTTTAATGTACTTAAGCATATCTATTATATTTACTTTTTAGTGCGTTTTCAGTCGGTTATATTTTTTGTTAAAAAATTTTATTTCTTACTTTTTAGTGATTTATCGCCACATAACGTACTCGTACTATACTGTCATAGTATATTATACGACACTAGTAGCGAAAAATTACAAGACCTGTCAGACAAAAAACCGAAATTGCGTAAGCGTTTCTCAAAATTTGAAGAGATCCTTTAATTTCCCCAGGATATCATCATCAGATTCTAACATGATGATTATGGGACCACCTTAGAAGTGTGCTCTTTTTAATAAAAAAAAAATATATACGTGTCAAATTGAGAACCTCTTCCGTTTTTTTTTGTCGGTTAAAAACGTTTATTGAGCCTCACTCGAGATTTATACCTATACTAAAGCCAAAATCAACGTTGAAAGCATATCAACAAACAAATTTAAAATGAAGGTAGAAAATGCCTAATAAATTTAAAATTATGTTTTGTTTTCTTATAAAATCTTATTTAAAAGATATTGAATATATTAATTAGTTTTAAGCTTACTAATCTAATTTACTGTCATGAATTCATCATTAACAAGTTAATTACAAAAATTAGGAGTAAAATGACTAGTGATTTCTACCTTCATTTAATTTGTTTGTTGATAAGCATTCTCCATCGAGTTTGGCTTTAGTGTAGGTTCGCTTATTCCACTTGTACGTCTGTCTGTCAGCAGTTTACTATATTTAAATAATCTTACTAATATATACATATAAATAGTCCACGTTTTTTATTTTCATCCTATGCTAAGGGGCGGGTTCGGAAAAATCTTCCTATACCTGTGGTGAGGTAGTGGGCACTGCAAGGCACTTATTGGTAGGATGCAAGGTGCTCCTGGACAGGGGTCTCTACTCACGCCGCCACGACAGAGTACTAGAAATCATACGTGAAGCAATAAGCCTTTCAGTAGCTAGAGCCCAAAAAGGGTTGACGACAAATAAAAGACAAACTAACTTCGTTAAAGCAGGCTCAAGTATAAATTCCACCAGCAAGCCTTATTCAATTCTGGGCTCTGCTCCTGATTGGACTATATTAATGGACACGTATGAAAAGCACTATAAAATCCCGGAAGACTTACCTATTACGACATCTAGACCGGACATATTTCTTTTTTCCAAACAAATCAAACGCATAGTACTTGTTGAGCTTACAGTGCCGTGGGAAACAAACATCCCCAAAGACCATGTATTCAAAGTGAATAAATATTATGACCTTACTAATGAACTAACCAAAAATGGCTATGTGGTTAGTTTATACGCGGTAGAAGTGGGTGCGAGGGGTATACCAGCAAAGTCTCCCTACAACCTGCTAAAGGACCTTGGCCTTACTAGAAGTGCAGTAAGCTCCGTATTGGAGCGGGTGTCCAAAGCTGCTCTAGTAGGGTCCTTCCGAATTTGGCTGGGCAGGGAGAATAACTTGAACAGAGGAGATGAGTGTTGACGCGCGTCACTAAGGGTACCCTTAAACCTACACCCGTGTCACAAGTCTCGGGCTCTGTTCGGAGTTTTTCTCTCATCCACGCGATGGACCCGGCACCCGCACGCTGAATCCATGGAATGCTGAGATATTCGTCTCAACTATATTTAAAAAAATCTTACTAATATATACATATAAATAGTCCACGTTTTTTATTTTCATCCTATGCTAAGGGGCGGGTTCGGATTCCCTTAAACCTCTCCCCCTTTTACGAAAAATTGACTTGAAATGATATAATCGTGGTTGGTTTTCCTCAATAAATAAATACGCCCATGACGCTACCTAAAAAAAATTGCATAAAAAAATGAAACACAAACAATTACACTTTGTTAGTTTCTTTATTCGATACCGTCAGTACAGTAACTATTTGACCATTTTAAAATGCAATATTTATTAATAATAAATGTATGACTTCGAACATTTTGTACACGGGACATCATACTGGATCCAATAATGTTACCACAAATATAAATCATATTACACTTAGCCATGTAACACGGCACTATAGTTTCTACTTCTCCTCTGGCGTGTTTCAAAAATAAATAACAAGAAAAGAATTACAAAAATACATTTAAAAAAATGTAATTTTAAATCAGAATAATTTATAACTTAAAATCAAAAAACTTTTTTTTAAAATAATAAATACGCCCATGTCACTCTAAAAAAATTTCATAAAAAAATGAAACACAAACAATTACACTTTGTTATTTCCAACCGTAGTACATAAGCATTTGACCATTTTAAAATGAAATATGTAAAAATGATAAATGATTCGAACATTTGTACACGGGACATCAACTGGATCCAATAATGTTACCACAAATAAAATCATAAACATTTAGCCATGTAACACGGCACTAAAGTTTACTTTGCTGTTTCAATAAAGTCAAGAAAAGAATTACAAAAATACATTTAAAAAAATTTAATTTTAAATCAGAATAACTTATAACTTAAAATCAAAAAACTTTTTTTAAAAATAATAATAATAACTTTCATTTTGTGAAAGTTTCTTAAAATAGTGCCAAATACATATTTCCAATAGACACAAGCATGACACTTAAAAATTAAATCTGTCAAAACCGTGATAAAGATTTGATTGTACGAAAATTTAATTTTGTCAATAAAGTCATAAAGATTTCATTGTACGAAAATTTAATTTTGTCAATAAAGTCATAAAGATTTCATTGTACGAAAATTTAATTTTGTCAATAAAGTCATAAATACGAAAATTTCACTTTAGAAAATTTCGTACATACAAATCAACACTGTTAGGTACATATTATTCTTTCTATATTTTAATTTCCGAATTCAATTCATCATAACGATAATAGAAGGTACAAAATCAGAATTTTAAAAAGTAAATCGGAATACATTTTTAAATATTTAGAACTTTTTTTTATTTTAAATTAAAATAGCAGTTGAATAAATTTTTAAATGATGAAGGAGATTCAATGTGACAGAACACACCAAAGAAAAAATATATTCTTTTTATACACCTACAGTAGATAGATATTGAATGTGCTCAAACATGTACATGCATGAGATAAGTATGCATAACATATATATATCGTCGATGCGTCGATGCGTGCGCAGCGGTTTCACATGCGTAGGCCCGTTGCCAAAGCATAGTCTCGTTCGGAGGCTAAGTGGGGGCTCGGGTTGCATTTATCACCTTAGGAGCGACTCAGAAAAAGCAACTTTTAGCGGCACAAGCTGAGATGAGCCTTACTGGCAGAGTGTAAGGAAGACATCAATGTATTGCTCACGAGTGCGCGGGGTCTCTGAAAATGTAGTGAGGATGGCCACCTAATAGGTTTTAGTGGGTATAAATCCTACATAACCCAACCTCTCCCTCAAGAGGTTGGGGATCTCTATAAAATTTCGCCCCTGTCAAAAAAAGGGCCCAATTGAGATGTGAGTGTTGTGTCTAGATTGCGAAACAAATAACTATGTTAAAGGAGAATGCCGAAATCTGCCTATTCATTTACTATGTACAAAAACCATTTTTATGATAAAATTGTCTTTTCGAATTTCAATTTTTTTTTAACTTTTCTTTTAAAATTGTCTTTTTAACCAGGTGGTAATAGAGTTTAAGCTATTTACACATAAGTACTGTATCGTTTCGTAGGCGGATACGCTATATTTTGGCCAAAGTGTGGCTATATCTTGGTTATTGACTGGTTGACTGACTGGACTTGGTTAGTGGCTTGGAATTTGAAGCTTTTGTAGGTCATTTTTGTTAGCTTTACCATAATTTTGCGAAACCTCTAAAATATATAGGAAATTAAGTCAGAATATTAGAATTTCCCATTGAGCACACTTTCAAGAAATAAGAAAAATCTAAACATTTTTGAATCTCAAATGGTATACCTAAGACCGACGCATCGACGATATCGATAACCATACCGATATATCGATATAGATGAGATCTATACCGATATAGATAAGACCTACTCATGTTGAAAGCATTTACTGGCTTACATCCAGAGATATTAGACTGAAATAAACGCTTACGTACGAATTTGAAATAATCTCTAAATATTCACACCTGCTGTATTGTGAAACCGTAAATGATGCAGCACAGTTACAATCATTCCTAATGACAATCATATCAAGATGAATTGCAATCACCTTACGGTCCTTAAGTTTCGTGATACATGAGGGTATAACGATTAAAATGACAACCGAAAATTTCTAAGACAATCTAAATTATATACGCCTATCTAAGCTAGTTAAACGATAAATACTCCTTAAACGACTATATTCGACTTATGCTAGATTAGCAACATATTTATTATCACATCTACCGACACTGGCATAGCCGCACTAATGGAAATACTGCAATGCTCACCATTCGCGTATCTAATGGAGTATACAATTGGAAATATTGAGATTTAGGGTCTTTTCACATCTGACAGAAGATACGACAAGCGTATCGGAAGATACGGCAAGCGTATCTGAAGATACGGCAAGCGTATCGGAAGATACGGCAAGCGTATCGGAAGATAAGGCAAGCGTATCGGAAGATACGACAAGCGTATCGGAAGATAAGGCAAGCGTATCGGAAGATACGGCAAGCGTATCCGAAGATACGGCAAGCGTATCGGAAGATACGGCAAGCGTATCCGATGATACGGCAAGCGTATCCTAAGATACGGCAAGCGTATCCGAAGATACAGCAAGCCTATCTTTGTCCACATTAATTAATATCTTCTGCGTAGCATCGGTTATTCGTATTTGTGTTACGCGAATTGTAAAGCGGGACGCATCTTCCGTTAGATGTGGAAAGGCCCTCACATTAAACATATATAATTAATTTACTAAAAGTAAATATTGTTATTTGATTTTTTATTTAATTTAATTTTATTCACAATAAACAAAAGGAAACTTTGTTCAAAGACAGTCATCGCTTACAATAAGTACTGATACATAAGAATGTAATTTCCTATTTTGCACAAAGGAGATGTCCCAAAACTGCCCCAGGGTGGTTTTATATAAAAAACACCTAGAAATCCAACAAAATAAACGAAATAAAATTGCTTTATAATTATTATTTTTAAATATATAAATAGAAATATTAAAACTTAAACGGTGTTTTAAAATAAACCTAAAAAAAGGTATTATTTTTAATTCCTATTGAGTAGTTGATATCGACATTTGCATAATATATAATGAAATGACTTTTCTTCATAACATTTTGTTTTCGGTAGTTAAGTTAAGTATGACATAATAAAACAATTATTTCACTTTCTGTTCGTTAAATTATCTACAGCAATATTTTTTACTAAAATAACCTTTTAGGCAGGTATTTTAGTACGAGTTTATGGTACTGATTATGCGATAACCCCTCTATCTAGGGCCAAATATACTAATTATTATTACATTAGATAGGATTACCAACCCAAAGGTATAAGTTTCATTGAGACGCATAAACATTAAATTTTTCCTGGGGCAAACGATGTATGGGTCATCTCCTTTAATCAAACAAAAAATAATACAATAAAAAGAAAACTATCAGTCATCACTAAAAATTAAAGCTTAACCTCTCTCGAACAGATCACAAATGCATATTTTCAACGAATTATGGAAGTAACATTATCTATCATTACTTTACTTTGTCTATGGTACTTTATACCGCGGTTATTTCACAAGTTGGTAGACCAAGCTTTGCTCGGTATAATTTTTTTTTTAGGAATTTTATTCAGATATAAATTACATAACCACGTCATTTTGAATTTACTGTAACGTCAAGCTTGCCTATAAGGTAACCCATTACTATGGCGGACAGCCTAAATTGGATATTTATAGAAGTGTATGTAATTTATTATTCTGTTACTAGCCAAAATATTTCACTTTCAATAAACAACTTGATAAAATGCATTGCGTTGATTTTTTATTTACAAAGAGTTTTTTAACACTTTTTGCCACCAATAATAACAAAGGGATACTTTCGAATCGAGAGAGGTACACTTTTAATAATTTATAAAAATAATTCAAAAAGGCAAAACTATATCAATACGCTCACAGATTTTCCAAAAAATTTTAAGAGACGGCGACGCCCGAATTCTGATCTAATTAATTTAATTAAAAAAAAAATCACTATAGTAACTATAAATGGCATAATATTACCTATAGAGCGTTAAGACTCCGGCACACTTAACACACTACAAGAGTTATATTTGAATTCCTACGACTAGAAACACACTATAAACACTTGACGCATTTACCCAAGAGTGCCGAGTGTACATTTTTTACCGAATCACTGCGTAAAAACGCGTGCTTCTCGACACATGTGATAATAAGTGGGTTAGAGTGAGAGGTGCCTGCTTACCGTATGCGCGAGCGAAAGGGAAGCTTGACAGACTACAGCCTGGCGCTTTAAAAAAAGCCATTTACCCTCCCATAACAAGTTCTTACTTTAAGAACTTAAACTGAAGAGTTTTCTAATGGTATCTGATGGCTAGATAACGTCACTTTTATTCCATATAAATTGACGGTACGTTTTTACGTAGCGAATCGGTAAAAAAGTTCTCACTAGGCACCCTGGTGCGTTTATAGTGTAGTTCCCAATCAGGGGTAGGTGTGTATATGTGTCCGCCTTTACAATAAATCGCTAAGTAAACTCGCGTCACTTATATACTCAATCGTATTGTAAAAGAAGTGACATTGGTAAAAATCCATAAATATCTGATACATTAAAACAATACATGTAATGTATTAAATCTTTATGAATTTTTGTAACCATCTCTTAGACTATTACTTGATATTATGCGGTCCACGCGAACTAACACTTCGCAAAACGTTTGGTATAGTCTGATCGTCTTTACCACTGGGGGTTCGGCGGGGGGTAGGTCTCCGCGGGGGCGGGGGCGGGGGGAGTTCCGGCGAACGGTGCGGCGGGGGACGCGCCGTACGGCGGGTAGTAGCCGCTGCCGTAACCGCCGTAATACGCCGCGTTCGGATACGCGCCGTAACCCATGCCGTAACCTGTACGCGAACAAATGTATTATTTAAAGAACCTGCAATAGCTTTGATGTGTTCAGAGGATTTGGGTTTTAGAGGTTCTGACATAAATGAGGTTGAGGTTTAAAGGATTCGTGTTGATTGTCAGTGATCTGTAATATTGAGAAATAATTATCGATGAACCGTCAAAATTAAAATTAACAAATTGAAAAAGAATAATGTCAACGAAAATATTTATGCGCTGCGTCAAAGTCGTGTTACTAATTTTAATTGCTGTCTCATTAATTATTATTATTATTGTCGAGCATTCTGATAAAAACAACACAGACACCAAACATATTAATTAAATTAAGGGCATTTTGGCAAATAAAATGCCAAAAATCACTAAGATACTCATCAAATCTTACACCTCACCCTCATAGATTTAAGAAAATCAAGTGTGACAAAAACTTAAATATTCTCTATTTTTGGAGCATGCTAATTAAGTCCTTATAATCGGTTTTTATCAAATAAATTCTGAATAATGTTAATTTAACATTTCTATGGGGTGTACTCCATTAACAGTTAAATTGTAATTTAGCAGGTATAATGAATTTCAGCAGCCATTTATATGTAAGAACATTGAGGACTAACCTGGGTACTGTCCATAAGGTCCTTCAGGTGGCGGATTCCCCGGGTATGGTTGCCCAGGAACAGGCAGATTAGGAGACATTACATTTGGCGGATGCTGACCACTGATGGCTGAATTTCCAATATTGTCACCTTCATTGGCCACTGGTGGACCACCAGGTATCATCCCACTGTGGCCAACATTTGGCAACGGCTGGTGTTTGGCCATATTGTATGGCAGGGAATGAGGTTCTTGGTTCATTGGCAAATTTCCTGGATTAGGCAACCTACTTTGCGGCATCGGGTTCAATCCATGATCCATCCTCGGTTTCTGAGTGTTGCTCAGTAGACTAGATACGCTGTGTGACATTGAGTTTGTCTTCTCGTTTTGAGAGTCGGAAATATCCACTTTGTTTGGCGATTTCTTTTTCCTCGAACTGCTTCTCTCTTCGGCACCTGGTGAATACGATTGCGTGATATCGTCCAAATTTTTGCGGAAATCTGGAAGCCCCTCTTTGTTCAGCGAAATGGCAGTTCTTTCGAGTTGGCTCAGGCTCGACTCATTCGGAGGTCGACTGATAGGTCGCTGGTGTCTATAGTTCTTTAACAGATTTATCTTACTCGACGTTCTACTAACGAGATTCATAGGTTCATTTGATAAGCTTGCTTGTGAACTGGGAACATTTTCAGCAATAGCAGCAGCAGTTTTACTAAAACTTTCCGATGGCTTATTCTCTAGGGCTTCTTCGGAAGGCAGTTTTTCGTCTGTCGTCAAAACTATTGGCTTTGTATCTTCAATTTGAGGTACTTCTTTTTCAGGTGTCTTAACTTTTTCTAATTCATCGTTGGCTGGTTCAGTTACTTGTTCCTCGACTTTATTTTCTTGGACTGTCTTGTCTTCTTCGACTCTGTCATCTTTTGTTTTATCAGGTTCTTTGTCTGCTTTTTCTTTTGGCGATACATCTTCATCGTCGCTATCTAAAATTTCAGTTTCTTCAACATTTGCCGATGGACCATTCCTTACATTGACAGGTCTCTTTATATCTCTGGGTATTTTCGTAATGCTGAGCGATCCAGGTAAATTAGGTCTCAACATACGACTCATAGGTAGTTTCGGACGCATACCATACGACCGCATATCTCCTAAACGATTTCTTATGTCGGCAATTTTTTGACCTGGAAGCATCGGCCTCGACATTTTGTTCATTCCGGGCCTAATAACTCGATTAAAAGCTGGTCTCGGTCCGGCTTTAGAAGTGATCGTAATTGCAGAGTTATTCTTCAAGGACCCGGGAATATTGGCCGGTGTAGGTCGACTGCCTAAAACTACAAAAAAGGAAATCATTTATTACTACCATACCATTTGTACTATAATTTTCAAAATAATGTATAGCAATAAATTATACCTTTCTTGCCTATTGGACTGTCCTTGTTATCGCCCCCCTTCTGACCTAACCCTTTGAAGGATGTTTTGATGGCTATAATCTTGCCAGACTCCAACTGCATATAGATTCCTTTGGGCGACTTCAACACCATGACTCGCTGGCCGGCTTTCAGTACGATGTTGGTCTTCTCGGGTGAGTTCGTAGGTATGACAACATCTGCAAACGTACACAACGCCAATTATATCAAATTCAAAAACAATTTATAATACAAATTTTATGATTTTGATTGATGGAAGGATTTTTCTACAAATAATTGACGGACCAAGAGGTTTGCCCACCTGATATTAAGTGGGAAACCATCGCCTATAAACAGAGTAACACTTCGCTAATTATGAGAGGAATACCATCCGTTCTACAAAGTACCGCTCTGTGTTGAGGCGTAGGTGTTAAACTTCTTCTATTTTCAACCTTGGCTTAGGCCTCGGAGCTAGCGCTGCTGACACTTACCTAGCGGCAGAGTCATCTCCTGCGCAGTCATCCCCTGCCGCCGCCACACGTCGGCGGGTATCCAGCGCGCGCCGTGCTGCATCGGCCGCACCGACGCCACGGGCCGCTGCACCAGGCTGCCGTCCGCCGTGCGCACCGTCCTGTACGCCGTGGTCGGCTTCGGAGCTAGCTCTGCTGACACTTACCTAGCGGCAGAGTCATCTCCTGCGCAGTCATCCCCTGCCGCCGCCACACGTCGGCGGGTATCCAGCGCGCGCCGTGCTGCATCGGCCGCACCGACGCCACGGGCCGCTGCACCAGGCTGCCGTCCGCCGTGCGCACCGTCCTGTACGCCGTGGTCGGCTTCGGAGCTAGCTCTGCTGATACTTACCTAGCGGCAGAGTCATCTCCTGCGCAGTCATCCCCTGCCGCCGCCACACGTCGGCGGGTATCCAGCGCGCGCCGTGCTGCATCGGCCGCACCGACGCCACGGGCCGCTGCACCAGGCTGCCGTCCGCCGTGCGCACCGTCCTGTACGCCGTGGTCGGCTTCGGAGCTAGCTCTGCTGACACTTACCTAGCGGCAGAGTCATCTCCTGCGCAGTCATCCCCTGCCGCCGCCACACGTCGGCGGGTATCCAGCGCGCGCCGTGCTGCATCGGCCGCACCGACGCCACGGGCCGCTGCACCAGGCTGCCGTCCGCCGTGCGCACCGTCCTGTACGCCGTGGTCGGCTTCGGAGCTAGCTCTGCTGATACTTACCTAGCGGCAGAGTCATCTCCTGCGCAGTCATCCCCTGCCGCCGCCACACGTCGGCGGGTATCCAGCGCGCGCCGTGCTGCATCGGCCGCACCGACGCCACGGGCCGCTGCACCAGGCTGCCGTCCGCCGTGCGCACCGTCCTGTACGCCGTGGTCGGCTTCGGAGCTAGCTCTGCTGACACTTACCTAGCGGCAGAGTCATCTCCTGCGCAGTCATCCCCTGCCGCCGCCACACGTCGGCGGGTATCCAGCGCGCGCCGTGCTGCATCGGCCGCACCGACGCCACGGGCCGCTGCACCAGGCTGCCGTCCGCCGTGCGCACCGTCCTGTACGCCGTGGTCGGCTTCGGAGCTAGCTCTGCTGATACTTACCTAGCGGCAGAGTCATCTCCTGCGCAGTCATCCCCTGCCGCCGCCACACGTCGGCGGGTATCCAGCGCGCGCCGTGCTGCATCGGCCGCACCGACGCCACGGGCCGCTGCACCAGGCTGCCGTCCGCCGTGCGCACCGTCCTGTACGCCGTGGTCGGCTTCGGAGCTAGCTCTGCTGATACTTACCTAGCGGCAGAGTCATCTCCTGCGCAGTCATCCCCTGCCGCCGCCACACGTCGGCGGGTATCCAGCGCGCGCCGTGCTGCATCGGCCGCACCGACGCCACGGGCCGCTGCACCAGGCTGCCGTCCGCCGTGCGCACCGTCCTGTACGCCGTGGTCGGCTTCGGAGCTAGCTCTGCTGATACTTACCTAGCGGCAGAGTCATCTCCTGCGCAGTCATCCCCTGCCGCCGCCACACGTCGGCGGGTATCCAGCGCGCGCCGTGCTGCATCGGCCGCACCGACGCCACGGGCCGCTGCACCAGGCTGCCGTCCGCCGTGCGCACCGTCCTGTACGCCGTGGTCGGCTTCGGAGCTAGCTCTGCTGATACTTACCTAGCGGCAGAGTCATCTCCTGCGCAGTCATCCCCTGCCGCCGCCACACGTCGGCGGGTATCCAGCGCGCGCCGTGCTGCATCGGCCGCACCGACGCCACGGGCCGCTGCACCAGGCTGCCGTCCGCCGTGCGCACCGTCCTGTACGCCGTGGTCGGCTTCGGAGCTAGCTCTGCTGATACTTACCTAGCGGCAGAGTCATCTCCTGCGCAGTCATCCCCTGCCGCCGCCACACGTCGGCGGGTATCCAGCGCGCGCCGTGCTGCATCGGCCGCACCGACGCCACGGGCCGCTGCACCAGGCTGCCGTCCGCCGTGCGCACCGTCCTGTACGCCGTGGTCGGCTTCGGAGCTAGCGCTGCTTTCTTCTCTAATTCATACCTGGGTAATTGAAAAGAAAATAAATTGATGACAAAACACGTCAAAATAGAACAACAAAATTAAATATATAAACAGCCGAAAAAGAGAAAAACACAGAACGACGGTTAAGGTCTTTTCCCCAAAATTACGTCACGTCGGTACCGCAAATCGAAGTGGTGCCGTGACGTATTTTTATATTAGTGATTTTATTCATTTGAATTCCACGCAGGCGAAGTTGCTGTCGTCCGCTAGTTGTTATTATGAACGCTATAACTTACCCCCTCTGAGCGAGCCTCTTTTCAGCGCTGGATAGCTTTTTCTCCTTCCTGTCCACAAGTAACGACTCGTGCTGGAACGGCTCTTTGCATAACAGTTTGCTGTGCAGCGTTATAACACCTTGCATCAACACGTCTATGTATTTGTCCTTGAATTCTAGCAGGTCTTTTATCTCTGGCACCTAAAAATATTAAGGAAATTTTCGTCAGTGAAAATTTTAAAAGACAAGATTTTTGGGCTGTATTTAAATAAAAAAATATTTTTACGGATTCCATATTCTTCAAATATCAGAAAACCACGATAACTTATACAGGGCTAAACACGAAGTCAATTTTGATAAAAACCCATTTTCAAGGAAAAAAAGGGAAAACTTGTCCTAACCAATGAGCAGATTTACGACCACTTTAAAAGCACATATGAGGTACCAAGACAGGGGAGGCTATATTCAGATCCTCATACACTAAGGCCTAACAATCCTCTAGCAAACTTTCAAAGTATTCCACCCACCATAGAGGAAATAAACAATACTATCAGGAAGAAAACATCTAAATCTGCACCAGGCCCTGATGGCATCCCCTATATTGTGTACAAAAAATGTGCTTCAGTCCGTAAACATCTCTTAAACATATTTAATAAGATCTGGCTAGGACAACAAATACCAGCGACATTTGGCGAAGCGATTTTTGTCCTCATCCCAAAAAAAGTCGAAGTAACTCATCCAAAGGACACTAGACCGATAGCTCTAACTAATACTATTCCAAATTATTTTTCAGTATATTGCAAACAAAAATGACAAAGCACATGATAAACAATAGGTATTTCAGGCCTAATCACCAGAAAGGGTTTTTGCCCGGAATTTCTGGTTGCCTGGAACACAATTCACTTCTAGGCGAAAGTCTCAAGGATGCTAGAAAATATGAAAGGCAAATTACGATCTGCTGGATAGACCTAGAAAATGCGTTTGGTTCTGTGCAGCATGATCTATTGACTTTCGCCTTGAGGTGGTACAATTTTCCTGATCTAGTTATTGATTTAATCACTTCTTACTATTCAAAATTGAAATTCACCATAGCAGTAAACAATGAGTACTCAAAACCCCTACATTACAATGTGGGGCTGTTTCAAGGTTGCTGCTTATCCCCAATAGCTTTTAATGTAGTCATCAATATTCTAATAGATAAATTAATTGTTCAAGAAAAGAAATGGGGCTATCGATTTAAAATTAACAATAAATATACAGAGTCCATCTTAGCTTTTGCAGATGACCTTGCTTTACTGACACGAAACCCAAAACATTGTCAGGAGCTATTGAATGTAGTGGATGAGTTCTGCTCATGGACTGGTGGGCTGAGGGTAAAGCCAAGCAAATGTCACTGTCTATGTCTGGGGAGACGAAATACTAAATTTACATCTTATGATCCGGGTCTCTCTATTAGTGGCCAAAGTGTAACCACCATTGCTGAAGCATTGCCTTTTAAGTTCCTCGGTAGAAAGATTGATTACAAAGGACGCACTCCATCCCTTGAGGTAGTCGTCGATAACTTCATAAATGACCTCAATAAGGTAGACCAACAGCCCATTAACAATATAAAAAAAGCGTGGGTCTATGACAACTATCTCACTTCACGTCTGACTTGGCCATTCCTCGTTTATGATATTGGCAGAACCCATCTGGCAAAACTAAATGCAAATGTCATAAAAACATTGAAGTCTTGGTTTGGTCTAGCACTCTCGGCTGACCCTTCAACTCTATTCAGAGATTACAATAATTTTGGGTTAAAACTAAAAAGGCCATCGGAACTCTATAAACACCTCAGGGTTACCAGAACGCACATTCTAGTTAAGTCCCAGGACGAACTAGTTGCATCACTTCCTAAAGACGAGGGTGCCGGAAAACTTGACTCTAGGCTTCAATTTTACAAACAATTTATGGCAGGGGCTCAGGTAAATAGAACCGGGTTGGGTGCAAGACGTAAAAAGGAAGACCAAGACATAATAAAATCTTTTCTTAAACAAGATGAGGACGACAACTACAAAGTGCATGCCATGAACCTAGAAATGCAAAACGAGTGGTTAAACTTAGGCGAGTTCTGCATCCCTCTGGCTCTGAAGTGGCGCGCCTTGCTGTACGATTGGTCTCCTGCCTTATTGAAATTTTATCTTAATGCCTTTCAACTGACTCTCCCAGATCAGAGTAACCTAGTAAGATGGGGAAAAGCCTCGGAAAAATCTTGCTATACCTGTGGTGAGGCAGTGGGCACTGCAAGGCACTTATTGGTAGGATGCAAGGTGCTCCTGGACAGGGGTCTCTACTCACGCCGCCACGACAGAGTACTAGAAATCATACGTGAAGCTATAAGCCTTTCAGTAGCTAGGGCTCAAAAAGGGTTGACGACGAATAAAAGACAAACTAACTTCGTTAAAGCAGGCTCAAGTACAAATTCCACCAGCAAGCCTTATTCAATTCTGGGCTCTGCTCCTGATTGGACTATATTAATGGACACGTATGAAAAGCACTATAAAATCCCGGAAGACTTAGCTATTACGACATCTAGACCGGACATATTTCTTTTTTCCAAACAAATCAAACGTATAGTACTTGTTGAGCTTACAGTGCCGTGGGAAACAAACATCCCTAAAGACCATGTATTCAAAGTGAATAAATACTATGACCTTACTAATGAACTAACCAAAAATGGCTATGTGGTTACTTTATACGCGGTAGAAGTGGGTGCGAGGGGTATACCAGCGAAGTCTCTCTACAACCTGCTAAAAGACCTTGGCCTTACTAGAAGTGCAGTAAGCTCCATATTGGAACGAGTGTCCAAAGCTGCACTAGTAGGGTCCTTCCGAATATGGTTGGGCAGGGAAAATAACTTGAACAGAGGAGGTGAGTGTTGACGCGCGTCACTAAGGGTACCCTTAAACCTACACCCGTGTCACAAGTCTCGGGCTCTGTTCGGAGTTTTTCTCTCAGCCACGCGATGGACCCGGCACCCGCACGGTGAATCCATGGAATGCTAAGATATTCGTCTCAACATAGATTCCATACTATACCCGGCGTAAGTGCGGACGATTTATCATTTTTTTTACTGTGTTGCACTAAGAATTTTTGACGTCCACACGTAGCACAATATTTTTTTTCAAATTAACCAATATATTCTCACTTTAAAAAAAAAACTATTTGGTGGTTGGAATCTTCACATTTACTGTCGAGTTTTGGGTGAGCCCAAAAATAGTTTTTTTTTTAAAATAAGTATTTGGTGGTTGGAATCTTCACATTTACTGTCGAGTTTTGGGTGAGCCCAAAAATAGTTTTTTTTTTTTAAATAAGTATTTGGTGGTTGGAATCTTCACATTTACTGTCGAGGTTTGGGTGAGCCCAAAAATAGTTTTTTAAAAAAAAAAAAAGTATTTGGTGGTTGGAATCTGCACATTTACTGTCGAGTTTTGGGTGACCCCAAAAAATAGTTTGGGAACCTCTGCGCTAAACTAACGAGGCAGCGGATTGTACAGAAAGTCTACACTGTTGAGTGTACCTTCTCATCATTATCGTAGCACAAGTTGGTGATTTCCTTCATCGACAGCACGGCGTCGGGGTTGCACTCGTCGACCACCCGGTCCGCCATGCCCTGCTTGTTGATCTGTCTGTCGTAGATCTTCCTCTCCAGACAACAGTCCATCACGAAGCGATACACGAAACACGGCTTCCTCTGCACTAGACTATCTAGACAGTTTGAATAAGTGTTCCTTCTCATCATTATCGTAGCACAAGTTGGTGATTTCCTTCATCGACAGCACGGCGTCGGGGTTGCACTCGTCGACCACCCGGTCCGCCATGCCCTGCTTGTTGATCTGTCTGTCGTAGATCTTCCTCTCCAGACAACAGTCCATCACGAAGCGATACACGAAACACGGCTTCCTCTGCACTAGACTATCTAGACAGTTTGAATAAGTGTACCTTCTCATCATTATCGTAGCACAAGTTGGTGATTTCCTTCATCGACAGCACGGCGTCGGGGTTGCACTCGTCGACCACCCGGTCCGCCATGCCCTGCTTGTTGATCTGTCTGTCGTAGATCTTCCTCTCCAGACAACAGTCCATCACGAAGCGATACACGAAACACGGCTTCCTCTGCACTAGACTATCTAGACAGTTTGAATAAGTGTACCTTCTCATCATTATCGTAGCACAAGTTGGTGATTTCCTTCATCGACAGCACGGCGTCGGGGTTGCACTCGTCGACCACCCGGTCCGCCATGCCCTGCTTGTTGATCTGTCTGTCGTAGATCTTCCTCTCCAGACAACAGTCCATCACGAAGCGATACACGAAACACGGCTTCCTCTGCACTAGACTATCTAGACAGTTTGAATAAGTGTACCTTCTCATCATTATCGTAGCACAAGTTGGTGATTTCCTTCATCGACAGCACGGCGTCGGGGTTGCACTCGTCGACCACCCGGTCCGCCATGCCCTGCTTGTTGATCTGTCTGTCGTAGATCTTTCTCTCCAGACAACAGTCCATCACGAAGCGATACACGAAACACGGCTTCCTCTGCACTAGACTATCTAGACAGTTTGAATAAGTGTACCTTCTCATCATTATCGTAGCACAAGTTGGTGATTTCCTTCATCGACAGCACGGCGTCGGGGTTGCACTCGTCGACCACCCGGTCCGCCATGCCCTGCTTGTTGATCTGTCTGTCGTAGATCTTCCTCTCCAGACAACAGTCCATCACGAAGCGATACACGAAACACGGCTTCCTCTGCACTAGACTATCTAGACAGTTTGAATAAGTGTACCTTCTCATCATTATCGTAGCACAAGTTGGTGATTTCCTTCATCGACAGCACGGCGTCGGGGTTGCACTCGTCGACCACCCGGTCCGCCATGCCCTGCTTGTTGATCTGTCTGTCGTAGATCTTCCTCTCCAGACAACAGTCCATCACGAAGCGATACACGAAACACGGCTTCTTTTGCACTAGACTATCTAGACAGTTTGAATAAGTGTACCTTCTCATCATTATCGTAGCACAAGTTGGTGATTTCCTTCATCGACAGCACGGCGTCGGGGTTGCACTCGTCGACCACCCGGTCCGCCATGCCCTGCTTGTTGATCTGTCTGTCGTAGATCTTCCTCTCCAGACAACAGTCCATCACGAAGCGATACACGAAACACGGCTTCCTCTGCACTAGACTATCTAGACAGTTTGAATAAGTGTACCTTCTCATCATTATCGTAGCACAAGTTGGTGATTTCCTTCATCGACAGCACGGCGTCGGGGTTGCACTCGTCGACCACCCGGTCCGCCATGCCCTGCTTGTTGATCTGTCTGTCGTAGATCTTCCTCTCCAGACAACAGTCCATCACGAAGCGATACACGAAACACGGCTTCCTCTGCACTAGACTATCTAGACAGTTTGAATAAGTGTACCTTCTCATCATTATCGTAGCACAAGTTGGTGATTTCCTTCATCGACAGCACGGCGTCGGGGTTGCACTCGTCGACCACCCGGTCCGCCATGCCCTGCTTGTTGATCTGTCTGTCGTAGATCTTCCTCTCCAGACAACAGTCCATCACGAAGCGATACACGAAACACGGCTTCCTCTGCACTAGACTATCTAGACAGTTTGAATAAGTGTACCTTCTCATCATTATCGTAGCACAAGTTGGTGATTTCCTTCATCGACAGCACGGCGTCGGGGTTGCACTCGTCGACCACCCGGTCCGCCATGCCCTGCTTGTTGATCTGTCTGTCGTAGATCTTCCTCTCCAGACAACAGTCCATCACGAAGCGATACACGAAACACGGCTTCCTTTGTCCATACCTGCAAAAAACGCAAAATGAAAATTCATTTATTTCAAGTAGGATATACCTATATATAATGTACAAGCTCTTTTGAAGTATCAAGTCTGGTAGTACATAGTGACTTTACAACCGGAAGACAGATTCTGCCAAGAGTTCAAAAGTAAAAGTAGCTCCTTTAAAATTGAATGTTACAATTAATTTTCAAAAATTTTACTGATATTTTTTCTTCACGTCATATCTGTTGAATTTGATTATCTATAAAATGTATTAGTAAAAATTAAATGAATGCTGTATACATTTTTAATAACATGTAAACTTAAGCCAGTGTAAATTTTATTCTTAGAATCCAATAAATACTTTGTGTTGTTTGTTATTTATAATCTTTTTTGTGGGTCTGTTTTGTCTATAGAAACACTAAGAAACATCAGGTGAAGGTCAGAATTCCACGGGATTAAAAATTCGGCTATACTTTGTAAATATATATTTAGAAGTACACAAAATGTATAAAAAATGGTCTTGAATGATGTTTTACTGGTTGGTTTTCCTAAATAAACAAATAAATAAGTAATTAGAGCGGGCTGAGGCCTTTGGCTCGACCGAAAATCGCGCGGAAATCGAAGGGGCACGGTTGGCCGCAAAAATGGCTGAAGTGCATAATTCAAATGGCTATGCTGTGTTCTCTCACCTGTAGACCCTGCACACAGCTTGCGTGTCGTGGCAAGGGTTCCAGCTCGCGTCGAACACGATGACGCGGTTCGCACCCACCAGGTTGATGCCGAGCGAGCCGGCGCGCGTCGACACCAGAAACAGATGCACGTTTGGGTTCAATACTGCGTTACGCTCACCTGTAGACCCTGCACACAGCTTGCGTGTCGTGGCAAGGGTTCCAGCTCGCGTCGAACACGATGACGCGGTTCGCACCCACCAGGTTGATGCCGAGCGAGCCGGCGCGCGTCGACACCAGAAACAGATGCACGTTTGGGTTCAATACTGCGTTACGCTCACCTGTAGACCCTGCACACAGCTTGCGTGTCGTGGCAAGGGTTCCAGCTCGCGTCGAACACGATGACGCGGTTCGCACCCACCAGGTTGATGCCGAGCGAGCCGGCGCGCGTCGACACCAGAAACAGATGCACGTTTGGGTTCAATACTGCGTTACGCTCACCTGTAGACCCTGCACACAGCTTGCGTGTCGTGGCAAGGGTTCCAGCTCGCGTCGAACACGATGACGCGGTTCGCACCCACCAGGTTGATGCCGAGCGAGCCGGCGCGCGTCGACACCAGAAACAGATGCACGTTTGGGTTCAATACTGCGTTACGCTCACCTGTAGACCCTGCACACAGCTTGCGTGTCGTGGCAAGGGTTCCAGCTCGCGTCGAACACGATGACGCGGTTCGCACCCACCAGGTTGATGCCGAGCGAGCCGGCGCGCGTCGACACCAGAAACAGATGCACGTTTGGGTTCAATACTGCGTTACGCTCACCTGTAGACCCTGCACACAGCTTGCGTGTCGTGGCAAGGGTTCCAGCTCGCGTCGAACACGATGACGCGGTTCGCACCCACCAGGTTGATGCCGAGCGAGCCGGCGCGCGTCGACACCAGAAACAGATGCACGTTTGGGTTCAATACTGCGTTACGCTCACCTGTAGACCCTGCACACAGCTTGCGTGTCGTGGCAAGGGTTCCAGCTCGCGTCGAACACGATGACGCGGTTCGCACCCACCAGGTTGATGCCGAGCGAGCCGGCGCGCGTCGACACCAGAAACAGATGCACGTTTGGGTTCAATACTGCGTTACGCTCACCTGTAGACCCTGCACACAGCTTGCGTGTCGTGGCAAGGGTTCCAGCTCGCGTCGAACACGATGACGCGGTTCGCACCCACCAGGTTGATGCCGAGCGAGCCAGCGCGCGTCGACACCAGAAACAGATGCACGTTTGGGTTCAATACTGCGTTACGCTCACCTGTAGACCCTGCACACAGCTTGCGTGTCGTGGCAAGGGTTCCAGCTCGCGTCGAACACGATGACGCGGTTCGCACCCACCAGGTTGATGCCGAGCGAGCCGGCGCGCGTCGACACCAGAAACAGATGCACGTTTGGGTTCAATACTGCGTTACGCTCACCTGTAGACCCTGCACACAGCTTGCGTGTCGTGGCAAGGGTTCCAGCTCGCGTCGAACACGATGACGCGGTTCGCACCCACCAGGTTGATGCCGAGCGAGCCGGCGCGCGTCGACACCAGAAACAGATGCACGTTTGGGTTCAATACTGCGTTACGCTCACCTGTAGACCCTGCACACAGCTTGCGTGTCGTGGCAAGGGTTCCAGCTCGCGTCGAACACGATGACGCGGTTCGCACCCACCAGGTTGATGCCGAGCGAGCCGGCGCGCGTCGACACCAGAAACAGATGCACGTTTGGGTTCAATACTGCGTTACGCTCACCTGTAGACCCTGCACACAGCTTGCGTGTCGTGGCAAGGGTTCCAGCTCGCGTCGAACACGATGACGCGGTTCGCACCCACCAGGTTGATGCCGAGCGAGCCGGCGCGCGTCGACACCAGAAACAGATGCACGTTTGGGTTCAATACTGCGTTACGCTCACCTGTAGACCCTGCACACAGCTTGCGTGTCGTGGCAAGGGTTCCAGCTCGCGTCGAACACGATGACGCGGTTCGCACCCACCAGGTTGATGCCGAGCGAGCCGGCGCGCGTCGACACCAGAAACAGATGCACGTTTGGGTTCAATACTGCGTTACGCTCACCTGTAGACCCTGCACACAGCTTGCGTGTCGTGGCAAGGGTTCCAGCTCGCGTCGAACACGATGACGCGGTTCGCACCCACCAGGTTGATGCCGAGCGAGCCGGCGCGCGTCGACACCAGAAACAGATGCACGTTTGGGTTCAATACTGCGTTACGCTCACCTGTAGACCCTGCACACAGCTTGCGTGTCGTGGCAAGGGTTCCAGCTCGCGTCGAACACGATGACGCGGTTCGCACCCACCAGGTTGATGCCGAGCGAGCCGGCGCGCGTCGACACCAGAAACAGATGCACGTTTGGGTTCAATACTGCGTTACGCTCACCTGTAGACCCTGCACACAGCTTGCGTGTCGTGGCAAGGGTACCAGCTCGCGTCGAACACGATGACGCGGTTCGCACCCACCAGGTTGATGCCGAGCGAGCCGGCGCGCGTCGACACCAGAAACAGATGCACGTTTGGGTTCAATACTGCGTTACGCTCACCTGTAGACCCTGCACACAGCTTGCGTGTCGTGGCAAGGGTTCCAGCTCGCGTCGAACACGATGACGCGGTTCGCACCCACCAGGTTGATGCCGAGCGAGCCGGCGCGCGTCGACACCAGAAACAGATGCACGTTTGGGTTCAATACTGCGTTACGCTCACCTGTAGACCCTGCACACAGCTTGCGTGTCGTGGCAAGGGTTCCAGCTCGCGTCGAACACGATGACGCGGTTCGCACCCACCAGGTTGATGCCGAGCGAGCCGGCGCGCGTCGACACCAGAAACAGATGCACGTTTGGGTTCGCGTTGAATTCGTTTATCAGCTTCTCGCGTTCCAGAGCGTGAGTCGAACCGTCCAAACCTTACAAAACGAATTACTTAATAATTAAAAAATATTATTTTATATTTGATTTATATTTATTACCAATGATCAAATTCGCTTTAAACGAGGGGAGTTTGCTTATATTCTATACTTTTGTACTACAAAATAGTACCAGCACCGCCATGACCTTTGTCTATTCGAGGTGTATCAGCTCCAGAGGACTTAATATTTGGTAAGAGTATACATATTGTTACGAAAGACTTTACTACTTAATGCCTAAGGATGCAATAGGTCCGCCGTCAGCTCTATAAATTCAAATTCAAATTCAAAATCATTTATTTCAAGTAGGCCAATTATAAGCACTTTTGAAACGTCAAATTAGACTATTTGTAGTGACTCTACCACCGGCTCGGAAGGTAGGTCCTGTTGAGAAGAGCCGGCAAGAAACTCATCAGTTGCTCTTTTAAAATTATTAATTTTTACAATATTAACTGTTTTGTTACATAAAATTATTTATTCTACCACTTGAAAGCTGATCCAATTGCCTCTCAACCTCTTTGTTATTTAAAAATTCATCTATAGTATAATAACCTTGACTCAGTAAGTGAGTTTTAATACATTGCTTAAACTGTTGTAGAAGAGTACACCCAGTCCAACGAATGACTTTTGAACTTTTCGGAGGCGATACGCTGATAAAACTAATTTATGTCGATTCCTAAGAAGACGATCGTTCAAGTCCTTTTTCTGTTTATACATATTTATATTTTGTTTGACAAAGACTAGGTTATTATATATATATATATTGACAGGCTACTGTAAGGATTCCTATTTCTTTAAATTTATCACGAAGGGACTCACGGGGTTTTAGTTTATATATCGACCGAATTGCTCGTTTTTGAAGTATAAATACAGAATTTATGTCAGCAGCTTTGCCCCATAATAAAATGCCATAAGACATCACACTGTGGAAGTACGCAAAATAGACTAGTCTAGCAGTTTCTACATCGGTAAATTGTCTTATTTTTCTCACTGCAAATGCAGCTGAGCTAAGTTTACCTGTTAGTGATTCTATATGAGCGCTCCACTGAAGTTTACAGTCCAAGGTTACTCCTAAAAAGACTGTGGAACTTTCCATCTTTAGTGTTTCACCATTTATTTTGACATGTAATGCTGACGATTGCTCGGCTATTTTATCCAAGCCTTACCTTACCATATTATCTCAAAATATTAGAAGCTTGAAAGCTAACTTTTATGGTTTGTTAACACTATTGGAAAGGATACAGACTTCATGTGATATTATAGTTCTGTCTGAATGCTAGCTTTCCTGTAATCCCGTCATACCAATAATGACAGGATATAATTTTTATAAGACAACAAAATCGCATAATCAAAACGATGGGGTAATAGTATACATAAATAACCAGATTCGAAATGTAAAAGTTAATGAAACTAAAATCACGGAATCAAACTGTTTAATAACGACTATCGGTACTGATCTTGCTATCGTAGCCATCTATAGGCCATATGCATTTCATGATCCTTCACGATTTATACAATCTATTGACAGTATACTCACGGAACTCAAATCATTTAGGAATATCAGTCTTGTCGGTGACATTAACATTGATATAGCAAGTGGTCATCAAAATACATACACAATGGACTACCTCGATGTCCTATCTTATCATGGCCTCTGTATAGGACATTCAATGCCAACGCATGGGCTTACATGTTTGGACCATGCAAATCTAAAGACATCATATTTTACTAAAATTTTAGTTCTTGAATCTACTGTGACGGATCACTATGCAATCGTCGTAGCACTTTCTAAAAATAATAATTCCGTAAGTAATAAACGTTCTATACTTAAAATAGACGAAGACAAACTAACTATTGACTTACATAACATTAATTTTGACTCTGTCTATTCATCGAAAGACCCTAATTTAGCCACAAAAAATTTTATAGATCCTATACGTTTAGCAATATCGCAAAATACAAAATCTATTAGCCTATCTCGCAGGCGCAGACCTATAAAACCCTGGATTACGCCAGGATTATTGAGGTGCATGCGGCATAGAGATAATCTGCATAAAAAACTGAAAAAGGATCCGTTAAATGATGTTCTAGTTGTATCTTACAAGAGATGTCGCAATTATTGTACAAACCTGTTACGTAAGGCTAAAAGAGACTACGAAAAACTAGAATTTAAAAAAGCTGGTAATAACTCTAAGCAAGTATGGAATGTAATTAAAAATGTTGCAAATCTCAATAACTCTCAATCATCTTCCCTTGACCTGTTAGGTACAAACTCTAATGACAATAACAAGCAAAGCGCCGTTAATGCAGTTAATGCCTATTTTACAAATATAGGTAAAAAATTGGCTGAAAAAGTTTACAGGGAGCCAATTACTTCAACTTTATCAAATCAGATCAAACAATCATTCGTTCTACTGGAGACTGATGAGCAGGAAGTGGAAGGCCTAATTGTTTCACTTAAAAATAACTGTGCAACCGGATGGGACGGTATATCCAGTGAATTCCTTAAAAAACATAAAAATGTTATCTCTCCACCTCTAACTTACATTTGCAACCTGTGTATGGATACAGTATATTTCCTGTACACGGGTATATTTCCTGACCTGTTTAAAAAGGCCCTTGTGCACCCCATATTTAAGTCTGGTGATTGTAGTCGTGTCAAAAACTATAGACCTATCTCTGTACTGTCGGCAATGTCAAAGATACTCGAGAAGGTAATTAATTGTAGACTTATAAAATATTTAGAAGCTCGACAACTATTATCTAGTAACCAATTTGGATTTCGTAAAGATCTATCCACTGCGGATGCTGTCCACAGTCTAATTAATTATATAATAAGTAAACTTGATAAGGGCCAAAAGTGTATTGCATTGTTTTAGATATTACAAAAGCTTTCGACACTGTATCCATACCCATTCTTATATCTAAACTGCAGTGCTTAGGCATAAGAGGAAATCAGCTATCTTTGTTTCAGAGCTACTTAAGTGGCCGAATACAATGTGTAAAAATAGAATCTTATACAAGTTCTGAACTACCGATACAATATGGCGTACCACAGGGCAGCATTCTTGGTCCGAGCTTGTTTCTTGTGTACATCAACGAATTATGCAATCTCAGACTTGATAACGGAATGATTTTCTCGTATGCAGATGATACGGCACTTGTGTTCTTTTCAAATTCCTTATCAGAAACTTACCAACACGCGCAGAAAGGACTTGATTTAGTTAGTAGTTGGCTAAATAACAACTTATTGACATTGAATACCTCAAAAACTAAGCTGCTTAACTTATCTATTCGGAAAAGTTCACAAAGCTTAGAGGATTCACCTAAAATACTTGCCAAATCTTTTTATAGTGATGAAGGCAGCAAGCTTCATGAAGCTACTTATATCGAATCAGCTAGTTGTGTCAAATATCTCGGCATAGTAATCGACTGTAATCTTACCTTTAAAAATTATATTGAACATCTGTCAAATAGAGTTCGGAAGCTGTTGTACGTGTTTAAGCAACTACGTCATTCGGTAGATGCTGAGGTTATGAATATGGTATATCAGGCTTTGTGCCAGTCCGTTCTTAACTACTGCATATCTGTCTGGGGCGGAGCTGCGAAAACCTATTTTATACAAATCGAACGAGCACAAAGAGCAGTTTTGAAAGTGTGCTGCTTCAAACCACGACTATATCCCACCGTCAGTCTTTACAAGGATTGTCAGGTGTTAACAGTAAGGCAACTCTTTATACTGGCTATAGCCCTCAAACAACACTCACTTACCTATTTTAGCAATAGATATACTCGCCGCAATAATGTGCTTGCACCGACCTTACAACTTAATACGAAATTCAGCCATAGATTCTTTGTATTTCTTGGTCCTTACCTATATAATAGACTACATAAAAAATTGTCACTACATTCTCTGAACAGATACAATTTCAAAAAAGCTCTCCAGAAGTGGCTACTTCAGCAATCTTATGCGGCTACTGAAGAGCTTTTGGAGATTATGCAATAACTCAGAACCCATACTTCTATTTTATGCGTTTAACCCTAATAGATACATTTTATTTAATTTACTTCGACACTCACACATGCACGCTCTCTCTCTCTCTCTTACACACACACACACACACACACGTACATATACATACATGCTCACACACACACATTTATATAATATATAATTTAAGGTACAATGTTAATTATTTAATGTCAGAGTAGTCGAACCCTGGTGACCTGTACCACGGGTTTTATACCTATAACAGGCACCAGCGAACCACAACCCAATTGTATAATGGACTTAAATCAAAATGTACTATTTATACTGGTTTGTGGTGAGAAATAAATGATATTATTATTATTATTGATATTATTGTTTATCAATAAAGACTTATCTATTTTTTACCATTCGGTAATGATAAAAATTTTTAACAAAAAATAGAACCGACTCAAAACGCACTAAAAAGTAAAAAATAACTGTGTCATTTAGTTGCTTTAATTTACTTAAGCATATCTATGAAGTCGGTGCCTGCCAAGTTTAAGGAACATTTATTTTACGTAGTAAAGCAGTTTGTGGGTTCTAGGTAATGTCCTTGAAAGTAGAAACCTTGGCTGGCACCGACTCCTAGGTATGCTTAAGTAAATTAAAGCAACTAAATGACACAGTTATTTTTTACTTTTTAGTGCGTTTTGAGTCGGTTCTATTTTTTGTTAAAAATTTTTATTTATTACTTTTTAGTGATTTATCGCCACGTACCGTACTCGTACTATACTGTCATAGTATATTATATGGCACTTGTAGCCAAAAAGCTACCGATACCGAGTCAAAAACCGAAATCGCTGTAAGCGTGCCTCCAAAATTTGAAGAGTTCCTTCAATTTCCCCTGGATATCATCAGCAGATCCTAACATGAGGACAATGGGACCACCTTGGATGTATGCCCTTTCTAATAAAAAAAGAATTATCAAAATCGGACAACACTGAAAAAAGTTATGCGTGGTCATACATAAAAAAAAAAAAAAATCAAATATACGTGTCGAATTGAGAACCTCCTCCGTTTTTGTTCGTCGGTTAAAAACTCAACACATTTAGTTTTCTTTGCATTTAACAGTAAGTTATTTGCAGTAAACCAATGCGACACATGCGATATGGCACAGTTTACATCGTCAAAGTTTGTTTTATTTCTATCAGTCTTAAAAATTAAAGATGTGTCATCAGCAAACAGTACGATTTCACAAATGTCGCTAACATGGTATGGTAAATCGTTAATATACACTAGAAATAGAAAAGGACCCAAAATTGAACCCTGTGGAACGCCCATTTTAGGAGGCCACGCGACTTTATATCATTAATGCATACCGTTTGAGTTCTATCACTGAGATATAGAGGCAATGAGATTAAGTGCAACATTTTTAATGCCATAGTGGTTCAATTTAATTAAAAGAGTTTTATGGTCAACACAATCAAATGCCTTGGACAAGTCGCAGAATACGCCAATAGTATTCTTAGGTCTTTCCCAGGCATCAAAGATATGTTTTAATAGTTCTGCACCTGCATCAGTTGTATTGCGACCTTTTGTGAAACCATATTGGTCGGGATGAAGCAAGTTATTTAAGGTAAAATGACTAAGAAGTTATAGTACCTTTAAGCCGTAACGAAATCAAACTTCTATGTCAACGAAATCAAAAGAAACAAAAATTTAAGTCGCATATTTTCAAATTGCGAGTTTGAAAACTTAGTTTGAAAAAACGACTACTAGCAAAGGAATCAAAACGTACTTCCAGTCGATCATGAATCTTGAAATTTAGAATGAAGCAATGTTTTATAGCACATATAAAGGACAAATTTGTAAAACCTTAAATTTTTCATTACATTGCATATTTTTCTTAATTATTATAAAATTGTCCTCATGAGATATCAAATTGAAACTCATATCAAAATCTTTACTTATATACCTACAGGTTTTTACGAACCCACGGTGCCCAAGTCCGGCTCGCCCTTGGCCGGTTATTATTATCATTTGAAACTTTATTTACAAAATGCTGTAGTTTAATACAAAAATAAAAGAAATATTTAAAACTTACGATAGTAGGATGTGTTCCTTTCCCAGAGTTGATTGGTTCCAGGTATGTAGTTTCTCTCCAGATAGTCTTCTATCAGATTCAGAGTAAATAAACTCTGGCTGAACAGTAAAAGTCTATCTCCAAGTTTAATACTCTCGTTCAATATGTAAAAGAAGAGCTCCATCTTTGCAGAGTTTTCGATCAGACCGGGCACGTAGTCTTTTAGTAACTCTGTCGCCCAGTCGTATGTCATCTCCTCTATCTGCTTAGAAAGAGCCAGTTTTTCTTCTTTAGTTAATTTCTCTTCCTTTTCGCTTTCCTCAGATTCCGAGTCCTCATTTGTTTTTTCTTTAGACGTTTTCCGATCTTTTCTTCCTTTAGCTTTAGGTCTACCTCTGGGTTTCGGTTTATCGGTATCTTTTTTCTCCTTCGCCTTGCCTCTTGGTCTACCTCTTTTTGCTGCTTCATTTTCTGTTGCATCGCTTTTTGCATTACTCACTTTAGGCAATTTATCATTATTCATAGGAGATTCATTAAGACCTTTCGGAGGGAATGTGTCAACATTTGGCACATTGTGTTCCTTTTTTATTTCATCCTTAACAATCTTTTTCGTGTCCAAATCTTCAATTTTAACTTCTCCGTCCGATTCAGATTTCATTTCCATTTTATCTTCAGCTTTTAATCTGTCCACTTCGGTTTTGAGAGTCTCGGTTAATGGCCACGATGTTACTGGACTCCCTGAACTTGCACTACATAACGGTGGTTTAGTCTCGAGGGGTGCTGAATAATTGGGGTACGGGTTGTAATTACTGTTTGAACTGTCTGGATTATCTGGATACTGTGGGTTTTGCTGGTGATAATTGTAGGGAACGCCGTATGGTACCACAGATGAATTTTGGGGTACATTCTCAGGTTTAACTTCAGGATGCCGATAATTAGCGTCGATTGGACACTCAGTTTTTGCTTGGGGCTGATCGGTTAAACTAACTGGAGGTTGACTAGATAAGGTTCCTTGCGGATTGGTGTTAGGATAGTTTGGATAATTTTGATGCGGCTGATTCCCATAATGATTGTATGGTGTGGTAGCATTGGCATCGTAAGAGCCAGTCCCAGGGTATGGGGTAGGATAAGATTGATTTTGATACCCATGAGGTCTTTGGGGTTGATTCCCCTGATATGGCGTTTGAGTAGGATTTTGCGCGTTATAATCAGAATATCCAGGTGTATTTGGAAACGGAGCTCGGTAATCTGCCCTTTGGCTATCATAACCCTCTTGATTATTAGAAAAGGGGGGTATTGAAGCATCTGGGTACTGTTGACCATTTGGAGGAGCTGTATAATTTGGTGGATATTGCGGAGTGTTATTATACGCTGGTGGAGGGTTAGCGTTGAAATCTGATGGGGTTTGATTCGGTCCATACTGTTGATTGCCGTAGTATCCTTGATTGGGGTAATAATTACTGTTTTGCCAGTAATTTTGATCGTAACCCTGTTCAGGGTTACCCGTGGGGTATTGATTGGGGTAATTATTGCTGTATGGCGCTTGTTGAGGGTAATAATTGTTTCCGTATTGTTGATTGTAGTTCTGATTGGGCGGATAGTATCCCGTGCCGGAGTTCTGGTAAGGTGGATATTGTGAGTAGGCTGATCGGTCTCCATCAGGTCGATCTGGGTGTTGGTTCGGATAGCCTGGAGGCCCGTAAGGTCCGTTCGGGGGGTATGAATCGCCTTGATTGTTGGGTATTGCCGGTGCTGTGGTGTTTGGAGGTATCGTTGCCGCAGGTTTCTTAGATCCCTGTAGCATAAATTCAAAAATGATTATAATAATGGTTAAATGTTTGATACTATTTCATAAAAAAAACAACAGAATCTATACTAATATTAGACATGGGCAAATAACTGTTACTCAATCACACCTATATACGCTAAAGCCTGATATAAATGAATTTTATATTTTTTTATAGCTTCATTAGCATATTATACCCGCGGTTTGGCCGCTCGGCGTGGAGTCGCTTTGTTCCTGGCCCGCCCCGCCTTGGTCACTCCGCCAATTTCCTCCAGATCCAGATCTTCTTCTACAGCACAGTTTATTTCATTGCGTTTCTTCAGGAAGTTGTACAACACGTCCGGGTGATTCCATATCTAAAAAAGTTTATTATAAAACAAATTTAAACGCACAATTTAGAAATGTATATTATATAATTCGTGCCACGCTAAGTAACATTTTTGTTTCGTGTACGATAAGCCAAGGATTGTCATTTTAACCGACGAAAAAAAACGGAGGAGGTTCTCAATTCGACACGTATTTTTTTTTATGCATGACCACGCATAACTTTCTACAGAGTTGTGCGATTTTGATAATTCTTTTTTTATTAGAAAGGGCATACTTCCAAGGTGGTTCCATCGTCATCACGTTAGGATCTGATGATGATATCGTGGGAAAATTGAAGGAACTCTTCAAATTTTGGAGGCACGCTAACAGCGATTTCGGTTTCTATCTCAGTATCGGTACCTTTTTGGCTACAACTGCCATATAATATAGTATGACAATATAGTACGAGTATAAATAACATAGATATACTTAAGTAAATTAACGCAACTAAATGTCACAGTTATTTTTTACTTTTTAGTGCGTTTTGAGTCGGTTCTATTTTTTTTTTTTAATTTTTACATCCACTGTCCAGCTTATTCCAACTAGAGATTAAATAGTATTTTAATCAATTTATAGTCAAAATATTTTTTATTGATAAATATTATTTGTTAATTATTATATAAGCCGCAACCGAGTCGTTTGTTAGACGTTTGTTATAAACGTGCACACACCTTGCAGCAGATAGCGAAGGCCTTCAACGGGTTGGGCACGGTGGCGGAGCGCACCACCTCGTTCATGAACTGCACGTACAGTTTGCGCTGCAGCGGCGTCATGCGAATCAGCAGCACGTACTCTTCCTTCTGAGGCAACGTGGACTGCAGCACAGCGTGGGATCGCCTGGAACATAGTACATAGTACATATAAACATCAATATCCTTGTAGAAGGGAATATGGAGCGTAGATCCACCACGCTGCTTGAATGTGGGTTGGCGGGCTTAGGTTGATGTATAGTTAATTAACGGTCACTATGGAATATTTATGTAACTCTCCGAGGGACGGGTGATACACTGCCAATTTCAGATTCAGGGCTAGGAATGTGTTGCAGATAGAAAAATTAAAAAACGCATAAATATTCCGCGACTCGACCCCGGATTTCAACCCAGGCCTCGTGATCGAAGCCACAAAAGCTAACCACTAGACCAACGCGGTAGTCAGACAAACGAAGAATTCAATAATACAGTAGAAAACCTGTAAGTTGAGAAAAGACATTACAAATGAATTACATAGTTTTTGACTTTTGGAGGACTTATAAATAAAAGTGATGAAATATTTTTAGGTTCAGGTCTGGATTCTTTGCACCTACTACCTTCCAAAGCCACCACAGTAAAGTTTTTATTCTAAATTTTCAAAATAATATATCCCGCCTTCGGGCACCCTCTAGCGAGGCTTCTGTGTTTGCCCAAACCCCTGGTGATGCCACGGTCCGTATAAAGCCTACGGCTACTACTCAATCAGGAAATAATTTTTATGGTAGTAAATTAGGCTGAGGAACTTTCAGCTTTTATGCAACCACGAACAATCGGTTTTTATAAAATGTCCTAAAGCATGAAGCCTATGACAGTTTTACCTTTGGACGAACCCGACGAGCAGGGAATGCAGCACGTGCGCCCTGTATCTCATGAGGCGAATGTCCTGCGGCGTGGAGTCGATGCACTGGCCGTTCTGTATGGGCCTCTCGAACATGTTGCAGAACTCCGTCTTGCTGCCCAAGTAGTTGGGACGCACGAAGTCCACCATGCACCAGTATTCCAACAGGTTGTTTTGTTTTACCTTTGCACAAACCCGACGAGCAGGGAATGCAGCACGTGCGCCCTGTATCTCATGAGGCGAATGTCCTGCGGCGTGGAGTCGATGCACTGGCCGTTCTGTATGGGCCTCTCGAACATGTTGCAGAACTCCGTCTTGCTGCCCAAGTAGTTGGGACGCACGAAGTCCACCATGCACCAGTATTCCAACAGGTTGTTTTGTTTTACCTTTGCACAAACCCGACGAGCAGGGAATGCAGCACGTGCGCCCTGTATCTCATGAGGCGAATGTCCTGCGGCGTGGAGTCGATGCACTGGCCGTTCTGTATGGGCCTCTCGAACATGTTGCAGAACTCCGTCTTGCTGCCCAAGTAGTTGGGACGCACGAAGTCCACCATACACCAGTATTCCAACAGGTTGTTTTGTAGAGGATACCCTGAGGAATGATAAACGTGTTTGTCACTGTAAACTACTGACAACTGCCTACAAGATTTAAATAAATAAATAAAATAAAATAAAAGTTTATTTGGAACAAATTCAAAATACAAGTGAAAACGATGATCCCACATAAGTTAAAAACTGTGTTGTGGTGATCATCCCCTCCATAAAATAAAAAAGGTAGAGGGTAGGTACGTGTTAAGTATATCATTTATTTTATTATAGAGTGCACAACTTAAGTGGACATAGTGACGCCGTATGATTGCTGTTCGGTGCGATTTTGTGGGGCAAACAATTTGAGTCGAACCTTTCGTTTGGAACGAAGTTTGTTAGGGTCATAAGTGAGTTCCGTGTGACCTTAAGAAAGTTAAGGTCGTTTGGAGGATGAACATTTGACGGACTGTGGGTAATTAGCAACTTTATATAGTTTGTTCGCGTTAAAAACGCAGTGAGTCATCATTGTTCGCCGGACAAACCCCTCCCCCTAACCAATTAAATCTTGGCCTTTACTTGACTTGGCCATTCCTCGTTTATGATATTGGCAGAACCCATCTGACAAAACTAGATGCGAATGTCATAAAAACATTGAAGTCTTGGTTTGGTCTAGCACTCTCGGCTGACCCTTCAACTCTATTCAGAGATTACAATAATTTTGGGTTAAAACTAAAAAGGCCATCGGAACTCTATAAACACCTCAGGGTTACCAGAACGCACATTCTAGTTAAGTCCCAGGACGAACTAGTTGCATCACTTCCTAAAGACGAGGGTGCCGGAAAACTTGACTCTAGGCTTCAATTTTCAAACAATTTATGGCAGGGGCTCAGGTAAATAGAACCGGGTTGGGTGCAAGACGTAAAAAGGAAGACCAAGACATAATAAAATCTTTTCTTAAACAAGATGAGGACGACAACTACAAAGTGCATGCCATGAACCTAGAAATGCAAAACGAGTGGTTAAACTTAGGCGAGTTCTGCATCCCTCTGGCTGGATGCAAGGTGCTCCTGAACAGGGGTTTCTACTCACGCCGCCACGACAGAGTACTAGAAATCATACGTGAAGCTATAAGCCTTTCAGTAGCTAGAGCTCAAAAAGGGTTGACGACAAATAAAAGACAAACTAACTTCGTTAAAGCAGGCTCAAGTACAAATTCCACCAGCAAGCCTTATTCAATTCTGGGCTCTGCTCCTGATTGGACTATATTAATGGACACGTATGAAAAGCACTATAAAATACCGGAAGACTTAGCTATTACGACATCTAGACCGGACATATTTCTTTTTTCCAAACAAATCAAACGTATAGTACTTGTTGAGCTTACAGTGCCGTGGGAAACAAACATCCCTAAAGACCATGTATTCAAAGTGAATAAATATTATGACCTTACTAATGAACTAACCAAAAATGGCTATGTGGTTAGTTTATACGCGGTAGAAGTGGGTGCGAGGGGTATACCAGCGAAGTCTCTCTACAACCTGCTAAAAGACCTTGGCCTTACTAGAAGTGCAGTAAGCTCTATATTGGAACGAGTGTCCAAAGCTGCTCTAGTAGGGTCCTTCCGAATTTGGCTGGGCAGGGAGAATAACTTGAACAGAGGAGGTGAGTGTTGACGCGCGTCACTAAGAGATCTCTTTTAAACCTACACCCGTGTCACAAGTTTCGGGCTCTGTTCGGAGTTTTTCTCTCAGCCACGCGATGGACCCGGCACCCGCACGGTGAATCCATGGAATGCTAAGATATTCGTCTCTGGATTGCTCTGGACGAATCTGGGCGGGTTTTCTTCAATAAAACACTTCTCCAAGAACGCCTTTTTATTCTTCTGTTGGTACCTCTTCTATTACAATCTTCTTGGTGGTCGATCGGGAACTGTGTCGCTATCGGCTCAGTGCCCCGTATATATACAAATTAATTCGGGCCCTCTAATTGGTACATAATGATATCCAATTAGAGAGCCCATATAATAACCAATCAAATATGTTTTTCTATCTTTGTCTAACGTCTGCCCTCTCGCTCTATTAAAACGGGCTTTCTGATTGGTCGATGTTAGAGCGAGAGGGCCTATATATCTATTCTTTTTTAAACAAATTGGTCACGCGATGCGTATTTACAATATTTGTACTGTTGCGCGACCTAAATTTCAATGACTATACATTAAACTTATTATAAACTATTAGTTATGCACGCTATGATCACTATTAATGTCTATTGTTACTGAGTCTATTATTACACACTGTTTACAGTTTTAATACACTATAAATCACTGTCCCGCACAGAACTTGACCTTATAACTTGAAAAGATTTCATTGGTTAGAGAGCGGGGTTTGGCCGACGAACAAGATGAGTCACTGCATCCGGAACGCGAACGAACTATAGTTATACTTTTTTTAGAACATGGTTTGGCTTTTGTTGTAATAGTAAAATTTTTAACAAAAAATAGAAGCGACTCAAAACGCCCTAAAAAGTAAAAAAATAACTGTGTCATTTAGTTGCTTTAATTTACTTAAGCATATCTAGGAGTCGGTGCCAGCCAAGGTTTCTACTTTAAGGACGTTACCTAGAACCCACAAACTGCTTTACTATGTAAAATAAATGTTCCTTAAACTTGGCTGGCACGGACTTCATTCAAAAATTTATTTCTTACTTTTTAGTGATTTATCGCCACGTAAAGTACTCGTACTATACTGTCATAGTATATTATACGGCACTAGTAGCCAAAAAGCTACCGATACCGAGACAAAGACCGAAATCGCTGTAAGCGTGCCTACAAAATTTGAAGAGTTCCTTCAATTTCCCCAGGATATTATCATCAGAAACTAACATGATGACAATAGGACAACCTTGGAAGTATGCCCTTTCTAATAAAAAAAGAATTATTAAAATCGGACAACTCTGTAAAAAGTTATGCGTGGTCATACATAAAAAAAAAATAATATGTGTCGAATTGAGAACCTCCTCGGTTTTTTTTTTCGTGGGTTAAAAAGAACGTAGATACGTGTTTCGATTTACTATAAGAACGTAAGAAACAAATTGGTTAATTATTTAGAATGATACAGGGGAAAGCGATCATTGAAAGCCGTTACCCAAAAAATAGTTGTTAACAAACTACAAACAAAAAATGAAATTTATAAATGTATTTTTCATATATAATCTGGAATTAATGTGGTTATGCATAGTCCCTATTACTAAATCTCATGCAAGGATTATTTCATTATATCGAATAACCAAATCATGCAGCATAACTTGATCACATTCAAAAAGAAAAATGTTGATTTAGAAACAATAATATGGTATATTACAAGTTACTTACCAGTAAGAACAATACGTCGTTTAGTCCGCATCTGTTTCAAGGCGTAGGATATATTTGAGTGAGAGTTCTTGATGCGGTGGCCTTCGTCGCAAATCACAAGGTCTGGACCTGGCCTTACAAGAGCTTCGTACATTTCTGCAAAGTCGAATAATCATAATCAAAAAATTGAATAATAAATTAATTATTTATTTAGTTCACGTGCAGTATAATATTAGTTCAACGCTCAAATTATTTTTTTTACCCTCATTTTCGGGAGAGCGAGTAAACTAGCACTTGTTGCGATCAGGATCCATGGACCCCTCACGCCTTTTTAACCCCCGACACAAAAGAAGGGGAGTTCTGTTTGACATGTCTGTTTTTTTTTTTATATGTCTCTACGTGGCATCAATCTTTCGAACGGATGAAACCATTTCAATTTGGTTTTTTTTATAAAAGGTGACTTATGTGCGAGTGATTTTTAAGAATTATTAATATATTTAGGTGTTTTAGGACTGATTTTTTTTTTAATCTACTACAAGTTGGCCCTTGACTGCTATCACACCTGATGATAAGTGATGATGCAATCTAAGATGGAAGCGGGCTAACTTGTTAGGAGTAGGATGAAATCCACACCCTATCGGTTTCTACACGACATCCTGTCGGAACGCTAAATCGCTTGGCGGCACGTCTTTGCCGGTAGGGTGGTAACTAGCCACGGTGAAAGCCTCCCACCAGCCAGACCTAGACAAATTAAGAAAAATCTCAATCTGCCCCGCCGGGAATCGAACCCGGTACCTCCGTCTTATAAATCCATCGCGCGTACCACTGCGCCACAGAGGTCGTCGAAGTTTCTTTTATTATTTTTTACTTTTCAAAGGGGACTTGGGTTTTCTCATCGGGGTTTATTTAAATTTTTAATTTATTATTTTTGATCCATAAACAACAATTAATTGCAACTGCTGGTCTCCTCTGGTTGTGGACGCAACAGCAATTAATTTTCTATCAACTGAATTTAATGTAACAATCACAATTAGATGATAGTGATTATGACTGATACCAGCGACATAACATGCTTCTTCAAGGTAAACCTTTTCATCTCGTAGGTTATTGCCGGTTGTTATAACAGATAGTAAAATATAAAAACGTAAAGCTAATGTAATCACTTACCATCTAAAAGCTTTTTCTCCTCATCGGTGGGAGTATCTTCCTTTTTCTCTTCCTTACTCTCTGGATTAGGCAAAGAGTCGCCATCTTCTTTTTCAAGTTTAGTTTCCTCAGGTTTGGACTGGTTTGAATCTACACCCTAATAAGTGTAGAATAAAATGTAATTATATAATAAGCTTTTACCCTTAGGGGGTCCATATAAAAAGAAAAAGAAACAATGTAAAACTTAATCATTTCGTATTACTTTTATGTGGAATTAAATAAAGCTTAATTATTATTATTATATAATCTATAGCTCATTAAGTCATCAGTGGGGGCAAGTGTGAGTTTTTCACCGAGCGACTGCGTACAAACGCACTAACTCGTAACATCATATTATACAGAAAAAAAGCGTTTACTCTCACCATAACTAGATGGCGCTACTCCAATTCCATATAAAATTTGCGTCGATATCGACGCCGTAAAATCTTACAGTAAGCACACAGTATCTAGTTTTAGCTCATAAAATACAAATAAAATGTTATTTTCTGCCGAAAAATTACCCTTTAATAATAATTTTCACTATATATAGTACGGTTTTTAAATGTATATATGTTTTCAAATACATTTATCTTGTTTTATCATACTTTGTATTTACTTAAATGTAATCCTTTTTATTCAAGCCAAATTAAGAATATTTCAGTAACTATCAGGTGAGTTAACTATCATTCAAAAAAATATTTTTGGTTTATACCTGGGTATCTTCTACAGCACCTTCAGGTTTTTCGGGTTTCTTCTCGTCTTTTTCCTTCTCCTTTTCTTTCTCGTCTGGTTTTTCTGCTTTCTTCTTCTTGCGAGGTTTTTTATCCTTTTTCATACAAAGCAGTCTGTATAATTCGTATCCTATCATGAGAACTCCACCCGTTGTTGACCAATCCTGGAAAGAATCCCATTAATAAATCATTTGTAATTTACTAGGGTGCGATCATCCGCGAGAAAAACACTGTATCGAAACATTCCAAGAACACGAAAATTGTACATCTCTTTATTTTAAAGAGGATAAAATACAGGATTAAAATTTTTTAGTAAAAATTTTTTTTATATTTTATAAACAAACGAAATTTAAGAATGACGTGTTTTTTTGTATAACTCAAAAATGACAAGTTATCATTCATTTAAGTTATTTATATAAACAGAATTTGACGATCACTCTATCACGCAGTATACAACCAATCATCGCATACGTGCCGCCCGCTCAGTGAACTAACGCGCGGTTTGTTTGATAATAATGTGTCCATCGTTTTGTTATTTTTGAGTTACAAATAGAAAAAATGTATTTTATAATATGTATAGAACTGTTAGTGGATATTTGCTCTGTTATTGCTATAGAACCGCAAAATGAATATCCGCACTCAAATGAAAATCACCCACTCAGATTTTCATTTGAGCGACTACTGCAACCTATCCTTAAACTATAGTAAAACTTAAGTATACTTAAGTAAGGACTGTTCGTCGCATCTAACGGCAGCCACATGTTGATTTGTTTCTAATTAAACATAATATTACCTTAACAACTTTGGCTCTCATCTGCAGCGTCTTGTGACTGTCGTTGAGCACGTAGATGGGGAAGTTCCTCGGGCGCACCTCCCCGTGCGCCGCCAGGGGACTGTTCGTCGCATCTAGCGGCAGCCACATGTTGATTTGTTTCTAATTAAACATAATATTACCTTAACAACTTTGGCTCTCATCTGCAGCGTCTTGTGACTGTCGTTGAGCACGTAGATGGGGAAGTTCCTCGGGCGCACCTCCCCGTGCGCCGCCAGGGGACTGTTCGTCGCATCTAGCGGCAGCCACATGTTGATTTGTTTCTAATTAAACATAATATTACCTTAACAACTTTGGCTCTCATCTGCAGCGTCTTGTGACTGTCGTTGAGCACGTAGATGGGGAAGTTCCTCGGGCGCACCTCCCCGTGCGCCGCCAGGGGACTGTTCGTCGCATCTAGCGGCAGCCACATGTTGATTTGTTTCTAATTAAACATAATATTACCTTAACAACTTTGGCTCTCATCTGCAGCGTCTTGTGACTGTCGTTGAGCACGTAGATGGGGAAGTTCCTCGGGCGCACCTCCCCGTGCGCCGCCAGGGGACTGTTCGTCGCATCTAGCGGCAGCCACATGTTGATTTGTTTCTAATTAAACATAATATTACCTTAACAACTTTGGCTCTCATCTGCATTGTCTTGTGACTGTCGTTGAGCACGTAGATGGGGAAGTTCCTCGGGCGCACCTCCCCGTGCGCCGCCAGGGGACTGTTCGTCGCATCTAGCGGCAGCCACATGTTGATTTGTTTCTAATTAAACATAATATTACCTTAACAACTTTGGCTCTCATCTGCAGCGTCTTGTGACTGTCGTTGAGCACGTAGATGGGGAAGTTCCTCGGGCGCACCTCCCCGAGCGCCGCCAGGGGACTGTTCGTCGCATCTAGCGGCAGCCACATGTTGATTTGTTTCTAATTAAACATAATATTACCTTAACAACTTTGGCTCTCATCTGCAGCGTCTTGTGACTGTCGTTGAGCACGTAGATGGGGAAGTTCCTCGGGCGCACCTCCCCGTGCGCCGCCAGGGGACTGTTCGTCGCATCTAGCGGCAGCCACATGTTGATTTGTTTCTAATTAAACATAATATTACCTTAACAACTTTGGCTCTCATCTGCAGCGTCTTGTGACTGTCGTTGAGCACGTAGATGGGGAAGTTCCTCGGGCGCACCTCCCCGTGCGCCGCCAGGGGACTGTTCGTCGCATCTAGCGGCAGCCACATGTTGATTTGTTTCTAATTAAACATAATATTACCTTAACAACTTTGGCTCTCATCTGCAGCGTCTTGTGACTGTCGTTGAGCACGTAGATGGGGAAGTTCCTCGGGCGCACCTCCCCGTGCGCCGCCAGGGGACTGTTCGTCGCATCTAGCGGCAGCCACATGTTGATTTGTTTCTAATTAAACATAATATTACCTTAACACCCACACTTCCCCCAATACGGCTTGTCACCGCGGGGGATAAAGACTACAACCCTCCATACCCATTAAAAAATCTCTACATATGCACCTACAATGCAAAATCTCTACTATCAGATGAAAGATTACTAGATTTTAAAAGAGCGATTTCGAAAATTAAATACGATATTATTGGTCTTGCTGAAATAAGAAGAACGGGATATCAAATTATAGAAGAAAACAAACATATTTTTTGCTATTTCGGGGAGACAAAAGGTCAATATGGAGTCGGATTTCTAGTAAAAAAAGAATATAAGCAAAATATTGAAAGCTTCATTGGAGTATCCGAACGAATCTGTATTTTAAATCTCAATTTCCACAACAAGAAACTCTCTATCATGCAAGTATACGCACCAACTGTTGACGCAAGCAATCAAGAAATCGATGATTTCTATAACCAATTACAGACTGCACATTGTCAGTACAATAATCAGAAATTAGTTTTAGGTGACTTTAATGCACGTGTTGGACAGCGACTACCAGGTGAAGAGAGCATACTGGGCAAATTCTGTTACGGTAATAGAGACAAGAGAGGTGAAAGATTACTCCAGTTCTGTTGGGAAAATAAATTATACGTTACAAATAGTCTTTTCAAAAAAAACAACAAAGCTATGTGGACATGGCTATCGCCAAAGAAAAGGAGAAGCCAAATTGATTATATATTGACCAATAGCAAAGAAAACATCTCGAACTTTGAAATCATATCAAACCTTACATTTCCAAGCGATCATCGTCTCTTGAGAACCAAATTACAAATCACACCGCTTAAAAGAAGTAGAGCGAATTTCAAAAGTTATAAAACCAAGCTTAATTCTTTAGACGAAAAAGTGCAGTACGAACATTTCTTAAAAACTAATATAAAAGAAATTGAAATACGGGAAACCGAAAATGTAGAGTCCGCGTACAACAAAATTAAAAATATTATAATCACCAGTTTAAATTCAGTACGACAGGAACCCGCAACGAAACGAGAGACTATCCCTGCTCACATAAAATGTCTTATTGCAAGAAGAACTGAACTAACTCGGAAGAAAAATCTGACTAAAGAAGAAAAAGGTGAACGTACTTACCTGTATAAACACATCTACAAACTATTGAAACGGGAACGTACGGAACGGAGAATGAAGGAAATCAGAACACAGCTCGAATTAACAGGTAGCTTAAAGAGAGGTCTAAAGAATCTCGATACCTCAAAACGATGGATACCGTATTTAAAGGAAGATTTCACGGGAAATAAAATATTGACAAGATCTCAAATAATTGAAAAAGCAACAACATTTTTTACCAACTTGTACACATCTAAAGATATTCCTACAGAAATTGAATTGAGCAACCAGTACTTTACTACTACGACTCTAGATAGATTCTCTACAAACGAGGTAATAAAGAAAATAGAATCTCTAAAAACTGACAAAAGCAACGGGCCAGATGGAATTTCAAATGAAGCACTGAAATTGGGGAAACTTGTATTAGCGCCATACATAACAACTTTATTTAATAAGATACTTAATAACAGAACAATACCTAAAGAATGGGCGCAATCTGATATAATTCTGCTTTATAAAAAAGGAGATCCTGCCAATATTGGAAACTACAGACCAATAAGCTTGCAATCAAATATATACAAATTATTTGCTTCGTGTCTTGAGAACCGTCTTGCAGTATACACAGAGAATTTTCAGCCACCGGAACAGGCAGGTTTCAGGAAAAATTTCTCTACAACTGATCACATTCACACTTTAAACCTGGTAATGGAGAAATATATAGAGCGAAATAGACCGCTCTACCTGGCATTCATAGACTACGCCAAAGCTTTCGACTCTATATCACATAAAAGCATATGGAAGGCTCTACAAGAATGCGAGGTACCATCGGAAACTATAGATCTCATAAAAGACATTTACTCCAAAAGCAAAAGTTGTGTGAAGTTAGAGAGTCAGGGCCGTGAAATAAACATTTGTAGAGGCACTAGACAGGGTGACCCCTTATCACCTAGAATTTTTATAACTGTGCTCCAAAGTATTATGAAAACTTTGAAATGGGAACAGAAAGGAATATACATAAATGGGAAACTCCTCAATAACCTTCGATTCGCGGATGACATTATACTTTTCTCTGAATCAGCATCTCAGTTACAGAAAATGATTACTGAACTTAATGATGTAAGCAATACGGTCGGATTAGAACTAAATGCTCTGAAAACTAAAGTCATGACAAATCATAACATTATACCAATTACAGAGTTAACAACAATGAGTTAGAATACGTTCAAAGTTATGTTTACCTGGGACAACAAGTATCTTTCTCTAAAACACGGCTTGAAGATGAGGTTAAAAGAAGAGTTAACATAACTTGGAATAAATTCTGGAGCAATAAAGAAGTTCTCAAATCAGACCTCCCCGTAAAACTAAAGAGAAAAATAATGGACTCATGTTTGCTGCCCTGTCTCACATACGGCAGTCAAACATGGGTATACAACACTAAGATAAAAAACATAATACAAGTCTGCCAGAGAGCAATGGAGAGGAGCGTACTAAAGATTCGAAGAATAAACAGAATTAGAAATGAAGACATAAGAAAAAGAACAGGAATCATAGACGCTTTGGAACATTCTCAAAGATTGAAATGGAAGTGGGCGGGCCATATTGCACGTATGGATAAAGAAAAATGGTCACATAGAGTAACTACCTGGCAAGGACCGCCTAACAAAAGAAGAAAAGGTAGACCTAGAGAAAATTGGGTAGATGATATAGTACGAAAAGCGGGAACAAACTGGATCACCAAAGCGAATGACAGACCACTGTGGGGGAAAATGGAGGAGGCCTTCACTCATAAAGGGGTCCATAATAATTTATGAAAAAAAAAAAAAAAAAAAAACTTGTAAAAATGGAAATAAACGAGGCTATAATAATAATAATAATTACCTTAACAACTTTGGCTCTCATCTGCAGCGTCTTGTGACTGTCGTTGAGCACGTAGATGGGGAAGTTCCTCGGGCGCACCTCCCCGTGCGCCGCCAGGGGACTGTTCGTCGCATCTAGCGGCAGCCACATGTTGATTTGTTTCTAATTAAACATAATATTACCTTAACAACTTTGGCTCTCATCTGCAGCGTCTTGTGACTGTCGTTGAGCACGTAGATGGGGAAGTTCCTCGGGCGCACCTCCCCGTGCGCCGCCAGGGGACTGTTCGTCGCATCTAGCGGCAGCCACATGTTGATTTGTTTCTAATTAAACATAATATTACCTTAACAACTTTGGCTCTCATCTGCAGCGTCTTGTGACTGTCGTTGAGCACGTAGATGGGGAAGTTCCTCGGGCGCACCTCCCCGTGCGCCGCCAGGGGACTGTTCGTCGCATCTAGCGGCAGCCACATGTTGATTTGTTTCTAATTAAACATAATATTACCTTAACAACTTTGGCTCTCATCTGCAGCGTCTTGTGACTGTCGTTGAGCACGTAGATGGGGAAGTTCCTCGGGCGCACCTCCCCGTGCGCCGCCAGGGGACTGTTCGTCGCATCTAGCGGCAGCCACATGTTGATTTGTTTCTAATTAAACATAATATTACCTTAACAACTTTGGCTCTCATCTGCAGCGTCTTGTGACTGTCGTTGAGCACGTAGATGGGGAAGTTCCTCGGGCGCACCTCCCCGTGCGCCGCCAGGGGACTGTTCGTCGCATCTAGCGGCAGCCACATGTTGATTTGTTTCTAATTAAACATAATATTACCTTAACAACTTTGGCTCTCATCTGCAGCGTCTTGTGACTGTCGTTGAGCACGTAGATGGGGAAGTTCCTCGGGCGCACCTCCCCGTGCGCCGCCAGGGGACTGTTCGTCGCATCTAGCGGCAGCCACATGTTGATTTGTTTCTAATTAAACATAATATTACCTTAACAACTTTGGCTCTCATCTGCAGCGTCTTGTGACTGTCGTTGAGCACGTAGATGGGGAAGTTCCTCGGGCGCACCTCCCCGTGCGCCGCCAGGGGACTGTTCGTCGCATCTAGCGGCAGCCACATGTTGATTTGTTTCTAATTAAACATAATATTACCTTAACAACTTTGGCTCTCATCTGCAGCGTCTTGTGACTGTCGTTGAGCACGTAGATGGGGAAGTTCCTCGGGCGCACCTCCCCGTGCGCCGCCAGGGGACTGTTCGTCGCATCTAGCGGCAGCCACATGTTGATTTGTTTCTAATTAAACATAATATTACCTTAACAACTTTGGCTCTCATCTGCAGCGTCTTGTGACTGTCGTTGAGCACGTAGATGGGGAAGTTCCTCGGGCGCACCTCCCCGTGCGCCGCCAGGGGACTGTTCGTCGCATCTAGCGGCAGCCACATGTTGATTTGTTTCTAATTAAACATAATATTACCTTAACAACTTTGGCTCTCATCTGCAGCGTCTTGTGACTGTCGTTGAGCACGTAGATGGGGAAGTTCCTCGGGCGCACCTCCCCGTGCGCCGCCAGGGGACTGTTCGTCGCATCTAGCGGCAGCCACATGTTGATTTGTTTCTAATTAAACATAATATTACCTTAACAACTTTGGCTCTCATCTGCAGCGTCTTGTGACTGTCGTTGAGCACGTAGATGGGGAAGTTCCTCGGGCGCACCTCCCCGTGCGCCGCCAGGGGACTGTTCGTCGCATCTAGCGGCAGCCACATGTTGATTTGTTTCTAATTAAACATAATATTACCTTAACAACTTTGGCTCTCATCTGCAGCGTCTTGTGACTGTCGTTGAGCACGTAGATGGGGAAGTTCCTCGGGCGCACCTCCCCGTGCGCCGCCAGGGGACTGTTCGTCGCGTCTAGCGGCAGCCACATGTTGAATTCAGCCACCTGATAAATAGTAGATTTAAACGTTAAACTACAAAATACACGAGTGCTATGCCTATTTTACAAAAAAATATATAAATAAAAGAATTTTTCAACAAAGGTTTGCCAGCAAAAATTTTTACTTTAAACACGTCACCTAGAACCTACAGTGCTTTGCTATTTCGTAAAATCAACATATATAACTTGGCTGGCACCGTCTTCATAGATATGCTTAAGTAAGTTAAAGCAACTAAATGATGCAATTATCGTTTACTTTTTAATGCGTTTTGAAGTCGGTTCAATTTTTTTTTCTTTTTGGTGTTTTCAGAAGATATTATATACCTCCTACAGAATATATATATATTTTTTGACAACCTTCGTGGCGTAGTGGTTTACGCGGTGGATTTATAAGAGGTCCTGGGTTCGATTCCCGGCGGGGCAGATTGAGATTTTCCTTAATTTGTTTTGTTCTGGCTGGTGGCCTTTCGCCGTGGCTAGTTACCACCCTACCGACAAAGACGTATCGCTAAGCAATTTAGCGTTTCGGTACGATGTCGTGTAGAAACCGAAAGGGGTGTGGATTTTCGTCCCACTCCTAACAAGTTAGCCCGCTTCCATCTTAGACTGCATCATCACTTAACATCAGGTTGTGATAGCAGTCAAGGGCCAACTTGTAGTCGATAAAAAAAAATATACTTTTTACTCCGCGGACGAAGTCGCGGGCGTCTGCTAGTATAAAACAAATGAAATTGACATACCCAATTCTGCAGCGTATTGATAGGCATGATGCACAGAACGGTCTTGGAGTTGGTGTGCCTCAGGAATATGTCGCAGAAGCACACGATCTGCAGCGTCTTGCCGAGCCCCATGGAGTGCGCCAGGATGCAGCCGAAGCCCGTCGATGTGGAGAACCGCTGCACGGACTCTATGATGTTGTCGAACAGGAACCGCACGCCGCCGATCTGAGGAGACGACACTGACTGTAAACCCTGAGTGAGCGATCACGCACGCAAAGTTCGCGGCTCACAGGACTTCGCATGATTATTATAAATTTTTTAACAAAAATAGAACCGATTCAAAACGCACTAAAAAGTAAAAAATTACGTCCTTAAAGTAGAAACCTTGGCTGGCACCGACTCCTAGATATGCTTCAGTAAATTAAAGCAACTAAATGACACAGTTATTTTTTTACTTTTTAGTGCATTTTGAGTCGGTTCTATTTTTTGTTAAAAAATTTTATTTCTTACTTTTCAGTGGTTTATCGCCACGTAACGTACTCGTACTATACTGTCACAGTATATAATATAGCCAAAAAGCTACCGATACCGAGATAAAAACCAATACCGAAATCGCTGTAAGCGTGCCTCCAAAATTTGAAGAGTTCCTTCAATTTCCTCAGGATATCATCATCAGATCCTAACATGATGACAATGGGACCTTGGAAGTATGCCCTTTCTAATAAAAAAAAGAATTATCAAGATCGGACAACTCTGTAAAAACTTATGCGTGGTCATACATAAATAAAATATATATATATATATATATATATATATACGTGTCGAATTGAGAACAGATTAACACATAGGGCACGTTTTATGCCAAAATTCGCGCGGATTTCGAAGAACTACGCGAGTGAAACCACGGGCGTCCGCTAGTGCTCTGTAACTGATGAAACTCAAATGACCTGATGCGGTTTGATGACCCTGGCGATCTGCGGCGCTAGATATATGCCTTCTTCGTTTTCCGCGTGGCCGATGTTGATCAGAACGCGCCCCTGCTCGTCAGGTATATTGTACGCGTCGTTTACGTGCATACCTGTAATGTGACAAACCAAATCATTAACCGGCCAAGTGAGAGTCGGACTCGCGCACCGGAGGGTTCCCTACAAACCTATAGGTATAATTGATTTTATTACAGCATAAAGGTATTTTAGATCTGATATAAATTTCAGTGTATATTTGATATAAATTTCAACTGGATACCTCCATGCGTTCCTGAGAAAAAGGGGTCTTGAAAGACGGACAAGATAATTCAATAAGTGTTCCGATTTTTCGATTGGTGAAGCTCGGGCAAATCAAGGAATTATGGTAAAAGTGATGTAGGCTTTACATTGCAAAAGTTAATCATGAACAGTCAATAATATAATTATTTTACCATTTCTTGTCAACTTTACATTGAACAATGTTCAATAATCATTGTCAAATAATTAGTGAATTAATAAATCATCTATTATCAACTTAATAACATTAAATATTATCAAAACTTAGTGTCTAGTAAGTATGTAGTTCTGCCGATTACAAAAACAATTATTTAGAAAAAAGTATAAAAAAATATCTTACCAGAATTGCTAGGATCTTCCTCTGCTTCTGGGCTCGGTGGTACCTCAGAGTCTGACAGCATTATACAATCATCAGAGTCAGATGATGATGACGATGACTCTTCACCACTACTGCTGTCCACTATTTCCACCACCTGTAATTTTTTTTCAATGTTACACTTGAGACGAATATCTTAGCATTCCATGGATTCACCGTGCGGGTGCCGGGTCCATCGCGTGGCTGAGAGAAAAACTCCGAACAGAGCCCGAGACTTGTGACACGGGTGTAGGTTTAAGGGTACCCTTAGTGACGCGCGTCAACACTCACCTCCTCTGTTCAAGTTGTTCTCCCTGCCCAACCATATTCGGAAGGACCCTACTAGAGCAGCTTTGGACACTCGTTCCAATATAGAGCTTACTGCACTTCTAGTAAGGCCAAGGTCTTTTAGCAGGTTGTAGAGAGACTTCGCTGGTATACCCCTCGCACCCACTTCTACCGCGTATAAACTAACCACATAGCCATTTTTGGTTTGTTCATTAGTAAGGTCATAGTATTTTAGCAGAAAAAAGACATAGTCGAACAATTTATGAAACCGAAAATAGCTTTCTCTTTCGTAATTAAAGAGGCAGCAATATTTTTCATATCGCTTTATTGGTCTTCTTTCGCTACACAAGATTGTCTGTTGACGCATCCTATATATGCCTGCTGAATTTATACTGCTCTTTAAAATTATTTAATGTATATTATGTAATGTCTTTGAGCTCCAAATACTTAAATAAGAAATATTATTTGCCAACGGTTCTGCAAAAATCTTGTCTATACTAAAGCCAAACTCGATTGAGAATGCTTGTCAATAAAGGTAGAAATCACTAGTCATTTTACACCTATTTTTTTAAATTATGAATTCATGACAATAAATTGGATTAGTAAGTTTAAAACTAATTAAAATATTCAATATCTTTTAAATAAGGTTTTTTAAAATAACAAAACATAATTTTATATTTATTAGGCATAAAATGTGTTGCATTTTCTACCTTCATTTTTAATTTGTTTGTTGACAAGCATTCTCAATCGAGTTTGGCTTTAGTATAGAGATGTTTTTATTTTGTAATTGTAGCAGACTAGGTATTTTTGCATAACGGAATTTGAAAAAAAATGTTTAAATAATAATTAAATATATTGATCTTATCTGATCACCAGCCAGCCATGAGACCACCCTTTGTATGAAAAGGTCTTATGGCTAGAGCAATCTCACACAGACATTGCTATGGTGGAAAATCAATAAAAAACAACTTGATAACTCTATTTTATCCTATCCTATTATCTAATTTTGTTTGACTTTAATTATGTTACCTCTTTCTTATCAGGTTTCTTCTGTACTACAGTTGCACCTGAAGTAGTAGGCTTAAGCACTTTTGATACTTCTAAATGTTCCTTGTTGAGAGTTCTTTTAACTTCTCCAGATGGTAGTTTGACTAATACTGTGTTTGGTAAACTGAAAACAAATAAATACTGTATCAATTGCATTTTCATATTATCCTATTGGTGTACTAGTGGATGCCCACGGTATTCATTGTTTTCAGTCATTCTTAAAGATATATCAGGATGCAAATTGGCTTATTTATTATTTATATACAAAAAGATTTTTACAATCAGAGAGAATTTCAGTGATTGGTCAAAACAAACTGACAAAAAGACACAAAAATTTAAAAATCAATCTTTTGATTCAAGTAGTCATTTCTTAGTACAATTTTTTTTTACTTTCTTTTTAATTAAAAGAAAATTATGATACACATATAATTTTTTTTATTCAAAAAATAACAACTATCATTCACTAAAGTTATTAACTTTTAAATAGAATTTGACAGTCCCTATCATGTGGTCAGTATGCAGCGGTCAACGAACGCGCGGTTTGTTTGACAATATAATATTATATCCATTAATTTGAATTACTAACAGACATATCAATTTTATTCATTTGTATAGGTAACAGAAAAGATCCAGCAAAAGGTAACAGGATAAGAATCTTAAGATCACATGATCTTAAGATTCTTATCCTTATACGTATTTGTGTCTAATGGAGCGAGGAATAACTTGTGAATTTGGAGCATGAACTGTAAACTTCAAAAAAGTTCAGTCAGAAGACAATTGTAAGATATGGAATCTAGAATTTTTAGTAGGAAACCCCCATCATTTGTCTTAAATAATAAACAATGAAGTTTGTGACAAAGTAAAAAGTAAATGTACATGAAAAAAGTAGAATACATTAAAATATAGTGCCCAAAAGTAACTGTTACGTAACACACATAAAATTGCGCAATTTGCCATTTTATTTTACAAAAATATCTACTATATAATAAAATAGAAAATTCCCTACCTTCTGTACCAGTGATAGAGTTAAATAGTCTAAAATGAAGCTTTAATTTTGCTTAAAAAATTTTTTAATAATAAATGACCAATGGTAAAAAGGTCATCAAATATACTTACTTCAGTTTCTGTCCTCCGGCACCTTTCTTTAGAATTGAAGAACCACCCTGAAGTAGAGATAGTGTCTTTTGATGGATTTTATTTTGTCGGTTGATAGCTATTTGCCTTTGTACCTGTGTGAAAGTTATGTATTATGAAACTATGACATGACAGTATTGGGATTTATAAAAATATCTATCGCTTTTGGTTGGTAAGGTGTTAGTTGGTCGGTTAAGGTCTAATTAATTACGACATATATGCATCTTTTCTCAATAACATAAGAAAATTTGTAGAGCTACATTATGTTAATAAAAAGTATTAATATTTTTAGCAGCTTTTGAAAGCTGTAATCTGATAAAACAACTCTTTTATTCTAGATTAAAAAAAAAATCAATAGCTATTCAATGGTCTTACAGAAACCAAAACAACTTGACACATCTGATATGATTGTTTGTTTAGTACAGCAGTGGTGTGACAAAAGAATTGGAAAAATGAACATGGTTGGTACAATATACTTAGGTCAATAATAAAATAAATATATGTAAAATTACTTCTCTAATTATCCTTTGCTGTTCCTGAACTCTTGCCAATCTCTCAGACTCCTGCCTCTGTGCAGCTAGAGTGGAGGCGTCTAAGTTTTTCTCATCCATGACTTCTCTGATGTTGCGGCGGACATTCAATGCATTTGGATTTAACTGTTTTTTCTGTAAAATTATAACATATTCCTATACTTATAATATAATCTATACTAATATTATAAAGAGGAAAACTTTGTTTGTTTGTTTGTTTGTTTGTTTGTTTGGTTGTAATGAATAGGCTCAAAAACTACTGGACCGTTTTTAAAAATTCTTTCACCATTCGAAAGCTACATTATCCACGAGTAACATAGGCTAAATTTTATTTTGGAAAAAATTAGGGTTCCGTAAAATATTTGGGATTTTCGGACACAAGGTGTACAAAATCAACCAGAAAAGTTACTTATTTTGCGTACGCTGCGTAAACTATAAAAGATAGAACCATAAAATGTTCTAATTAATTGGAGATCTTATAAATATCTACAAAAAAGTCCGCGACACACTATACCTATCTATGTCGAGTGAGGCACAACAACCATTTTTTTATTTAAAAATCTTAATTTTTTTTTTGGACTACATTTAAACGCATTTATTTTACTCATGCTATTAATCCTTATCAAAATAAATTATTTCATCACGAAGTACAGTTTATGTAGATAATATTTGGTATTTAAAAGATTAAAATTGGACTTTTGGTTTTGAAGTTATGGCGAAATTAAAATATTACTATTTCTGCGTTGCGAAGTGAGCGTCACCAAGGCGGGGGCGCACGTGCGGGAAGGGAGTTTAGATCTATGTTATATATACGATGATGAATTAAGAATTCGATCTTTGTTCAAATATCTATTTAGTACACGGAAGAGTTTGTTCGTTTGTTTAAACGGGCTAATCTCTATCTGCGTGTCGGATTGTAAAATTATTTTTGTTTATTCTGAAGGCTAGACTCAAGAGTGAAATATACTATTTAATATCAATTTATACCCATCAGCTTGCCATAAATATATATTTTTAATCTTAATGTACTAAAATGTCATACAATGTTTAACAAAAATGTAGACCTTTAGTACACGGGACGGGACGGAGAATATTGCTTCACGGGAAACTATAAAAAAATTAAATTGAGAGGGGGAGCGGGGAATGAGCACACTTTACACATTTTGTATGAAAGTCTGTCTTTAAAATTAGAAGGGTTTTTTCTGTAAAATTATAACATGTTCCTAGTGAGATATAAATTGAGATATAAATATTGGGTATCAGTAAGTACAAACCAATTTAATAAAAATGCCCTTGAAAAATGTAGTTGTTAGATTTTATTGTAATTCTTGAAAAATCAAGCAGATAGCCATCCTGGTGGTAAATAGAAAGCCATCACAATTACACAGAATATAGCAAGCAACACAAGGAACACATCTTGCAAAGTGCAACTCTGTGTTCAACAACCTTAAAACCTCAAAGTTCAAAATAAAATTATGAATAACTTTAACCCTTTTAATAACAAACAATAATAGGCTGAAGAAACTTTTATTTCAGAACTTTTCATAGAACATTTCCATAAGAAACTTCTCAATTGTTTCCATATATTGCTAAGAAACTTCTCAATAATGTCAGCTTTCAAACAAAAAAAACAGCATCATAATCAATCTTTTCATTCAGAAGCTACAAGACCACAGGGAGACATGTGGACACACTTTTAAGATTGGGAATAAATAAGGATAATGTATAATATAAACTTATGCTGCACACAGTGAGATGAATATCTTAGCATTCTCTGGATTCACCCTGTAGGTGCTGGGTCCATCATGTGACAGAAAGAGAAACTCTGAACAGAGCCCAAGACTAAGACACTGTTTAAAGAGCTCTTTTGTGACACATCAACACTCCCATTTCTGTTTGCGTTGTACTCTCTGCCGAGCTAAATTTGGTAAGATTTAATTAATATGTTTCCACAATCCAGATGTTCATGCAGTTTTTTTTATTTTTTTATAGTATATTGGCGACGATCAAAGGTAATTCTAATGATATTCCAGTTTATGTACAAGAAAAGGTTGTATATATGACAGTGCAATTGTAAAGGCAAGTAAACATGAAAAATTCATCATGAATAATAACAATATTGAGTTAACTTCTGTGTTAGAACTCATGTAACTTGTTTATATGGTCTCCACGCTTTAGTCATAACTTGGACTTCTTTCTTACTTAAAATGAATTAACATTGCTTTATATGGCTAAAACTGTTTGACTGATTTGAACACAAGTCTTAACATTTTCAAGTTTTTAAGCCAGTTTTCATGTTTAAATTAGATAAGGCATAACCTGCTAAACTATAATGCATTGAGTGATAGGATGAACATAAATACCCCTCTCCCTCATAAGAGAGGGGTATTTAGGGTCTTAATAAATGAAGATCATGATTTATTTATGCTTTAAAAATTATGAACATAAAATTACCTCTTCTTCACTGTCCATCTTTTTATCCTCTGTTTCAGGCTTTGGCTCTTCACTCTCAGCATCCAAAGCCTTCCCACTAATCTCATCAATCTCACTGAGTTTCTCACTAATGTCATAGTCCTGGCTTCCCTCGTCCTGTTTTGACATATTCAGCAAATCTTCAGCAGTCTTCCCAGGGCACAACTCACTTTCTTCCACCTCAGATATTTCTACATTTTTTGTTAAATCTAAATCTCCTTCGTTAATAATGTCACTTATTGAAAGTGTCTTTGGCTCCTCCACACTCGGTACCATAGACTCAGAGTCTGGAGACGGTACTGTTTTCACTTCACTGGGCGCTTCACTCCGCTTAGCTTCAACAAAATCTCCCGTCTCGGGATCAATGAAACTCTCGTTCTCCTCCTCTAACTCTTGCACTGCACTAGGATTCACTTGGAAATCTTCGTCCGACAGACCGTCACTATCACTTTTATTGTCTTCACTAGAACAATCACTTAAATCTAATATATCGTTGCCGATTATACTACGTATCGCTATGCCAGTGTCCTTTTTTAATTTCTTGGTGAAGTTGTGGAAGCTTTTGACTGCTTCCATCTTCCTCTTGTGGCTCATGGGTCGAGGGCGCGGGTTGGATTTCCTCCGAGGGTTCATCGCCGCGGCCTGTGCGAAGTGAGCGCGTTGGATCCGCGCGATCGTCTCGTCCTCATCTTCACTGTCGCACATTTCCTCCTCCGACTCCTCATCGTCCTCCAGTTTCTTTTTCATCTTGCCCCTCACTGACATCGTCCCACCAGCATCGCCCATATCAATAAACTCTTTTACGAATCTCACATTTATAAATGCATAATGACTGCTCCGCCAAACATCAGATCGCAGTCATCATATTCATCAAATGTACAATGTTTTCTTGATATGCGATTAAAAGTCAAAACCGGCAAAGGTTTTGAGTATTCTTCTTCATAAAAGTTTCATTTTTCACAATTTCTTCGTAGCTTTTTACAGACGCGGTATTTAAAACGATCAGAAATAAGCCGGAGGGACAAATGTTTACTGAGAGCACTGCATTTTCATAGAAACTGTACCTTTTCGATTACTTTTTTGTTATGTTTACGAACATGTCTTATAAATTGAATATCAGCAATTAAATTTTAGGAAGCCATTACTTCCGCAATAAATAGCATTTGCCTATTATACATATAATTTGTGTATTCCACAAGCGTGTTTACAAAAATTGTTAGACAATTTGCAGAGCTACACCATGACAATTCTAGTGTCATTCAATCTTAAGGTGTAAAATTGCATGGCATTAAACAATGATATAAAAGCATTCAGCTATCATTAATTCAATCCCCTCAAGCAAAATACATCCCTTTTGCATTGTGTCAATATGGTAAAAAATACTCAAGCAAACATTTTACAAATGGCAACATTTTTCGTCTTAATCCAAGGGTTGTCACTTGTCATTATTATCTTTAGTCTATAGTTAAAGGGATGTTCAATAAAGCAAAAGTAGGTGTATGTACGGATTCAAAACGATCACACCGACGGACATATGATACCACAGATAAAGAAAATACGTATGTTCAATCGATTCAAAGCTCTGACCAAATCATGATCCGGCAAATATATAAGTAATTTGGATATTTAGCTTTTTTAATAGTAACGGAAAATAAAATCGCACAGCTATACTTATTTTATTTTATAAGTACAACATAAAAGTCGCGAATCTGCATTTATTAGGTATACTTACCTAAATTACCTGACATTTAGGTAAGGGTAACGGTAAATAATTACTAATAAATAATAATACCGTGATTATTAAGGTGCGTACAGATAACCATTGATTGACCACAATAAATTGTTTTCTGTCATGGTTATGTGGATTTGCAATCGGGAGAAATAGCTTATGATTTTTTTACATACTGCGTATACATCGGCAGTTATCAGCTTAGAGTAAAATATGTGTAATGAAATTTTTTGGATCTGACTAATGACCTTAAAATATTATGTATCGTTGTCGTATGTCTACAGACAAAGTACCTACACAAATAAATAAAAATGAAATTTCTGATATTTATTATTTACCTACGGTCTCATATAATAACTACAATTTTTGGGTTTGTTCAGTCGATTTTGACCGTATTTTCATGGGATTTTCAGATATATTGCACATCAAGTTTTTTTATAGTACCTAATAGGTAGTTTATATAGTTGTTAAAGTTATTAGTTAAGCCATTGAAACAACAGAAAATAAAATAATAATTCTTGCAAATCTAATAATAATTTTGCTTACGAGATAAGGATAGAGATAATACTTGTCTGGTCACACTGGTCCTTTGTTTACTTTTATTTGATTTGATTCAATAGCTCAACTGTATAACATTTAATGGTTGTTAAAATGAATACACAATAATGCAGTACAACTCTATTTATTTCAGTAGGTATTTACAGTTTGAAATATTTTTCTAGCAGTAATTTTTTGAGCTCATGCTACTGCTCCTACAAGTTTGTTCTCTCGTAGTCGTAAACGACGCTCACGTTCGAATTCTTTCATGCGTAAGACATAGCTGTAAAAACACAAGGTAAAAAAAGTTATATTAGAAGGATTGATGACAATAAGAGTAAAGGAAGTAGAATTATTATTGTATACTATGCTTATTATTAAAGGTTTGGGTACACTAGCTATGCTTAACAGTTTTACCTGCATAGGTCCTGTGGTAATATCTAGAATAAAAAGTATACTATTATTATAAATAGGTAAAGTTTGTAAGTTTGTAAATAAAGTTCTGTCGGGGCTAATCTTCGGAACTACTGATCCGATTTTAAAAATTCTTTCACCAGTAGAATGCTATGTTATCGGTGAATGTCATAGGCTATATTTTATAATTGTATTGTATATATTACTCGAGTTATCAGTTTTTGTCGCGCGAGTCGAACCGTGAAATTTATTAAATCGGCGTAAATCGCGTGCGCTGTCTTACCTATTGGATATAATCGAAAACATTGTATGAAAACTTTATGCATCTTAAAAAGTTCTACAAAACAGTCCAAGATAGCATATATCTATCTTTTATATTTTGGTATATATATATTTTTTTGTGTTTTAAAAAATCATTTAATCCATATGCTTACGTTTACGTCATTATTTATACAACTAAACTTAAATCCTTATCAAAATAAATTATTTAATAATCACAAGGATATTTATTATAGAGATAAGATTGCCTTTTACAGTATGTTAATTAGTTATATAGTTTCGGAAATATTACAAAATTTCTAAAAAGTGTGACTCTGTAATAAATCATTTAATTCATATGCTTAAGTTTACGTCATTATTTATACAACTAAATTGATCTTTTCCTTTCAATTTATTTGGCATAGCAGACCATATTTATATAATATACGAAAAAGTTTGTTCGTTTGTTTAAACAGGCTAATCTCTAGATCTGGATGTCAGATTGTAAATTATTTTGTTTATTATGAAAGCTAGACTCAAAAGTGAAATAGACTATTTAATACAAGCTATACACATCAGCTTGCCATAAATATATATTATTAATATATATTGTTAAAATGTGATGACATACGGATCCGAGACTTGGTCGCTAACTGCGGGCTTCATAAGAAGGCTCAGAGTCATATCTCTGCGTGATCGAATCAGGAATGAGGAGATCCGCAGAAGAACCAAAATAACCGACATAGCTCAGCGAGTCGCAGAACTGAAGTGGCAATGGGCGGGGCACGTGGTTCGAACAGAGAATGGCGACCCCGCACCGGAAAGCGCAGTGTTGGTCGACCCCCCACCAGGTGGACTGATGACATCAAACGGGTCGCAGGGAGCCGCTGGGCACATGCGGCTCAGGATCGTTGTGTTTGGAAGTCCCTAAAAAAGGCCTATGTCCAGCAGTGGACGTCCATTGGCTGATAATGATGATGATGATGATTAATGTTAATGTACTGTAATATCGTACAATGTTTAACAAAAATGTAGATCTTTAGTACACAGGACGGGACGGAGGATATTGCTTCATGGGAAACTATAAAAAAATTAAAATGAGAGGGGTAGTGGGGAAAGAGCACACTATGTAAGTCTGTCTTTGAAATTAAAAGGGTACCTAAGCGGTTTTCACTCGGACAAAGTCACAGGCAACTGCTAGTCTATTCTATATCTATCCAGACTGTAATATATCTTCATGTCAAATCTCAACCAGATAAATTACTTGCTAACTGAGTGTAACCTTTTTGGGAGTCTGCTTTGACAGTATGGTGCAAACAAAAAAAAATAAAACCAATGACATTTTTGTGACAGGAAAGGAAATTTAAATGGAATCTTTTTATTATGATTTCAAAAAGTAAACAATACACTGAAATATTTTGTGATTGTGTAACAGTTGTATATTAATTATATAACTGTTGTGTGTAAACTTATGGAGATTTATAATTAATATTTAATGATATATAACTTCAGTTGGCAGAACAATATTTATTTATTAACTGGTCTGAACTCATGAGGTACAGAAGTCACATTAAGCAAGATGAATATATTGTTGTTGTTAATTGTACAATGAACTTCACAAAAGCCTTCACTAAAAATTTTAAATAGTGCTATTTTTAGAATTTGAAGTATACATATAACTTTTTAATTTAAAAACTGACAATGTTATTTATCAGGCATGAAGAGTAGAATAGTGTAGTCAATATTTATTTCTACTTTAATCATAGATTGGTAATAAAGGACCTCCTATAATATATATAGGTAAGAGAGATAGATCATTTGTGTACTCCTTTGCTCTCTAAGTGACTTTTCGGGGTTCAATGCCTTTTATTGCCAATCTATATGTTTCTGAGTCCTAGCAGTTGCTCTACAATTTCTTATATTTGAAATTTTTCTTTCTTAAATGTTTATAAATGATAGTATCCTAATGTATAATATTATACCCCTGATAGAATATATGAGAAATATCATGATGATTGATTTAATAGTTAAGGCCTGAATGGACTTGATACATTAATATTACTAGTTAAAATTTTAAATATTTAGTTTTTTTTTATCTCTACATTTACTTACAGGTGCTAGCCATTTTAAGCTTCTATTTATTTTATTATACTTACTCTTGGTGTTCACAGTTTAGGTAAGCATGCTTCTCATGGGCACACTTGTATAACATTGGCATTTTATTGTAACGGCACACTTGATAATCAAGTAGATGGTGTGCACAGTAATCCCTAAACTGTGGTGGAATACGAGCCGATATTAGGTCCTCCTCTTTAGCTATCATTTCTGAAATCATTGTTTACAGGAATGAGACTGACATGTCTATTATGTAACCTTATAATTATTCATATAAACAATCTTATATGCCGTGTTATTTGCAAATAAATCATTAAGAGAAAAAAGTAGTTAAAAATGCCTTTAAAAGTTAAAGTTAATAATAGGTACCTCGTTGTTTTCGTTCGAAATTAAATCCATCTTGGGTTCCAAATGTTGGCTTATCGTCCATGTAAAGGTCTACGTTTCGTGCATTGTATGATCCCATAATCTGTCCCATTTTGTAGTTTTTGTAAATTACTTAGTTAATTATAGATGGTTAAGTTAATATCCCCGATTACGGGACCAATAACCAAAGTGCAATTCTGAAATTATTTTCGTGATCAATGTTTAGAGGTTTTGACAGTTCAAGTAGTTTTATTTTTTTTAATCGGCCTTACCTCTCTGAGTTATAGGTTTTTGAGTCTTACAACTCCTCAAAGTTTGTAAGTAGGTAGGTACACGCCGACAAATATGTATAAAACCAGGAAAGAAATTTAAAAAAATGTAATTTTGTTCCTCTAATTTTAAATAATTTGAACAAATATAGATACAGAATAATTTACAAACTAATAATATAGATACAGGATAATAAAATTTAAAGGAGGGTATTTTTAAATTATAATGATTTGTGTAAAACTGTGAAAGCTTTTGAAACTCGAACAAATTATTGACACGTTATTTAACGATATCTCGAATGGATCACAGGAAACGATGGAAGTATTGAAAAGATTCAAAAAACACAATCTTAGCGTAAAAAAGACTGTAGGAAAAGGCACCTATGGGTAAATATTATGTTAAAAGTACTACTGGTATTCTTATTTACGTTTTTACTGTGCCCTTTTTTACAGAAATGTGTATTTATGTGAACAGCAAGATGATACGCATACTATAGTAAAAGACATTGAATTGAACATTAAAATACAAGATCATAAACAGGTAAATAATTTCTAACTATAGATGAGAAGATATTTTGAAAGTAGTTTGTTTCCTATTATAAAATATAATAACAATAGATCACCTGATTTTAATTCCAGGACATAGCAAATGAAATAAAAATACTCTCATCACTAAACCATCCTAACATAGTTAAATTTTACAACTGCTACTATATTGATAACCATGTGATGATATCTATGGAATATGCCACTAGCGGGAATCTAGCGGAATATATGTATAGACGATGCCCGAAGCTAATAGATCAACAGGTAAAAAAAATAATATTTAATCTTTGTCTTACCTGTATAAGAAACTGCATCAAGTGGTGTATATTGCTTAACCTAAATTTTTTCATGAGGAGAATTTTAAACGTTTTCACCACTACCACTTATCAATTGCTTGCCCTGACTGTTAACTCTGTGCATGTCACATACTGCACCTTAGTTCTATAAAATAATAAGCCTTTCTTAATGCCAGGTAATTTTAATACTGAGTTTAATTAGTGTTCTTTATATAATTATGTTAAAATTTAGTTATTTTTTACTAAAAGTGTGCACCTTGCATTGTCTGTTGTAAAACTTTTTGGCTGGTAGTAAATTAAATGTTGTAATAGTGTGGTAGTACTTATCATTTAATTTGACCTTTCAACAGGAAATATTGTTCTTCTTTTGTCAAGTATTGCTTGGAGTGAATTATATTCACAAAATGGATATTATACATAGAGATTTAAAAGCCGAAAACATACTATTGACTGGAAAAAATGGTGTTCTTGTAAAAATTGGCGACTTTGGTATATCAAAAATGCTTGCTAGGTGAGTTATCTTAGTTTATTTGTCCAATATATATATATACATTTTTAATGTCGTTACATTTGAATTCTAGTGCAAAGAAAACTTCTACAGTAATTGGTACACCTTATTACTTGGCACCAGAGTTGTGTGAAGGAAATCCTTATGATACTAAAAGCGACGTTTGGGCTTTGGGGTGTTTGTTATATGAAATGTGCACCCATAGAAGAGCTTTTGAGGCCGAGGTAAGTGTGAATAATTTTTTTTGACACAACAATCGTTCACTAGTAATTTGAGTCAGAAATTGAAATTAACGTATTTCATAAAATAAATATTGACGTGACAACGTCTTATAATTCGATAGAGCCGGCTTCACGCACGAAAAAACATGACTCATGCGGCGTTACCTCGCTTTGAGGCGTTCCATGTAAGGCTTGAAGTGCAAGCGAGAGCGAGGAACGAGCGACAAAGAAGCAGAATCGGCCTTTGCGTTCGGCAGCGTTCGACATCCGTCTATTAAATATAATTATTAAATATATTAATTTTAAATTAAAGCATGAGTAAAATAAATTCGTTTAAATGTAGTCCAAAAAAAAATAAGATTTTTAAATAATAAAATGGTTGTTGTGCCTCACTCGACATAGATAGGTATATTGTGTCTCGGACTTTTTTGTACATATTTATAAGATCTCCAATTAATTAGAACATTTTATGGTTCTATCTTTTATAGTTTAGACAGCGTACGCAAAATAAGTAACTTTTCTGTTTGATTTTTTACACCTTGTGTCCGAAAAACCCAAATATTTTACGGAACCCTATTTTTTTCCAAAATAAAATTTAGCCTATGTTACTCGTGGATAATGTAGCTTTCGAATGGTGAAAGAATTTTTAAAAACGGTCCAGTAGTTTTTGAGCCTATTCATTACAAACAAACAAACAAAGTTTTCCTCTTTATAATATTAGTATAGATAAATTTAAAATATAAATTTATAAAATCAAAATCAATTACTTTATTAATATAATATTTAAATTAATATTTATAAAAATATTAATTTAAAAATTTGAATAACCAATTAAATTAAATCAAATTAAAAATTTGAATAACTAATTAAATGCTACCATTCCATTAGTATTTTTTTTATGACGTTGTCACGTTCAACTATCGTCAGTAAACCGACTTTACAGACAACCAATCATTTTATGTACCTATTACGATTAAGAAGTTCCTTATTTTCTTTCAGACTTTAGTTGGATTGGTGAAGGTCATAACAAGCGGTAGTGTCCATCCAATCGACTCTACAGTTTATGATCGGGGCATACAGGACCTTGTGGATTCCATGTTATCAGTGTTGCCCGACAAAAGACCCTCCATCCAAGAACTAATGGGAAAATCGGTAATTTTGCCAATGATTTATAGTGTTTATTTGGATGCTGGCGATGACGAATTTTTAAATCTAAAATTTAAGAAATTATTGTAATCTAAATAGTAATAATTAATTAAATGCAAGTAAATTATAAATTTTAATAATCTGAAATAAATACATGTTTCCTTTACATAACGAGTTTTGAATTCCGTAATCCATCTATTTTTGCTCCTAGTTTATAGAATTGTACTATCCATATAGAAGGTTGAAGGAATAAAATAAGACATTTTCGTTAGAAAGTTATCTTTATTTAAAGAAAATGATAATATCTCTACTCGACCAATTGTTAAAGGGCATGCTTATGCTGTAAAATGTAAAGTGGAATTCTGTAATGACATACAAAACTCTAAATTTCATGTATTTTGCTATTTTATATACAAACCTGGCACTTCCAGACATTACCAGTTGATAGCAGTTTTGCAAATTGTCGTTGCACAGGTTTTTAGAAACTAGTCATAGACTAGAGGCAATTGATGCCAACAAGTTTAAAAGATACAGCATAAGCATACCACAGTGTAGTAAAAGTAACAAATGATAATGATATTATTATGCTTTTCAACAGAATATTTGAAATACCAACTCGATCTGTATGTAGTATCTGCCTTTGAAGCAAAATATTTGTGTAGTTCTATTCTTCTCAACTTAATACTAGTGAATGGGAAATATTTCAAGCCTATTTTCAACCATAAACATATTCAAATATTTTTGTATTTTTACAAAATATTGACATTTCTCGCTTTTTGTGTAGTTCTCTGTTCTTACACCTAAAGACCTGCAAACCTTTCTTGGATCTATTGACCATTTGTTTCCTCAGTTTCCATCTCCTCAAACTCAGCTTCTGTAAGCATAGGATCATAAAAAATAATATTAATTAAGTTTAAATAACTCGATTTTCAATTGGTTTCCGTTTTTCTTTCTTCCAAGAAATCAGTCCGGAGTTGGGATGTTCGTGATGTAGAGTTGCCATCTCTAAATTTTGGAAACCAGTACAAGACACATATAAACCCCAGAGTCCAGAACCCAGACATATCAACTGGTTTTTATAAAAGATAGTTGAAAACGTCAATGAATATAGAGATTGGCGACCGTGTTGTGTCGCGGACGACTCAAGACTTTAAAATTTTGAACTAGGACTAGCCGCCCTTAAGACGCTCCCCTCTAAATTAGGACAAATCGGGAGAAACCCTTTTGCAATCCGTCACATGTGTGACTTGGAGAGCACAGAAAGTCATTGTCATTAAATTAATAGTAGTTGTTATAATCATCAAATCATTATCCCCTCTCCTAAACGACGGGAGACCTAACCTTGTAATGGCTGATAATGATGAATTTTACTAAATTTTTTTAGTGTTGTGACATATGGACTGCATCATAACACTGCATTGTCTATGGAAAAAAGAAGATTGAAATGAATATTATTTATTGTAGTATCAAATATTCTATTAGATAAATAAGAGAGTAAGTAAATCTTACGTTGTCCATTAGTCTGTGATTGGGGTTGTAATGGTTTCTGTCCAGGAATTTGGCCTGACTGCAACATTCTTGTCAGGCGTTCAACCTCTTGCAGTGAAGAAGCATTCTTAATGGCCTCTCTAATTTTGTGGATCTCTTGTGGTGTAAGATCTGTAATTAAGAATTAATTAATTAATTGAAATAGACACCCACACACAATATTTACAACAAACTTCAGAGCAAGAAAGGAATAAGACCTGGAAAGTGTCGTTTGGTTATCCTACATCCATCAACCTAAAGCATACATCATAGGACTGATTACAGGACACTGTCCATTAAGCAAACACCTCTCAATTCTAGGTATGACCGACAGCCCTATATGCAGGGCTTGTCTGGAACACGATGAGACACCGATACACATTATGTTCAGTTGCAGAGGGGTATTGGAACAACGTGAATCATCCATTGACTCCAAAGCTACACTCCAAGAGGCAATCGGCGACCTGGGAAGCCTGCTAAGTTTCTGGAGTGAGCTCAGCTGGCTGGAGTGAGTCAGCGGGAGCCTACACCAGGAGACCAACGCACAATAGCCAACTTACTGGCCAAGTGCGGAAAAGACCAGGAATGAAGAAGCATAGATTTTCTCAGTGGATTTATAAGATGGAGTCCTCTGTGTCCAATTCTGGCCTGGGCTTAAGATTTTCTAAATTTTTCCAATCCACCTAGTTAGCACCCAATTGATAGATGTTCCACTAGAGATTTAGCGTTCTGCTACAATGTCATTTAGAAACCGAAAGAGGTATTCCATTTTAGGTTGCATCATCACTTACGATCAGATGTGATTGCATTCAAGAGCTACTTGTCATGAATAAAAAGAATGCTATTATATGGTGCATATAATTTTTTGTTACAGTTTCTTCAGAAGAGCTCTGTTAAAAAATCTCTAGATTAGTTGCTGACTTAATTAAGGGCTTTTGAAGAATTGATACCCTTTGAGCCTAGCTTAAAAATTAAAACAAATGTTTTATTTGTTTTCTTTCATTTTGATAGCTTAACACTTTAATTATTAAAACAAAGTAAAATGAAAATCACACTACTTATACATACTTGTAACTTTCGGATCAGGCATATTGCCTCCAGGCACAAAGGTTTTTGCTTTTCTTGAAATTTCCTTTTGAATTTCCTTCCCTTTCTTGCTTTTAAACAGAGCATTGGCCTCATCTCTCTCCTTCTGCTTGATTTTTCTAAAGTCTAATAATCTTAGTTCTGGTAGTTTGAATGCCACATATGCTCTGAAATAATTTACAAATATAAATGCATTTAGTGTGACTATTACTTTATCAATATCATCAATATCAAGGATAATTCAACTAGTTAACTTTGTTCATGTAGAATTGGTTTTCTTTCTGATATATTATTTAACTTTTATAATACATCAAATAACATGTTGCTTTGATCTACCCACTTTTTACTTCATGATGCAACTATCATTATAAAAAAGTTGGCTCAGCAGTTTAGCCATAAGAAGGTAACAGACATATCAGTTATAAAACAAGTTGTTTGTCAAGTCAAGTGTTGTCAAATGTTCTTTTGAAAATTATAAACAACTACAAATGAAAGTTAGCTACAAATGAAAGTTAGCTAGATCAATTAATTTTTCCCAAAACCGCTTGTATACAAAATTTCATAAAATTCACTGCAACCATTTCTGAGATTGCAATTTATTATATATGCAAGAATTGCTCATTTAAAAGTAAGAATAGTGAGCATTTAAATTAACATGACAAAGACAATTTACCTATAGTGTTGCTTATTTGCCACTGGGTTATGCATCAACGAAAGAGTTCTCAGTTTAGGAAGTGTTGCCAGCGGATCCAAATCACCAAGTTCTGATATATTGTTGTTGGTAAAAACTAGAACTTCTATGTTAGGTATGTACTGTTCCAGGTCCTCACTTATGCGCCTGTGAACATAGAATAGAAGTATAAGTCTCACCAAACTTCAAGTTTGCTCTGAATCTGAAGCATATACCTGTGCAGTGAACAAATTAATTTTGTAATACAAAATAGCAATGTCCTGTCATCTGCTCTGTCTAGTATATTACAACTTCAGATCAATTTCAAAGTTTGATGCGAGGTGTTCTTACAGTGACAATATTCAGTAATCTTTACCACATTAGCCGATAGATGTCCACTGCTCTACACAGGCCTTTGGTAATCTTACTTGATAAGAAACATCTCACATGGTCAACAGGAGTAATTAACATGTTGACGGATAGTACTGCCTGTGGACGTCAAGTAGTCAAAAATATTGACAGTACGCCCCTGGACATCTAAGTTTCTTTGCTATTGCACTGTTAGTCATTTTTAGGAGTTTTTAAAAGTTTAAGTTAAATTCAGACTTTCTACTGTCGTGACGATAATATGTTGTATATTATAGTGTATTATAATATTACCATGTATTATAATTATAATTGTGTTGTGACACTATGCCCATAGGCAATATATAGCAAAAAGTACTGTTGCAGCATGCACAATCAGTGACATAGTACTGTCCGTCAACATGTTAAGTTGTCGAAAAAAGCAGATGGTCCACATCATGTTTTATTGCAGCTGTTACCTATTATAAAGTAACACTTTGTAGGGCATACAAATTTGTCTACATTAATTTTTAGATATTTTAAAATGTGAAATAACCATAGAGTTATTATATTTATGCAAATTGAAAGATCTATATAAAAAAATTATACTTACACAATCCTATTATTGTTAAAGAAAAGACACTTCAGCCTTTTTAATAGGGGGAATCCATCTACTTTTCTGATATCATTATCAGAGAAGTCTATTGTGTCAAATTGATCCAAAGTTGCACCTAGATTTTCAATTTGAGGTATTTTGTAACCTGCAAATTTAAAATTCGTTTATTTCAAGTAACTTTAACACTTTTGAAACATTAAATTGGACTATTTGTAGTGACTCCACCAGTGGCTCGGAATGTTTTTATTTTATTAACTGATATCAACTGCTTTGTTGGTCCAATAATAGTTAGCCTACATGGCTTTGGAATCCAAGGTCCTGGGTTGGACTGTGAAATACTTAGATATTCTTCTTTCTAAGAAAATTTCAAAAACAAATTTGCTTACATTTGGCATGTTGGCTGGTTAATCTTTTTTTCATTGAATGACTATAAGCTGTGCTACTACCTTCCCAACAGACTTGCATTATTAGTCTAGTAAGATTGCAATATTAAATTTGTAAATTGTACCATTAAAATATATTTTTAGCCAATGGAGGGTAATTCATCATATTGAATTTTATAGTGCTAATTAGTGTACATTTTAGTTAATGAATATTCATTTATATCTTAACTAATTTAACGTCTTACGTTAAATTAGTTAAGATATAGATGAATAATTATTATGAATGAATTGAATATGATATCTGAAAACTAACCTCTAAGATCCAGCTCCCGGTCTCTGCACGGGTTGATATACTGCATTGAATTTTGTATTAACTCATTAGTTAGCTTCACCATTTTTGTAACATTAAATTGTTAATGCACTTAAAGAATAATCTAATCTAATAATAAAATGTTAAGATAACAAGCTAAGAAAAACAAGCTTTTTAGCTTGATGGCTTGTTATATGTATTATCTATGGCTTGTTCACTAACTAAACAGATTACAGATTACAAATTAGGTACTTAAAAATTGCTATTATTGTCTATGCTTGAAAATGACTTCTGACCCGCTCTACATTCTCGGGCAAATCGCGTGTGAACAAGCCGCGAAATATGTGAATTCGAACTTCCATCTACAAAATCACACCTTCACGCTTTGTGCTTTGGTTATTGTCCTTTTTAATTTTTTGTTGCACGACTAAAGGTTTATCATATTAATTATAAAGCAATCTGTGGTGTGAAGCCTTAGAAGAAAGAAGTATCCTATAGAGAAGCCATTGGTAACAAAGTATCCCCGTAAGAAACTGCAACAATTCAATTCGATTTTTAACCCCTGGGGGCCTGACAGTTGACAACTGCTGTCAGTGTCAGTTACGGGCGTAGTGCCCTCCCGCTCGCGCGCTGTTTTCTATTTCGGTCTGATACGTTACTCTACAAAAAATTAATAAATAATCTTCTTTTAAGCCATATTTTGCCATTCTGTAAAATGTAATGACTTGATTGATATATTTCCTAACTTTTATCTATCAAAATGTTGATATAATCAAAGCTTTATATATTTATTTTATGGGTACAACATTTTGGAACTATGTTGTGCGTTAGATTACGAAAAATAAATGAAAATACAAACAAAGTCTAAAGAACTGGTGTCTATGCTATCTATTTATTGTAAACAACATAACAAAAACAATTGGTGTTTTTTTTTTTCGTCTCGAGAACTCGGTTGACGCACGTGTCTGTGAGAGTTTTGGTGAAATTTTTTTATATTTTTTACGTGCAATAGTTGGTGTTGGTAAGTGTTATATTATTGTGTCTGTCTGTTATTGTCCGTATTTAATAAATCATGGATATCGAGTTAGGAGACCCTCCTGACCCGGGGGAATTTGTGGAAATTCCACATTCCCCTCCAACCCCACAATCTAGCCGTAAACGACCTGCAGAGGAGAAGGTGAGACCCCCTCCCTCTAAAAAAACTTCTGATCCATCAACAGGACACCCGTCTGCTCAAAATATATATACCCACCCATCTCTGTCTAATATTTCAAAAGAATACCTCGAATCAGACCCTGGACCATTCGTTGTCTATATTTCCCGCGAAGTATCAGATCCCTCAGCCGGCACTACTATCAGAGCAATCAAGTTTGGCCAATTTTTATTCAAAAATAAAATTCAATCTATCGTTAGAGACAGTATTAAAAATGTCGGACGGAACAAGATCTCTGTAGAATTCACGAATAGGGAAGCTGCCAACAATTTCTTAACAAACCCAATTCTGGAGACAGCTAAACTCAATTCATACATCCCGACCTTCAATGTAACTAGAATGGGATTAGTTAGGGGTGTGCCAGTAGAGTGGCACCTAGATGAGTTTGTGGAATCCTTAGTCTTACCACATAACTGTGGAGAGATTCTTAAAATCCGAAGACTAAATCGGAAACAAATATCAGACGGTGAGGTGACCTGGATCCCAACCCAATCTGTGGTAATAACTTTTAGGGGTCAAACCCTTCCTTCTAAAATTTTCTCCTTCCATACATCCCTCCCTGTGGAAACCTACTTTTTCCCCATTATTCAATGTAATAACTGCTGCCGTTTTGGGCATGTAAAATCCCAATGTAGATCAAAACCTAGATGCTACAAATGCTCAAACCATCATACTGGTGATTCTTGTGACGTAACATTAAATAAAGTCTCATGTGTTCTCTGCTCAGGCCATCATTTTGCTACTGATAAAGATTGCCCAGAACATGGGAGACAACAATCCATAAAACAAGCTATGTCACAAGAAAACATCTCTTTCATCGAAGCATCATCCCGTTTCCCCCCTAGCCGCCCCTCATATGCTGAAAAAGCTTTTACCACTAAAACAACTTCCTTCCACATCCCAACTACCCACAACACCCCAACCTCTCAACCTAAACCCACTTCCAAATCCTATAGAGAAACCATTACCCGTTCCCCAAAACCCAGAACTGCCCTAGGAAAGGGTTATGATAAACAAGCACACCAAAATATTACTAGTAACTGTTCATCTTCCCTAGGCAATGGTTGTGCCTTTAACTTTGGCTCTGATCATACTTCACACTCCAAAAATGTTGACTCTTCCATCCTTATTGACCTCCTCGTTACCCTATTGAAACAAATTAATCCTCAATCATTACCGTCCAACGTTGCCCAAATTTTTTCCAATATAATCTCCCTCCTCCATAATGGACTCAGTTCCAATAATTCAATGGAACTGTAAAAGTCTTCGTAGCAGAAAACCTGATTTGTCCTTATTAATTAATGAACTTAAACCCTCACTACTTGCCATCTCTGAGACCTGGCTCAAACCTGACTCTTACTTTAGGATCTCAGGTTATGCTTGTCTCAGAGATGACAGGGATGATGGATATGCAGGGAGCGCTATCCTGATCCGACGCTCTCTAGTATATTCCTCTATTCCCCTCCCTCCCTTTAGTCAACAGATTAATGCTGTTGCTTTAAGAACCCTAGATATTTCCTTTCTTTCTTTATATATTCCCCATCCTCATTCATCTCTTATTCCTGATCTAAAATCTATTCTTCAATCTCTTACCCCCCCCGTTCTCGTGATGGGTGATTTCAATGCCCATCATACAACTTGGGGTTCCCATTCATGTGATGGGTTTGCTATCCTTTTATTAGAACTCTTTGAGGAACTCAATATATGTATCCTAAACAATGGATCCCCAACGAGACGGGTCTATCCCGATCAAAACCCAAAATCTGCCGTAGACCTATCTCTCTGTTCCCCCTCTTTAGCCTCCCGTCTGTCTTGGCAAACCCTTTCAAGCTCTCATGGCAGTGACCATTACCCCATCCTTCTAACCTTAGCACAGAGATCTATTCCATTTAGAATCCAAATCCCTCTCTCTAAATATAGGATAATTAAAAAAAAATGGCCTGCATATGCAGAAACGGTAGATAACTTAATTGACAGTCTTCCGGATTCTGAAAATGGTAGGGATGATCAACGGTATTACAATGAATTTGTCCAAATTTTAATTTCATCTGCTAATTTACATTTTCAAAAAAAACAGACTGAACGCGATTTCTACTCCTCACCTCCTTGGTGGGATGAGGAATGTACTACCATAATTAACAATCGTAAAGAAGCAGAACTAACTTATTCTCACAATATGTCCCATTATAATTTTATCCAATACCAGCGTCTTGATGCCAAATCCAGAAGGACCATGTCCGTAAAGAAAAAAACTGGATGGGTGAACTACTGTGAATCTCTGGACCCTCGCTCTCCTTCATCATTAGTTTGGAATAAAATTAAAAGATTTCGTAATGCAGTTTCAACTAGTGATCCAACATCAAATGACACAAAGGTTTGGATAGAAGATTTTGCAGACAAATTAGCTCCTCCCTATGTCCCATGTAATAGTAATGTAGCTACCACTATCACACCTCCTCCCTCTCTCGATGACATGGATGCCCCATTCTCCTTCACAGAACTTCAGGGAGTTCTCTCCGGCCTGAAGGACACAACCCCTGGAGACGATGGCATTCCTTATTCCTTTATTGTAAACCTTAATGATAAAGCGAAATATTGCTATCTTAATATGATTAACAGGTTTTTCGAAATAGGATTCATCCCAGAATCTTGGAGGACTCAGGTCATAATCCCAATAAAGACCCGATGGATCCAAATTCTTACCGACCTATTGCTCTATCTTCCACTCTTTCCAAAATTATGGAGCACCTTATTAAAAACCGATTGGAATGGATAGTAGAAAGTAGGGATATATTGGCTAAGTCCCAATTTGGCTTTAGGAAGGGACTTGGCACAATGGATAGCCTTGGAATTATTACGACGGACATACGAACAGCCCTTGTTAAAGGAGAGTATCTTGTAGGTGTATTCCTTGACATAGCATCAGCTTATGATAGTGTTCTTCTCCCCATACTCAGGCATAAATTGCATCAGCTGAGTATTTCGCCGAGATTAATACAGGTCATCTGCAACCTACTATCTGTCAGAAATATCCTAGTGAAAACTCCATCTTCTTCTCTTCCTCCAAGAACAATCTGGAGAGGTCTCCCACAGGGCTCAGTCCTAAGTCCGCTGCTTTATAGCATTTACACCTACGATCTCGAATTGTCTGTCGTAAATTTTTGTAGCATCTTACAGTATGCAGACGATATCTCACTTTATATTAGGTCTAATTCCATGGAAATAATCAGTAGTAGGCTTAACTCTGCTTTGTACTATCTAGGCCAATGGTTATCAGAGCACGGTATGTCCCTCTCTGTCGCAAAGTGCAAGGCTGTAACCTTTTCCCGAAAAAGGATCATTCCAGACCTTTACCTTAGCTATGATAACCAACAAATTTCAATAGTAAATAAAGCAAAATTTCTAGGTGTAGTGCTTGACTCTAGACTCAATGGTGCAGCTCATGCTCAATATATTACTAAAAAATGTGAAAGTGGTGTTAACATCCTACGAGCACTATCAGGTGTTTGGTGGGGTGCTCACCCCTACTCACAGAAGCTACTATATAATGCAATAATTCGTAGTCACATAGATTATGGTTTATTTGTCCTAAATCCAATAAACAAATCAGCCTTAGAAAAGTTAAATAAAACACAATACAGCAGTCTGAGAATAATACTTGGTGCTATGAGGTCATCTCCTACAAATACTTTACAAGTGGAATGCGCTGACCCTCCAATCTATTTAAGAAGTCAATATCTATGTGATCGCTTCATCTGCAAGGTTTTACAACTCTCTTCCCATCCACTATTAGACAGTCTTCAACAATTATCCAATGCAATTAATCCAAATCAACCTGCCTCTTTTCTTTTAAATAGTTTTCGCAAATTCACATCCCTTCCTGACCCAATCTGTTCATCATTAAGACTCCCCCTATTTTCTACTCCATTTAAAAGTCTAACCTATTCCCCAACTATTATTAATTTAAATATCCATAAGGACACAATTGAAGCTAACTGCAAATTTAATGAGGAAATTCAAAGTCACTGGTCTGATTTCCTAACAATTTTTACTGATGCCTCAAAATCTCAGACTGGCTCTGTTGGTGTGGCCTGCTGGATTCCCAAACATAATATTAGCCTTCAGTTTAAATGCCCCCCAGAAACATCAGTATTTACTGGAGAATCTGTGGGAATCCTGGAAGCTATTAAATTTGTAGATGCTCATAATATTAAACAAGCAATTGTACTTTCAGACTCCTTAAGTTGTTTACAGGCCCTTAGGGAGTACCCGTTTCGCAGTAAATTTAGAATTTCTACCTTATTCAGAATCCGGGAAGCATTATTCACTTGTCAAGAGAGAGGATTGAACATAGTACTGGCATGGGTTCCAGGTCACTCTGGCATTCGCGGTAATGAGACAGCTGACAATTGGGCTAAAATAGCAGTTGAATCTGGGACCTTGACCCATATGATAAACCAACCCCAAGACCTTCGTTCCAAAGCAAAAATAGATCTAGAGGGCTCTTGGAACTCAATATGGATGGAATCAAAAGAGGTTAAAGGCAAACACTATGCTTCAATTCAACCTGATATTCCAAGGAGACCTTGGTTCTTCTTGCACAAAAAACCTAATCGATGTATCATTTCTACAATTACTCGACTACGGATTGGCCATGCTTGTACTCCAGTTCACTTGAGGAAAATGAGAATACGAGACAGTTCTTTATGTGAATGTGGCCTGGATGAGGGATCAATTGCACACATTCTTTTTTCCTGCCCCAAACTTTCTCTCAGCCTCTATGATATCCTACCCCCCAAAATTCCCCGCCCACTAAATGTTGAATGTGTATTAAAATTGGTGTTTAGCCCATATGTTAAATATTTATGTAAATTTTTTAAAGCTAATAAATTAAAACTATAATATTAGTATATATGTAAAATGTATAATATTGTGTCCGTCTCTGTGTTGTGTACAAGATATTTAGTTTATCCTCATACTAACAACTTTGTGTATACTAATTTTTCTATTGCAGGTAAAGAAAACTTTGAAACCGGGTTTTTATTCTTTAAAAGTTTTTATAATTCTTTTGACCGGTCAAACTCCATCGTGCCTCTTCTTAAAAAACTCGACATTGGCGAAATATATAGTGTTAATTTGGCACTACTAAAAGCCATAAATAAAAGAAGAAGAAGAAAAACAATTGGTATGATCACCATAGAAACACTTGAAACACGATCCACCCGACACTTCGAAATATAAAAACAGCTAGGGATGTGTTCTTTTACTTTTGGTAATTTTATCGACAGTTATCCTTTTTGTAAGGTATTATTATATAATGTAAATAAAAATAAAATGATTCTAATTTTTATTAATTTTTACTTTTAACTACCTAAAGTATTTTCGAAATGTTAGTGTACAACTCATTTCTCTTGTTATTTAATTTTACATTTTTTTAATACACCGTCATGACGGAGCAGGTCTTCGTCGGCGCTAATCTCAGCCTCATCGTCATAAATGAGGATGAGGATATCGGCCGGCGGGGTTTTGTCCTCTCGCCAGTTTTCTGCCATACTGTAAAATAAATAAATGAAAAGTTATTGTTATCATGTGAGCACACGGATCTTTTGATTTTTTTTTTGTTAAAAAAACTCTAAACATAAATTTTCAAGTAGCTTGTATTTGCTTTTTATAATTAATTTATACAAAATACAAATATAAATTGAACCAAATTTATCGACATCTTTTACACACGGCGATGTATCGATACATCATTATGTCCTACTTTACAAACAAACGGATTCTTATTGGTTACCGGTAAACCGTCCTTAGCGCTTCACAAATAAAGACCAAAATAGCTCGTTTTACCAATACCAAACGAAACTGTTTTGTTTGGTATTGACAGACCAAAACGGTCACTTTGAACTCAAGAAACGTCAAATTTTAGTTGCACAATAATAAATAATTTTCTAATATTTTACAATAATATGTTAGTAAATACTTATGTAAACTACTTCCAAGTAAATTTTATACATTTTTAGTAATATTTACTATCATTCACATGCGTAAATAAGTCGTAATTCGGGAAGATACGTATCAGATGTTTTCATGATTTATTTAAAATTTTCGATGTATTTCTTAAAACAAATAACGTGAAAACAATCACTGTATGCAAAATAATGAGTTTTGTAATAAAAATTGTACTTACATTCAATAAATTTGCACAAATCACGAAAAAACACTCTTATAATTTCACTTTCGAGCACTGTCCAATAAGATTAAAAATAAACACAGAATAATACCAATTTCAATGTCAATGTCTTGGAAATTTATCACAGAATATGAAACAATTCTTTTTTTAAACTAAATCTTAGTTTTTAGCGCCTAATAAAATTAAACCTTCGTTGAGGCCCGCGGCAGCCCGCGGCTACCCGGGTAGCGACGGAGCTATAATGACAGCTGTCATTATTTGCCTGACGGTTGCCAGGGGACCCCTCGGGGCTGTGAAACTTTAATGTGCATAAAAAAGAGTTCATATTGAATCATTTAAACATATCTTCTTCACTTTGATGGTTAATACCATAACTGCAAGGTTATGTTCTCACAAGCCTAATGAATTGTAATTTTATATAGTAAAACATGTACTATGTAAAATCTGCAAAATACTTTAGCATGATTACCTACTAGCTACACATGGTTTTCAGTTCACAAATAAATTCAAATTTCGCCACTATATCAAGACTTAGAAAGTTTGTTTGACTGACCGCGATTTAGTCAAACTAACATAATTTTGGTGTCGTAGCTCGTTTTTTGCTCGCAGCAAGCAAAGTATTGTTTTTAAAGTATTTAGAATTTTATGTAGATATTAGTAGTCGCCCGCGACTTCGTCCGCGTGAACAACCCTTAGGTACCCTTCTAATTTTAAGGACAGCCATTCATAATGTAAAGTATGCTCATTCCCCTCTCCCCTTTCAATTTAATTCTTTTTATAGTTTCCTGTCAAGCAATGTGTTAGCCTATCTACGTCATAGAGCCTGCGAAGGTTAATATTTGTATTAACTTTTCATTATCTCCTAAAGTACGCGTCAATATGTCATTCGACATATTAAGTTTGTGGTTAGCCAGTCACTGAGACCTTTCAGTGTTGGACTCTCTTACACGTCCTGCAGTAATAAATAGCTCTTTGGCTGGCAATCCGCTGCGAACGTTCGGTGCTAGAATCCCTAATACGTATGTCCGACATATTCTGTCTGTGGTTAGCCAGTAGCTGAGACCATTCAGTGCTAGACTCTCTTACACGTCCTGAAGAGATAATAGCTCTTTGGTTGGCAAACCGTTGCGAACGTTCGGTGCTAGAATCAGTGGCAATTTTTATAGGCAGGTAATAAAAATATTAAACAGTAACAACATAAATTACAATTAAACTTAGTGTAGGTTTGGCTAATAAAACAAAAAGGGAGGATTCGAAGGTTTATTACATATAGAGGTCGAGCCTACCAACTGACTATATTTAAATTCTATATTTAAATTTTATAAATGACTTCGTTTAAATCCAGGCTTGATGCGGTTTTGTTTTCAATTGCTATTAGCGATAAATGTCAGAGACGAGTTTGGCCCATATTATTTCTTAAATATTTTTTTATTATTTTTAATTTGCTAAATGACCTTTCAGCTGCTGCAGAAGTGACAGGAATTGTAAATAATAATAATATTGCTGTAAATACTTCCGTTAGGTCGCATTCTAGCGCTATATTTGCTCATTATTTCCTTACATAATTGGTGAACAGTCCATACTTGAGTTATTTTAGGTAAAACTAGGTGATAAAAAACTAGGGACTATCTGAATATTTTCCTTGGAATTCGTCACACTTTTGTAATAAAGTTGCTTCATTGACATGTAATAAAAAGGTTGGTATTAGAAAATCGAATATATAACAGACTGCACTCATAATAATAAAACGTGTACCTATAAAATTGAGATATTACTGTATCTAGAACATTACTAAAAACCTCAATTTTAAATATTTTGTCTCGGTTTGGTAATCGATGATCAGCAGCTAATTCATCAAAATGCTTTTTAACTTTCCTTTGCCTTTTTTCTTGAAATTTTTCATAAATAAAACTTTACTCGCCTCGCCCAAATTTATCGCCCCGGAAAAAAATTATCAACTGTGTTGTCATGATTAAAGTGCGGTTGCAACCTGTCATATTTATTTTAAAAATGGAAAAAAATTCCAAAAGTTCAGTTCGATCGAGATTTCTGGTGAGGATTAGAGGGCCCCCTGAGCTTGAGGGCCCCGGGGCACTGCCCCGCCTAGCCCTTACGTAGCTACGCCACTGGCTAGAATCCCTAATACGTATGTCTGACATATTCTGTCTGTGGTTAGCCAGTCGCTGAGATCTTACAGTGCTAGACTCTCTCGCACGGCCTGCGGACGTGATAGCTCTTTGGCTGGCAAGCCTCTGCGAACGTTCGGTGCTAGAATCCCTAATATGTATGTCCGACATATTCTGTCCGTGGTTAGCCAGTCGCTGAGACCTTTCAGTGCTAGACTCTTTCACACGTCCTGTAGACGTAATAGCTCTTTGGCTGGCAAGCCGCCGCGAACGTTCGGTGCTAGAATTCCTATTTCGTATGTCCGACATATTCTGTCCGTGGTTAGCCAGTCGCTGAAACCTTTCAGTGCTAGACTCTCTCACACGTCCTGTAGACGTAATAGCTCTTTGGCTGGCAAGCCGCCGCGAACGTTCGGTGCTAGAATTCCTATTTCGTATGTCCGACATATTCTGTCAGTAATTAGCCAGTCGCTGAGACCTTTCAGTGCTAGACTCTCTCACACGGCCTGCAGACGTAATAGCTCTTTGGCTGGCAAGCCGCTGCGAACGTTTGGTGCTAGAATCCCTATTTCGTATGTCCGACATATTCTGTCAGTGATTAGCCAGTCGCTAAGACCTTTCAGTGCTAGACTCTCTCACACGGCTTGCAGACGTAATAGCTCTTTGGCTGGCAAGCCGCTGCAAACGTTTGGTGGTAGAATCTCTATTACGTATGTCCGACATATTCTGTCTGTGGTTAGCCAGTTGCTGAGACCTTTCAGTGCTAGACTATCTTACACGTCCTGCAGACGTAATAGCTCTTTGGCTGGCAAGCCGCTGCAAACGTTTGGTGGTAGAATCTCTATTACGTATGTCCGACATATTTTGTCTGTGGTTAGCCAGTCGCTGAGACCATAGATTAAAGACAACTAGATAGAGCCCATAGCGTGTCCACTCGTGAGACAGCAAATCAGCCTTATTGACATGACATGTCAACATTTAAAGTACATCATAAAACGTTATGTTTTAAAATATCGTAAAATACGAAATATTACTTTATATAAGATAGTTTAGTAAACGCATAATACATGAAATTTGCTAAAAAATAACATATCTAAGCTTTAAATCATCAATCAATGAAGTTTATGCCTACTTACGTATGAAACGTAATTCCTTCGATTTTCTGTTCGCTGCGACTGTTGCAACCTAAAATATTACGTTTAAATTAATATCGTAACCGCAAAGTTATATTATTTATCAGCAAATTTAATAAAAAGCTAATAATTGCTCAGATATGTCCCTTGTCTGTCACAAACTCCACTCTTGACAAACAATAAAAACGAACACGCTGAAAGGGACAAAAAATAATCTTGTGTCACTTTCTAATAAAGGCTGAATGAAATAAGTCTGTCACGCTCTTGAACCTACAGCCGCGTTATGACTCCATCTAGTAGTCTTTAATCTATGGCTGAGACCTTTCAGTGCTAGACTATCTTACACGTCCTGCAGAGATAATAGCTCTTTGGCTGGCAAGTCGCTGCAAACGTTTGGTGGTAGAATCTCTATTAGCCAGTCACTGAAACCTTTCAGTGCTAGACTCTCTCACACGTCCTGCAGACGTAATAGCTCTTTGGCTGGCAAGCCGCCGCAAACGTTCGGTGCTAGAATTCCTATTACGTATGTCCGACATATTCTGTCTGTGGTTAGACAGTCGCCGAGACCTCTCAGTGCCAGACTCTCTTACGCGTCCTGCAGACGTAATAGCTCTTTGGCTGGCAAGCCGCCGCAAACGTTCGGTGCTTGAATTCCTATTACGTATGTCCGACATATTCTGTCTGTGGTTAGCCAGTCGCCGAGACCTCTCAGTGCCAGACTCTCTTACGCGTCCTGCAGACATAATAGCTCTTTGGCTGGCAAGCCGCTACGAACGTTCGGTGCTAGAATCCCTATTACGTATGTCCGACATATTGTCTGTGGTTAGCCAGTCGCTGAGACCTTTCAGTGCTACTCTCTCACACGTCCTGCAGACGTAAAAGCTCTTTGACTGGCAAGCCGCTGCGAACGTTCGGTGCTAGAATCCCTATTACGTATGTCCAAAATATTGTTTGTAGCTAGCCAGTCGCCGAGACCATTCAATGCTAGACTTTCTTACACGACCTGCGTATTAAGTCTTTATTAAGGCTTGCAAAAGTAATGAATACATAATTATATACTTACACTTGAATAATAAATATACTATCCTTCGGCGTGGGTAAAATAGCTTATAGGAAGGTATGATACGAAAGCAAACAAACATGTTTTTCTTCAATTATTTTTTATTCTAAATACATTAATATTCTTTAATTCAACTCAAATATTCATTTTAAACTATTACAAGCTATTTTATTTTTAAACATAAATAATAAGTAATGCATATGACCAGCATTGCACACTTTTATTTCGGTATTTTTATAAATTAACTAGGTTTTAACCAATCTTATGTGTTAGTTCTCCAAACATAATTATTATAACACTGAAACCGCACTGCGACTTATAACTTACAGGTAAATCTAAACAAGTAATTCGAAAAGTGACATGCCAGATGCACATAGACATAATACAATGAAAAATAAGGTAAATTCTCTTTGGTAGTTAGCTAACAAATAATGGTGATACACGAAGGCTCAAAAGGGCTAGAAACCACAGCTGTGGAACCAGTAAAAATATATGTGGGTAGGTGAGTAAAAAACGCGAGAAGTGTCACATTGATTGATTGTTATACTATGGATAGTATGACCAAAATTTTCATTAACGAACCCACTGCATTATCTATAAAGTTAGGTACATCCAATTATACAGAAATTAATATTAAACAACGAGCATAATATTTATACAACTAGTTACACATTTGATTAGCTTTAAACTTTGAGTTATCATCGGTAGGTAGTGTTTTGCAGACGTAGAGTTGGCCTGCGGGCTTATACTATCATATTTCATGAAAGTTGCTTCTCGATCGCAAAAGTATATCACACAAAACTGCCTAATCACCTTAACCAGTTTAACAATTTTATATGAAACAATCTGATATAGTTAGGAAATTTTTATAGCAACAAAACTTCCTGATTCCTTCGGTTCTGTATTTGGATACAATATATATTAATTAAAATTGCGATGATAGCAATTTCATGATTACATGTTCTATACTTGGCTCATAGATGGCGTTGGCAACTCTTCGAGAACACCTTTATAACATGTCAAACAAGCTTGAAGCCCGTTGTTCGCATGTGAACTAGAAAAGAGTGGGCGCACACGTATATCGCGTGTACACACAGATCTAATAGTACAAACATTATTCAAGATAATTCACATACATATTATTAAGTATGTATATTATAACACAAATGTTTCTAAGCGTAATGTTTCTATTACACACAATTGTAGTTATATAAGCGCATTTATATACTTATTTTTTGTCTTTGTACGACATACCATACTCTAAACTATGATTTTAAAATCAGACATTTTATAGACATGGCGACACAGCAATCGTACTTATTTTCGCCGAATAAAATCTTAATTTACCTACAAAAAACAATGTACATTGGACCTTCATTCTTGACACAGATGAATGATGGAGCTATGACATTAACAATACTTTGTTAATTAATACTCTGGTCAAAGGTACGACGTGTGAGGTACAAAAACAAAAAAGAAGACATCTAATCAGACTGCCGAGTGGGAGTTTTTCACAGAACGGCCCGTAAAAAAATTTCCAACATGAACTCGAAGTGGCGCCATCTAGTTACGATGTGAGAAAACGCACCAATTCCAAAAAAATGTTATCTTTTACGGAGCAACTCTGTAAAAAAACTCCAACTCGACACTCAGTAAACAAATAAATATCTTTTGAGTACATGAAAGTAACTATAGAGACCAGCTCACGATTATTTATAACCATACACTAACATCGATGGATACGTGAAATGCAAACATAATACAGGTAATTAAGTATTACATTATATATTTTTTTAAATATAACCATTTATAATCTACAAGTTGCCATTTTAAAGTTAATGATATTAGGATCTGTAGGTACCAGACAGTTAACACCGCGCGGGTCGTAATACAGCGATGTGTTTATATTACTTGAGAAATGATCGCAAACAATTATAAGCATTTCCAAATGAATGACTGTTGTGCGCAAGATACTGAACCTACTTACAGTTAGGTACTATTGCAACACCCGGCCTGCGTGCTCCTTCACTTTGCACCTAATATATTTCAGCAAACACGTAACTCTCAAACAAAACTTAGTAGGCACGCCAGTGTTAGTAGGTACTTATAATTCAAACTTTATAACACTTGTCGTTAATTGCATACACAAACATTTTAATTCTAGAAATGACTTGTATTTTTGGGTAATGAACTAGAGTACAGTATGTAATTTATAAAAATAATACATTATTCTAACAAGAAAGAAAGGAGATCGCCAGCGATCCTTTATACGAAATGAGGTGCTATTAGGTTACCAAAATCAAGTAAAGCTATCTAACACGTTCAATTCGGTTCGAAGTCTTATTTATATTCAAGAGACTGACCGAATTATTAATATTCAGAAAAAGACACGACAAAAACTCCGAAAGGCATTTTTAAAAAATTACCTTAATATAGTTTTAAATATAGGAATACCTATAATGTTAGTATATTTTGGTGAATAACATCATTATCGCAAACCCGTATTAAATGAGAAACGTGGATGATATGACAATATAAATTACCCTTTCATACCAATTAATAAGCGTTTTCAATGTCCTTACTTAGTCGACCCAGTATATACAGGGCCGACGTCTAAAATCTACTTATACGACTTTAACATTACGAATCGAAGACGAACTACTCACAGGGACCGAACGAACGTAACGAACTTGATCATTGCATCTTTGGTTAGACGAACAAAACAAACAATAGTCACTAGAAAATCGAATACAGTCGTTCGCTTTGGAGGGACACTTTAGTCATTAGGTAAGTCTAAACAACATTGCATAGTAATCACATAATACAAATAATGATTAGTTCGAAATGTCACGATGCTCACGGGATCGTTCCACTTCGAGGGTAAGCGTCAACAAGTATATTATACAACAAGAGATACGCCCGGCGTGGTGCTGCGCGACCTGCGCCCGCCCTTCTACCAGAGCTTCCACCACACCTGCATCTTCTCAGAGAGTTTCTTACAGATTCCCAATAGTTTCCGTCACATCCCACCGTCGCCCTCTCCCTCGCAGTCTTCGGAGCCCTCGCCTTCTTCGAGCGTTACCTGTTGAAGACGAAAAACGAATATGAAAATGTGTCCTATCTACTTTATCGGATTATCCAGTATACATTATCTATCTAATGTAGTACTTACACCCAAATCAATAATAATAAGGATAATTGGGTGTCTATAAATTTGGAAGAAAACGTGATTTTAAATATCAAATTATTATGAACATATTGCGATTAATTTTAGGAAAAAGTTATGTTTAAAAGTTAACTCACTTGAAATCGTATCTGCTCGGGGCGCTCGTCGTCGGCTCCTGAATGTGAAGATTGGATGGGGGCTGGTGGAGGTGACGGAGGAATCATGCTTTGGTAGTAGTCGCGGTTCTCTTCTAATGTGTCCAAAATATCTTGGGCGTCTGGATGCACCAGATCTGCCCACGTCTCCCAAAGGGGATGTACAATGTAGTCGATAAAACCGACTTGAGATTTCTCAATTGTGGCGTTATGTCTATCGCACATGGGACTGATGTCCATGCCTTGTTCCCGCTCACGGTCTCCTTGCTGGAAGAACTCTTCCATAAGCAGCGCTACCCAGCGCTTGTACAGCGGAAGTGGTTTTGTGGGATTGCTCAAATCGGCACAGTGAACGAGATTTTCTAAAACCTGTATTCGGTCCGTGTAGTTATCCAGTAGTAATACTCCGCTGCCGGCAACTTTTTTAGTCTCCACCATCGTTTTGAGATCCGCTAGTAGGCTCATGTGTTTGGACATGTCTGTCGAAAGCACCATGTCGATAACCATTTTTCGCAACGTCTGCCTTTGTTTCTTATGGAGGTTGACGAATATGTCGCAGCCATCGTTTTGGAGAAGCTTGAAGGCGACGGCGAGATGGTGGTTTTCTAGTACAGATTCATCGTTATACATTAGAGCTAACTCAGAGCTGGAGTTGACCAGAAACTGGTTTGTTAGACCGGGATGGTCAACGTCGTGAACACATGCAGCGAATAGAGCCGCACACACTTCAATGGGCGTAAACACGGCGTCCAGAGCGGGTGTGTTCAGGAGTACGTTTGTTGACTGTGTGACGTCCGCTGCATGAAGAGAGTTGTGGAACGGATTATCGCGTATGTAGTGTTCTTCGAGGGTCACAGCGAACGCGAGGAAAGTGCGCGATGGGATCTGCAACGTGGTCAGCAACTCTCTAGACGTGAAGGCGGCGTATGCGACGGCTGTCAGGGGACGGCCGCAGGAGAGATCACCGATGCGGAAAATGTCGACACCCCAGCGATCGATTTCTCCCAATAGTTGGCCCAACTCTTCTTCGTGAGGGGTTTCGACACCGTATCTCGGTACACGTTCACCAGTGAAACTGTTTGTATGTGTGAGTGCTCTTTTAACACCAGATATCTGTAAAGAAACAGAAAGATTTATATAAATGTGAAAGCACAATAACACATTTACAGCTTGATCTCAATATTCCAAATGTTAGGGTTTCATTGGTCCTGTAGGCAGGTAGGATCTTGTCAAATGTCACATCATTCGAGTCTTGGGTCAGTGAAATATTGAACTTTTTTTTTCACCAGGAAATTTTCAATAGGAGCCCGAAGTTGAGAGCCTGTGCTTCAGAGAGTATGACAATTTGTCGGTTCCGGACATTACAATTTATAGTGATTATTACAGAGCAAGCTTTATCACTTTTCGGTGATAGTTGCGTTCTAGAGCAGGGTGTTGGATCGAGGAATTAAAGTTTTCTTCGATCCACCATTCATGAGCCATTCACGACTAGTATCTGGCCTAGCATTGGGCTATTCGAAAGGGCTGAAAATAAAATGTTTCCATACTCACTTGTGACATAGTAGTGCCAGGGCCGGCATGGCGTGGTTTTTCCTTCTTCTTGATTCGTTCACTTGCTTCATCAACTTGCAGCGACGGTATGTCGAGCTCTTGTTGTTTATCTGCACCAAAAAACATACATTCTTTAGAATTTAAAAGTAATTGCGCAATTTTCATCATATTTGAACGTTGAGATAATATGAGTACAGTTGTTAACATAAACCAGCCTGCGCTTTAGTTAGTGTAACGTTGACCTAAAAACGGCGGTAAAAACAAAAAGCCGCATTCGCTAAGCGTAAGCCTATTATCTCCGTCAAAATCGTGTCATTGGGTATCAATGCCGAAGGAAAGTAGGCAACATGTGAAGTGTTTAATACATGTTTGATTAATAGGTACCCAATTCTGGGTCACAATCGGTATCGGCATTATATAACTAGCCGTTTACTTCTTCGACCGTTTTGACATAGATACTTTGCGACATCTCAGGGACTTATGTCACTATTATTTCGAAGATAAATTGTGAAGTCTATTTTTAGAATGACGTTCCCATTTCAAGTATTATCTACTAGCAAACGACGAGATTAGAGAAAGTGTGATGAACTAATCCTGGCATGAATACACAACAGATTATGAGGCTATAGTTATCGCAATTTATACGATAGTAAGGTGCCTACTACGCGTCCACTTTACCTATATCTAATCACAAAAGCACAGTACGTTCTGACATACGTTGTGTTAAAGAATATAAAAATAGATTATCACAGTGCAACACTAATACTTTTCATTGTATCTGTGTTTATAAATAAGATATTGCCAACATAAATTATAATAAAGATAACTCTGAAGCGGAAGTTAAATTAAAATAATCCCATTACATTCTTTTGTTAACTTGCGGCGCACTAAAAACTGGAATATTTTATATTCATCTCTTTACATATATCTTGTATAATTAATATTCAGACCTTACTAATGAACTAACTAAAAATGGCTATGTGGTTAGTTTATACGCGGTAGAAGTGGGTGCGAGAGTTACCAGCGAAGTCTCTCTATAACCTGCTAAAAGACCTTGGCCTTACTAGAAGTGCAGTAAGCTCCATATTGGAACGAGTGTCCAAAGCTGCTCTACTAGGGTCCTTTCGAATTTGGCTGGGCAGGGAGAAAACTTGAACAGAGGAGGTGAGTGTTGACTGGCGTCACTAAGAGTACTCTTTTAAACCTACACCCGTGTCACAAGTCTCGGGCTCTGTTCGGAGTTTTTCTCTCAGCCACGCGATGGACCCCGGGACCCGCACGGTGAATCCATGGAATGCTAAGATATTCGTCTCTCTATAGTTTACAAGTTCAACCATTCGATGAAGCCTTCTTCTTCATAAACTATGGCAACTTCATCTACTCTTAATTAGGTTCGGTAACTAAAAAAAGTTTGACCTAAACTTTGTTCAGCCAAGTATAATATAGATCAAGATATTATAAATTATAAATGACAAATCTACCTGATAGTGACAGATAGGCTAACATCTGTAATTCGCATATTCAATAAATATGCCAATGACCGAAGGCAATTTTCATATTCAACAATATTAATATTCAGTTGAAACAAACAATAACAATCGATTTCAGCGTAGCCACGATATTTATTGGCAATTCGAATAACAGTTGGTGAAATAATTACTTACGCCCGAATGCGAGATATTTACAATACTGTTCTTAGAAGAATTTCCGTTGCATTGATATAGTATTTTGGTGCAAATCCAATAATATTATTGTTCAGTATAAAGTATAAACAAAGCTTGTTTACTTATAATCCTGTAACACAATAGATACTAATTTTACTAAATAACATAAGATTACCAAAGATGCACCTACCGTGTATGTAATTTGCGATTTTTATAAATAAAGGTTGACATGCAACGTTTCCTTGGTTCTAATAATAGACGTCATTTTTTATTAATAATGAAATCGATACAACGAAAGCCTTCTGTCCTCAGTTAATAAATTACAGAAAATTGTGAAACGAGGTTACTAGAGGCTAGAGGGGTTTGTAACACACACCCACTTTCCCCCTGCATTATACATAGCATTTGATGACGCACGGCAAAGCGGAAAGCTATGTAGAACAAAGAAAGCTATCAAAACCTAATCTGTATTAATATTAAAAATTATAATTTATTATTTTTACATAAAATATAAGGCATATAAAAATATTCCCATAGCAATTTCATCCCTTGAAAGTTTTCATAAGCAAACAGATTTTCATAAACAAATTCCAGCTCCTTATTTGTTTTTGTTAAGTTGAGAGGGTTTTAGGAATATCCCTTAAGTTACTCAAGAAAAATACCGTTTTTTAGCTTGTTGCTTAGTATGCTTTTATATAATTATGAAACTTTGTTATACATATTATTTCTAATTTGTTTAGAATAACCATTAAGTATCCAAATATTAAAATAACCATGACAAAATTCAATTCAATGTTTGATAAGACGATATAAGCCACAATGATCTGTTGTTGTTGTTGTTGAGATGTTGTTATACCTAATACAAATTCTATATGTATTTTGCACAAATTATAGTTATTATAAATATACATGAAACAACAAGCAAAAGGACATTGTTTGCATGTTAATACATATAATTATGAACTTATATAAGAAATATAAAATATTAAGTGTTTGTTTTCATTGATAATATCAGGTATCCCATTGTTCATAGAAGGATAGATAACAATAAATGTTTTATCTATCCATTTATTTATCTATATAGCGTACATTAAAGATTAGGTATTTACGGAAATGTGTTTAATATAAATTAAGTACATAAATAAATGATTAATTTAACTTTTCTCAAATGACCATTAGTCTGTATGTATTGTCCTCTTCCAAATTATGGATTTCCATCATAAAAAATTGGTGTTATGTTCCTTATTTCATCTTTCAGCCAATTAACGGCCCACTACAGGGCCAGGCCTCCCTCCGTATAGGAGAGGGGATATGGAGCGTAGACCCACCACGCTGCTCCAATGCGGGTTGGTGGGCTTAGGGTGATAATGTTTAATTTATTATCGATCACTATCAGATGTTGATGACAGTGACCGGGAGCGACAATTCTTTATTTAATTGAAATTTATTTAAAGCTACTGACATTCACAGCTGTTCATAAAAATCTTAAAGGGGACGATAGGATAAGCTAGTACACTGGTATACTTAAGATAAAACGTTTTACAATCTATTTACACAACATATTTGCATGGGCAATTTACATTAAATTGCCCACAAGAAGAAAATAAATCCATGTAAAGTTTCCATGATGTTATTCTGTGATAATACAAAATACACGATTCTGAACTCACGATTTTATTGGAATAAATTAATTTTCCTCCTATATTTGCGCCTAATGTTAAATGTTTATATTGTTTAATTTTATTTAGGTGCGCTTGCACTTAAATTATCACAAAGCCATATTGGCACCAGAGGTACCTACTCTGTATACGATCTTTTCCTCGTGTTTATTAATTTCAGCTCTAGGTAGCCATATTATTAAAAATCAAAGAAAATGAACGCTAATTAGTAGATAATACTTTTAATAGGTAATAAAAAACTTCTGAGAAAATAATTAAATTTGGCAGTAATGAACACACGGCTTGGAAACTGATCAACTATTTTGTTATTGTGTTAAAAAGATAAACAAGGTGTTAAATATTGTGTTCTTAAACATCCTATACTTTGCCTATAGAATTATGTACATAAATATTTGAAAAATGTTCTACTCAATATGAATCACATCTGCAGATTAGATAGTAAAATATTATAAAAATAATGCAAAGCTGTAGTTGGTTCTCTTGAGGTTAATTTTTGAAGTCTATGTAAACAGGAATTAAAAACTTATCAGACGTAAGTAATTAATACGTGGCCATAGAAACCGGGGGTCGATTAGACCACAAAATTAATAAGATAATTTTAAAATAAGATTTGGAACTTTAATTAGCAAATTGTTCCTAATTTTATTTAGGCTGTTGGCTTTGCATAAAATCATTCAGTTAGCACAAGTTAAGATTTGTGCAAACTTAATGGTGGCCTATTTATCGTGAACGCCTTGATACTGAAACGTTATTCAAATATTAAAACATTTATATAATTCCAACACTATAAATTAATATACTTAATTATAACTAGACCGTTAAATTTGCGTGGTACTGAAAATCAGGAAGGCTCGAATGGTTTATTTGAGGGACAGTATTTGGACATAACATGGGTTGAAAGGAAGCTGAAAACGTCAGCAAACTACCCGAGAACTAAATCACTACAGAAAAATTTTAAATACATACCCAAGAAAGTAGAGCAGATGTACTCCGAAATCTGGTTGCCGGATTTGCTGGACTCCGAGAAGTGGCTCAGCTCCTTGTTCAGCATCCGTTTGAACTGGAAATGCAACATCTCTATTGAGTGCGCCATTCGGGCAGCACGCCGCTTCAGCCAGCGGGCCGGCGCGCACCTAACGCACTGTCTCTCGGCGCACGCGCGCATTTCACAACACATGTAGTCAGATAAAAAAATAAAAACAAAAAAAATATACACTCTCGATAACTCAAACGTATTATGCGCAGATAATTCAATTCTCGGTTACAACACGTCTGCTAGTCGCGAGCGCTATCGGTGGACTGAAGCGCCGTGGATGCGGCGCCTCGGGTAGAGCGTTCCGCGATCAGTCATACTCATAGCTGCCTACGTATAATATTACCTTCTCAGTATTAATGACTTGCTCGCCTTTCTAGTAATCTTAATTTCTGAGTTTCCTCGCTCCCTCGTTATTGAGAGTACGAGCGTAGAATTTGTTTAAACAAACCTTCTGAAACTGCGATGCACCGCGTCCTAAGTGCGTGAATTTCAGCGCATGGGTTTTTCAGGATAGTACCGCTAAAATGGGCTTCTTATTTGTAAAATATACGATACCGGTCAGATTCAGTTTTATCTAGAATTCATTAACGGCACAATTGAAATTGAGATGTTCTGTAGCAATTGGTTTAAATAAGGCCTTCAATAACGTTTTACAGCTCGATTACAGTTAAAAGCCTAGCTCTATCTTATTTGCAGATATCTAATACTTACTTTGGATTAGAATTGCATCGAAGTTTAATTAGTTTCTTAATATCAGTACCTACCAAGATAATATTAAAAGTTTTAAAATATAAAATTTTGTCTGATATATTTATCATAAGTTATATAAATGTCAAAACGATAGATTTATCTATGTATTATAAGTATTTATGTATAATATTATTTTGGGGCTATATAGTGATGTGTGTAATTGTCCTATAATATTTATTTATTTTATCTATAATAATTTTTTATGGCGACAATTGTTAATATATTTTCTTACATAGTTTTCCATGGGCGTAGGACTTTTCCAGGACATTTAATTAAGAAGGCAGAATGGAATTTTTTCAAGTAGATAGTACACAGTAATGTTAATAACTGAGCTTCTGCACTGAATTGCGGTTTGGTCATGAACGAGTATGTTAACCGCAATTACTTTTATCGGAAGGAGGAAAAGGGGAACAATGTTTCTAATTAAACCTCTGTGTACGACGCTAGCTGCATACTAGCGTGATATTGCAAAAGCTTGCTCTAGAAAATTGCATCTACATTGTCTACTCCTATATACAAAAAAAATAAGCTTTGGTCACTAGGACTGGGAATATGGAGCCTGGACCCACCATGCTGTTCCAATTCGTGTTGGTAAGCTTAGCCCGTCTTAGGATGTAGTGATTCTATGCCAAGTGCTCTACTTTTGTAAAGAATTATATGTAGAAACAAATGTTTTTCCCAAGGTGATGTATGTGTAAATAAAACCTCGAAAACTTCCTCGTTACCTTGCAATCTTAGCCTTTGATAAATCCGCCAAAAATCTTTAAAAACTAGATTATATTCAAGCTCATTTTCTTAGAAGAAAATACCCGCACCCGCATGATTAAAAATGATCCGTTAAGTAGCAACTGATGACTGAAGCTTATTGCAAAGTGCTAATAGAACGTGCGTCACTTTTAATTGTGGTATAACTACGCAACATTTTAGATCGACGTAGACTGGAGTCTGCGATGGCCAGATCTTTGTTATTTTATAAAAGCTCACATGATTACATGCCCCTATACCATAAGTAAGTACGACCATTATGGTATTTAAACCGTGGTGACTTTGAGGTAGCAGGTTTGAAGTGTCCAGACACTTAACCGTCCTGATATAAAGTGCAATGTTTTCACGGCATAATTAGATGAATTATATCTCCATTGCCCTTTAAGGGTCTTTAGAGAAAAGTTACCATGCAGCTAAATGTCAGGTAACTTGCGACATAATTGCTCATGATGTCTCGTAAAAATCTCAAAAAGAATATAGCTGAATCTTAGAAGAAAACTACTGACTTGAAACCTTCTATCTCCACATACCATCAAAGCCCAAATACCATAGTTGCCTACCGTACATAGCTATGGTCGGAGCATGCGCTGATAAATAAGCGTTTATAAAATGACGAAGGTCTGGCTACCGCAGTCTCTCAACTATTCAGTAATTTTGTAAAATTAGACATGTTCTTGACACAGTTTCTTATCGCCTTGTTATCCCTGTTGACAGCCGGGATAGGAAGCGAGACGGCGAGGTCTCCGCCACTCAGACAAATTGCGATACGTATCTTGTGTGTAATCGATTGTCAGATGCTAATTTGTGCTAGTTGAACGTTTGTCGTGATGCGGGTGTTTATGCTCAATACCAGCGTATGGGAATACAATTATGTTTCGTTGGTTTAAGCCTTCGTTCCCACTTCTCGGGTACCGGACCCAGATTGTAATCATATGTTTTATTTTGCATCCTGTTACCACTTGTCGGGAGTCGAGGCCCGATTTTTATCGGATGTTACATTTTGTACTCGACTGCCTCGTTGGTCTAGTGGTTGGCATATGTGGCTTCGATCACGAGGTCCTGGGTCGGGTCATGGAATAATTCTGAGCTTTTTCATTCTTCTATGAAATGTTCAGTATATTCCAAGCCTGGAGTCTGGAAGTTGGCGGTGTTATGCCCCCGTGCCTCGGAGAGCATGTTAAGCCGTCGGTCCCGGTCACTATCATCAACATCTGATAGTGATCGTTAATAAATGCAACATTATCACCCTAAGCCCGCCAATCCGCATCGGAGCAGCGTGGTGGGTGTACGCTCCATATCCCCTCTCCTGTAAGGAGGGAGGCCTGGCCCTGTAGTGGGCCGTTAATAGACTGATAATGATGATGATGACATTTTATACGAATTCTACAGTTATATGAATTCTTGTCGGCGGTCTGATAAGTGTGAATTGCTTTAAGTAAAATGCTCTGCCACTGGATTATCCGATTTTTTTTTAATAAGAAATAAGCCCGCGCTTGACCACTATTTCACCTGATGTGAGTACTACTATCTCACCTACTATCCTCACCTGAGGTAAGTGTAGATGTGGTCTAAGGTGGAACGCGCTTGCTTAGAAGATGCCTATTAAAATCCGAGCCCGCACTAGAGGGAACAAGAGGCAACGCAGACAGGAAGTAAAGTTTGATTTATATTGTAACACTTTCTTGAATCAACATCGATTGCGATTTATTGCGCGTTTATTATTTTAATTCCAATTTTGAAAGTAATGACCTCTTTTGGGCGATTGGTGCGCAATGAAAGTTCTTGTGATTTCATTAAAAAGTCGTCCAATGCAAAATATATGAGAAAATGACCTATGCTCGTAATTTTTGTTCTTGAAATCCGGGGCGGAGACGAATTCAATAAATTAATTCTAGACCAGTCTAACCGATTGAATTATTTGGATTAGATTAATTAGACTGACTACTTTCAAACGAATTACCCACTTTTAAGCGAATTTTCAAGCTAAGGCAGATACAGAAAATCTACAAATATTTGTTCTATCCTAATAAAAAAATAGTTAAGTACTTAGTCCTCAATATTTTACAAGCTTTTAGTCTTACTTTTGAATGTAAAAAAAACAAAATAAGACTCGTATGAATAACAACGAAATATTTAAAATAGACAGCTAAATTTTTGGTAAACCGTATTTTATTATTTATCTTCTTTTATATTGTGTGTAATGTTTGCATTATTAAGGTCTACTAACAAGAAACATAGCCCGGATCTTAAGAGCTTGGGAAGGTCGGGAGATTTGATCTGAATTACTTTGATATAGATAACCGTACAAAACTAACTAAATAACTTTATTTCAAAATATAAAGGTCTACATTTTACATGTAAAGATACATGTAAACACGTGTACCTACTTGATATTTGTTTTTCTTTTTAAACTAATTAACTAAATATTTAAAAGTTGAAGTATCTTTTCAGTTTGTTGGAGTAGGAACCATATGTAGCTTTTAACAAGACTAATGAAAACTATGGATGTACCTATGTTTGAAAGCACTAGGGCTCATCGATCACTATCTCGCACAGTCTTACGGGTTGTCCTGCGTAAGTAACAAACGCGACGCGATGCGACAGAAGTGCTACGCGACACGATACAGTTACGCATTACGACACATCGAGACTGCTGCATAGGTCGCAAGTAGGGAATGTCTGTTTTGATCGCGTTAGTCGCGTTTTCAGCTTCGAATCGCGTCGTATTGTTCGTCGCTTACGCAGGAGCCCCTGTTAGCGTGTAATCGCACCAACCATTTGGGTTTATCAATGGTTCAAGTACGAAATGTAATTCCAGAATCTAAAGTTGCCGTACTAAACTGTCTGTGGAAGGAGTATGAGTTGGTCTGTTTTCAGATTTAAAACGACACAGTTTTGGCTATCGCAGCCCGTTTTATATAACGCTTATTGAGTGTGTGTATTCTGTTGTTCTCTCAAATCGATAAATTTGATAACATTTGGACTTATTCCAAATAAAGAACTGCGGACTACCGCATTGTTTGTGCCTTTCGCATCTCTAATAGATGGAGTCTACTGAAATTGATGCCAACAATTACGTTCATTTATTCATAGTTTAAGCAATCTATGTGTTGGTTATATAAAAATATTCATAAATTTAATAGACGGGTGTCCACTGCAGTATATAGGACTTTTGGACTTCCATATACCCTGTATTGTAAACTATTTAAATTTAATATCGTCCATCCAGATAATAGAAAGTTGGCCAAAACAGAACTTTCCGGTGCAGGGTCACCAATCGAGCACTTCGGGACCTCTGCGTCTATCGGCTCTTCGAATTCTATTGAGATCCGTTGAGATTCGTTTTCGGTAAATAGAGTATGTCTATCTTGTACAAATATATAAGCTTGTATCGGAGAGATATACGAGTTCATTTAATTCTCTTTTTATTTGAACAGCCGGATTGAAGATTGCCGCTTGCCCTTCACTATTCTGTTTTTGTTAATTTTACAGTTGACTCACTTGAAGTTCGGTGAATTTACGATATTCTGCGATTACGAATACTCTAGGAAATCCCACTCACAAAGTGCTGAAAGGATATTTAAATCCTACTTTTTCGATGAAAATTTAGTTACCGTAGAAAACTTAAATCGATGTTTAAAATTGAACACGACCATAGTCTCACAACGCATTGCATGGCATATGACAGTATGACATTGCATATCACAACTTCTGAACCAAGTGAAAAAAATTAATTGGCCTCCATAGAAAATTGATACCGAGGCCACATATCACATACACTAAAATATAGCTACTTAAAAATATTTTTTACACGATTTTGATTTTAACAAAACATAGCCGCAGAATGAGAAAAGAGTGTACTACTAGATGCGCTTTGGAAAATATCCAAAGCACTTATTTAGAAAGTGTATATGGAACAAAAAGTGTCTAACCCGGTTTGTTAAGTAGGTATACAGTATCTTTTCCCCAGACGTATGAGAAATAAAATATAACGTAACCCACATTTTGAAAGTGAGTCATACATTTCAAAGAAGCCCTGTAAAAGTATCACGCAAATCAATATTGAAAGGAAAACGAGAACAAAGGTGAACATTGAAATATAAACAATACCCCAAACATCATATGCGCACATAACCACGTACGCTTTGAAGTTGAAGTTATTCCCCTCGAAGCAGTACCGCTTAAGGAAGCTATCTCATACCTACCTAACGTTAAGATGCTCATCGGCGGTACATTAGGCCACGAGTTGTGATTGTGACTAAGGGAGCAAATTGAAGCATACAAAAGTTTTGCCAGAAAAAGGGAAATGTTTACACTATAATTTACGTCCGTCGTAAGACAAAGTGAATCAAAGAGGACAAAGTAAGAAACAATACAACTATATTTGCTATAGGTACTTAATTTAATGCAGACAAAGAAAGTAACTACCTTTTTACTTTTTACTAATATACCAAATGATATTCAAAAAAATACTGATTAAAATTTTTCTTGGCTTGACAAGGTTCTTTGTAAACTTCGTTACTGTTGTGATGAAGGAAATTGCCATAAAACACCAGAAAATATAATACCAGAAAAAGTCATCAAAAAGCCATTTTATTAGCTTATATTGTTTTATTGATTTTAATTGCCATAAAGTTTTTAGTTGTAGGAAATCATATTGTTTCATTTTTCTTGCTTGTCAAACTCAAGTCATAAACTCGCAAAAATATTGAATTATGATATCGCGACGAAAGATCTTAACCACAGAATTACAAATTAGTTGTGGTTTCAATGATGCAAAGTGCATGATGACGTCACTGTACCAGTACGTATAACAAGGAAAATATTTTTCCGCTTTTCGAACATCCTTTTTGACAATGAACCGTAGATACTGTTATTAAGCTAAAACTTCTTAGGAATGGTGAAACTTCAAATGCTTTAATACAAAAGTTTTGCTTGTACAATGAACACTTCTAGTGTTGAACCGTATTACCTACTTCTGTGTTTTATGATTGAAGTTTTGATGGACTTCCTCCATTAGGAGCAGATATTTAACCCCGTTTAATTAGCTGGAAACATACCACTATGACCTACTTTGCGCTTTTAAAAGTCAAATAATAAATATTTAAAATCCGACAAATGATTTATAAGAGCACTCTCCTGTAAAGATAATACGAATAGCTCGTGCTAAATCGTTAGAATAATGAGGGAGGTCATTGGCAAAACAAAACAGAGTAAATTCTTAATTTTCTTCAATGAAAAAAAATAAAGCAAAAGCAAAATAAATTTATGAAAAAACTGGTGTACGCCAGTGATTTCCACCGCGAAATAGTGTAAAACAAAATGAATTGAAATGAAAATATAATATAATATAATATTGTTACCATTTTCCTAGAGAGAAAGCTTTCACAATTCTTAAATACTATATTTTCATGAACATAAGTAGAAAGCAATGGACAATTAATTAAACTTTTAACCCTTTTTATTAGCCAAATATACAATTCCTAGTAAATAGATACTTATTATTTGCTGATAAACATTCATGTAACGAAGGCGTGGAAGATTTTCTACAATTTTTATCTCTGTGATCCGTGTGGTCGCACAAACAAGGTAAAAGTGATGACCTGGTTTTTTACAATATGTTACAGTATTTTAAAGTCATGTCACAATAATGATGAAGTATAATTTAAAAAAATATGATAAAAGATTACGAACACAATATCTGGGTCAGTGAAGAAAAAGCGGTATTCTCTGTACGGAAGACCTTTCACGTGTCCCTATAACCACCGTAATATTTATTTTTTTAAAGCACCTTTCAGGCTTCCCCTCGTAAATCCATCACAAAAGGAAGCTCGTTGTTTTATCGTTCCATCAATGTGTTGATAAAACAGTCAATTTGATCGATATATCTTCTACAGGCGAAGTTCTTTAAGGTTTATACACGATATTTTAGTATAATAATTATATAGGTAGGCATGCAAAAAGCAATTAAGTGAAGGAAATTGCTATGAGTTGAACAAGTTTACGTCAGATATATGTCGTTATGCGATATAATTTTATCGATATGAAATTATTATTTTCATCAGCTTCATAATGACTCATAGCGGTCGTGACATATGACGCGTTCAATCTCACGAGATCTAAGAAAAATGTCAACGTTATGCAAACATTGTATGACAATGTTCCTTATTTATAAGTGAAGCTTATACGGTCAGATTGGACGTGCCTCCGGCCACGTAGATACACCCTTTACGTATGTTTACATTTTTTAATCGTGTTATCAGATTTAACAAAGCGCATCGTGAAACTGTGTTCCGTGTGTCATTAATCTAATGACAATGTTGTTAGATTGTATAGATCAATAGTTAGTCTGTATCAGTAATGGCGTGACATGTAACTATATATCGTCGATCTATGACTATATTAAACATTCATAGAGTTAAAAATATTTGAACTGATTGAAGTATCTCTCATATAGTCTAAAGCAGTGATTCTCAACCACTGTGCCGCGGCACTTTTGTGTGCCGCCAAATTTCAAAAGTGTGCCGCCAAATTTTGTAAATATATAATAATGTTAATATTATTAAATTATATCAATTTTTAACATGAATATGTATTTAATAAAAATAAAAATATTTTTCTTTAAGGAACACATTAACGACGCAAAGCGGGGTGGTGTATTTAAAATTTTTGTCATAAACTATTTACGTAGTGTGTTGTAGTAAGTAAATAATTTTTATCTTTTTCTTTGTGTGCCCAATGTGTGCCGCAACAAAAAAAAATATGAAGTATCGTAAACTTATACAACGAGTATCCAAAGCTGCTCTAGCAGTATCCTACCAGGTTTTGTTAAGCAGGGAGTTATTCAAGCAGGGAAGGTGAGTGTTGACTGGTCACAAAGGGTTAAGCCTATATCCGTGCCGCAAGTCTAGGACTCTATTCGGCGTTTTTCTCTCTGCCACACGATGAACCCGGCACCCGCACGGCGAATGCATGGAATTCTAAGATATTCGTTTCTCCAATATATTTTTTTTAACTACTTTCTATCATTTTCAAAATTCAAAGCACGCTGCTTTAAAAAATGTTTTCCTACCCGTTTTTACTTCACAAAAACAGTAGCTTAAGTTGTTCTTGGGAAGTCAAAACGAGGCGAAATTTTTTTTTCTGAGAAAAAGTCGAAAATTTGTAATAGTAAAAAACTGTTTTGTGTGAACATCATTGCAAAAACAATATTACATGGAGAATACAAGTTTAATAAATTTTTAGAATCGAATACAACAGATAACACATATCATGTAGGTATTATCTGTGAAATCGTTGTAGAGTACAGTTTATTATGTTACATTACATTCAACCAGTATTCGGGGTCATATACTTGTATGACATGTTCGTAGCCACGTAACATATTTTATTCTGTTACAAGGCTAATAAAATGTTAAACAAGTGTTCAATTTCATTGTATATTTTTTTATCTCAAATGGGACATGATGTACAATGTGTATGGGAAGAAGTCAATAGAGACATCGGGATAAATGTGAACAATTTATTTATTTTGCTATTATCAATTTTGTAGAGAGAACATCTGAGGATGCTCTGGTTTTGAAATGAAACGAACATCAAGAATTTTTCTCAAATCTGGATGACATTGTTATATAGATTGACTGTTTTAAGTGAAACCCCGGCATGAATTTCGCTTAGAAGAGTAAAATAATTAAATAATTATTGAAATTCCACAAAGTAACACCTGCTACAATTCAACAAACAATGCAATCTTATTATGGGGTAGGTACAAAACATTTTTCGTACCATATCTAGGTACTATGGAAAATCATAAAATGTTAAACGAGTTTAGAACCTATTATTTTCTGTAAGCAGTACTGATTAAAGGTTCAGGAAACCTAGACCCTGTCTATGGATCTCTCTAGTGAATTTAGTTCTGTTAAAACTTGTTCTGTACTTGGTACAAGTGAAAAATATATCCGTCACAATTTCACAGAAGCTTTGTTATAATATACATACATTGTTTACGAAATTTTGGCAGCTGTTTTCTTTTGCGCACATCTATGAGCGTGTATTGATTTTGTCAAGGATAACAACCCGGGAAGCGGGAAGATAAATAAATTTTCTTTTTACGTCTCTACAACGTCCGGTTCCACGAAGCGCTGTGTCCGGAATAAGCCAGATGTTTCTTTTCGTTTCATGCAAATCCCTGACTATTTCATATAATTAATTGAAATAAATTTCCGGGTATTTAATTTACCGTTTTTGCTCAAAGATAAATTTGCCTTTTCAGTCCTGTCACTTTAAAGACATCTCTAGAAATAAGACCTAATTAAAATTCCTTACAAAGCAAACAAAACGATAAAGTAAACTAAAAGCGCTTTCTGAAAGAACTGCTAAATTATACCAAGTGTTTGTCGCTTTGATTTATCTTGAAACTTTGTTAATTAGGTACAGCATTATGTTACAAAATAATATATTTATAGAAGTTCAAACTGAAATTAAAAGTAAAAAACTTCAGTAACTGCAGCGTATCATCCAAGGGAGCCGAAAACCTGATTCAAACATCTCCACGACTGGTATGAAATGAGCACAAGATCGTTGTTCCGAGCTGCCGCGTCAAAAGTAAAAATAGCCGTAATGATCACCAACCTCCGTAGAGGAGATGGTACTTGAAGAAGAAGATATTTTTATAAAAGGTAATCGTTGATGAAACAAGAAGTAGATCATCTAAAGTGAAAAATCATCACCTACCACAATTACTTCACATATACCATACATAAACACCTCGAAGACATTATACAGAACATTCTGGAATGTTTAGCCCTGCGTCCATTAATTTGAGGCTATAGTGTTAAGGCTCATGTGCTTGTAATTTCAGCGATGGGACTCAGCAGGTTAAGAAAACTTGTACTTGACTTTCACAGTAATATTCTTCCACGAGAAGCTTTACTACTTATAAAATAACTAGCAGACACCCGCTGGCATAATAGTGTGGTCACTCATAAAGAACAATCCTTCTATACGTTGTTTTGTTATATATCTCAAATACATTAGGCAGCGTTTTCAAACAATGATTGTCATGTTTGAGCCAATTTATACAAAACTAACAAAGTATATATTAAAGCCTTCCTTAATCAATATCTATTGGTGAACACCGCAAGTACCTATATATTCTTTCAGTAGCCTTGAGTTTATCGCAGACATACAGATAGACGCGACTTTGTTTTATAATAATGAAGTCATTATAACCAAATAATATTATATTACAGTTTCAACCATCTAATATTTCAAAATACCACCAGATCGTGTGGCATAATTAGAAAATCCATTTAAACAACGGAAAATACCCGTGGAATATCACTCCAGTTACAAATTAAAAGCGATTACATGTAAGCCATTTAGTAAACCCTAAGCACACAAGTTCATTTCCAAATTGCATGTCTATAAAGCCAAATGTGTTTACTACCAACATGTTGGCTCATATGACTTCTAAGTTTGATTTTATGTTGACTGTCTTATACTGTCGTAGATAAGACTCTTTCCGTAGATTTACGTCACATGGATTAGTTGCCATGGGGCATTGATCTTTATCATTGACTTTCCATCAATGTTCGTAGGAAGCATACACTAAAGACTAAATCAAAATTTGAAGACCCATTAGACTTTTACAAAATGACGAAAATATTATGCGACCCCAAGATTCTATTTGGTACAAGGTATCGTATGCTTAAGTGTTATGTTTGGTCCACTCTTTTATACGGCTGTGAAACATGGGTCCTAAAGAGGAAGTGCTGTCGTAAAGACTAAATCAAAATTTGAAGACCCATTAGACTTTTACAAAATGACGAAAATATTATGCGACCCCAAGATTCTATTTGGTACAAGGTATCGTATGCTTAAGTGTTATGTTTGGTCCACTCTTTTATACGGCTGTGAAACATGGGTCCTAAAAAGGAAGTGCTGTCGTCTGCTCCTAGCATTTGAGATGTAGGGCCTAAGAAAAATGCTCAAAATTCCATGGAGGGACTTCGTCTCAAATGCGGAAGTTCTTGAACGAGCCGAGTGCAAACGCCAGTTGATGACAGTTATAATGAAAAGAAAAGTTGCGTTTTTCGGGCATCTACAAAGAGGATCCCTCTACGAATTTCCAAGGATGATTCTAGAAGGCAAGATACCCGAAAAACGCGCTCCTGGGAGACAGCGAAGAAAGTGGTTGGATGATATAAAAGAGTGGACCAAGCTTAGTTACACGAAGCTAAAAGCTGTTTCGCAGGACCGGAAGAATTTTCTCCACCTGACCGCCCAACTTCAGTTTGAGGAAGGCACCTGATGATGATGATTAGGGGCACTACTACAATTAGTTTTAAAATTGTCTGTTTAGTTACATTATTTAAATCGTGGAGTCAATTAAACATATTATTTTCATTAGTTTTCTTTTGAATTTCACATGGTTTAAAGAAAAGGTCTCTACAGAAACTAGTAGAGGTCTACACTCTGCATTTGAAAGTAAGTGTGAGTATTGAATATGTCTAAAAACTACGAAAATGGAGCGAATCGAAACTGTAATCTAATTAATAATAAATAAATAAATATTACACATATATTATTTTGACGGCCGAGTGGGTTCAATTCCCACGTCTGGAAAAATGTTTGTGTGATGAGCATGGATATTTTCCAGTGTCTGGGTGTTTATATATATATTATAAGTATTTATGTATAATATATATAAAAATATTCATCAGTTATCATAGTACCCATAACTTACGAATACGCTTACTTTGGTGCTATATAGCGATGTGTGTAATTGTCCTATATTTCTTTATTTATTTATTAATCTAATTACTAGTGACGCGACTACCTATTTGTTTGAAGTATTCGTAAATTAGCTCTGTCCTCTCTCGTAAGTGAGCTGAATTTCACGTGATTTCAATACCTAACGCCGAAGTATTTCTCATAAAATATATCATTTTAATCAAATGAAAATGTTTGTTGTTTGGACACAATAATACAATAATAGAACACTTGTAGATTTTATTGCTGTCACACTTAAAAGTTAAATTAGCGCGCGGCACGAGGTGCAATATTTGCATTCAACAATAAACAAATTGCGATAAAAAAGCGGCGCGTGTGCCAACACTCTAAACATGTTTTCGAACAAGAATCGCGATAATGATAAGATATAGAATGTTTCTAAGATAACTTTATGAAACCATGTGCTGTTTACGGCCGTAATCAACCGGCTGGCGGCCCTGACCTAGATTATAGTGCGTAACACTAAACCACACTATTTACTATTATATAAATATAACATCGGCATATACCAAAGCGTATCGCCGTCATCAAGAAGTTATGTACATCGTAGGTAGTGTTTATGACATAATGTACAAATGCGGTGGGTGAGTGGCCTCAATTTAATTCGGCCATTGAAGCTCGTTAAACATTCTCTAGGAAAAGTTCTAAGTGCCAACACCTATTACGAAGTGTCGAATTACCATGACAATTTTATATTTTTAAATATTACAAAGCTTTATATGTGTCGTTTGATTTTTATTGGATTGAAATTAATTTTGACGACCTCCGTGGCGCAGTGGTATGCCCTGTGGATTTATACACGGAGGTCCTGGGTTCGATTCCCGGCGGGGCAGATTGAGATTTTTCTTAATTTGTCTTGGTCTGGCTGGTGGGAGGCATTCGCCGTGGGTAGTTACCACCCTACCGACAAATACGTATCGCCAAGCGATTTAGCGTTCCGGTACGATGTCGTGTAGAAACCGAAAGGGGTGCGGATTTTCGTCCCACTCCTAACAAGTTAGCCCGCTTCCATCTTAGACTGCATCATCACTTAACATCAGGTGTGATAGCAGTCAAGGGCCAACTTGTAGTCGATAAAATAAAATAAAAAAATATATGCTTGTTATTGGTTTCTAATAACGCGTTTAGCAGTGTAAAAGAAAAAGCCAACAGGGAAAATATTTAACACGATAGTCAGGTCAACTATGTTTTCTACAAAGTCCTACAAATTTCCAGAGTGTAGCCATTCACGATAGAAGTGAGCCGGGAAATTGGTCGCCATAGTAGTGATCATGAATCATAAAGGAATAACTAGAGACCTATTCAGTATCTTCGTCAGCCCAGTCAGTCAGATCTCGCTTTAGAGAATTATATTCTGTCTAAATCATTCATTAATTACATCTAATCCTCCCAAATAAAAAAATTAGACAAGCTATAGATCAATATGATAGCTACCCAAAAAATAAACAAAAAGTAAGCCTAAATGATATCTATTTTTGTTTAGAGCAGACTTAAACTGACGTACGTTTAACAAATAAAAAAACCTATTCTAGACGTTGTTTCTACCGCATTGCGGCATTAATAACGAAAGAAACCTAGTAATTATATTATTATATTCAAGCAAGCATTCTTAACAAAATCTTTTCACACTTCATTTAATACCATTTAAGCGTCAATATCTCTACGGTTATGTGACCGGTCTCAACATCGAGAGTTCATGAGTTTATCCCAGGCCTACAGGTGTTAAACAGGCCCGAAGACTTACCTCATGAAGAGAAAATGAAGAGAAAAGACATCGGCGCCCAATAGGTACCTAGCATCGAAATCGAAACTATCACTGGTGTCCCAGGACAAAGAATTCGCGCTGTTTAACGAAGTCTTTTTTCTACAGGAGATGATGTTTTCATGCGCATCCCAGACCTACCGCCCACTGGACTCTTGTTATACCCACTCCTAAGATAGTCTAAACGACTAATTGAAGGGGAAAAATTATTGATAAACAAAAATATAGGCTAATATTATAAAATGTACTAAAGAATGTTACGGAAAATTATTATACCGTAAACGAAGGGAAGAAAACGTTTGAACGTGTCATCGGAATGTGACCAGGCATTGACATATTTTCTTCAGCAAGGCTTCGTCCTTTAGTAAATATTTCAAGTAAATTGTTTGCAGTACACGAACCGACGTGCTGAGAATTTAGAGTAATCGCATTAGGCATCCCATTTGCTCTATTGATAAAAGACATTGAATAAAACGTTAAAACACATGTGAACGTCAAACATTAAAAATATCAAATTGATAAAGAAACTGAATTCAAATACTGACAGTTTTCGTGGTGCAGTGGTAGGCGCAGTGGATTTATAACACGGAGGTTCTGGGCTCGATTCCCAGCGGGGCTGATTGAGATTTTCTTAATTGGTCCTGTCTCGATCTGGCTGATGCTGTGCCTAGTTACCACCCTGCCGACAAAGACCATACCGCCAAGCGATTTACGACGTCGTGCAGGAACCGAAAGGGGTGTGGATTTTCATCCTACCCCTAACAATTTAGTCCACTTCCATCTTAGATTGCATCATCACTTACTATCAGATGTGACTGCAGTCAAGGGCTAACTTGTAATGAATAAAAAAAATTAAATTTTCTTTTATTTAAAGTAGGCTTAGGTGCTTGTAGCACTTTTAAACCATCATGTTAGACTATTTGCAGTGAGTCTACCAGCGCCTTGAAAGGCAGATTCTGCTAAGTAGACTAGACACTTAATTGTAAAATAGAAATATAATTATCTCAATAAGAACTGAACTTTTTATTTTATATACAAATACATTTCTATTCTTTAGTTTCTTTAAAGCAGACAGATTTTTCATTCTATTGGTTCTAAAATAGGGTGGTTTCAGAAGACCGGTGCGGTGTTCTCAGCACGCAAAGCGTGGACTAATTCTTAGACATTAAAAAAATTAAACCGACTTCAAAACACACTGAAAAGTAAAAAATAAAAGGGTCATTTAGTTACTTTTACATATCTATAAACTCGGTGCCATCCTAGTTTAAGGAAAGTTTATTTAAAATAAAATAAAATAAAAATAAAAAAGCCTTTAATTTCTCCAATCTCTTACATTCTTATTACAAATTTCGTTAGTAAGGTTAGTTTATAGTTACTTAATTCTAAGTTAGTAAGCTGTTAAAATGAACAAAATATTGTTTATGAGATTAGAGCCCCTTCTCGGGTAAAGGCCTCCCCCAACCGCTTCCATGGCTCCCTGTCTTTAGCGAGATTCATCCATTCCTTTCCGGCAATTTGTATGATGTCATCAGTCCACCGTTTGTTTGGTCTGCCAACATTCCTTCTGCCTCCTGGTCCTGTCCACTTTGTGCTCAGTACCGTCCACCTTTGGTCTGTGTAACGGGAGATGTGACCTGCCCACTTCCACTTAAGCCCCAGTGCATGTTTTAGTGCGTCTTTAATTTTTGTTCTAAGTCTAATTTTTTCACTACTTATTTTATGTATTTTTCTGATGTTTAATATGCTTCTTTCTATTGCTCTTTGTGTAGTTATTATTTTTTTCTTGATTTTGTTTGTGTATATCCAGGTTTGGCATCCATAAAGTAAGCTAGGTAGGAGACAAGTATCGACTACGATCTTCTTTAGGTCTAAGGAATAATCTCCTTTTAAAATTTCTTTTAGACTCCAAAATTTTTTCCACGTTATGTTTATACGTCTTTCAATTTCCTCTTCGTTTCGTGACTTAAGGAAGGATACTTGTTTGCCTAAATATACGTATTTGTGTACATACTCTATGTTGTTTTCGTTTACTTTTATTGGGATTATTTTGCTATTAGTCATTATCTTGGTTTTCATTGCGTTCATTTCTAAACCTATTTTTGTGCTTTCTGCGTCAAGTGATTGAATCATTTTTTGTAATTCTGACGGGGTTTCGGCTAGTACTACTACATCATCCGCAAATTTGAGATGGCTTAGATAATTACCGGATACCATAATCCCTTTCTGAGTCCAGTTTAACTTACGAAATATGTTTCCTAGTACTGCAACAAATAGTTTCGGTGACAAAGGGTCACCTTGTCTAACCCCTCTGTTTATTTTAATTGGTTCTCCTCTTGTCTCAAGTTTTACGGTGCTAGTACTCTTTGCATAAATGTTTTTAATTATATTGATATATTTATGTTCTACATCATATACTTTCAATGCCCGCCAGATGGAGTTGTGACTTATGCTGTCAAACGCTTTGCTGTAATCAATAAATCCAAGGTATAGAGGTCTATTGAACTCGGTATATTTCTCAATCACTTGTTCCAACGTCTGTATATGATCAGTGGTGCTAAATCCTGAACGGAAGCCAGCTTGCTCTCTAGGTTGAAAATTATCAATTTTAGGACTTATTCTTTTAAGGATTATTGATGCAAATAGTTTGTAACTGCTGGCCAACAAACTAATTGGTCTATAATTTGCTATATCTAATGGATTTCCTTTTTTATATAATAGTATTATATCGGACTCACACCACTGCACCGGTACTTTCTCTGTGTATATTATCATATTGAAAAGTTGTGTAAAATATGTAATTAGTATGGGTGCACAAATTTTTAGAACTTCGTTAGTTATCCCGTCCTGGCCTGGGGATTTTTCAGCTTTGAGTTGTTTTAGGTGTTCGTATACTTCGAGTTCGTCTATTGGTTTAATTTGATTTGCAGTCATTTCTTCGCTTTGGTGTTGTTCTGTACTGGTATTTTTCTCTCTACTACTATATAGTTCTTTGTAAAAAGTTGTTGCATGTTGTATTATATCACTTCGTGTTTTTGTTTCTACTGACTGACGTACAAGTTTTTGTATCCATGTTTTGTGAAGTCTTAATTGTTTAAAGGCTCTTTTTGTGCTTCTAAATTTTGTTAAATTTGTAGTTATCACATCTTTTCTATGATTGTAGTAGTCTTTCCTTATAGATTTATTTGTTTCTTTGAAAAGTTGGCTGAGTTTTTTCCTGTCGTCTTTGTCTTTATTTTTTGTCAGTATTAATTCTCTCCGTTTCTTTATAAGTAGTTGTGTGTTTTCGCTAAATATATTGTGTCTTTTATTTTGAGTTTCATTTTTTACCTTCAGATTGTCTTTAATGATTTTTTCTAATAAGTTGTAATATTCTTGAACATTTGTTGGTAAGATTTCATTCTCGATCTGTAGTTTAAGACGGGTGGTAAACTGTTTGATGTCATTTTCGGTTTTTGGGATTTTTGGTACCATTTTGAACGATTTCCTACTCTTTTTTGGTAGATTTAATAAAATAGTTGCTCTTAGTAGCCTATGATCAGAAACGTAATTTATGTGACTAAGGACTTCAACATTAGTAATAAGTTTTGGCTTATTTGTCATAATAAAGTCTATTTCGTTTTTTATTTTTTGATCCGGTGAGATCCACGTCCATTTACGGTTTTCTTTTTTCTTAAAGAAAGTGTTCATGATTGATAACCGGTTTTCTAGAGCGTAGTCTATTAGTCGTTCGCCTCTTTCGTTTCGATCTCCATAACCGAACTGTCCCATTACTAAGTTTTCTTTGCCTTTTAGTTGCCCAATTTTCGCATTGAAATCACCCATTACTATAACATTTCTGTCGGCTAAAGAATGTGCTTTTGTAATGTCATTGTAGAATTTCTGTAGTTCTTCTTCGGTCGAACGCTCAGTGGGTGCATATACTTGAATAATTGTTATACGAAATTCTTCAAATTTTAGTTGGAGCACGGCTACTCTTTCTGAGATTCCTGTGAAGTCGATTATATTGTGTTTGTAGGTTTTCTTTATTAAAAATCCCACTCCATGCAAACCCTTTGTTTGTCCAATGTAACATAAGATGTAATCTTGATATTCTTCAATGTTACAACCCATTCTTCTTACCTCAGAAAGTCCTAGAATGTCAAAAGTAATATTCGCAAGGGCGTAGGTTAGTTGTAAATATCTTTCGATAGACATAAGAGATCTCACGTTAAATGTACAGATTTTTAGTGATTTTTTGCATGTGCCAGTTAATATTTTGGTGTTTGTATTTATTTTACTGATATTAGGTGGAGGGTATTGGTCTAATTCCCCACGAGGACCAGTCGGCTTGGGGAATAAGGAAAGTTTATTTAAGGTCTTTTAAATAGAAAGCTTACAGATAGCATCGACTTCATAGCTATGAAAATAACTTAAATCGGACTTGTAGTTCCAGAGATATGTGAACACAAACATAAAAACATAAAAATTCCCTATCTCAAAAACTACGGAACCGATTTTGATAAAACTTGCAGTGTACCCTAAATTGAACAATACCTAGTACAACAAAAAATAATTACTTAAATCAGACTTGTAGTTCCGGAGATATGCCTCCACAAACATAAATACATACATACACTTTTGAAATTTGGCACATTTGTTCACACGCTGATATAGAGTAACATATGCGAAAACTGGGCAGTTCTGGAAATATTACATACATACGGATCGAATTGATAACCTCCTTTTTTTGAAGTCTGACAAACTGAAAGTTCATCAGCGCATGTCTCTAACGTGCCTATATACGGTAAGCATGTAGGAGGATATTATGTATAATGTATCTATTATATTCGGCGCCCCCATAAAACCGATGGCTGAGGCAGATGACCCACTTTACTCTCCCCTAAATCTAGTGTCGCGTCCCAAACACATAACAAAGTAGAAAGCGGCATGAGTGATTGCTATACCCCTGCTGAAGGAAAACATTATAAATAAAAGTTCTTAGGTATTCTCATTCACGCCAGCCACTTATCAAGATGCCTATTTAGTATAAGGAACATTATATTCAATAACATGTATCATTAGTTAAGTGTAGGGACATGATATACGCCATAAAAGCGAAAGGTATCCAATTAATAGTAATCAGTATCGCAGTTATACATTCTCGCTGGTATCTATCTACGTAGAGACTTACGGTAAACGTGACGTAGTGCCACGTCACAAGACACATAGTTTGAGCGTTTCCTGAATAAAAATCCTTGATACACACATTAAATGAACATAATAAAACACGCGAATTTTTTTATCAAGTTTATCATGTCTGCGGTTTGCGTGTTAATGACGTTTTTATTGTATAAATAAGCTATTTTTAGGAGCGTGAACTTTTGGTGCATTTGCATATATCGTGGGATATCAGACACTTTGCATCATTATGGAAATCCTAGGATGATATTAAGTAGTTATTGTCATAGACCAGGTCGCTAATAAAGCTTATACATTTATGCATTATTAGCGAGCTAGTAGCTTCGTTTACAACACAAATGTGTACCAAAGTAATCAAAACTATTGATGTCTACTGTGCTCTAAATAGAGTGATTAAGATGACATTATATCAGAGGTTCCCAAACTCTTTTGTTTCATAGACCACTTTCACCACCTGCTGGATCCGGTGAACCCCCTGCAGAGCTACATTACTACCAATTTCGAAATCCCGAAAAAAGGGAACGATTAGATCTATCTATCGAAACTTGCGTTCTGAACATCGAACTTCTTAAAATATTATCTGGCTATATTGATAAAAGAAGTCAAGCCAATATTTTAGTTCTTCACTATCAAAACAAAACTAATTTTCATGGACCCCCCGCTTACAACTGTGGACCCCCATTTTTTATCAGTAGTAGACTCCCGTCGAGTCTCCGTAGACCTCAGGGAGTCCACCTGGACCACTTTGGGAATTACTGCATTATATGAATATAATATAATGTCATCATTATCACTCTATTTTAAGAGTCAAGTCTTAGTAAGTTACTTGCCAATTAAAATATTGTAATATGGAGCTTAGCTGGAGTTCGTGGAGCTTTGAAGAAGGTAGCTACTGCAAACATCAAATACCAAATACTCAACTTTTGAGTTGTTACGTTACCTAGTAGTTGATGATTTTACTGTTCATGTCGCGGTTTCTGAAAGATATACGTAAACTATAAAAGCAAAGTCTAAATCACAACTAGATCACAAACTAAAAGTGAATATATGAAAACTGAAAACTAAGTAAAATTCTATTTGGATTTAAACTACGACACTGCCACACGCTGTACGCACAAAAATATTTTTCACGAACCAGAAATTGCGCAGACGATTTCAGAGTAATCGCTGAGTAGGTACAACAAATTCATTTTCTAATTTGAATACCAGTCTGGCAGCAACAGACGAATTCACTTAGCATTTAAAATATTATGACAGATTCTTTGCATAAACCTAAACTTGCCCATTGAAATGTTTGTACATTGATTTACAAAAAACGTAAACATACGATATAACACAAATAGTTCACACCCAATACTTGACATTCAAAGTGTAATAAATTATACGAGTTTACCAGACTTTTTACGGCTTGTTCAATCGTAAATGCCGCGTTACTTTACGTGCGCGCCGAAAAAGTTTACGCTGCTGTTTTACGCCTCATTATATCACTAAAAAATATGTAAGAGTGCTACAACCGCGTGACTTCGGGCTGTAACTTTTTACATGATAAATCTATGTCGTACTGAATAAATATCTAATAGTACAAGTTATGGTTGACAGAGCCTGCCAAACAGCTATTATAAAATAACAACCTTCGATATTTTATAAAAGCTGTTTATCAGACCATCATGCTTTTAGTATAAGATAGAGAACTAAGGAGTTTGGATCATGGTGACTTCGGGAGGTAGACAGTTTTAAAGGTTAAGAGCCTAAATCATTCAAGTTTAATTTTTTTAAATGTTTTTTCGGAATAATATGAGATCAGACATGTTCTCAGTTCCAGAAGTTTACCTTTCGTTTTGTGCAATTTTTTGCCGGACACCAATAAAATTTTAGGATGTCCAGCGAAGGGATTGTTTGTTGATTTGTTATTTAAATATGGGAATAATCAAAAGCTTTCAGGCAGCCGGTTTAAGAACAAATAAAGTTGAGAGGTGTCAAGTAATAATATTTAATAATAATATTTGTTGTTGTACACCGAAACACCAGAGGGCGCCACGAGAGCGCGAGACAGCATACAGCGCGGGCGCCCCCCGCCGCTCACGCGCACACACACCAAAGGCGGCGGCAAGATCCTTTGATCAAAAAGTGTCGTGACAACTTTTCGTACGAATTTTTTCCGTCTAGCCCCCTTTCATAACGCGCGATAAAGAACTTCGTTCCTATAGTTCGTAATAAAAAGTCTACTAAAGTGCAAACGTAAAATTGTGTTTGTTTAATTAATAATCATGCCCTTTTTAATACAAGTTACACAAAGTACGGTGACTCACTCATGACTGTACATTGTGACGTCAAACAAAGATCCAAATTCTATTTGCTTGTGCAATAAAAAATTGTTCGATCAAGCAGCCAGCTGTTATAGGAATAATGACGTCATCATATTGCGATATTTCGTTGTGACGTGCTTAAATGAAAAAATACATTGTTCAATTATACTGAACGCGGTCCCGCGCACCCATATAATTCTGTTTCCCGTGAAAATATTACGATACTTTACTCGGATAATAATAAGTAGACATAATTTTTTCTGAATAATAAACAATCTTACGTTTATTAAATTAAGTTACCATTCGACATTGTCATACATACTCCTCAAAACACCCGTTCCTGAGCTTTAATAGTATTGTGAAAGATTGTGAGCCCTATGTATAACGTTTTGTGAGTGGAAACTCATTCCAACCTTGGTTCGACGATGGCGTAGGGCATTACGGTGCTGAGGTCGATAAATACGTCATTCTAAACTAGGGATGCCATTCACCAGTTTTCGCGGATTGTTCTGTAATTTAAATTATAAAGTAATTTGTCTCTGGTCAATTTACTTTAGTTTAAAGTCATTATATATCATAAAACAAAATCCCCCGCCACGTTTGTTTGTGCGTCTGTGCGCGATAAACAAAGTATATAATTTGTGAAGGTTTTAAGTAAATTGGATAAAAATGCCGGAATTGTTAGAAAAGTCAAACAAAGCCGCCTCGGAGCTTTCCTCGAAAATGCTACTTTATTTATTTGAGATATGACGAGACAATATATGGAAGAATTGTTTCTTTTTATTAGGGTCCTACAAAAAGTCCACGATAGCATATATCTATTTTTTTGAGTAGAACATACTATACTCGTATAAAAAAAATACGTAATTTTTTTTTAATTTTTGGTGTTTTTAGTTGCAACACATTATCTACGCGAGCGAAGTCGCGGGCGTCTGCTAGTTTTAAAATAAATAAAACAATTATAAGTATCAATTTAATTTTACAATATTGAGTATAATCTGGTTTAACCTATTGGTTTAACCTGGTTCTAAGCTCAAAAATCCGAGGTCTTTATGTTTCTTGTTCTGGCTCAAATATTTTATGGATGGCAACCCTACTCTAACCTGGCCATTCAAGTAGCCCCACCGTGTATTAATGGATGCTCTAGTGATTGTTCGGTTGTGTAGTGACAGGTGGCGCGGTCACATGATCTTATTATAGTGTGTAATCACGCGAGGTCAGGATTTACGAGGAGGCGTGTTGTTGTCTGCGTAAAAAAGCCTTGCACCGATAAATCCTCGCGCTTTAAATGTATTGGTGATTTTTAGGTTTGTAAATACAATGTATACACCACAAATCGACTAAATCGTTACTTTTTAAAGTTCATTGTAGTTCAAAAGACCACTGTTAAAACAGCTATATCTATAGCTACAGCAAAATAATACAGTATACCAATAAAATACAAATTATTGGTATACTGTATTTATAATTATTAACTTATTTTGAATTACTTAAACACGATGTACATTTAACTGTCACGTTAATCAAGTTTTTCGCCTATATTCCTCATTTCAAGTCACTCGAGCTTTTCCTACCAAGAAAAACCTGGAAGAGTCAGCCTGTTACCAATTAAAGAAAGGCCCGAACCATAATCTCATCATCTCAGAGGAATAGGTTAACCAGCGAGGCAATTTGCTTTATTATATTTACTCGTATAATACTAACGATAGCAGAAACCGTCGTAGCTTTAACAAAATAACCAAAACACGCGTAGGCGTTAGGCAAGGGATTTCAGATCTACGAGCCCAATCGCGAAAGCCTCGTTTTGAGGATAACTCACTTTATATGTAGGGCGTAGGGTTGGTAACATTTATTTGACTTTATTAGACTCGTATTTTTTAGATAAAGTATAAAAAATATTGCACACTTCATAAAATATACGAATATGGAAAAAGAAGTAAAGAAAATCAATAAACATTTTTTGCACTTATATTATTTTTATATAATTTTGGCATTTTTAACTTATTCAAAATAATCCTAGCGGTAACTTCGAATAAACACTATTTTATTAGTTAATGTATCGGTATATTTTAAAATTAAGGATTTTGAAATCTGTTTGATAAATTATTATTAACGAGAGTATTTTTACTAAATACGTATACTTCTTCTAATGAGACCAGAATTTATTATAGCTTTTATTACCTAAAATACTAGAAAGTTATGGTAAAGCTAGCAACCCTAGTGGAGCGTGCGCCGAGCTCAGTCAGCTAGACAGTATTCTGTTTGCGTGAATTAACATACGTACATATAGTGTACCAACATACACCGCCGAAGCGCGGCTGGGAAAATTGATTCACAAAATCTTATTATGTAAATACCGTACCGGTTGTTGGCAGCTTTTTTACGGCGCTTTAAATAACAACGAATCGTAAATGTCGTGATTTCTTTACGCGTGCGCTGAAAAAAGTTTTCCTTCCGGCCTCAAAGTGTTTGGCCTCAAAGTGCCGTGAAATTTTTAAGGAGACCTCAAATCACACCTGTTGTAATGTTGATGTAATCAGAAATAGAACGTTCTCCAGTGAACTCCGTGAGAATGTATGTTTTGCGCATAACATTTATGAAATAAAAGCGATTTGAAACATCTACTTGACTTGTTGAAAAAAGTTTCCCTTCTGGCCTCAAAGTGTTTGGCCTCAAAGCGCCGTGAAATTTTTAAGGAGACCTCAAATCACACCTATTGGAATGTTGATGTAATCATAAATAAACCGTTCTCCAGTGAACTTCGTGAGAATGTATGTTTTGCGAATAACATTTTTGAAATAAAAGCGATTTGAAACATCTACTTGACTTGTTGAAAAAAGTTTCCCTTCCGGCCTCAAAGTGTTTGGTCTCAAAGCGCCGTGAAATTTTTAAGGAGACCTCAAATCACACCTGTTGGAATGTTGATGTAATCATAAACAGAACGTTCTACAGTGAACTAAGACCGATTTGGAGCATAATTAGATATGTATGTTTTGCGAAGATCGTGAGGTATGACTTAATAAACTGAAATCTTTTGGAAAAAGGTAAGGCAATATTTCAATTTGAAACATCTACTCGCTTGTTAAAAAAGGCTTTCCTTCCAGCCTTAAAGTATTTGAATGCCCAACCTCAAAGTGCCGCGAAATTCTTAAGGAGACCTCAAACCACACCTGTTGGAATGTTCATGTAATCATAAATAGAACGTACACCAGTGAACCTCACGAGAATGTGTGTTTACGAATAACCTGTGAACTGAAATGACATGTATAAACTATACATTCATCATCTAATATTTAAGATTTGTGTAAATGATTGCTAGATTGAGGTCTGCTTTAATAAACTGTAAATCTTTTTGATTAAAGGCAAGGCAATATTTCTAATTTTGCAATATTCTTTTTAGGTGATAAATAACGGATAATTACAGTCGTAAGCTCGCTATACAATAATATAATATCATAAGATTAAACATTACCTCTTTTATTCAAGTCTGTTAAGTAAAATATATATATATAATATATATATATATAAATAATATATATATATATTTTAAATTATATATATATATATATATATATATATATATATATATATATATATATATATATATTAATGTATGACCACGCATAACTTTTTACACAGTTGTCCAATTTTAATAATTCTTTTTTTATTACAAAGCGCACACTTCCAAGATGGTCCTATTGTTGTATTGGGATCTGATCATGATATCCTGGGAAAATTGAAGGAACTTGCACACTTGCAGCGATTTCGGTTTTTGTGTAAGTATCGGTAGCTTTTTACGAGTACAAGTACGTTACGTGGCAATAAATCACTAAAAAGTAGGAAATAAAAATTTTAAGGAGCAGCATTTTGCAACAGGTTGACATGCTTTAACATTAGCTACTATTTACATATATTATTTGTTCATTGTAACTCGACACGTCTATACCGCCAGTAATATAAAATTACAAAATATAACAAAGAGTGACTTTCGCCAGAGGTGTAGGAAGACGGAAGAGGCTGCGTAACATAAGGGGACGGACAGGCATAAAGACCGTTATAGAACTAATCCGCCTAGCTATGGACACGGAGAAATTCAAAGAATTGACGAACTTCAGTAATGGAGAGGCACTTGAAGAAGAAGAACTTCCCCAACGATCAAGTATTAATGCCATGTCGTGTTATCTAACAAAGTTATCGATTGTTAGAGAACGTTGACTGTTACACTATAAACTTTTGCTATCGAATGTTGCCCAGTAACAATTAAAATTTTGCAAAAAGTGACTCGGTGACACCACTGAACACTGAAACTTATAACGAATCTCGTTTTTACGGCGAGGGTTTTATTACAATAAAACTAAAATGTCCTACAGCACCATCTACTAGCATCAGCAAGAATTAGAGGCTTTAAAATAGATCAATTTAAACTTCAAAGGGGTTTAAATTATCTCGCAAGATATGCTACAGTGATTCAAGTTTGTATAGGCACGCATCACAAAGTTAAAGGGGATTAGTGAGGACGTCAATCATATACCCAGGTAGTCTTCAAGATAGAGATGTGAGTGTAGAAAGTTTAGGTAAATTTTGGAATATAATTTAAATGAATTGAAGGTTTAGAATGATTTATCATGTACCTACTTAAATATGAAAATACTCATCATTATCAGACTATTACCTATATATAGGGCCAGGCCTTGTTGGATAAAGGATAAAACTTGAATACATCAAAATTTAAATATTATATGTATTAATAATAAGAATATTTGTATACTTGGACCTTGCTAGAGAAGTGAAATGTTTATAACAATGATTGTTCCTATAGATGTTTCAGTCAATGGTCTTATAGCGAAAAGCTTTTCTAAAAATTTTCATGCATCCTTAGTTGTATTTAGGAGGTTTCTTTGTGTAATTTTTTTATACATATTTAATAGTGTTTTTTTTTTATAATTTTATAAGCATTGTTAAAAATTTAAACAATAATTGTAAATAAATAAATGAGTGATTAGAATATTTTGTATTATAAAAGAAATGTTTATAAATGTAAAGACCCAGACTGATACATGTTCTATCAAACCTCTGTGGTTATTTACATGCATCCTTATTGTACTTGTTTTTTTGTGTAATTTTTCATTTGATGAAAAAAAAATTCTACGCTAAAAAGTAAAATCAAAATGTCAAATAAATAAAAATGTTATCAATTTTCCTCCTAAAGTCAATTTTTCAAGTCGATATTTTGACAAACAGATGTACCCAATCAAGTAAGCATAAAGGGTTGTACCCTATCATGATTGACAGACGGGCAGAACTTCGTTACATCCCTAACTTATGCTATAGCAGTCCTACAGTCTCTTAAACCAACGGAATTAGGGTCGTCTCGTCATTACTTCAAGCAACCCGTTTAATCTTATAAGTGTACAAACGTAGCCAGTATTATACTGAGAACATTTTAACAAATTATTTCTGTGTTCACTTCTTTTGTCGTTAACTAAACTATATCCATTCAGACAATATGATTGTATTAAAAACAAGATTGCCATTTTTAAAATAATACAGTTTTCATAACAATTCGGTGAAAACAATTATTATGGAATTATTTGCGTTTACTCACAAAATACGGATTACACAAATTAACGACGTTATTTACCTAATTAGATTAATTGAAAATGATTCACTAATTGGAAGCTTCCCATTTAATTAGTCACCGTACAGATTAATAGGAATGGAAATATTACCTTTTTGCCAACAACAATATAACAGTTCGTCTTGTTGGTTATTGTTTTAAAATTAATCTTTAAAATAATAATTTTTAGGTATTGGTTTCAAAATGTCATCATAGCAAATTTTGGAATTTTGATTTTAAATTAAAATTTACTTATTCCTTCATTTAAAAAATACGTATTGATATAAGCAAAAAAATTCAGCTCATTTTTGGCCTTATTACACATCTGCGATTTTCTTGGATGGAAGAAAAACTAAACATGATCGGGACTAGAACTTAATATCGCATGAATCGAAGTCGCACCGACTAACTACTGGTCCTGAAAGGCAGCTATAGTTAGCACAACGTACATAAAAATTCAAAACTAGCCTTAGTCTATCTATTTGTCTCTAAAAGTTTTCATAACAGCTCAGTGAATTGTAAAAAAAAATAAAAATACTCTCAATATTTTACATTCAAAATTCGTTCGAATAGTTTTTATAGGAAAAAAAACGGGAATTTTTAATCGAATTTGACTTCGTTTTAGGTATATTCAGGCTTCAAAAGGTATAAAAATGTCACGGACCAAGTATTAAATTGGGACATTTTCCTTAATGCCTGTAAAATTTGAAGTTTATTTTATATACTTTCTTGTTTATTTATCTCTTTACCTAGACATTACGAATATTGCTATGTGGTTTTTGTACAGTAACAAAGCTGGTACATTGCATAGTGCAGAGAAGCTTGTGCCTGTGCATATTTTATAATAATCTATTAATTACTTCCCACTAATTAGCGTGGTGATAATAATTGTATCAGCATGATGGACTTCATACCATGATCCTATAAGGAGCAAGACTTGTATGACGATTCTTGAAAAAAATGACAGTTTTGAAGCCGATGTACTTACTACGGTTGTAAAGCGGATGTAACAGGAATTGGTATTTTCCAGTGACATTTTGCCATATTGGACTGACTGAATGACAGTCAAACTGAAGGTGTGATGATCGACGAGATGTGAGCGAGATGTTCGTGCGATGTATTTTTTTCAAGAATCGACATACTGGCCTCTACAGTGGCCGTAAAAATTACTTGGTCTATACCAAGTTGACTACCATTTAATGCATTTCAGGATCAAAAAGTAGATCTTTTTCTAAATCGGTGTTAGAAAGAATATATATCAAGAATGAATATATATCATACTATAATATGTTCAAGGTAATTAATTCGAAAAATATAAAGCTATGTTGGTTCTTGTTTTTTGTTGTTTTTAGATTTAAAGGGCCTGCGTATTATTTTACCTTGGATGTAAATAATCCGAAACTGTGAGCGTAAGTAACTTAATTTGCCTTTTTGCGTAATAATTAACAGGTACAAGGACCTGTTACGATTTATGTTAATATTTGCGTATTATAGGACGAAATATTACGGGTTTTTATGTAGAATTTAACGTAATTAAGTAATTATGATTACGGCATCAAACGAGCAGCAATAAATTGTTAGTATCAGCTGGTGCAAGAGCGTGGGTCGCATATTAAGAGATCCTAACAAAAAATACAAATATCTGACTGAGGAAAAACATCATGTGAAGTCATTGACATATTCATAATACTAATGGTATTAATATGTCAATGGGTGAAGTTAATGAATGATAATGTTAAGACAAAAAGTTAAGTTAAACTTAGATCTTTTTAATCGACGAAATAAAACGGAGGAGGTTCTCAATTCGATGTATGACCACGCATAACTTTTTACAGAGTCCGATTTTGATAATTCATTTTTTATTAGAAAGAGCATACTTCCAAGGTGTTCCCATTGTCATCATGTTAGGATCTGATCCTGTGGAAATTGAAGGAACTCTTCAAATTTTGGAGGCACGCTTACAGCGATTTCGGTTTTTGTCTCGGTATCGGTAGCTTTTTGGCTACTAGTACCGTATAATATACTATGACAGTATAGTACGAGTACGATACGTGGCGATAAATCACTAAAAAGTAAGAAATAACTGTGCCATTTACTTGCTTTAATTTACTTAAGCATATCTAGGAGTCGGTGCCAGCCAAGGTTTCTTTTTTATAGATGTTACCTAGAACCCACAAACTGCTTTACTACGTAAAATAAAGGTTCCTTAAACTTGCTGGCACCGACTTCATAGATATTAAGTAAATTAAAGCAACTAAATGACACAGTTATTTTTTACATTTTAGTGCGGTTTGAGTCGGTTCTATTTTTATTTAAATTTTTTTATAAAATAATAAAGAAACGAAGTCTTTATTTAGTTTGTCTTTATTTTTTACAATGATTGGAGTCGTGTTTCACGTATATAAACTTCTTTTTATTGGATAAAAATTTAATAATGTTAACTTATATTGGTTAGTTATTTTATATTTTACAATGTTGTAAAATAAAGTGATAAGTCGTACACTAAAAATAAAACTGCAAGAGTCGTCTGCTTATAAACAAGAATCCCGCAACTAATTCAGTCAGGTACATGTTTTTTTTAAAGAAAATGGCCTTCTCCCAGCGTCAGTTTCTCTTACTTGGTTTAATATTCATTTACACAAACGTTTAATGGTACCAGCTATTATGATTTTTTAAAATCATAATTTATGGGTTTTGCAATAGTCGTTAAAACGAAACATAAGAAAGCACTATTACTTGACATTGACAAACGCCTACAAAATGGCCACCAACAGCTAATTTTGCTGTCAGTGTCACACATTTTTGAGGCATTTTTGATGACTCTCTTACGTCTGTCTGGTACAATCAATACGTTATTTTTGGTGAAATGTTTTTTTGTATGTCTGTCTCTTATATTATTGCAATAATGTGCGAGTAGGTTCAAATTTTAAATTACAGACCAGAAACATCTAAACTCAAATAAGTCGGTTAACCAACCCAAACCTTCATTTTGAACGGAAGGTCACATTTAACAAACTTCGAAAACAACAGATGTAATGTTAACACTCAAAGTCATTATGATTTATGATGGACCGATTTATTCGTCAGTCATTTATTTTTATTAACATAATTGTTCAACGTATCCATTAGCGGTACCCTTTGTTACATAAATTAGGTATTCTGAAAATTTGAAATTATTTTAACACAAAAATCTGTATTAATTTAGAATATTGATTTAAAATAAACAACTTCTATAAATCGTCGCTTAAATAGAAAAGTGACATTTTTCAAAATTTTTCGAAAATGAGGTTATTTCATAAAACGAATCAGTTGACATCATTTTATCATGTGGATAAAAGACACTTCATAAACTACATGTAAGCCTCACTAGATGTCACAAGTGTCGTTTCGGTTTTCTGCGGTTATTCGCCAGTTTGATTGTAGCAAAATGACACTCTGCCATTTGAAACTTGTCTACGAAGTTGAATACATGTGCGTTCTTGTAGAAAAGTGTTATTTCTCAAAATAGTGCTTGGATTTGATTGCAAAGGGTAAGAAAAAAACACACCTGATGTTAAGTGACGATGCAATCTAAGATGAAACGGGCTAACTTGTTAGGAGTGGGACGAAAATCCACACCCTTTTCGATTTCTACACGAAATCGTACCGGAACGCTAAATCGCTTGGCAATACGTCTATGTCGGTAGGATGGTAACTAGCCACGGCGAAAGCCTCCCACCAGCCAGACCAAGACAAATTAAGAAAAATACAGCTGATGAAGTTAAAAAAAGAGAGAAAAAGCATGTAAAAAAAGAGAAGCTGCGCCAAGTGAATGCAGAATAAGTATAGCTAAACTATTAAGGAATTCTGGAAAAGGGTATAGGTATATCGACATCTAAGTTACAAAAACAAATGCCAGAAAGACAAATGAAAGTAACATGTACTGAAAAAATGTGAATTGAAATGTTATTACAAAATTAGTGAGGAGAAGCGAAAACTTATTTTTAGCCAGTATGAATGCAGCTTTGTAAAAAGAAAAAGAATGAAAATGAATGTCAGCAAAACGATAGTAATAATTTTTGAAAGAGATGAATATGTGACAGATTGTCATATTTTGATAGATGGAGAGAAAGTGGAAGAAGTAAAAGAGTTCATAGAACTGGGTAGTAAATTTACGAAATATGGAAAGTTTGAAAGTCCAAACCATCTGTTTGGGCATGTAGAGAGAATGCATAAAAGAAGATTAACAAAAGCGATTTATGAGGCGAGAGTGAATGGAAATGTTGGAAGGGGAAGACCTAGGCGAATGTTCCTGGACCAAATTCAGGACATTTAAACGTTAGGACGTTTGCAATTTCTATTTGCGGTTTTATATTATTATAAAAAATCAAGAAATTACGTAGATTTCAATTAAAACTCATCGATATCAATATTGTTGTATAATAAATAGGAGTTACGTTCATATAGGGTTTATTACTGATTGTTATTTTGCATAATTTGATTAATTTTTTAGAAAATCCGTGTCATAGTATTATCAATTTTATGTAGAAAAAAGACACTTCCTGTTATTAATGCCCCCTTTTTAATAAATCAACTATAATAACTACACTGTTTTGTTTCTTATGTAAATACCTTTTAAATGATATATAACACTTAGATATAAATATAATACATAACAAGAAAAACGAGTTAAAAAAAAATTGGAAACTTTAAATGGTCATAACTACAAAATTGATATTTTTGAATAATGCCACTTTTCTATTTAAGCGACGAAATATTGAATTGGTTAGTGAGTTTAGGCATTGAATTTTATTGCTTGAAAATTATCAATCAACCTCGTATTTTATTCGTGAAACGTCATGTTTGAACAGACGCAAGCTTCGTTACGTATTTTCATGGAATTGTATTTTACGATAGAAGTCAGGTGAGCCTTGGGAGATTCGTTGAATCCTATATTATCGTTACGTATTTTGTTTGCATGATTACTTCATCTCGTAATAATCATAGCGGGGGAAATTTTCTCTCGCATTCGTATAACATATTTCCGAGAAAACACATCTTTTGTTATGTTATGGAATGTTTAGAACAAATAAATGACTGATCATATAATATTGTTAGCGAAATATTTCAGAGGATAATGCAGTGTTGACAATCGTCATAAGAATGACAGCCAGGCGCCATATGCGTGAACTTCTTTGTCCAATTTCTTTTGTTATAATGCGTATCCACAAAACTACAAAGCGGAAAATTCTGACTTCGGGAATGAGATGAAGGCCGGTCGCAAATTATGAGAATTTTTCTGAGTAACATATCTGATGCTCGCCGGTATAATCTCGCACACCTACCAGAAAATTTCGCTGCGGTGAATTTGAGTTTTGTGTTTAATTTTCTGGTTGCATGCGTACAAAACACAATGCACTTACAGAGGGCACGCTTAGCGACGTTTTGATCAGAAAAATCGGACGTTCGATCATAACAAAAAAAATCTCATCTAGCAACGAATAAGTTCTAGGCTTCGAGGAAACGTTGTAAATAAAGTAAGATATTTTCGGATTCCTATAGATTTGGGACGTTAACTCTCTATGTGTGTTCTATCGTGTTTATAATGGCCAGTGCTCTGAGGAGTTGTTCGAACTTATACCAACTTCTGTCTTCGCAACGGAACGTGCGGCGTAGAAACCAGTTTCACCCACACCATCTGGATGGCTGGTTATCTACAAACACTAGATTTTCTAGATCATTTTTGCCGCGAACATGCAGAATCTGGAACTTCCTGCTGCGGTATTTCCTGCCAATTATAACATGGTGTATTTAAGAGGCGAATAAACTAATTCCTCAAAGGCCGGCAACACATTACCAGTGCCTCTGGTGTTGCAAATGGGCGGCGGTGATCACCCAACGTCAGGTGACCTGCATGCTCGTTTGCCCGCTTTAATAGCGATATAAAAAAAAAGATTCTATTCTTGACTTATACATGTATTTCAAGATCCAAACCGAACAACTAGTATGCGGAACTAGCAAAAGGTTAGACCAACGAGTAATTAAGGTCTTTATTAATATGGAATAGACATAACACAGCGCACGTACGCATCTATAAAATGATAACAATGCTCAAAGATGGTAGTGATCTTAGTAGCAAGGCGGGCGCCGCCTATATAGAGAACTGCCTACGTGACCGGCGTAGCGCGCTCGCTAACGACCGTGGACCTTACACTCGACGGAGATACTGCTCAATTAAACTGTTGTCTAATTGACAAATTAGTGCCGTCCGATTCAAATTATACACATTACCCGTTTACTTTGTATCAAATCGATACATGATTTTGTTTGGATTAAATACATACTATGAAATCTTACTCAAAGGTAAATCAAATTTAAGTACGTCTCGAGTCGACTTACCTTGACGTTTGCATTAGAAATGTATCAAAAGACTCGAGGTGCTAATGTGTACTTAAATTTCATTTGCGTATAAGTATTCAGAGTACTTACTTGGTAATAAAATAGTAGGTTATTTAATTAATTTCATTTAATTTAATAATAGTTTATTTAATTTATTATTTGTTCTAAATAGGCGCTTTATTAAAAGTAGTCATGTGTAATGTAAAGCAGAGATTTTTTTTTTATAAACTACAAGTTTTTGCCCTTGACTGCTATCACACCTGATGTTAAGTGATGATGCAATCTAAGATGAAAGCGAGCTAACTTGTTAGGAGTAGGACGAAATCCACACCCCTTTCGTTTCTACACGACATCGTACCGGAACGCTAAATCGCTTGGCGGTACGTCTTTGTCGGTAGGGTGGTAACTAGCCACAGCCAGACCAAGACAAATTAAGAAAAATCTTAATCTTATAAATCCACCGCGCATACCACTGCGCCACGGAGGTCGCCGATGAGGTCTAAGTAGAGGTGTGCTTGTCTACCTGATGGCAATTTTCTCTTGCTCTGACGGACGTTTTTTTACATAAATGTGTGCACGTAATGTTATTTTCTGATAATTTTGTAAGACTGTTATTTATCAAGTTGCATATGTATCATCATTATCATTATCAGCCTATTAACGGCCGTGTGGCGCAGTGGGTAGTGACCCTGCTTCTGTGTCCTAGGCTGTGGGTTCGATTCCCACGTCTGGAAAATGTTTGTGTGATAAACATGGATGTTTTCCAGTGTCTAGGTGTTTATCTTAATTTATGTATAATATATATAAAAATGTTCATCCGTTATCATAGTACCCATAACACAAGCTACTTACGAGTACGCTTATCTACTTTGGGGCTATATAGCGATGTGTGTAATTGTCCTATAATATATATATTTTTTTATTTATTAACGGCCCACTACAGGGCCAGGTCTCCCTCCTTATAGGAGAGGGGATATGGAGCGTACACCCACCACGCTGCTCCAATGCGGATTGGCGGACTTAGGGTGATAATGTTTTATTTATTAACGATCACTATCAGATGTTGGTGACAGTGACCGGGACCGACGGCTTAACGTGCTCTCCGAGGCACGGGGGTGTAACACCACCAACTTCCCGACTCCGGGCTTGGAATGTACTGAGACCTAGGGTTCGAACCCAGGACCTCATGATCGAAGCCAGATAGGCTAACCACTAGACCAAAGGGGCAATCTGCATATGTGTATTTGACATGAATTTGACGAGACGTAGATTAAAAAAAATGTTACTAGATAATAATGTAATACCTATGTACAAAATATAATTTCATAAATAAAAAGTCAATAAAATTGAATATGGCAAAAACATCTGTTAAAAACATCTACCAGTAGCATTGCAGTAAATAGGCAAAATATCATTATTTTTGCCTATTTATTGTTATAAAATGGTTTTACATAGGTCGTCGTATTCTTAGTTTTACCACTATGTAAAACCATTTTATAAGCGTAGAAAGACTATTAAGTATTATATAGGTATATGTAAATTGAGCCGTTATATTTTATAATGTAAACCACCTCGGACGGTTTATAGAATTTGAATAACTTTGAGAATAGATTGCTCAAACAGTGCGAGGTCACAGATCGACATTGAAATGGGCCGGTTCAGATTATTGTCTACAACTAGCTTTTTGATCTCTCTGTAGCAACACAATAAATATACGATAACATTTGCGGAAACAGATGTTTTGGCTTATTGAAGTTTTCTAAAAACCTTGACCTATTCGAGATAGTGGCGATAGAGACGTATGTTTTTGGAGATAAATGTTAAAAACCGTATTATTTATATTTATATCTGCTCTCGTATCACAAAAACTCAATTATGAATTACAATATATGTTATGAAATTAAAAATTTGACAAGTAAATTTATAGCAATTTTACCCCGCGCCTTTTTGCATACTAAGTTATGAATCGTAGACGACCGCAGACGACATTACTGATTTCTACGTATTTATATTCAAACGCAGAGTCACTTGCCACAAAAGTGTTTTCATAGACATACTCGTACATACAAATTGGTCGCCTGCATTTGTCGTTTGCGGTCGGCTACGAACTTGCAGCCTAATATTCCATGTTGGCATGGTACATAGAAAGACGCAAGATAATAATGAAAGATATCCACGTATAAACGTATCTCGGAGGACACATTAAACCGCCTATGTAGTTTATTATCGTAAACATCTAATGGCAATAATAGTTAACCTTAGGAGCAAAATTATGTAAATGTACCAAAATAGCTGACTATTAAGCTTTATAGGCAATTTTGCTGGCAGCAGTACCTATGCGTAAATTATATTTATCCCAGTGGAGTTTGACTAATTGTCTAAGAGGCATTTACTGCTAAACAAATTAGAAATTTCGATTTTACATCTTTACGAGGTTTTTATTTTTTCGACTACAAGTTGGCCTTTGACTGCTATCACACCTGATGTTAAGTGATGATGCAGTCTAAGATGGAAGCGGGTTAACTTGTTAGAAGTGGGACGATCCACACCCCTTTCGGTTTCTACACGACATCGTACCGGAACGCTAAATCGCTTGGCGATACGTCTTTGTCGGTAGGGTGGTAACTAGCCATGGCGAAAGCCTCCCACCAGCCAGACCAAGACAAATGTTAATTTGCCCCGCCGGGAATCGAACCCAAGACCTCCGGCTTATAAATTCACCGCGCATACCACTGCGCCACGGAGGTCGTCGTATTCTTGATTTTCTTTTATGAAGATTTACCGTTATCGGCCAATTACAGGGTCAGGCTTCCCACTTTATAAGAAAGTGGTTATAGAGTTTAGGCCCGTCACAAGATGCTACAGTGTGGTTGGTGGAATTGGGGCTCGATTATGTGGAATTACTTTTTATGAATTTATTATTATATGAGGTTTCCTGTACGTAAATTTAGTTTACTTAAAAGTAAACATTATGATTTTCACTTCTAAGCAAGTAGATACACAATTTCATAGTAATTTTTTGACGACGTCCGTGGCACAGTACGCGCGGTGGATTTATTAGACTGAGGTTCAGGGTTCGATCCCCGGCGGGGCAGATTGAGATTTTTCTACATTTGTCTTGGTCTGGCTGGTGGGAGGCTTTCACCGTGGCTAGTTACCACTCTATCCACAAAGACGTAACGCCAAGCGATTTAGCGATCCGGATCCGGTACGATGTCGTGTAGAAACCGATAGGGGGATTGGATTTCATTCTACTCTTAACAAGTTAGCCCGCTTCCATCTTAGATAGCATCATCACTTAACATCAGGTGTGATAGCAGTCAAGGGCCACTTGTAGTCGATAATAAAAAATCTAAAGGCTTTTTTACGCATAGCGATAAGGATAGTAAAATATATAGTATAGGATAAGGATAAGTATATCCTTATCTATATATTTTATATAGTATAGTATCCTATACTATATATTTTACTATCCTTATCCCTATGCGTAATCATTTACTAATGATTATAATAATAGAGACGTGGGAAGGAAAAACCAATTAGGTCCGTTAATTTAACTATATTTAAGGAAGGAAAACGAACCGCCTTTCTTGGATAGCGGTAATCTAATTCACCCTACAATTTTCCTCAATATCTTTACAAGATAGGAAGCTTCATCTAAGCGTTGGTTGTAGTTACTAGTGGTGGGTCGTCGACGATTTTACAGTCGACGCAACGAGACCGTTTATCGTCAACGATAGACTAGTTTATAAAACAGTCGAATTTTCAACTAGTTTACGTCGTAGATGTGTTGGTTTAGACACTAGATATAGATAGTACGTTTAGTTTATTAAATTAGATTACGTTCAAGTTGGTTTTGAGCGGTGGTACAGTGACACGAACGATTATATGACAATATTTACGAGCACGTTGAAATGAACTCCCCTTCATACTTTTTCCAGGCTTAAGACTGGCAGGTTTATTATTTTAGATTAGCCTATAATATTATGAACCTGGCGTATTTAGTATTATATATATATATATATATATATTTATTTATTAAGGTGCAAGAAAACTTTTATAGTCCTAATTTATTTACAAGATTATAGAGAAAAAATGTGAAAAAATTCTTTGTTTTGCCACCTCAGTCACCTTTGACCGGCACGTAACACTTTTCAAATACAACTAAAAAAATAATGTTAATGTTAATGTTAACTGTAAACAAACACAATTTTAATCCAAAACATCATATTAGATGTTATAAATATATAATTTAAGTTGTTGAAATAGAGTTTAATTTCAACTGGCAATAGTCTCACTCTCAATGCAACGTGCACCGACTTAGTTATTGTGCTAACTAATAATATTCCGAAATCAGTATACATTGTCGCTTGAATATGTAATGAAAGACCTATGATGTGACAGCAAAGTTCGATGAAATACCGCAGCTCTACATATGCGGATTTCGGCTCGACTTAATGGTCGTCGAGACGTTCGATCGTTTTCGGGAACACTCGTAAGTTGTCGTTGCGTTCAAGTGCCACACGTTGCTACGATAAGCGGTCGCGACGAATGACGACTAATATTTGGTGAACGCCACAGAGAACGGATCGCGATGTCGTTCATGCGTAAACGTGTTTATCATTTATATATAAACTAGTCTATTCGTTCACGTCAAAGAAACAGTTGAAATAAACTGTTCGTTCATTCAACGACCACCACTAGTAGTTACTTAATTGGTGATCAAAATTGTTTGGTTTCGGCTTACAGGTTCCATTCTTAGGTCAAATCAAGTGACAATTTATCTCTTTTATCCGTTTTTAATATCATATTGGTTGCAAAATTTGTACCTATCAATCTACCCAGCCAATGGTGTCTAACCAGCAAATGGTGTCTGAACTCGAAACTTTCCTTTCTTTCTAGTGGTAAAGAATGGGACGAGTAGAATGTGATAACGTTTTTTTTTATTTTAGTTAGCCTTTGAAAGCAATCCCACTTGTAGGACAATTTTGTAATGACATTTCAGTAACGTTTCAAATCTGTCTCAGTCCCTCTATATCTATAAAATCTTTTTAGAGAGAGAGAGACATACAAAGGAGAATGCCAGATCCTAACCCAGAAAGACCACAAATTGTAAATATACTAAAAATATCCTATTATTATATAAATGTTTTACAATAAGCCATTTTTACTGTTGGACATCGGAATAAAATTATGTTAAAAAAAGTAATTAATCTATTTCCTTTTAGTTTACACTCTTTACGCATTTTTAAATCTTTATTATTGCACTGAGTTATAGCCATTTAAATCGTTTTTATTGTATTTTCATCAAAAGTGGGCAAAAATGTATTTAATGAAGCTTTGCGACTGTCATGTCAGTGTGACAATTATACGGAACAACAATACGGAAATGGACGATAACCAACGTTAGGCTCGTGTCGAATACTCCGAGTACTAGAGCTTTTAAATGTTATTTATATTAAATAGTAAAAAAAATGCAATAAAATGATGCATAATACATTGTTGTACGATATGTTTTCATTAGTGGGTTAAAGTTCTATACATTGTCTGGCATTCTCCTTTGATCCGCACACTGTCGAATGTAATTAAAGTTGATACATAATATGGCCTCTGATGGTTAGTGATGATGGGATTTAAGATGGAAGAGGGCTTAGTTTTTTAAGCTATTGCATTGCTTCTATCGCGGGCCTTGAGCGTGGAGACCGAATCTATAAATTCCGTAACGAAAAAACCTAACACCCCTCACCCTTTTTAGTTTTACAGATTGTCTAATTCGCATCTTTGTTCGCCAACGTCCATAGCATGTTGAATACACTGGTTTTCGTCCGATCACCGAAGATAAGCAACTTCGGGCGCGGTCAGTACTTGGATGGGTGACCGCTTGGGAACACCGCGTGATGTTGGCTTTTTTAATTTTTTTTTATTATTATTTTTTTTATTTAAATTTATAAATATATAATTATAATTGCATAATTTTTTTATCAACTTACTACTACTTACTAAAAAATTAAAAAAAAAAAAAATTTAAAAAAGCCAACATCACGCGGTGTTCCCAGGCCGTCACCCATCCAAGTACTGACTGCGCCCGATGTTGCCTAACTTCTGTGCAATAGCTTTACCGCGGCAGTCTCCGAGTGCCACACGTCTTTTTTTTTGTAGTAGGATAAAATCCACAACAATTTTCGTTTCTTCACGACATCGTACCCGAACGCTTTATTGGCAGGATGGTAACTAACCGCGACTTAAGACTCCTACCAGCCAGTCCAGCCACACTAGGACTAATTAAGAAATATTGGAAATCCCAGGACCCTCGTCTTATAAATTCATCGAGCATACTACTGCGCCACGGATGTCGTAAAAATATAGATATTGATGGTGTGCCAAGTTCTATCTAATCCGTTTCATAGTAATTCAGTGGCAAATATCCACAAATCTTATTTGTTACAGTGAAATGTGATAGTGTTGTTTCATATATTCATTTTGACAGTGAAAACATAGTAGGTACTTTATGATATCTCTCGTACGAACAGAACGTAGGTAAATATCTCGGAAAAACGAGATTATTGATCAATATGTTTGTTATGATTGCACCTGATTAAAAAAATCGGGTTATCCTTTTTTATTTGTTTACGTTTTTTACTGCGCATTACTTGTTGCTGTTAAGTATCAGTTTAATGATCTACTTTTAATATGCGCTAATAGAGATATGCAATTTTAATGTACTTTTTTATTACCCCCGCCCGTGATAGCGGACGTACTTCGATTTTTTTGAATCTTTTGTAGGTACTCGCCCCGCCTTTTCCTTCCCCTACATTAGTCCAAACACCAACTCCAAGAGTTGGATACTTCATAATCATAAATCATTTGTTACAAGTAGGTAAGATGATAGGTGAGAATCTCAATCAACACAAGAATGGCTCGACCAATCCAGTTATAATTTTTCATATTTCTGCTAAGGTACAAGGTTGGTTCAAACGGGAGGAAAAATTAAAGAGAATGCGTAAATAATGACAAGTTTTTGAAATCTTAATTCAAGGCCGTTCGTTATTTAATTACAATTTTTGACGACCTCTGTGGCGCAGTGGTATGCGCGGTGGATTTATAAGACGGATTTCGATTCCCGGCGGGGCAGATTGAGATTTTTCTTAATTTGTCTTGGTCTGGCTGGTGGTGGTTCGCCGTGGCTAGTTGCCACCCTACCGACAAAGACGTATCGCCAAGCGATTTAGCGTTCCGGTACTATGTCGTGTAGAAACCGAAAGGAGTGTGGATTTTCGTCTTACTCCTAACAAGTTAGCGCGCTTCCATCTTAGACTGCATCATCACTCAATATCAGGTGTGATAGCAGTCAAGGGCCTACTTGTAGTCGATAAAAAAAAAAGCTCCCATCGGAATGCTTGTTACAGAGATATAGTATGGTAAAGCATATGCTCGTATGTAGATAATTTTTATCCCGATATTTTCACGGGTATAGGATGTGCGGTATAGGATATCCAACAGTCTCACCTAATTGTTGGAGAGAGACGAATATCTTAGCATTCCATGGATTCACCGTGCGGGTGCCGGGTCCATCGCGTGGCTGAGAGAAAAACTCCGAACAGAGCCCGAGACTTGTGACACGGGTGTAGGTTTAAGGGTACCCTTTGTGACGCGCGTCAACACTCACCTCCTCTGTTCAAGTTATTCTCCCTGCCCAACCATATTCGGAAGGACCCTACTAGAGCAGCTTTGGACACTCGTTCCAATATGGAGCTTACTGCACTTCTAGTAAGGCCAAGGTCTTTTAGCAGGTTGTAGAGAGACTTCGCTGGTATACCCCTCGCACACAGCAAGACATTAAAAACCTTGTGAAAAAAGAGCAAAAAAGTTTAATACTTTAGAAAATGGATGTGTTCGAATGTTTTAGTTTGTGGGCTATGAAGTGAAAACGCTTTAGGCGCCAGGTAAATAGAATTTAATTATAGAACGACTGGTCTAAAAAATTAATAGCAAGGGAAACCGAAAGTTTTCTCAAAGGAAGTCGCGGTTAACCACAGATTATAAATATAGAAACATTTTTGTACTGTATTGACGTCACATCTACACAAATAGCGCTCCCGTGCCCTTTGATAATGAGTGTGATATGCGACACGTCACGTGCACCTATCGTTACTGTCTCAATAATAAAATAATCCCTTCCGATCTTCGGAGGTCGCTAACCTTGACGAAAACGAAATGTTTATTTATGCCTCTACTATTTCGGACCGGCTGGTTTTTCACACAACTAATCTTATTTCATACTACTACGAGATGAATGAATGAATACTGAACTTACTAGAAATCTAGTAATTTCAGTATTCAGATCAGAAATTGAGTATCTGCATTGTGAATAAAATTACTAAAAATTGCCTTATGTATAAAAATTTATATTTTTAAAAACCTCGATTGCAACTGTTTGTGATAAGAAATTATTGTGTAGTAAGTAATAAAATAAAAAAAAATTATATAATTAAATTTAAAAAAATATTTTAGTATTAATAGATACTTTGTTTTTAAATTTCTTGTGACAATGTAAATTTTAAACGTTTCACGGGTCACGTAGTTCTAGCAATTAAAAACTGATTATCGTTTCTTAAATTGACCTGACCCAGTAACTTGTATTACAAGAATTAGCGTGATGCTTGATGAAATAACAACCACACTATATATCATTAGTATTATTAGTGATTAATATATTATTAGTAATTAACACTTTTGTTTTCAATTTGTACAAATAATTTCATTGGCCATTTAGCGACTGTCCTCTAACTGTAAACAAAAAACCAATCACATTATTGAAGAAAACCGATTTAAGAGAACGTCAAACTAATAACACCCTATTTACGTCAGAGGGTTTATTAATGGAATTTATCACATATAAACTACAAAGATTAAAAAGCTTAAAAATAATGGGCTGAAACATTTTCCATAACGTGTTCAACTGGATAAAAGTTGGAACTAATTTCAAAGTCAGATTCCGTGCAAGCTTTTCCAGCTTTTCTCGAAATGAATTAAAAACATTTCAGCAAGTGAAATTTCTGACTGACAGGCAGTGAATTAACGATATAGCACAATACCAGTTATTACTGAAAACAAAGCCTAAAACATCACAAACATTGCTTTAACGAAGTGAATGTCATATTTTAATTTTCAGGAAATGTATGTAATAAATTAAATTACAGCAATAAATGAATTCAATAAACTCATAACATCACTTTAAGTACTGAAATCTTGGGGTAGAAACATGACAAGCTATTCACTTAGAAACTTACATTAAATAAACAGGAGGAAAATAATTATAATCACTAATTAATACTTAATTTATGTTTATATTAAGAATAAACATAATATCACAAATTGCGGAACCGACGGGATTCGAATCCGCGTCTTTCTGGCAATCCGGGCACTTAGAGCGCCTTACCGCTAGGTTCGCTGTTTGTTAATCATCTCCTTTTAATAGAGAATTGATTACTAAGATTTCAGTTTCAGTTTGTTTTCCTTCAGTTTATTTAACTTCACTGCGAAAACAAAATAACAGCTTACTAATAGTAATAGTTCAAATTAAATTTCGTTTTGAACTAAATTACTGGAATAAAAGTAACTATAAATACGAGCTTTAAAGTATATTTACCTACTCTACAAAAATAAAGATCGTATCGGGCGATAAAATCTCGATAAAAACAAAAATAGATTGCCGATCGAGATAACTGTTTACCCAGACATCAAATAGAGTCCATCGTTAAATACTGTGTTTCTACGACAACCGGCTCAGCAACCCTTACTTATTATTCATTCATTCATTCATTATCAGCCTATTAACGGCCCACTACAGGGCCAGGCCTCCCTTCTTACAGGAGAGGGGATATGGAGCGTACACCCACCACGCTGCTCCAATGCGGGTTGGCGAGCTTAAGGTGATAATGCTTCATTTACTAACGATCACTATCAGATGTTGACGATAGTGACCGGGACCGACGGCTTAACGTGCTCTCCGAGGCACGGGGGTGTAACACCACCAACTTCCAGATTCCGGGCTTGGAATTTACCGATCATTTCATAGAAAAATGGACCCAGGAATCGAACCCATGACCTCGTGATCGAAGCCAAACAGGCTAACCACTAGACCAACTAGGCAGTCTACTACTTATGTCGATACCTAAATTGTTTCATACTAAAAGCGAATTAATCGAATACGAGACAAGACGAATATCCTAGCATTCCATGATTCACCGTGCGGGTGCCGGGTCCTCTTAGTGACGGCCGTCAACACTCACCTCCTCATCACACCTCCTTACCACTTTCATTATCAAAGTTCCTGATTATCTGGTTTAGCGGTGTTCAGTAATTATGTAATGTCAGTTAATAGTGCCTTTGTTGTATGTAAACTTATTAAATTCATAATATTAATATCTATAGTTGAAAATTAGTAACCTCTGACCGAAAAACGAGAGGTGTTGTAGGTTTGATTCTGTCTGTCTGTGTACGATGTCTGTGGTATCACAGCGGTCTAAACGCAGGATTTTTTTCATTTGCAAGCTGATGTGATCGAGATGATTCTGAGCTATATAGGTGAAGATCGAATTACAATGTTTTTAAAATAAAGAACCGCATCATAATCAGCCCAGTTGCTAAGAAGCAACGATGTCACACAGTTCATCACACAAATACATACGACGTCATATTTACCAGACTTCTCTTTTTTACGGTGGGGAGTTAAAAATGTGCAAATATTACTACAGCCGACATTTTCAGTTCAATCTCTCGAGAGGGAACTCGTTACAACGTATAGCATTAGTTACTAACGTTAATATACTAGTAAATAAATAGGTTAAGTACAGTAATGTTTATTAATGCTGACAACTCTTATTTAATGGCACAGTTATTTCAACATAAGTGCCATTACCGTAATGCCACCTTGTATTTATCACCCACGAGAAATTTTAGGGTATTGTTGAATCATTTATTTAAAATTAACGAGTTTTAACTAAGTTTAATTAATTATAATTATAATTTTAAAAATAAGCTTTATTATTTAATTGTGCTTGTCCAAGAGTGTTTGCAAGCATAAATGAGTCCAAACTCGATTGGTTGATCTTGTGTAGTTTGAGGTTCTATGGCCATCTGACCCAATTTTCATTCTAGTTTCACGCAAGTGTACCAACCAAGTTAAATTGAACGTCAGGAACTGTAAATTAGAAGAACATGGTTTCTAAGATATGATGCCCTATACACACTGATACAGCAAGTTAAATAAAAGGTTCTTTGCAGGATTTTGGAATAAAATGTACGTAGATAATTTGTTGCGATTAATACCAAAAGAAAAAAAGACGTGTGGCACTCGGAGACTGCCGCGGTAAAGCTATTGCATAGCATTTTTTATCAACTTATGTTTACCTACCGACGTCATCGGGACCGTGGCCTAGCGGTAAGTCACTCTAAGTGCCCGGATTGCCAGAGAGACATGGGTTCGAATCCCGTCGGTTCTGCAATTTTTTTTAAGCGTGATTTTGCAAAAAATCACTAATTTAAAAAAAAAAATGACTTTTTAGAATATCACGCTTGAAAAAAAAAAATTTCGGAACGCTATACAATACGAAACGAAAAAAGCTATACAATAGCTAAATAAATTATTAAGTATTTATAATAAAGTTCCGCAAGTAAAGCCTATTCAATAAATAAAAGCTTGGTTAGCAAATGGTATACAAACGATTGCAGTTGTTTAAAATTTCTGTTCAAACAGTAAGTAGACGTAACTAATAACAAAGAACATCTCTACAAAGTAAGAGATAGCAGTCCACAATACAGTATACACGTACATTACGAGAAACACACCGCAATATTTTATACTGCACGACTGTTCGTAGAAACTAGTACTAATATGTCAACGTGACACTGCAATTCAGAACGGATCCAATGTTTGTAGAGACACTTTGTTATATGAACTAGATGTGTATAAGTGAAGTAGGTATGTAAGTCAATGGGTTGCATCTCTGTATTTGTGATAAGTTGCATTCAATGTAAGCATTCGTTACTTTGCGGAAGTTCATTATGAACTCACCATTATCAGTCTATTTTAACGATCAGAAACAGGCCTTTTTCATCAAAAGAGATGAGTTATGGGGCTTAGACCAACCACGCTGCTTCAATGCGGGTTGGCGGTTGATAAAGTTTGATTTTGTAACGATCACTATCAGATAATCAATTAAATTCTGGGAAGAGATTTTTTTGGAATAAAGAAGAAGAAAGATAGAAAGAAAAGCTTAATATTTCATAGCCCGATCGAGGACTCAAACTATAGTGATCCAAAGTCACATAGATAAGCTAACTTGTCGTGTAGAAACCGAAAGGGGTGTGGATTTCATCCTACTCCTAACAAATTAGCCCGCTTCCATCTTAAATTGCATCATCACTTAACATCAGGTGTGATAGCGGTCATGGGCTAACTTGTGATCGATAAAAAAAAAACTATTGGACCTAAGAGGAAGTCAGTAACGAGCATTATAAATTATGAATGATTATTTTATTTTAATTATCATCATCTTGCCCACGCAAGTGGAGCCGGCACAACATTTCTTTCTCTTCTATTCACCTCTGTCATTGTGAAACAAGCACACACACACACACACACATACACATGCCTTTACAATCACGGTATCTCCACAGAATCGAGCCAAACAAATCCAAGTGGCAACCACTATAAAACACCTTCTCCCTCTTAAGACTCAACAAAACACCCTTGGAGAGACAGAGAGCTTTTTATATCTAAACTACTAAAAATAGGTACCCTCAATTTGTTCACGCCATTGCCATTCCGCGCTACGATTCCGTAGCGCATTGAGCAGCTTTGTTTAGTGGATACAACGAAAGTACGCTAGAAATATACATCGGTGAGATAATAGAATTCTCTTCTGTGGCAGCGTGCGTCGGCGTCAGGCGTGAACCGAAAAGCCCGATTGACGTGCGGTCGCTCCAAATGGCTGTCACGGGAATTTGCGTGGAATTACTTTCTAAATTCGAGGTCGCAAATTGAAAAAGACTTTTTCGTTTTCTGCATCTATCCACGATTCTTTAGAGGGATTTTGAATAATATTTGACAAAAATTCGTCAAATTTTTAGTAAGCTTAGTTTATGAAAAATTGCTATTCAATGTTGCAAATTGAATAAGACTTTTTCGTTTTCTGCATTTATCCTTGAGTGTTTATGCGTGTGCATTCTGAACCAAATTTGAGCGGAACCCTTAAAATTTTAGTGTGCGTAGTTTAAATGAAAATTTATGAAAAATTGCTTTTCGAGGTCGCAAAGTTATAAAGACTTTTTGGATTTATCCGTGAGTGTTTGGGATGACATCTAATAATTTGAGTAGACGTGATAGTGATGATTAATCTTCGCAAACTACGACTCGTGTAACGGTCGAGGTTAGATTAAAATGCGCCATATTTTTAACTTTGTATCACATACTCTTCGTTTATGAAGAAGTGCGGTTATAATAATTTATATATATAATCGTTTGTTTTATAAAAGCCACCCTTCATTAGAGAAGCGTGTAGGGTCTACTAAACTCCTTTTCCTTTCCACTACAGTGCCAGGCCTTTCTCCCCTATAAGGAGGAAGGCTTGGTACTGTAGTGGGCTGCTGAAAATCATGTTACTATAATATAATTTTTCTAGAAGTACGTCGTTCTGATCCTTACATAAAACACTTAATTACTGTTAGATTTCAGATAGGTACAAAGATATACGATGTTGTTGTAACATAAACGAGAACAGACTTCGTTTTGAACTAGTTAGTTACACTTGTAAATAGACGTATCTCTATCACCGAGTCATTAAAAGTTTTCTTTTTGAAAGCTACGCGTTCGGCATTTCATCAATAAGACCAACAGAACGAACTCGTGGAAAACAAGCTCAATAACCATAGGTATTATGTTTTGGAAATTAGAAAAGTGGAACGTTGATTTACGACACGAATCCCTGTAAACTTTGACATTTAGCAAAGTAATTTACTTCAACTTTTGGTATTATGTTCTGTACTAAACGGGATGATTAAAGATTATATTCTCATTATATTATTTTCTGTTTGACATAGATTATGATTTGAAGGTAAATTTATTCTATCATATATTTATGTAATTATGGAAGACATTAATCTACCTAAGTACGAATTAATCAGGTTCTTGTAATAATTTTAAGGTCACCGAATTTCTTCGTGACTGCAGAAGTAACCTGATTTAAGAATAGCAAGGCAAAAAGTTTCTGTTGCGCTTCAAACCTATTAATTTCGTGCTATGAAGGAAATTTCCTATCATCATCATACCTTGATGACTGACTTGTTGCTTACGCCTTGAATTTCTAAGGACAGTTAGTTGTTCTATGTCTTTGTTCTTGGAAATACAAGAAGCAAGTTACATATTAACATTAATTAAAAAAAAGATTTAGTTACTCGTAAGTAGGTATTTGCAACTCTGGTTAAGCTTGTGGTGAAGTGAGTAACGCATTATCGAGTGAATAATGAACTACATTTTTCCGAGTGTCTTTAATCTAGTTAATGTACCTACTACCATCTCTTGCTTTAACCAGTGTATAGGAGACTTTGTATAATGCTGATAAATAGGTACGGATAGACGTAATACGGAGTGATAAACGTTGCACCTGAAAGTAGAGGTGGTTGTTTAAATGTAAATTTCATAAATAATTCATAATTCGTTATTCTGTTGCTATCAGAGAATACATAATAAGCAGTAAAGTATACTAGTTCAATTAAAAAGTCTTAGTAGATACAAACTCATTCGCGTGGAGTTGAGAAGGCTTTACACATTAAAACTGAGAAGGTATATAAATCTAATAATTCTTATGCAAAAACGCCAAGAGACAGTAGGTTGAGTGATAGACGCAAGTGAGTCATTGGCAGCAATAGCCCTGACCTTAAGTGAAAACATATCGCCAAGCCTTAGTCACGTTCTCATATATTTTGAATCACGACTGTATTAACGTCATATAAAAAGATCAACTCACTCATTGTTTACGAATAAGAACCGATATCTGTAAACATCGATCATAAAGTTACTATCCAAGAAATCGCATTCTTCTAGGTACGGCACCAATCAATCACCGTGAATAGAGCAAGTAACGTTTTATCTACCGAGTTACCGAATACGAAAATGTTTAGAAAGTTGTGACTATCTTATTTGATGAAAACTTGACGTTTTGTTGACACGCCCGTCATGATATAATGCAGCATGGAAATTCCAAGTTCTGTGTTAGATGTACAAATTAACATTAATTTCTAATACCGTCGCGTCAGTTACTGTAAAGGAGTTACGAATTGAAACGTGATTCAATTTATAGATTGACTGAGACTTAGCGATTTTGATGTCGGAAATTATCATCCCGGAAATTATACTATGGCTCACGACCGTGGTACTACCCATCGCCTAGGCGATACCCTGCGTTGATCATCACAAAGAGGGGTTATTGTGTTTTCCTCTGTAAAGCAGAGAGTTGATTCCACATTTAGTAGCACGCGACGTTTCTTCCAGAGACGATCTAATTTTCACAACGTGTCCTATGACTCCAAGATCATATTTAGTAGATTATCTTTTTAGGATATCTGAGGTATAAAAAACTAGGTACACGTACCTTAAGCGAAGCCATATCGGAGACGGAGCGGTGGGTCTGTATGGTTTCGAGCTGGTCGAGGCACCAGTCCAGCTCTTCAACGGTTTCTAGTGCTAGCTTCATGTATGCTTCGTCTGAAACAAACAAAAATATTGTTGATTTTATAATCCGTAGTGTAATGTCTTATTACCCGATAGTTAGAATTTTTTTCTTGTCTTCTTTCAGGCAAAATTATACCTAAGATTTTTTGTTACAATATAAAATCTTACAGGCGAACCGGAAGGTAAACGTTTCGTAAATGATACCGTATATCCGTACTAGCACTGTGTGTTTGTCTATAGATTATTATACATAGATGGGTTACAGGAACCACTGCGAGGCCGTTAGCCCAATGAAAACCTAGAATCCAGAAACATAATAAACATCCTGTCTGAAATACTTGTGGTTGGAGAAAACGTGCGCCATTATTTTAACGGATGTTTATTTAATGTTGTCGTATTTCATTATATTTATGCAAAAAGGATTTTCTCAATAAAAATTGAAATCAAATTTAAATTTTTTAATTTGCATCTGATCGGAATATTAATACGATGGGCGATTTGAACTCCTGTGACCTAGTTCGCAGAGGTAGATTTAATTAAAATTGGTGGAAACGTTCTACAATTTTATTTACAGCACTAATGATAGGTATGGGTGGTCACAAACAAATTTTATTTGCGTAGTCATCTCAGTTTCGGTTTAATTACGCCAACCATTTGCGTAAAATGGCTTGAATAAGACATAGGAATATTAATTAAGGCCCTAATTACGTAAGAGTACATAGTAATCAGTTCGGTATAATGTATTAAACTTTCCGCATCTGTACAACTTTTGCGAACGTACCGTCATCAGAGGATCGCTTATTATATGGAATAAATGTTTGTGTTTTGTAATAAAAACATATACTAATAAAGCTAGAAAAATATAAGTATTTCCTAAAACTGTTGCATACTAGACAAGGGTTCCAGGTATGAGGAAGGCCAAGAAAAGAGAGGTAAGGTCATAAAGGAGTCAAACAACGGTGCAAACCTGCTTGTATACCTTAACAAATCAAACGCTTAGAACTTGTTGAGCTTACAGTGCCGTGGAAAACAAACATCCCTAAAGACCATATATTCAAAGTGAATAAATATTATGACCTTACAAATGAACTAACCAAAAATGGCTATGTGGTTAGTTTATACGCGGTAAAAGTGGGTGCGAGGGGTATACCAGCGAAGTCTCTCTACAACCTGCTAAAAGACCTTGGCCTTACTAGAAGTGCAGTAAGCTCCATATTGGAACGAGTGTCCAAAGCTGCTCTAGTAGGGTCCTTCCGAATTTGGCTGGGCAGGGAGAATAACTTGAACAGAGGAGATGAGTGTTGACGCGCGTCACTAAGGGTACTCTTAAACCTACGCCCGTGTCACAAGTTTCGGGCTCTGTTCGGAGTTTTTCTCTCAGCCACGCGATGGACCCGGCACCCGCACGGTGAATCCATGGAATGCTAAGATATTCGTCTCTCTAACAAATAATAGCCTTAATTTATATTTATTTATACTTATATACCCGTTACTCAAATACAAGACAGGTCTTATAGTACGTCAGTCAGTTGCGCAAAAAGGCTTAAGCAACAAGACAATCAAGACACTCTATACACAGTCAGTTTAAATTTAGATAAGTTGTGAAGAGGTCTATAAATCAGAGCCATGCGTCGCGTGATGGACACCAGTGACAGTAACTGCCGACCTTTTAATAAAATAACAAGCAGCAAGTCTGTATATCGCAGTTGCAATTTAGAGATGTAGTTAGAGCAGTTTTTAATAAGCTATCGTATGTTTCGAAACATTGCAATGCATGGAAAGACGGAAAGAAATCAAGCGAAGAAAGATCAATAGTACTACGCGATAAGGCTGTCTTTAATGTTTTATGTTTTACTATTTTAATACTTTGAAATAAAAAGCTCCATATTTCTGAGGTTTTTTCTTTAAATATCTGCATTCATCTTGATGACACCATGAAATTTGATTTTATTATGTAATTTGGTTATATTGTATTACAAGAAGGTATAGTACAATGGATAAAGACAAATGATAGACATGAAAGGTCACCATCGAAATTCTTATCTTGCATTATAATCTCGTCGTGTTTTACGTTTAAAAGCTGGAGGAACCACAAATAATATGTCATTTATTGAAACAAATTTATGGAGGTATATATAATATGCCATTGATATTCTTCAGATATAATTTTTACCTACATAAGTACATACACATTTACAACGCTTTGAAAACAGGTTGCAGAACTTTTGGGTCAAGTGCCAATATATTGGGGAGAGTTCAGATATAATTAAGAGACCTACAATATACATGTTTATTACTATCATAATTTATGGCCAATATATCTAGTAACATTATTATAAGCACATTACGTATTTTATTGAGGGAGTAACGTCCTGTAGTAAAGACTGCCACACATACATCGTTCGTAGTGATATGTTTAGTGCAGCTCGTAAACCTGAACACTCGTATGATAAAGATAATTATGAAGACGTCTATTATTAGCCTTCCGAGTTTTTTTCGAGTTTTAAGATTAAGGAAAGTTATATACTATTTGACCAGCGCCAACTCGTGCAGCGTGGAAGGTTTAATCTCCGAATCTCTTCTCCTAAAGAAAGGCGTAGTCCTGTAGTGTACAATCCTTTAAAGGTAGGAAGATGATTATAAGTACATGACAAACCTATAAATAATTATTATGTAGCAATTAAAAAATCGTTGCTAGCATTCGCTTGAGAAGAACTTGACTTTAATGCAAAAAAAATAAATAATGAAATATCAATATTCTGATCATACTGGTATCAAATTCAGAAGACGAAATATGAGTTCGTACTCGTACAAAAATAGGGAAGAAATATACATATTCAGAATATTGATGCTACGGAAACCTCTATTCTATAGCCAAAAGGTTATAATAATAATTAAGGGTTCAGGAAGTTTTCGATGTCTATTATTATAATATTGGATTTATACATAATTTAATCTACACATAAATGTTATCGAAATATCAACGACTCATTACAAGATCTTGATATCTTGCTTTTTGCATTACTTGGATGGACCGTTATAATTTATGCGTGCCTGTCTATCATTTTAACTTATAAACGATTACCGATTATGATGCGTTTTTTTGTTTTAAAGGCGACATGATCAGAGTGGTTTTTAGTTAAAATTTTGGATATCCTAGCCAATGTTATCGGAGGATTCCTATTATGGTGTAAAGAAGTTATAATAAAAAACTCGATGTTTTACCTAAATCGAGATAACTTGAAGATTTTTAAAATTATTCATTTTTAATTTTTAAATATACTTATTTTATGCATTAAGTATAATTTTCACGATCTTCGTAGATAACCAATAATACCCAGGGCGGTAGTTTTTGCAAGAATTAGGGCTGTACAAAGCTAGATAGGTTGCACTTTGCCAAACCGATTTAAGAGACAAACAAATTACGCTCAAAATATAAGGAAAGTACTAGAATGCACGTTTATACAAGTATAAATTTTGCCAAACCAAGTTATCGTCCATATTATAATGACTTTGTTTACGGTACAAACGTAACAAATAATCGTGTTAATAAACAAAAACAGGTCTATAATTGACGATAAACTCAACAGTAGCTGCCACGATAAATATCGCAAGTGTCTCATTAATAATTTGCTTATCTATAATGATTTCGAATGGTGAAAAACAAATTATGTATAGTTATTTTACATAACAGATAAACGGTGCATCCAGCCACTTATCAAACATATCGTTTTTTATTTGTTGGTGAAGTTGGGAATTAGGTGATATTACGTTTAGTTACACCGTAGTCTTTTTTTAGTTTTTATTGAAAAGTGTTACCCACACTTAAGCCACCTGAATTGCCAGAGAGACGCGGGTTCGAATCCCGTCGGTTCCACAATTTTTGATACTATGTTTATTCTTAAATACACCATAGTACAATAACATTATCACCTGTAAACTGCATTGGAGCATGGCTTTAATCTTCTAACCCCTAGAAAGACGGCAGCCTAACCCCTTAGTGAACCATTCAAAAACACTGATAATTCTGTACAGTACTGATTAATAAAGCTTAATAATCTAAGTTTATAAGAAAATTAACTCAAAATAACGATTATTGAAGTTTTCGTTTGTCTTTTACGTACGACTTTGAGAGGGCCGTATCCGCCGGATTCAATGTTCTTGAATTTCTTTTCTGAGTAAATAATTTTTATTTCTTGACAAAAGCTTAAATATATTTTTTTTATCGACTACAAGATGGCCCTTGACTGCTATCACACCTGATGTTAAGTAATGATGCAATCTAAGATGGAAGCAGGCTAACTTGTTAGGAGTAGGATGGAATCCACACCCCTTTCGGTTTCTACACGACACCGTACCGGAACGCTAAATCGCTTGGCGGTATGTCTTTGTCGATAGGGTGGTAACTAGCCACGGCGAAAGCCTCCCACCATCCAGACCTAGACAAATTAAGAAAAATCTCAATCTGCCCCGCCGGGAATCGAATCCAGGACCTCCGTCTTATAAATCCACCGCGCATACCACTGCGCCACGGAGGTCATCAAAAAATATGTACATATATATAAAACAAAATAAATTAAAAAAGTCTTACGTAAGTTATTTTTGACCTAAAGAGTAAATCCTATTTTAAAATGTAGTACCCAAAGTTCCAAAACAATAAAAAATACGTGAGAAAAATTAAGACCAAAGTAATTATAATTACAATTATCGGAAATTTTAAACGTGCGCTGATTTCAAACTGGTAAGAGTAATTTTCTTAATTTGTAATTCAAGCTAAACGAAATTACTCGTTAGACTGAACAAGCGTGGTGTGGAGTGCGTTATGAGGGTTTCGTAACATACTAAGCTATGTCCTGCGGTTTTACATATTAAATGCGTTTATTTCAAGTGGGTTTAATTTACAAGCACTTTTTATTCTTAATTGTTTTTTGTAGTGATTCTACGACTGTTTCTACGGAAGGCAGATTTACAGAGAAGAGTTGGTAAGAGACTCATCAACTACTTTTTTATAGGTACGTATAAAAACCAACCCTATGAAAGATTTTAGTATTCAGCAATAAGCTTTTGATATGGACCTCGAGATATTGACTAATTTTCCTAAATATCGTGATAAGGCCTTCCGGGAATTGAACCCAGGACCTCACTGCGCCACGAAAGCCATCAAAGGAGATCACTAAAAGTATATTTATGTATAAATTCTCGTTACTGCAACAGGAACGTAATGCACGCGGGTGAAACCGCAGGGCACACCTAGTGTTCTTATATAAGTAGACAATTTCACAGACATTTTTAAAACTGTGAAAAGTAACAATCCTTCCAAAGATAAATGTAATCGTACGTCTACATACATAAATCTAATGGCTTAAGCCGCACACGCCGAGACAGCTATCTAATGGCAGGAATTTTTCCGACAAGCTTGACGCATAAATTACTGCCTTTATAAATGTTTATGTGTTATTCTTATGTATAAGTTACATTACTGTTTGATGACTTCACCAATTCATATAATAAATTATCTATATACAATATAATAAGTTAGTAGCAGTTACAGTTCAGTAAAGTGTAGAAAAATATGAGTTTCACTTTATGAACCAACCTACAACTTACAAACTTTTTATATAGGTACTATCTTCAATGGCCCAGTTGGCTGATCTTTTATCAATTTAAAAATGATTAAGTCTTAGACCCGGGTCGGGTCACGGTATAATTCTGCGTTTTTCAATCTTTTTCTAAAATTTTTAGTTCATTCCCCCCATTCATTTTTAGTTCATTCCCATTCATTTTTAGTTCATTCCCATTCATTTTTAGTTCATTCTCATTCATTTTTAGTTCATTCCCATTCATTTTTAGTTCATTCCCATTCATTTTTAGTTCATACCCATTCATTTTTAGTTCATTCCCATTCATTTTTAGTTAATTCCCATTCATTTTTAGTTCATGGAGTCGAGAACTCTGGTGATACACCACCGTGCCTTAGAGAGCAGACACACGCTATCGAAAACACGGCTTAACGAATCCGTCGGTTCCGGTTACTATCACCAACATCTGATAGTGATCGTTAAAAAAATTAAACATTATCACCCTAAGCCCGCCAACCCGCAATGGAGTAGCGTGGTGGGTACACACTCCATATCCCTCTTCTATAGGAAGGGAGGCCTGGCCTTGCAATGAGCTGTTAATAGGCTGATAATGATGAAGGCTTAGTTAACAATATAAAAGAAAATATTCACAATAATAAAATTTTACCAGCACATTATTTGCAATAAAATATCGCGCCCATTCGTGTATACGTATTAGGGAACAAACAAAGTAATTAAGAGTAGTAGTGTGTTATCTCACAACTCAAATATAGTAAAATGTTTTATCAGTACATAAACAACCGCACCCAGTAGGCGTCGGCTAGTCTAACAATCGATTACTCTTAACCTTCAGAAACAAGTGATAACATAAAACATCAAAAAATTTAATAAAACTATACACATGTTAAATTCATAACTAATTATTTTTATTTGAATTTAAAAAAATTTGAACAAGAGGAAGTGGTTAAAAATTAACCTGCAATTATTCAATGTTAAATCGTAAGCCTAAAACAATCAAAAGCGCGTGTCAAACAGATAAACTGTTTATATCTTTCACATTACACGTTAGATGTTACTTCACGATTTGCGTCACTTATCATTGACCTTAAGAGCGTGGTTCCGGTATGAAAGCAATATCGTACTTCTAGTAAGCATCGATAGCGTCTGTCTGTCAAAGATGCATACTCGGGTCCAGATAAGAAACGACCTTCTGAGATTACCCACTGTGTTGCCAACAAGCACACTTTTGGAGCGTGATTTATGACGTCAGAGTTCATTGAGATAACTTGTGACTTTAACCCTACGGGAGTAAACAACGTTCTTGTCTTAAGCGAGCGCAAGATTGTATTCGTCAGTTGAACGTTTATAAAATAAATAAATATTATAGGACAAATAAATAAATATTATAGGACAATTACACACATCGCTATATAGCCCCAAAGTAAGCGTACTCGTAAGTAGCTTGTGTTATGGGTGCTATGATAACAGATGAATATTTTTATATAAATTTTACATAAATACTTATAATATATAGATAAACACCCAGACACTGGAAAACATCCATGCTCATCACACAAACATTTTCCAGATGTGGGAATCGAACCCACAGCCAAGGACGCAGAAGCAGGGCACTACTCACTGCGCCACTCGGCCATCAAAAAATTGCTAATACAATTTAAATATAACTCCATAACTTTAGCTAGCCCTGTGGGTTAGAGTTTGAGTAGAGGAGCCTGCCTACCGCATCGGTATGCATTAGAGAAAGGGAAGTCAGACAGACTGGCGCCGTAACGTAGCGGTTTACCCCCCATAAGAAGTTATCAGTTCAAAATATAGTAATACGACACAAACACTTTAAAATATTCCAGTTCACTTTAGTTCTAGTCGTAACAGTATGAGGTTTTATTTCGAAATTATTTTAAACCAGTGCTTCTCAGACTATTCGATTACAGATTGCTAATGACGTATGACTTGCATCTCGATAAAGTCGGGACTTTAAACCCATATTATTTTTCTCTTATCATACAACATTGATTTACAATGACTTGTATTTACCCACTATTACTTATTACTGGGCGGGGTATCTAGGACCGGTCAAGTGTTCAGTTATGACGTAAAGAAAGCCGAAAGTGTTGCCCAATTAGTCTAACAAGACCACTTTGACCGCGGCTATTAAGGGGGTGCGGTATATTTAACCATATAAATTTACATTGATTGATTGCCACTTTGCTGCGGTGAACTCAATAGTTAGCCAATTAGATGTTTATGTTATTAATAGTTGTTGCTCTTGGCGGCGTACGAAGTTCGACTTATTTCAAAGAAACCTTTATGGCAATATGTATCTTTCCAAGCGATATTAAAAAAGAACTTTTCAGTGCTCCTAATTTTTCTGAACGTTCTCGTTTCTAATTGCCTTTAAACTTTAAAATGAATGAAGCTCGACATTTTTCTTCAATAGTTATTAAAGGAAAATGTTAGATCATTTTATTTTTCGAAGATATTATAGGTACATAGGTAAAGGAACAGCTAATATATAGGTTATATATTCTTTGCGTATAACTTTCGAGATCATTTAGAAGCTTTTGTTTGTGGACAAACGTTGAAGCTTCAGTCAATGTGTATTTCAAATTTTTCTTTATGTATTAACATGCATGTTCAAATTAAATTTTGTCCTCTATTTACTGTTTCATTTGTGCTATATTCCGTATATATTATACATAGTTATTAAAGGAGAATTAAACATTTAACTATAATTATGTGTATAAACAATAAAATAACGTTTATAATATTTACAGTACTACTCATATAAATTACTATCAACATTATAACATAACCCTGCCCATACTTTCAATAATTATTATTAAGGATAGGATAGAAATATATTATTGCAAATAGTATTAATATTTCGTTCCAATCAGAATCACTAGATCAGAATATTACAATCCAACTACAAGAAATACAAATAGTAATAAATTATTATGAACCTAGACATATCAAGGATGACAAGATATGATACAGTAAGGCCGATATTCCTTGTCAGGTACTTTAATCGTTGCTAACCAAATATAGAGCTTAACTCTACCAAAACCACCACACGTAAATAATATGCTAACTTGCAAATACATTGTTTATTCTTTGTCCTCTACCTCTATATTTGTAGCATCACCTCTGTGAGAATATGACGACTACCTTGGCGGTATGCGCGGAGGATTTATATGACGGATGTCACGGTTTCGATTCCCGGCTGGACCGACTGAAATTTTAATTCGTTCATATCTGACTGCTAGGAGACTTTGAGCGTGGCTTGCTACCACGTTAAAGAGGTAACCTCAAGAAACTATGCGTGCCGGTACGATGCCTGAAAAAGCTAGGGGTGTGGATTTCCTTCTCCTCAAACAAATTAGTCCACTAGACTGTATTATTACTTACCACCATGTGAAACCAACTCCAAAGTAATCTCAACTTAGCTAAACACTCGATCTCATATTTAATGACGTCCATTCAAAAAAACGACGCGACACGTGACACAAAAAATAAATATTTCATATCACCCTAACCCAGATTTGCGGCCTGACCTCTGTAAAGTGCTAATAAATACGTAGTAAAACCATTCGTTATGCCCTCAATGTGTAATGCATAAATATTTGGGCTGAAACATAAAGCCCCCATCTTTTCCTCTTGCAAATATTTCGACGAGCTATAACAAATGTAGGCAATCGTTCGTACCTATTTCCTGTTGATTACCTACTCACAAACATGTAATGGTTTTTGTGATTGAATCGATAAATCTATACTTTTTTTAATATAATAGAAACCTGACGTCTGTACTTTGTATAAATTGAAAAATATACTGAAACTGACCTAAAGAGGCAAAGGTCTGTCTGTGTTATATCTTATAGTACAGATTATGTTTTAGGGAAATTTAAAGCAACAGCTTCATTTCGTCAAAATTTTGCATAATAAAAAAAGTTTCTATATAAACCAGTATTTCACGTGGGCAGAGTCGCGGGCGTATTAAATATATAATTATAATAAATATTATCTAAAAAATCATTTTCCGTAAACATGACGATACTTGAATTAATATAAAAAGTTGTAACAAACTTTTGATTTGCTTATTTAGTACCTACTTTATGAAGTTCGCTATGTCAAAGTTAGTCTTGAATTTTCAGATACGTAGGCACTTCTGCTGTCTTATTGGTCCAGTGTTAGCGAACGCGGCTACGAATTATGAGGTTGTGAATACGAATTTAGGGTCGGGTTATGAAATTTTGAGTTTTGCAGACTCTAAATAGACGCCAAAAGTTGTGTTGATGCTAAATGTCACCCCCTGGTGTCTTAGAGAATTCGTTAAACTGTCAGTTCCAGTCAGTACTATAAACATCTGATAGAGTTATAGAGTTAAACATTACAATCCTAAGCAAACCTGCATTGAGCCCTATGCAGCATGGCCCTGGACCATTGAAATAGACCTATGACGTAGATGAGGTACTATAACATAAACTTAAGGTGAAAGTTGGTAGCCGAGCTCAAACGACAACTGCAGATGACGCGTCACAGTGACGTTATTCATTTCTATGTATGTATTTATATGAAAACTGTCGTCTGCAGTCGACTACTAATAAGCACTTTTATGAGGAATAGAATTTAATATTTACCACTCGAAGTTCAAAACTTAAACAATGATCGCAATGCCACTGGTTCGCTAACTTATGGCATGCGTGCCATTAATGGAACGTGCCGGAATATTTTGGGCACGCAACAAGAAATATTGGACGTGCCCCGTACAGTGCCATTATTAAGTCATTCCGACGTGAAATCAATATACAACTTTCGAGACCTTTAGCGCTCCTCTTAAAAAGTTGTACTTATTGATTGAGATGTTTTATTCGCTTAAGTAATATACCGTAGCTCTACTATGTAGTGTCCGACAGTTTACCCTCGTAGACGTGTTCTTGTGATAGTTAGAAAAATCTGTTCTTAGCGCGTGCGCTTTCATCGCGAAATATTTAACTATGCTAAAGTTCAAATCGATCGAGTATCTAGTTTTAGTGACCTCGTGAGTCAGCCATCAAAAAAGTTACAATCAAACACATGTCAAGCAATACAGATGTATCTAATAATTTAGATGTGTCTATAACCAGACGTAATCTAAGGAAGAACGGAAATCCCGAGATGAAGGTTTTTAAATCTTACCTCAGAATCCCCAGCATAAGTGTAAACATTATATATTTAAACAATAAATTTAATTTCAAAACAAACCCATTGTCACTTTTAAATAAACAAGTATAATGTTTTACATAGCAATCATTTTTAAACAAAAGTATTATGTAACATTACATTACAAACCTTTACTTGGGAATTTTTTCTTTTATAAAATTGAATACGTTAAATTTATACCTATTAACGTTTTACAAATTTTTTTTTCTAACAAGTTGTGCCTATAAGTACCATACAAGGTTTTCTAAACCTAAACCGTTTATCATGATTTTATCATAACTTCAGCATGTGACTGTCATTCATTCAGTTCGTACGATAGTGTGTGCAACTCATAATACCTTATGACGTTTTATTTGTTGTAATCGCAATATGTTATTTTCTTTTTATCGAGATATTGTGATACGAATGGAGGATTTCCAATAAGCTAACAATGTGACACAATAAGATTACGACAGTTTAAATCTAATAGGAAATAATAACTGCAAATAGCCTTTTATGCGCCCGATGCCAGTTTTATAATTTGGGCCTCATTATAATAAGGTAAATTTCAGGTCAATAATTTCCAAGTCCCTTCAAAATCTGCGCCCTGTTCTTTGGCACTGCTGGCACCACCCTAGTAACGTTAATAAATCTTAGCAGTTTTCAGGTACAGTAACACGGGTGGGAATAAAATATAAAAAAGTGTAATATTCTCAAACAATTTTCACAAGCAAACTAATCGTATAAAATGAAAAATAATTATTACAACAAAATTTATTGATAATGTGTTCTTTCTGTCTCCTTAAGTGCTCCTGCGTGTCTCGAAAACGTAGGGAAAAACTCATTCCTTTTTTCTTAGTGTCCATAACGCGTCGAACAACCTATGTACAATAATAACTACTACTACTAAAGTCGGGCCCCGGCAATAAGCTAATATTATTACCTCGCGGCAATATCCTATATACTGTCTATAATATTCATGTTTATAAAGTGCGGTCCAGGTATCGACAGACTAAACGTAAACGAAGAATGTGAAAGCAGTATTATCTCTGTCCTTATCTGTTAAATGATAGTTATTTTAGAACGATTCATTTGTTTTCTTTCGTCGATGGTTTAAATGTAGGCTTCTTCAGTACATTCAGTATAATTTATTGTTGATTGTCGATTAAATGTTCAGTACATTCCAAGCCCGGAGTTCGGAAGTTTATGGTGTTACACTGTGCCTCGGAGAGCACGTTAAGCTGTCGGTCCCGGACACTATCATCAACATCTGATAGTGATCGTTAATAAATGAAACATTATCACGCTCGCAAGCACGCAAACCCGTATTGGAGCAGCGTGGTGTTACGTTCCATATCCCCTCTCCTATAAGGAGGGAGGCCTGGCCCTGTAGTGGGCCGTTAATAGGCTGATAATGATGATGATGAAATTGTCGTCCCATAGTTTTTCTCATGTAAGTTTTGTCATTGAATGTATTTCCAGTTTAGACTATTTGGCGGAAATCTGGCAACGCTAATAAAGATTTATTAATAAATTGTGGTATAATATAGATATAATAATAAATTGTAATCTCACGTTTTATCTTTATATAATATTCACGAGTGCAGCTTATACTGCGAGCACTTTGATAAATGTTATTCATATCAAGTCATAAACTTAATTAACTGAAAAATATGTTTTGCATTAAGTAATTTTTTAAATCTAAAACGTGATAACAGCATTATCATCCTTTTCATTATTTACGTGAAAAAATAACCTGAGAAAAGCTGTTCTGACTTCATCATGTAGCAAAAATATGTGTGAGGAATAAAAATGTGTTGTGAAGTATTCGTGGTTTTAAACATCTTGTAGCAAAAGTCGGGTGCATCCCAGTAGTACCCCATACCGTAGTTCTATAGAGTTGTTGGGATATTTTCCGGGCTGTCAAATTATATCCCATTAGTTCTATCATAGTATCACATAGAACTAAAATTAGTGGATACTACTGGGATGCACCTCCAAAGGCTCGGTATTCACTTACAGCATTTGATCCTCTTTTTCTATTGGTATTTCGGACACAGCCGTAAAAATTCTGTTAACATATATCAGTATATATGCAGAATAACAAATTATTTTTATATATCCGCGGCCTATAAACTGAGTTCATACGCAAAAGCTTAATAGTAACCACGAAATGTTTCGCGCGTGAGATACACCGGCACTAAATCTTTGATGTTCGGTTTGAACACAATAATATTTACACCAATCGGCGCCAGTGCAAGCTATCGGCGTCTTGTAAAAAAGCACAATGGATACTACGTCAATCCTTTACAAAAGATAACTGTTTAAAATACATTATTATCACAGTATTTTTGACTGGCCAGGCCTCCTTTATTTTTTTCTTCGTCTTAACACTCTTTATAAAGTGGTAGAGGTCGTCACATAAGGGGTGGTGGCAAGCTCAACACACCTGTCGCCATTGCTCCCTACCATCCGCTATTCGCGCCACGCTCTTCCAATGGTTGGCGTGCTTAGGGTGATAATGTTTTACTCTTGTTACGATTAGTGTCAGATATTTTTGATAATAACCAAGATCGCGGCAGTGGTTTACCATTTTCGCAATTTTAGGCTATTATTCTAAATGAGAATTTCTTAGAAGAACTATGTATTTCATAGTCTGACCAAGGACTTGAACATTCAGGCCTCGTGATCTGAAGCCACGTCGTCAATTCACTTTACTAAGAAGGTACAAAAAATACACAATATACTCATTATAGAGCGAGAGCCCATGTTAATCAAAATTTCGTGACGTTATAAAAACAGAAAATTTATCAGTTCCATGCTACTGCCATAGACAAGTATAGCAGATTTCTATAGATATGGAAGTAAGCTAGCATTGGGAGTTAGCAGATTTTAAATCCATTCATGGACGTAACTGCCAATTTTAAGGGATTCAAACAAGGTCTTCATGTATTAAGTACGCCCGCAACTCCGTTAGCGAGAAATCTGTTTTGTGATAGTTCGAAATAAGTAGTCTTGTCCTTTTCCAGGCTCTAAACTATCTCTGTGACAAATTTCAGTTGTATTGGATCAATAGTTTAGGTATTATTGAGTAACAAACATACAGACTGTACAGATTTCTTCATTACCAAATTGGCATACGAGACATTGGTTTTGGCACTATGATATAAAAGCATACGTAAATACAAACATGATATTATCACCATCATAGCCTCGACACAAATTATCTCGAGCGTCTAAATAATATATTTAAATGTATCCCCGGTATTATATCTCTGTCTTAATGTATAGACCTGTCTGCAAACAGACTATTACTTATGATTACCGAGATAAAATTTAACGTACAAGAGTAACAAAAACAAGTACGAACGTTCCCAGATTTTTTATTGACTTAGTGAACTCGTAAAAACTTGGCTGTTTATATAAAGTCTCTTTAAATCGTAAAATAAACAAGAGGAATAGGATTAGGGTATTGATTATTTATAAATTTAATCAAAGGGTCACAAGACTTCAAAGAATGTAGTAAAATATTCAGCACAAAATTGGGTTGTAAAAGTTATTTAACATTGTAAACAAGATTGGACAGAAATAAAGACGAACCGTAATTTTTGGAATGGTAATAAAAGGATATTTTAATAACCAGTAAACAATTCAATTGATGTTAAAAATATAAAGTTATTATGGAAAAAAGATTTTATTATCATGTTGCTCAAGTTGAATTTTGTTATAGAACAAAATATTCGTCCCTAAAAACCTTTTTTCAAGGAATCTTAATTCATCGTTAGATCGTTGTTGAAACTTCAAACTTTTTCAGTTCGTTGAATTTTAAGTAGGAAGAGGAAAATATTTATAATTTCATTTGTAACTTGTTATACATATACTACTTACGTATTATATGTTTTGAGGGATTACTGTTGCCTATAAACACATTCAAAATCAAAGAGGTTGCGCAAGTTATAAAAGGCTTTCTTAGATAGAGCTCATTTGTAGCGTGCAATGTCGTGTAGAAAACGAAAGGGATTTGGATGTCATTCTACTCTTACATACATACATAAACATCACGCCTTGTTGCCATAGGGGTAGGCAGAGACCACATCCCTCCATTTGCCACGGTCCTTGTATACTTCCTTAGCTTCTTCCACTCTCATTAATCCTTTCATACAAGTTCGTCGGTCTAGGGTACTCTTGACCTGGCCATTATTTAAAATGTCCTGAATTTGGTCCAGGAACATTCGCCTAGGCCTTCCCCTTCCAACATTTCCATTCACCTTCGCCTTGTAAATCTCTTTTGTTAATCTTCTTTCATCCATTCTCTCTACATGTCCAAACCATCTAAGCATCCCTTTCTCAATTTTAGTCACTACATCCTCTTTTACACCACACTTTTCTCTTATCACACTATTTTTAACTCTGTCACACAATTTTAACCCGCACATACTCCTCAATGCTCTCATCTCTACTGCATTTATTTTACTTTTGTGCTTCTTCTGCCATACCCAACTTTCACTAACATACATAAGTGTGGGCACCAACACACCTCTATGCACAGCCAGCCTTGCCTTTTGGGACACTTTCTGGCTGTTCATAAATGCATACAGAGCACCATTCACCAAGTTCCCAGCATTTACTCTTCTTTCAATATCACTCTCACACGTTCCATCTTTCGTAAATTTACTACCCAGGTATACAAACTCTTTTACTTCTTCCACTTTTTCTCCATCTATCACAATATTACAATCTGTCACATATTCATCTCTTTCAAAAACCATTACTTTCGTTTTGCTAACATTCAAGTTCATTCCTTTCCTTTTCAGAGCTACATTCATAATAGTTACCGTTTTCTGTAACTCATTAGCAGACGATGCAAGTAATACTTGATCGTCGGCATAGAGAAGACATTTGATGAGTAACTCGTTCATTCTTAAACCAAATACACTTTCTTTCAAATCTGTCAAGCAGTTGTCCATGAATAAGTTAAACATCCATGGCGACGCTACACATCCCTGTCGTACCCCTCGCTCCACTGGGAACCACTCAGTGTATGCCCCATTTATCCTGACACAAGCACTAGAATTTTCATAAAGAGATTTCAGTGCTCGGATCAAACTGCTGCTCACCCCATACGTGGACAATGTTGACCATAGTTCATTCCTCACCACCCGGTCATAGGCCTTTTCTAAGTCAATGAAAGCAAAATAGACTTTTTGGTGTTTAACTAAAAATTTTTCAGCTATATACCGTAAGGAAAAGACCTGATCTGTACACCCCATTCCTTTCCTAAATCCTGCTTGCACATCCCACATTTTCCCATCAGTTTCATTTATCAACCTCTCAGTCAACACCTTTGCATACAGTTTGCCGACAACACTGAGAAGGCTGATCCCGCGGTAATTTTTGCAGTCTTGCTGTGACCCTTTTCCCTTATAAATTGGAGCAATAACGGCCTTAGTCCAGTCTTTTGGAACTTGCCCTTTCGTCCAACATAAGTTGAAAAGGCAGTACAACTGACTTACAACAATACCGCGTCCAGCCTTCAGCATTTGGACTGATACTCTGTCATACCCAGCAGCCTTACCTGATTTCATACATTTCAACGCTTTCATAATCTCTTCCATACTAATCTCACTGATATTGATCTCGTTCTCATTATTTTCCGCAGGGGATATGTCAGTTATATTGATTATTATTATTTATTAGATTGCATCATCACTTGCCACCACGTGTGAACACCATCACACGCATCACCAGGACTAACTTAATAAATAATAAATAAATAAATATTATAAATAAATATTATAGGACAATTACACACATCGCTATATAGTCCCAAAGTAAGCGTAGATAGCCTGTTTATAGGTACTATGATAACTGATGAATATTTTTATATGGATATATTATACATAAATACTTATAATATATAGATAAACACCCAGATACTGGAAAACATCCATGCTCATCACACAAACATTTTTCCAGATGTGGGAATCGAACCCACAGCCTAGGACGCAGAAGCAGGGTTACTACCCACTGCGCCACTCGGCCGTCAAACGGTAACTTATAGTTAATACATAAATAATAAAAAAAATCAAATGAAAATGACTGGTTTATTATGTTATTTTGAGCTAGAAAATTAGTTTTTTCAATAAAAGCCTACCTGCAGAATCGTGCAGTAGGATCTCGGGATATTAGCGTTGGTAAGAAAGCATGATTATTACACTCGGGCCATTGCACTCATTCGATGCTTCCCTTTAAGCCGGGGGCCAAGTCTCGCAGGAGACTCCCTAAGCTCTAGAGTCGCTCCCCTCTCTTCTTTCATTTCGGATACCTTTCTTTCGTAATTATTTCGAGTCATCCCTTGAGTAGAATCACTCCAGGTGGTAAGTGATCAATCTAAGATGGAAGCAGGTTAATTTGTTAGGAGTAAGATGAAATCCACACCCCTTTCGGTTTATGCATGATATCGTATTGTAATTCAAATATTCTGACATTAAGCACATGTTATATATATATATATATATATATATATATTTGTACATTGACTAATATTATATATTGACGTAAAGGCATCGTTAGAATCGTAAATTGTTTGGTATGACAGAGCTATTACCAGTATTTTTAGTTATTTAAGGGCATTGCAAGCTGTAAGGCGGAATTTGGAAGAACCTATAATATTTATATAAGATCTCCATGTACTCAATTCGCAATAAATGAATTTGAATTTGAATTTCTAAATCGATAGGCGGCTCTATCTGTCTAAACTGGCATCAGTCAGAGCTGGATCAATTAAGAAAATCTCAATGTGCTCAACCAGGAATTGTACCCAGGACCTCCGTCTTATAAATCCACAATGCATATCAATGCACTTCGGAGGCTGTTAAATCTTTTGGCAGAATTTCTTCAACCAAACCTATAATCGGGCAAAACTATTATGCAGCTTACTGCAATTACTTCGTTAAAGAAAAACAGATTTAGTTTGTGACTATCAGTTTCAAGTCCCGAGTAACGTTGACAAATTGCGTGCAAATCGCTAAGTTTTGCAATGGCCTACATACTAACTAAATTCTTGGAAACAACGAGTGACAGTGAGCGTCCTGAATTGAGAGCGTCGAGGACGGCTCATTAGTACCTGTCACGCTCCAGATTATCTCGCTTTTTTGTTCGAAAGCACTTCATTTTAATCAGAGTTTGAAAAAAATACGCTCGTCGTGTTTACGTGTTCGCTAGCTGCGCACCGCGGTTTTATTCGCGTAAAACTATGTGGGATATAGTTTAATATTATAGGCTATGTTCATCGTCGTCACTATCAGCTCACTATTTGAACAAGAAAAAGGAGCTTTAAACCAGTACACTGCTCGTTGCTTCGTCTTTTATAAAATAATCTAATAATAGACCAGAATTTAAAGAATTTCGCAGAAATGCAACAAATAAAGAATTTAGAATGTAACTTTAGGAGCTAGTAGCTTTTAAAGGTCCAGACCTTCAAGTGTCTAATATAAAACGTATTTTTTGGAACGAAGTTCCTTATCGTAAGTGAAAGGGGGCTAGACGGAAAAAATTCGTACGAAAAGTTGTCACGACACTTTTTGATCAAAGGATCTTGCCGCCGCCTTTGATGTGTGTGTGTGTGTGCGCGTGAGCGGCGGGGGGCGCCCGTATGCTGTCTCGCGCTCTCGTGGCGCCCTCTGGTGTTTCGGTGTACAACAACAAATATTATTATTACTTAAAAAAAATAAAATTTTATTACAATTCCTTCACTAATTAATCGAAAGGAACTTCGTTCCATCCGGGTGTCCCTTGACACCTCTCAACTTTTTTTCAATATTTTCTCTCGGACATCACGATAATCCAAAGATGCCTACCGTACTTATTTATGATAGGGGCAAGGACAGACGAATTTTCCGTACATGGCGCACTACAGGACTAGGCCCCCCTCCTTGTAGGAGAGAGCATTTGGAGCTTAGACTCACCATGCTGCTCCAATGCGGGTTGGCGGGCTAAGGTGATAGTGACCAGGATCAATGGCTTACCGTGCTCTACAAAGCATGCGGTAAAACACCACCAGTTTCCCATCACCGAGTATAGAATAAAGTGAAAATTTACTACAACCCAGGACTTCGTGCTCGAGGCCATTTAGGCTAACGAGTAAGTCTACTATCACAGGCTCTCAATCTGTGTAGATTACTGATTACTTATTCAACAATATTATTAAAATGTATCAATATCATTATCATTATCAGCCTATTAACGGCCCACTGCAGGACTGCCTCGTTGGTCTAGTGGTTATCCTATCTGGTTTCGATCACGAGGTCCTGGGTTCGAATCCTGGGTCGGGTCACGGAATAATTCTAAGCTTTTTCATTCTTCTATGAAATTTTCAGTACATTCCAAGCCCGGAGTCGGGAAGTTGGTGGTGTTACACCCCCGTGCCTCGGAGAGCACGTTAAGACGTCGGTCCCGGTCACTGTCATCAACATCTGATAGTGATCGTTAATAAAAATGGCACATTATCAGCCTAAGCCCGCCAACCCGCATTGGAGCAGCGTGGTGGGCGTACGCTCCATATCCCCTCTCCTATAAGGTGGGAGGCCTGGCCCTTAAAATGTATACTACGTAATAAAGTCTTCACTATTCGACCAATACAGCATCGACGTTACATTATATGATAAAAAGAATACAGAAGAGCGCGATCAAATAGTGTTCAATGTTTCAGTGTTGAGTTTGTTTTACCTTGTAACCTGAAGGCGTTTGTATTTTTCACTTTAAATGCTAAATCGAAAACCGTTCAAACACAATATCACAGCCAAGGGCGTATCAATACACACATTGTAAATATATTAGTGTACCTATCCACAATTTCACTTTGAATTAATAACAATATCTATTTAAATATATAAAATAAACCAAACGACTATATTCGTCACTAAATCATCAAATATTTATATTTGAATTTTTACGTTTATAGCGTGATTCGTTCAATAGTTAATATAGAACTGGTGGTGTATGTATGCCTAAAAACAAATTTTTCGTAAGCGGTTACTAGTAATTGAATGTGACAACAGTTTCGTCACGACTTATGAAAGATTCCAGACTAAGTGTAGTCATAAATACTCTTCAAAGAGGCTCTATACTAAAGCCAAACTCGATTGAGAATGCTTGTCAACAAACATATTAAAAATGAAGGTAGAAATCATCAATCAATCAGTCATTTTACTCCTAATTTTTTTAATTAACTTGTTAATGACAAATTCGTGACAATAAATTAGATTAGTAAACTTAACACTAATTAATATATTCAATATCTTTAAAATAAGATTTTTTAAAATAACAATACATAATTTGAAATTTATTAAGCAAAAAATGTGTTGTATTTTCTACCTTCATTTTAAATTTGTTTGTTGACAAGCATTCTCAATCGAGTTTGGCTTTAGTATAGGTACAATGGACTTGTAAAATGGGCGGGTGTGGTATTGTATTAGATAAAACAATATCAATGTATGAAAATTTAGGTAAAGAATTTTAATAACGTGATTTAATCATTATCAACCTATTAAAGAACTTCTACAGGCCAGGTGTCTCGCCTTATTCAATGCTGATTCAATGCGGGGTAATGTTTTATTTATTAATGATCAAAAGAGGTGTTAAAAAAGGACTTAACGTCCTTTCGGAGGCACAGGGGTGCCTCGCTACCTCTGTACCTCGAAGTAAGTTACACCATCACGTTTGACGACCTCCGTGGCGCAGTGGTATGCGCGGTGGATTTATAAGACGGCGGTCCTGGGTTCGATTCCCGGTGGGGCAGATTGAGATTTTTCTTAATTTGCCTTGGTCTGGCTGGTGGGAGGCTTTCGCCGTGGCTAGTTACCACCCTACCGACAAAGACGTACCGACAAGCGATATAGCGTTCCGGTACGATGTCGTGTAGAAACCGATAGGGGTTCGGATTTCATCCTACTCCTAACAAGTTAGCCCGCTTCCATCTTAGATTGCATCATCACTTAACATCAGGTGTGATAGCAGTTAAGGGCCAACTTGTAGTCGATAAAAAAAAAAAACCACCAACTTCCTCTGCGCTTAGTATTTTACTGACAGTTTCATACAAGATAGAAAACTGAGAATTATTTCACATTCCGACCCAGTAGGTATTTGAATCTAGGACCTTGTGATAGGAGTCACGTAGGTAAGCCACTAGATCAGCGGAACAGGATTCTAATGTTGCAACGCACTAAGTGCCCGAGCTATATTTATCATCACCATCGATCGCAATTTTGTCTACAGAAAACTGAAAAAAATGTAAAGAAATTTGTTATAAAATGTGAATTTATACTTAAATATATTTTTAAATCATTATTTAATACAGATAAGTATTACTATAATACATAAAACAATTGTGTTATCACGTAATTCAGGGATTACTATAAGTACATTTACATCTAATCAATTAGTTCACAAGTAACCCTAACATTTTTTTTACTAAATTAAACCTGTGAAAATAATCTAAATAAAAATAAATTAATATTTTAATAAATATAAAATAAAAAATAAAATTTTATAGTTCGTCACACTTGAATTTACGCTAATCTATAAAGTTACAAGTAACGCCATCTAGCGTCGCATGCTCGTACTTGTATATAAAATCTAGATATTACGCATGCATCATTTTGTAGCAAGATAGTGCTCGATTTTCCTCTTATATCAGAAAAGTGGGTGTGAAAACTTGTATATTCGTTTCATGGAAATCGAAATACTAGATTAGTGAAGCGAAAAATATTATAATCTCGGATAATATCGATAACAAAACACTCACGTAATAGAGAAAACAGGAAAGAGACGTTGCCGCCAAACAGCGTCAAAACAATAACACTATCAATAATAATGAAGACTTTTTCGATAAAATAAGATAGACGCGAAATGAATTCCCAGTACGATTGCATTATTCAGGAGTAGGCTGTACTATTTTACTGCGAAATATAATAATTATCAGATAGTACAAAAACACAGCAAAAATTGCTTGCAGGAAAATGCAAATGAAAATATTTTTGAGAAGGCCCTATAAACAGGAAAAATTCATTTACAATACACAAAAATTTCAAATTTTATTAATAGGTACGATAAAACTAACGAAAATTATTTTTCTTCTTTTGTTCTAATGATCTGGGCATCTTTATTTTCATTTTAAAGAAATTAGTGTGTTCGATTTCAGTGAAAATTCTAACCTCGGTGTTGGGCACATGGTCGAGTAACATGTATGATGAAAATGTTGAAAAAGAAGCACATTTTCATCATACATTATCATTATTTGTTAGATGAAAGAATAATCACCATAAGCTCGTCATGCTGCATGAGAGCAGTGTGGCGGGTCTAGGCTCCATAATTATCTTGTCTTTTTTAATATAATAACTATCTTCTATCTTCCATAATTTCTCCGTAAAGGGATTGAGGCCTGGCCGTTAACAGGATGATAATGACAATTTCTAAGATGTAATCCATACATACAGGGCAAGTTACTTAAATTAAGATTCTAAAAATATAAATCTTTTACCTATATCATTTCATATTCTCTTAATAACGTATACTACACGTATAGGTATAGATGATGTTACGAGAACATAGTTCCAGGACTTCTATCTGTCCTCGGTGTATTCGCAGCGTCGGAAACAGGACGTTGATAGTGATTCATCCTTTGAGGTTAAAAGGAATCCTTGACGCCGGTTATCTCTGCACTTCTCTGTATTTGGTTAATTAATTGAAGTCTGTGAAACGTAAACAACAAACTAGCAAGCTTTTCAGCTCAGAAATCGTCTATTGAATCGCATTTTAAATGTATTTTAAGTGGTTAATCAAAATCTATGAAACATCCTAAAATTATGTCAAAAAGAGATTACACTGTTACATTGGTGTGTATAAGGCACAATTAGGTGTAATGAAGATTTTTTTATCGACTACAAGTTAGCCTTTGACTGTTATCACACCTGATGTTAAGTGATGATGCAACCTAAGATGGAAACGGGCTATCTTGTTACGAGTAGGATGAAATCCACACCCCTTTCGGTTTATACACATCATACCGAAACGCTAAATCGCTTGGTGGTACGTCTTTGTCGGTAGGGTGGTAACTAGCCACGGTGAAAGTCTCCCACCAGCCAAACCAAGACAAATTAAGAAAAATCTCAATCTGCCCCGCCGGGAATCCAACCCAGGATCTCCGTCTTATAAATCCACCGCGCATACCACTACGCCTCGGAGGTCGTCATGATGATATAATCGGTGTTATAATAAATATATTATAGTCGTATGTACCTATTATACATTGGACTGTATAGCTGGGCACTTAGTACTGGACAGTATTTTAAAATAGTAAAAAAAATCTAGTTCGAATAGAGTTCGAATAGAGTTCTAGTTCGGAATTCGAAGTGCTTTGCGACTTTTGTAATGTTAAAATTATATAAATTCTTGAATCAATAGAAAAATCATTGACAATTTAAAGTCAGTTTTGACTAATACTAATTTTGATTTTGTCTTTGTTTTGACTTTATACCTATGACTACATGAATACCTATTTATAAAATCTTGAGACATGTTATAAAGTGCGTTCGTTTGTTTAGAATCTCGCAAGTTGGTAGTTCAGCGACAAATCAGTTACTGATAAAACAAAGTAAGTCTTGCGGGATTTACTTGTGATAAATAATATGCAATGTTACTTATGTTTCCGGTGATGTAAGTAAATCCGATAAACTGCGGGATTAGCCATGTAATCTGACTTTTATCGGGACATGTTTTATTTATTTTTGTTACTAGGTATTCTTGCACTTACATTGAATGAACTATAAAGTTAAATAATATTTTATGTATTTTTACAGTCCACATCATTGCCAGGCCTTGCTTTTAATACGAAATGGGATATAGAGCTTAGAACCATCAGCTTCTTTAATGCGAATGGGCGAGCTCAGAGAGATTATTATCTGATAATTATGGGGACTAACTGCTTAACGTGATTTTTGAGGCACAGGGGTCTAACTTATTTTTCAATTTCAGTCTAAGAATTTTTACTACTAAGCGCATAATTTATTAGGAGAAAGAAAGCTCATGGTCCGTCCTAGGACTCGAAAAGAGAGGGTCTATTATATCTGTATATGTCTATGTATCTATTATTATAGGTAACGTGGTACCCGATGTCGAGGCATTTTCTTCTTACAGCCATGTCATTTAGAGCTTAGACTCTAAGGTTATACAATGCGTGTTAGCGAAGTTTAGGTCATGTCAACTATTCTTATTTTGATTTGTCTTTCTTCAAAATAACTTTCAGTCTAAGCCCGGATTAGGAAAGTTGGTGATAAACTCCCGTGCCTCACTTTGCGCCACCGACAGCACTTTGAGCCACCGATCCATCTGATAATAGTGGCTAATGAATTAAACGTTATCACCCTAAGCCTGCTAAGCTATGCTCCATGTGTTCTCTTACAAGGAAAGAGGCGTGGCAGTGGAAGTGTTCGTTAAAGGGCTGCTAAGGATGATATCAACTATCATTATTTGTTAAAACAAAGTCAAGTCTTCAATTATGGAATAACAAAACGATCACTGGTAATTTATGGAGTAGTCTATTAAACCATACTAATTCTAGTAGGCTTGTAGTTGTCTATAAACCTTAAGCTGTATGGAAATAAACTAAGAAGTAGGGTGAGCCGTGCTCAACCCTTCTATAATTCCAATTTATTCTTAGCTTGGAAGATGCTCCAGTTATATGAGGCAAGAAAAACGTATGATGCCGGAAGTATTCCACAACTTAGCGGAAAGCATCAGTTATATTTACTGATATTTACCGCTCTTCGTAGTGGGTAACATTTAAGTTCTGTATTATTTTCATAAATGACAAAGAAATTCTTTTTTTTCTTCAGTTACGAAACAACCTCTAAATATTTCTGGTTAAATATTCAGTTTTATTTTGAAATGTATATAGTTTTAAATCCAAGCTTTTCGCTTATTAGGTTGGAAAATGGATTTTAGGATATTGAAATTTTACACAATATCACAACTCCGTAATATTTCTGACAATTTTTCTGGTCAATTAATTCAATAAGAAGATTTTTGACATTAAGAAGAAATACTAGTTACACACATTAAGAGGCGTTGGTTTTAAAAATTTAAAATACTGAATAATTTATTTATTTGGCTATTTTATTTCAAAACGTTACGCAATTTTGCGACGAGTCACCAAGATGCAACAGTTCTCTACGTACGTTATGCTTCGAAACTGTCATGTATATGTCATGTATCTACAATGTACAAATTCAAAGTCTTTTCTAAACTCAAGTCTCTTTTGTCGTACTTTTTAACTTGATGTCAAATGTATTAAATTCACTTACCTCCTGGGTTTAGGTTTTTGGGTTGCGGCGTGACAGCGGTTGCCGCGCCCGATGATCTCCGGGATCTGGAATAATTAAAAACAATCATTAATACTAAAAAAATATATTTAAATCACTTTCAATAAAGTATTTTCAAATAATAAGCAAACTTATCATCTTGTGCTTTACTTTAATAATGAATGAACCGAAAATAAAATGGCGAGCAACCCGATACCCATTACCATACAAGCATTATGTTGCCGTAACGTTTAATAAAAAACATTCAGTAAGTTGCGTGAGAGACTATATATTTATTTATCTATCCTTACAAACTTTCTCGTTTAAAAGTGTTGAAATATTATTCAGACTATATGCTTCTTTGAGCAAACCCCTAAGCTTAATGGAAGTCTTGCAAAGGCAGAAAGTAGTTTACATCTAAAGTAAGTAAGGAGTCTTTATATCACCGTTGGAGAGTCTATGTAATCTCTTTGAGGTTTTATTCATAAACATTCTATAAAAAATACTTAAAGGTAGGGTAAGAGGTTTTTTCATGGTCCAGATCTGGCTAGTGGGTAGCTTCGGCTGTGGTTAGTGACAACCAAGCTGGCGATGACGTACCGCTAAGCAATTTAACGTTCTGGTACGATGTCGAGCAAAAATCGAAAGGGGTCTGGATTTAATCCTAGTTACTCCTAACACTTATCAACAATTATCTTGCAGTCACTTTCATAAGCACCAGTTGTGATTGCAGTCAAGGGCTAACTTGTACAGATTAAAAAAAATTAACTTTCAATAGCTTGTTAGGATAATTAAATTAGATCATCGATAGATGACGTGATAAGATTATCAAGTGATCATCTAAAAGTAATCATTATCAGCCTATTAACGGCAAGCCTCCCTCCCCAAAGGAGAGGGGATATCTGAAAATGTATTCGTGGTTTATTTGAGCTTAACTTAACTTTGCCTTGCACATTTCTGGTTTACCAAGATGCAGAATATAGTCGTCTTCGTTTATTTGATAAAGCTAGTGGTACGAATAGAAGCTGAGCTAGAAACCCGCAGTGCATTTGCTTTAGTCGTAGCTATTCGTGATAATCGCTTTTCCCACTTGGTATATAATATTATAGTGCAAAGGCAACTCGGGATAGAAACGTGCATTCACGTTATCGATTTGCTAAAAGCTTTACTCCATTAGAATAAAGTCGCTTATATATGACGCAGCTGTTGCTAAACTAAATAAATATACAATTTCTTTTATGTCTGTTTTCATTTCCGAAAAAAAGTGATTAATCCAAACGCTACCCAAGCCTATTAAAAACTCTTTATGCATATTCTCCTGCCTTGTAGGTTGTGGTTAATCTACTTAGGTACGGGTCCAAAGCCTCTGGGTTCGAGTCCCAGGTTGGACTATGATACGTTGAGCCTTTCTTTCCAGTTGAAAGATTCTTAAACTCTCTCATCAGCAGTTTGGAAGTGGATGGAAAATGTGTTAATTCATTGGTTCTGCTATCATTAATAGTAGTAATTTGTGTCACAGTGAGTAGCCTGCTAACCCCCATTAATGTCACGTGGGTATAAGCTCCAATTAAGCTCTATATCCCCTCCACAATAAGAAAGAAGGCTTGGTCTTCTAGTGCACCGATATAATATGCAAATAATGATCCACTACAACAAGCGCTTTGAAGTCGATTTACAATTGAACATTGTAGAGTCAACATCTCTTGGGAATGCTCTGGGTACTTAGGTATTACGTAGGATTTAATAGCCTGAGTGTTCTTGTGACTTAGATTCGTCTTTAGACGAAAAATACAAAACAAATCAATTATCCGAAAAGAAAAACCTGGTTTTGTTAAAAAGTTTAACAGATTAATATAAAACTGTAAATTGTTCTTTAGAAGTACAGGAAACTTTTCAATGTAATCGATTATTTTAATAGATAGCGCATAAATCGCTTTTTAAGGTCATAATCAATCATAAATAAAATAATAGCATACGTCTTCATATACGACCTTTCTCTTCTAATTACGTTCAAATCCTAAAGTTAGTAAGTTAAGTATACTAAATTACGACAAGGGCTATGGACGGTGATCAAATCGAATACTTTTGAGAAATGAGAAATTTTTATTAGTTAGTATCTCTTCAATCGAGCCTAAAAAACGGTACATTCAACAGTATAATCTTTATGTTTGCATAAATAAGAAGCTTACACTTAAATATGAAAAGGTATCCGAGTAAATATACGAAAATACTTAATAAAATGTTTATAATAAGAAAACGGCTCTACAGATTAAAGGTTCAAGAGTATCTCCATCCCTAATAAAAGATTTCTTTGAAAAAAAATCCCTTTATTTGAAGAATATTTACGTTCTGATTTAAATATTTCTTCGTGCAAACTAATGGAATAAAGCTTCTTTTATATTTTACATAGCTTTGCATGTCTTTATACGATATTGAATCTTACAAAGGTTAAAGGTGAAAACTTTGATCGAAAAAACTTATTTATTTCCGCTCACGTATTACGAAGCATCAGTATACTCGTATAAAAACTGTCAAGTGCGAGTGTACGAAGCGATCTGTATATAACGGCAAAAAAATCACGTTTGTTGTATTGACCCCACTACACACCCAGCCACACATATTGATAAAACGGCGATAGAAAAACATTATCTGTGAAAGTTCACGCTTCAGCCTGGTTACGTTTAACAGCTTGGTGAGACGAATATCTTAGTATTCCATGGATTCACCGTGCGGGTGCCGGGTCCATCGCGTGGCTGAGAGAAAAACTCCGAACAGAGCCCGAGACTTGTGACACGGGTATAGGTTTAAAAGAGATCTCTTAGTGAAGCGCGTCAACACTTACCTCCTCTGAAGTTATTCTCCCTGCCCAGCCAAATTCGAAAGGACCCTACTAGAGCAGCTTTGGACACTCGTTCCAATATGGAGCTTACTGCACTTCTAGTAAGGCCAAGGTCTTTTAGCAGGTTATAGAGAGACTTCGCTGGTATACCTCTCGCACCCATTTCTACCGCGTATAAACTAACCACATAGCCATTTTTAACCGACGAAAAAAACGGAGGAGGTTCTCAATTCGACACGTATATTTTTTTTTTTTTATGTATGACCACGCATAACTTTTTACAGTGTTGTCCGATTTTGATAATTCTTTTTTTATTAGAAAGGGCATACATCCAAAGTGGTCCCATTGTCCGCTTGTTAGGATCTGCTGATGATATCATGGGGAAATTGAAGGAACTCTTCAAATTTTGGAGGCACGCTTACAGCGATTTCGGTTTTTGACTCGGTATCGGTAGCTTTTTGGCTACTAGTACTATATAATATACTATGATAGTATAGTACGAGTACGCTACGTGGCGATAAATCACTAAAAAGTAAGAAATAAAATTTTTTAACAAAAAATAGAACCGACTCCAAACGCACTAAAAAGTAAAAAATAACTGTGTAATTTAGTTGCTTTAATTTACTTAAGCATATCTAGGAGTCGGTGCCAGCCAAGGTTTCTACTTTCAAGGACGTTACCTAGAACCCACAAACTGCTTTACTACGTAAAATAAATGTTCCTTAAACTTGGCTGGCACCGACTTCATAGATATGCTTCAGTAAATTAAAGCAACTAAATTACACAGTTATTTTTTACTTTTTAGTGCGTTTGGAGTCGGTTCTATTTTTTGTTAAAAATTTTTATTAGTTAGTTCATTAGTAAGGTCATAATATTTATTCACTTTGAATACATGGTCTTTAGGGATGTTTGTTTCCCACGGCACTATAAGCTCAACAAGTACTATGCGTTTGATTTGTTTGGAAAAAAGAAATATGTCCGGTCTACATGTCGAAATAGCTAAGTCTTCCTAAGATAGAAGGTTCTTCTTAAGATAGAAGGTTTCATTATATGTATTTCAATCTATAGTAATCTACTTCATTAGTCTCAGTTCTACTTCATAACTCGTAAATGTATAAATGTGCTTATAGGGATCAACTTCGGTAAGAAATTAACGTTAAATGTAAATTGTCCTCATTCTGATACCCAGTACTTAAGCCTATTTTATTAATTAAAAGGGGTGCAAAGGGAAACAATATGGGGGTAGATATTTCACTCTTATATCGTGACGTCACGTCGTTCCTGAACAAATATTTGTGTATCCTAAAATGTCTCACGAAGGTCGGCTTGGAAACATTTTTCATTAACGCACATTACTTGATCCTTTACTTTGTGTTTGTCTACGTTGTGTGCGTATGAAATCAGAAAGACGTTGAATAATTTCAAACAATTTGTCACTTTTGCCTAATTATTTATAAGATAACTTTTTAAAAGATTTGTACTAAGGAACATCAAATAAAAACTATAATAATACTTGGCTCATTTACGCGCATTACTTAATCCTATACTTTGTTTGTCTATGTTCTCTGTGTGTATAAAATAAAAAATCGTTGAATTAATTGAAATAGTTTATTGTATGTCGAGTTCGTTTCTTCTTCATCTTAATCATTGTAATTTTTAAAATATTTTGCCAAGAGCCATAAAATAAAAACGATAAATTTTTATAACAACTTGTTAAGGTAACTAATAAGGATTTAAAGTGCGAGTAGCCGAGCGCATCCGACAACCGGAGAGTTTTTACAGACATTGTCTACTGGTTTTTCTGAGTTTCTATGATATGATATTCGTGGCTGATGACACGTCTACAGTACTAATTTCATCAAGTGGTACGGTAGACTCGATCGAAACCTTGGATAAATAACAAAACATAAAAAAATATTGATTTCGAAACGACAACATAATATATTCGTAAAATTCGGATTAAGGAGAATTTCGTTAAATTCTAATGATACTGACAAAAAAACCGTAGTTGCTATCCAAACAAACTGCAGTCGCCATCTTAGATACGCCTCGCCATTCAACACATCAAACATCGTGTGTCAAACGAAACGTCTTGCCGGAAACATTGAGTGAACCCAGTGTTGTCAGAAGCAAACAGAGAGAGCAATAGATAAGAAAAGTATGAGTCTGTCATAGAAAAATAGAAGGGCAAGTGGTTTTCACGCGGACGAAGTCGCGGGCGACTGCTAGTCGTTTCATAAGTCGTCTGTTGCTGTCGTACATACTACATTAGTAAAAATAGATAAAGTTTATCTATCTGTTTTTTTAATGACAATAGCTAGTGTGTAGATCCAAATAAATCTTGTCTTCTCTTATCTTCCAAGAAAACAGTTTTTACAGTTTTTAACAATAAATGTTATATATTGTTTAAACATATGATCTAAGGTTTGTCTTTTAAATATTCAATGTTTTATACAACATCGCGTGCGTATGTATTGAACAAATCTCAAAACAAATACTTAAATCTGTCAAGGAAAACATAAATTGTAAATATTCAATGAAAGCTAAATATGATTTGACTTCAATAGATTGAACAATTTCGAGATCCTTGAGGATACGTAAAGGTACGTAAAGTCTCTTTCAATTTCTTTAAAGATACAGTTTGGAAAGAAATTCTACTCAATGCAAAGCATATTTCACTGTTTTGTATGAAATATAAAAGTACTTTAAGTTAATGGCATTAAGCCTTGACCTTCTTTGTATCGTATTGCGATTTTCGTCAGAATGCTTCTGCTTAGAACAATAAAACAATATTTTCTTATTGGTGTTTGTCTTTATAAATAATATACACGATATTCTATACAGCGTGGTTTAAAAGTACGAAATCTTTTCCCTAAGGTAGAGTTCTAGAGGATTATTAAAAATTAGCTGATAAATAATGAATACACGAGCGTGTGTTATTGATTTAGGATCCATCTCTGCGGGGCAAGTGCGAGTTTTCACCGAGCGGCTGCGCAAAAACGTTCTCACTCGTAACGTCAAATTATATGGAAAAAAATCGTTTACTCTCGCTATAACTAGATGCGTTACTCCAATTCCATATAAAATTTGCTTTTACTGTTTTCGGTATCGACGCGGTAAAATCTCACACTAGCCACACTAGACGTTGACCGTATTGCAAGAGCTGTGACTAGCAATACGATTATGGATATTTCATGGACCAATCTGAGGACACTGACCGTAACAAGAGACCTATGTCTAGCAATAAACAACGACCATTTTTAGGTAAAGTAAACAAAGTTGGGGTAGAAAGTTAATTAAAGCCTTCAGCACATAAATATACCGATTAATGGCTTGTTGGAGAGTCGTAAACGTCGAGGTTTACAACAAAGCTATTTAATGACTATGTTCAAATTCACGAGAAAAATGTCCCTTCACAACAGTTTATTAACAAGTTTCAGTTACGGAAACTATTTAGTTGATCAGAGAAAATTAATTTAGAAAACAATTTGACGTTCTCTAATATCATAGTTCATATCATTTATTATTTAGTTTGACCATTACGTTTCGGATAGGCGATAAATTTAAAATAACAGAATTAACTAGTTTGTAGCTTACGTGGCCTATATTTTATTTGATAAGAAAAAAATAATTAGACAATAATTTCACTAAAATAACTAATATTTTAGTTTAGGTTATTTCATTTATAAATTACGTAGTTTGACCACTATGTTTTGTTTTGTGTAACTTTATTTGATTCAATTTAATCATAAGTTTCTGATCACATGCGCTTTTAACTTTCACAAATCTCATAGTTCGTTTCATTCATTATTTAGTTTGATCAATTCATCCGAGTTAACTTATTAGTTTCAAATCTAGAACAAAAGAAATAACAGGCTTCTATCTACGTGCGTTATTTAGTTGACATGTGTAAATTAATTTACAATAATCTTTTTATGCCCATTTTTTAAAATTTTACTTAAAAATTACCCTTTGTGTATGTGTTTGTGTGTAAACTGTGACATAGGGGTCAGTTTGTTCCAAATTGTGCTAGAAATTCAAATTTAAACATTCTATCATTTAAATTTAAATAATATTATAGGTAGTTTATTTCATTTATTATTTCAAATAGCAGAATTAAAAGTTTCTAAATTCGTGCACTATTTCGTTGACAAGAGTAAGTTAATACAGTAATTTGACTTAAACGTAACTATTCTTATAGTTCATTGCATTTATTATTTAGTTTGAGAAATAGATAGTCTTTTTAGTAACTCTAACTCTATTTAGTTCATAAGACAAAGGTAGTCTAGCTTTGCATGCTAATTTTTAGTTCAGCTAATTTATTATTGAATTAGTCAGACTATGCGGCTTTGAATTACGTCAAACATAGTCATAGACATTCCGAAAAAATATGAGAGAAATAACCACTAGTGCTAAAGGTTAGTAGTACTAGTGGTTAGTATTTTTTTTATTGACTACAAGTCGGCACTTGACTGCTATCACACCTGATGTTAAGCGATGATGTAATCTAAGATGGTCGCGGGCTAACTTGTTAGGAGTAGAATGAAATCCACACTCCTTTCGGTTTCTACACGACATCGTACCGGAACGCTAAATCGCTTGGCGGTACGTCTTTGTTGGTAGAGTGGTAACTAGCCACGGCGACAAGCCTTCCACCAGCCAGACCAAGACAAATTAAGAAAAATCTCATTTTTCCCCGCCGGGAATCGAACCCATGACCATGCGCAGTGGATTTATAAGACGGAAGTTCTGGGTTCGATTCGGTTCAGGTCTGGCCGGTGGCTTCGGACGTAGATAGTTACTACACTACCGACTGAGATGTACCGCCAGCGATTTTGGGTGCCGGTACGATGCCCGTTTACAAACCAAAAGAAGGATTTCATCCTATTCTCAACATGTTAGTGGTAACAGTGGTTAACTTGCAGTAAAATTTTAACTTAAAATAGAATATCTATGAAGTCGGTGCCAGCCAAGTTTAAGGAACTTTTATTTAACGTAGTAAAGCAGTTTGTGGGTTCTAGGTAACGCCCTTAAAGTAGAATCGTGGGCTGGCAACGACTTATAGATATGCTTAAGTAAATTAAAGCAACTAAATGACGCAGTTATTTTTTACTTTTTAGTGCGTTTTGAGTCGGTTCTATTTTTTGTTAAAAAATTTATTTCTTACTTTTTAGCGATTTATTGACACGTAACCTACTCGTACTATACTCTCATAGTATATTATACGGCACTAGTAGCAAAAAAGCTACCGACACTTACACAAAAACCGAAATCGCATCAAGTGTGCCTATAAAATTTGAAGTTCCTTCAATTTCCCCAGGATATCATCATCAGATCCTAACATGATGACTTTAGGACCATTATGAAAGTGTGTCCTTTTTAATAAAGAATTATCAAAATCGGACACTCTGTAAAAAGTTATGCGAGATCATACATAAAAAAAAATATACGTGTCCAATTGAGAACCTCCTCCATTGACATATTAATACTATGGACTTCGGGTCAGCGATAAAAAGTGTCCGAACCAAAAGTAAGCCAAAACGCGAAATGACTTCCAATCGCAATTCAGTCTCATATTAGCTGACTGACAGAATACACGTCAATAATGCCGTAATGTGTTATGAAAAACTTGTAGGAACTACCCGAGTAAGGTGAGAAAAGAAGACAGTGTACCATATTTTCAGTAAGTAAATATTTACTGATGATTTTAAAGTATTATTTTGCTTTGAAACAGGCTATTTTATTAAAATTTTAATAAACTATAGAAACGAATTGCATTACCAACCAAAATGAACACAAGTATCTATCTGTCCTTTTCCCATACGCTACCCGCGTATAGGATAGAAGGAGTGCAATATATTTATCTAATTAACCACATTTAGTTCGGATCTGCCGTGAGCAATAGAATGTTTTAGAACAACGACTGCATTGGGTTATTTTGTTGTTTAACATTTGAATTATTTACTTAGATTATTTTCAATTCAAAAATTTTTATTTATTATGTCAACTTTTATTTATTATGTCATGAATATTAATCAAATATCTTTGACCATAATGGTATATTAATTTGACAACTATAAGAATTATCTACATGAAATTAGGAACAGTTATTTAAAAAAGTGATCTAACGTCATTGAAGTAAAAAAATATATAATAAAAAGAGGAAAATATCGAGAACTTCAAATTTCAAAGTAAAGAACTATATCGAGTGGCATATCATTTTGTACATTTGTGGATTTGATTTGTAATTAAATATTATTATAACTAATTATTATTTTATACAAGATAATTACAACAATTATTATTTGGTACAAGATTTATCCCAGCATATATAGGTCAGGGATATATAAATATAAATTAAAATTTGTTGTAAATATAAATAAATAAGATGCCAAAAAAATTTGAAAGCTACCGACTCCACACCATTTATGTTGTCCTATTTTCACGAGAAGCTGTCATGTCAAAAAAAGGCTGCCATGGTAACCGTCAATCGAAGCTGATTACTTATTGCATGCAATTAGACCGTTGCAAATTAGACTGTATAACAATACGATAAGACATACATTACAATGTTATTTTGTGTATAAAAACATAAATACATCCTAGTGTGTATAAAATATCTTGGGACACTTTTGACGTAAATTTTGCATCAGACCCGAAGTCCATAGTATTAATATGTCAATGACCTCCTCCGTTTTTATTCGTCAGTTAATAAAAACATATCAACAAAAACCCTATGCCGAATTATTTGAATCATCTCAAACATGATTAACGATCAGGCACTCAATACGTCTCCCATTACCAGGCAGTGCGTCATTATTGAAAGTATATAAAGTCACAGTAAATTTATGACACGTCTGCTGATAATACAGACGGAGCTCGAGTACATTCCCGCCGTTTACTCGTGACGTATCTACTGTGACGTACGTGTTGCGGATGCTGGCATGTCTAGTGCACTGAGCTCTTCACTGATTTATGAGTCAACAAGCAAGAATTTATCTTGTAATACATATTATGTAATTTATGTAAATTGTTTTTACATCTATACAAATAATTAAATTTGAAGTGTATGTTTGTAATTTAATATTTCAGCTTTCCACCAAATATGAAAGTGTTTACGGTACTTACATCAAAAAATCAATTTTTTAAATTTTTGTCTGTTGGTCTGATTGTGCCAAGTAATCTCTAAAACTACTAGAACAATTGTAAAAATCTTTTGATATTGACGCGAGTGAAACCACGGGAGTTTGCTAGTTTTTAACAATTTATTAATATTAAATAATATCTTATATATGTATGTATAACTATATACTACATAAACTATAGCTTTAAATATTAACGGCCCATTACAGGGCCACGCCCCCCTCCGATAGAAGATGTATATGGAGTTTAATCAAAATTAATGAATGTGATTTATTATTAAAAATTTATATTAAAACAACTTATGCTTTTTGATTGCTTAGACTTGTTTAGATAATAGAATATTTTCTTTTTTGTTAGATTTGTGGCCCTTAAAATCAATCTTGGAATTGATTCGACATGTATTTGATTTATCTTTGGTGGTTAAAAATAAACGTTTTCTATCTCTGTTGCTAAATTGGCCATGAGGGGATAAATATTGAGTTGGCCAAATACCAATATTGGTTTCGTGGTGGGCGTTTACCGTGCTGGATTTTGATGGTATTTTTATCAACGAATACCAAAGAGTTACAGTTAGTTATGAGGTTTTAGTTATTAAGATATCTATCTACTAATTAAAATGATACTTAATAATGCATTTCAACTTTATTTCTGTTTTACATGTAGGTGATACCCACAACTATTTTAATTTATTGTACTAAAAATACATAACTAATGTTTTTATATAAAGGTGGGTAGCCTGGAAGAGATCACTTTTGGTGATAAGGTCGCCTTTTTATCTTACCTCTAAGTTATATTGTATCTTCCTTTGGTTTTGTAATAAAGTTGTTTAAATAAATAAAAATTAAACAATTTACTCTTGTATTTCATTAAAGGGTAAGAATTTTGAAATGAATATACGCTTCTGTACATCCAACTATCAACTTATGTTTGCAACTTATAAATTAAAGTCTATTTAGGTAAATCTATTGAATTATGTACTAAACACTTTAGTTCCGTAGTTTATTTTAGAGAAACGTCATTTCAACAGACAGACATACAGCCGTCTGATAAAAATGTCATTTCTCTTATTTATTTAACACTATTGTCTTGTCAAATTAGAATTCTAGGAATGACATAATTGAATAATCATACACTATGGTTATAATTTATGACTATTTACAGTTACATTAATATATTTTAGAAAAAGTCTTGACCTAAAAATTTACGGAAGCAGATTAACAATTTATTCAAAAATCCAAGATAGTATTAATTTTTATTGTTTGAAAACTAAAACGTAATAATAATTAGTTTGATCATAACCCATTACTGACCTAAAACTTATACGGGGACTTTATAGAGCAAATATTGCTCAGCCACATCTATTGATCAATCTGAAGCAATTAGCGGAGCAATCTGGAGTAATTTTATATTCAATTTCTTCACATTTCCATATTGTTCAGTGTCAGCAACGTAAATTACCGGTCGATCTCGATACGCGGAATAGTTGGTTTATGTTGTTGCAAATAACTTTACGTTCTTCAATCGTTGTGGCTCTACATGAACACCTTTAGTGTTTAATGTAAAGCAGTAAATTACTGCAGGTCGCAACGTCAAAACCTGTCCGGAATAGGGTAATTGCTCATGTACTCGTAAGCGCACACACAGTGTTTACATTGGAGCTTTGGGGGAAAGGGAATAAACGAGGCAATCAACATCTTCTTTGTGACCTGAGTGCCGAGTGTGAGTTTTCACCAAAACAAATCGAAAACTTCACTTTCGCGTTAAGGGCATATTTATATGGAACTGAAGCAGCGCCCCTGGCGGAAGTGAGAGAAAACTCAACACTGACACTCGTTCATTTGAGTTTTCTTTCACTTCCGCCAGGGGCGCTGCTTCAGTTCCATATAAATATGCCCTTAACGCGAAAGTACTTCACTTTCGCGTTAAGGGCATATTTATTCGATTTGTTTTGGTGAAAACTCACACTCGGCACTCTGATTCACTTTGATTATCTCCCCCAAAAGAGAAAAAGCGAATATAAAATACAAAGCTGTACTCACTTAGATGCCGGCACATTGGTGAGGCACAGGAAGTTGTTGCGGACGCTGCGCAGACTGGCCAGCACCTGCGCGAACGGTGTCACGATCAAGTCTTCTCCATGACTGTGAACAAACATGTATTAACATTAATTTAATATAGTAACAATTGTAAAAACAAGCAGACGGCAGACATTAATCCATCAAACAGCAGGCGTGAGTGAAATGGAACGTCATCCAGGTGCCTCTCGAGTTCTGACTCTCTACGTGGCAGACCATCGCTAGTAACAGAGATATATCCTACTACAATGTCCTTACTTTTCCGCATGATTTAGCTCTACTAATACTAAATCTCTTGGCCTGATGACATGTATAGTAAAAATCGTATAAAAAAGGCAGCTGTTAGGTACTATACTTTTTCCAAATTATGTTGTATTTCGGCAATATTATCGAGTCATTTGTTTCAAACTATAGATAGGTAATATGAAAGTATAATTATTCACCCCATCTTATAATTATTTTAATAATTTGAAATCATATCTTACGAATTAACATAATAAATTATTATTTCCGTCGTAAGATTAGAATTATTTGTTTTATACTTGGCCAAGTTAAGCTGCTTATCTTTTTTTCAGCGTCTACCTTCTTCTATTGTTCGTTATAAATACATTAAGAGAAAGAATGACGTCTAAAAGTTGGCCCAAGCACATAAAACAAATGAAAACCAATTAAAATGTTAAAGCGAATAACATTTTAAAACCGTACAAGTACTTGAAAATAGAGAATATAATATGTATATTGAAATGAAAATGCTCATGCAAATAAACGTTTGAAGCAGAATGAAAATATATTATTATATGTGCAAAACAACTTTTATTAAAAGCATTTGAGTGGTTTCATACAAATCTCTGGAGATTGTGAGAAACTTCCTAACTAATATAACTGCGATGGGCTTACGTTTGTGGAGAATGCTCACAAGTTGAACGTGAAGGTACACTAAAGACTTGTTCGAAACTTTAAGCTAACTATGCTTTAGAGATATAAGTGTACAAATATTGAATTAAAGCAGACGTTACCTTACGAAATTTGATTAAGTCCTTTAGCAAAATGATAATATACAGAGGTATGTATACCTATTCGATTGTATGTTGAATAGTGACTTTCATCGTTTCATTAAATCACACATTTTATAATAAACATGTTGATACAGATAATGTCGTACAACGTATCAAAAGCAATTACATAGATAATAACTATACATACGTGTAATCGCTAATACCCAGTGTTATTACAGTAGTTTGTTGCTCAAAATTAGCGTTACCTGGAAAGTTTTCCGGGAATTTTGAAAATTAGTTTTATATATTTGGATTTGTTCGTCCTAAATTTCAATTTAGGCATCTATTTGGCTAAAACTGTTGAATTGTCGAAAATATCTTATTTGTTTGAACTTTATTGTAAAACGAGTCGAAAAGGAAATGTTGTCAAAAAAACTGCAGATAAGCGCAATTTTTCTAATGCGACAGCTCGAGGAATAATGAGGTGGAATATTGAAAGTTTGAAAAAAAACACATCAAATCTATAAAATTACCAAATTTGAAAACTCCAGGAAAAATTTTCAATACATGTCTAATCGTATAGTTATAACAGGCAGAACCTTGCTACCTTTGTCCATGGAACGGATAAAGCGTTTAAAATTTATAATTATTATTTAATTAATTAAATTTTGACTCAAATGTCAGATATTTGCAGTAAATTAAAATATAAAGCTGCAAATTTTCTATTTAATTATGGTCACTACCAGCGGTTATTGAATTGACACAAATTCAATTAACTTATCAAAATAGTACATTAATTAGACGGAAGAACCACTGGCGTTATTAATTATTACCAAATTATTTATGATAATTAGTTAATTGAATTTTATCTCACGTCCTAAGTATGAAAGTACCTCACTAAGTAATTATTTTATTAATTCATTGATTAATCACTTTTGACGCATTCTATTTAAACTAAATAGTCATTCTATGTACACATTAGTTCTCATTTTAGCATGGGTACGCATCTTCGTACAATATAGCCATAAAATTCTTATCAACTGATATGTAACTCAGACTTAAATAATGATTAATAACAAAACTAAAAGAAATGTTGACGTAGGTAGATATTTCACAATCTCCAGCGAAAATATTTAACGATCGTAATAAATCCTGTCTTTTACATAATCGTTGATAGGTTTACACGTAATGGATTACTGTGATAACGCGATTTAGTTTGATATGACGCGTAGATACTGCTATGGACGTCACAATGTATCGAGGTCTTTTCGTGTTCCTGCTCTATATCTTTGATATTAAGTATGTGCTTTAAAAAGAAACCAAACTAAATCAACGTTTTAACTAGCGTTCTGTTTTTCGTTCGACTCGTTAAGATAGGTATTTTCCCATATCCATCTCATTGTTAAAAACTCAAACTTTCATAACTGTATGTGAATTTATCAAATTGAAGAAACTATACAGTACTGAATAAATAGGGTCCAGCCCTTTGGAGCGTAAACATTGATAAAAAGACGAATAAGGCAAGTTAAAAAGAAGAGAAATTAAGGTGCATCAAAATCATATACAATACATACATTTTTATTATTATTAATAATGTAGCCGGGAAATAAAACAACTTTAGATACAATACTATTAAATTTTAAACTGTATGAATTTGCTAAAGAGACAAAAGAGTATCTACAAGACGAAGCTGAATAAAAAGCAATAGTCTCTTGTTTTTCTTAACTAGATAGTGAAGTACGTTCGAATGTTTCAAACATTAACTTATAGTTATTTTCTTTTGACTGTACAATGTCACAATATTCTATACTTGACCGTACACAAAGAACAGATTATTTTTAAGCCTCTCGGAAAGGAAGGAAGTATTTCTATTTCCTTTATTCAACAGCAAAAAACTCAACTCAACTGTCTAGAGTGCGACTCAAGTTGGTTTTGTATTGCTCTTAACTCTGTTAAATACATAGACGTTCTTATACGGGTACTTTATTTATTTACTGTCTCAACGACGCAATAAGAAAATATAAAAATCTTCATAAAAAAAGAAAGGGAGAGAAAAGTTTGTTCAATCTGTACCTAGATTCATTAAACTTGAAAATAAATTCTTAATTGCTTGTACATAAATACTATTAATTGACTTAATATGGATACTCATCCAAAATTACTGAAATTATAATTGCAATATTGTTATAATTAGATAGTCACCTAGCAAGGTTTTTGGAAATTCCATGAGAACTAGTTGACATATTACGTTTGCTTAAACGAAAGCACATATTTATAGAAGTCATTAAGTTGGAATTAAAATAATGGAAACAGTCTTTTAAAGAACAACCTTTTTTGCAAAAAATAATTGTGGGTATACATGTAGCTCATGTGTCAATATTTTTCATTGAAAGAATAGTAAGGAAATCACATCTTAAGAGACAAAAAGAATTTCACACTCAAGCTCTGTGTTCAGCGTTTTGAATTGTTTGCAATATAATTAGGTAGGTACCTATGTAACTTTGTTCCACTGCGCCGAAAGAATCTCTTCTGCGTGGTCTGACGGCTTGCTCTCTGCCCGTTGGTATAAAGTTACGAAGGTTTTGCAGAACGCAGAACGCTTTCTATATGCATAGGGCCTTAAAGTATGACCTCTTATTATGTCAATGTACGCAATTAACTGATTTGCGCTGTCACAGCCAGACCACACTACCTACCACAGAAATTATTTAGTATTCAATTGTTGCAAGTCATGAGAGTTAACACAGAATTTTAAGAATTGCGATTAGAGGGGTACTTAGTACAGTCCCGCGTGTTTATAGCGCCATTACTCATAGACTAGAATATAAAATCTGTTTTTTTTTTAATAATAGTTGCCAGAATAAGTAGATGACTTATAAACGTTAAGTGGAAAACCATTGATTATAATAGAACAAAACACATCGCAGAGCACATCGTATACCAAGTATGCTGTCTGTGAAACCTGCATAGATGTTGTCTCATATCTTTTTTTTTTTTATCGAGTACAAGTTGGCCCTTGACTGCTGTCACACCTTTTAGTGATGATGCAATCTAAGATGGAAGCGGGCTAACTTGTTAGGAGTAGGATGAAATCCGAACCCCTATCGGTTTCTACACGACATCGTACCGGAACGCTATATCGCTTGGCGGTACGTCTTTGTCGGTAGGGTGGTAACTAGCCACGGCGAAAGCCTCCCACCAGCCAGACCAAGGCAAATTTAAGAAACCAGGACCTCCGTCTTATAAATCCACCGCGCATACCACTGCGCCACGGAGGTCGTCATCTTTATGATTTTACCATGTCCCATATACAGAAATTAGCATGTCAGTACTATTTTCCTTTTGGTTAAGTAGATACAATTAAAGTATTTACGAGAAAATTATAGTATCATCCATGATTCGGGAAGAAGGTGAAAAGATATTAAATATTGAGGTGAGGAGAGGTTTAGATTTCTTTTTATATTTCAACCTAATTAGCCTAAAAAAAATACAGACACGAAAATTAGTCTAGTAATCTCTGAGAATTTCGTCTAAAACTAAAATAGCTACGGTACAAAGTACCTAATATATTTCATCAGCTTTTGAAACTTATTTCATTACTACTCATATTTTCGTAACATTAATAAAACAAAATAACCTTGTATGAAATTGGAAAATTTTCCATACCCCTAAATACCTACGCTAATCGCAGTACGGGTATGGATGGTCATAATTCTCAAGTCGACTGTGACGTTTTCATTTCAAGCTTTCGGTAGTTTAGTGCCGTTTTAATGGACTACTTTATTGCCGTCGAGTTGTGGTGGCTTGTAATCACCCATAAACAGTGGTCCAATCAACACCACCCTAGTTTTTTACTATTATGCACAACCAGCAATGGTTTTAAGTTGGTTTTTATGTAAGTTATATAACTTTATTTAGAAGCATAATTGGTAGTAAAGGTATACGTTTGCTTAGAAGATGCATATTCATATTTGATGGACCAAGCTATTGGTTAAAGGAAAACCATTGCTTATAAACAAAGCAAAGCTTCATAGAGTATGCAAGAATCTGCCTTCTGAGTCGGCGGTATAGTCACTACAAATATTCAAAATTGACCTTTGTAATTTTTTTGGTGTTTTTAGGTGGCTTCATAAGCCTGTATTAAGATCTGCAAACATGCCTGTTTGACTCGAACACAGTAATGTTGCTCCTACTACTACTTAAATACTACTAGGGCTTGTGCATAGTCTATGTGATAAACATGCGTTAGTTTAAATATGAAGTTGTCTAATGAAGTGAATTTGATGAAAATAATATGTATAAATAAATAATTACTTTACAGTCTTCCACTATCTTACTAAAATTGTAAATAATTTCTTAAGGTAAAGTAAGCAATATCTGTCTCGTGCGTAAAATATTCAATATTTATTCATAGACCAAAATATCTTGAAAGAGATACTTGTCGGGGACATTATGCAAATAGACGGGACGCCTAAGCTTTGTTGGGAGACTACCTTATACTGGGAAATATATTAACACCCTTCAGTTTCTTGCTTTTTTCTTGCACTTTTACAAGGCTTTACTTGACTAACCCTGTTAGGAGAGTTAACTGATGATCGACTGGACTGTAACTTGGTATACCGCGTGTACGTAGCTTTGATGCCAATGCAATAAAATAGAACCATGGACGTGGTCTAATTTCTTATTAGGTAAAACATGACCCTCCTTCTGACGCAGTCGGGTAAGGATAAATATTAGGTATTGAAGGATATTTGTATTCATTAGTTAGTTAACCCATGGTGTAGGTATCCCGTGATTTTATCCTTTTTATTCCGTACGTGAATATTAAGATAAATATAATCATTGTGTTATTCCAGATTACATTTCTTACACCGAGTTTAGTTGTTCTGGCGTATTTAGGTATGAAATATATATTATATATCCAAACATTTCAAATTATTGATAAGTAAATAGTAGGACAACACATACACATAGTACTTCATCTAGCCCCAAAGTAACCATTGTTTATCACACAATTATTTTGTATTAGTAAGAATCGAACACACGGCCTTAGCAGATATATATGCAAAGCTACCCACTGCACCAATCGGCCGTCATAATCCTAACTAATATTATAATTGCGAAAGTAACTCTGTCTGTCTGTCTTGCTTTCACTCTACAACTACTGAACCGATTTAAATGAAATTTGGTACACAGTAAGTCTAGAGCCTGAAAAAGGACATTGGCTACTTTTAATTGCGAAATGTTGTATGAAAGTATCGTCATTTTGAAAGCTTAAGACCTATTTCTTAGGCAGTTGATTAGATATTAATAAATATGACATTCAAAGTTTAGAAAAATTAGGCTGCCGCAATAAGTAATTTCACGCGGACGAAGTCGCGGGCAAAAGCTAGTATTATTTAATTAAAATAATATTATGACGGCAATAAATAATATTATGAATAATATAATATATATTTCATATATGCTTCATCGTTGAAACATTAAAATGTTAAAGTTGTGAGTGATAGTTATCACATGATAGGTGTCATGCGGATGTAGGTAGCTTGGCGCGTGGCTCTGGAGTGCTGCCCAGATGGGTCACGAACCGATGAAAACATAACGGGTTTTTAAACGAATTGGTTTTCATAATAACACGCTTCTCCTAAACGAAATTCAGGCATTTCAGTGCAGTTAGCGTGATTCAATATTGCACAAGTGTGAATGCAAACTCATGTACGATTAAAAGTCATACTACAAAATTTTAGTAGTAATACACCGAATCTCTATTATCCTGTTCCTTCTTTTTCTTTGTATCACAGAACAGAAGAGAAAAGACACCTTACGGTGGCATCACTTTGTGGTGGATGGCTAGGCATCTTGCGTTCAACTTTTCCGAATTCTAATTCGTAAGTATAACTAAGGCTTTTGGGCAAGAGTGCTTCAACTTATACCTTATCACGATTGAATAATTTTACTCTATGAGATTAGTTAAAGTAGTGTATAATACGGAGCGCAGCTTTATATTATAAATCTTTTGCCTCTATTATTCACTTCACTTTGTTCATTTCGTATGCAACTTAACATTTGCATAATCTACTTTTAAAATTATGAAACCATAATGTACCTACTATTAAATGCAGATGTACTCGTAGTTCAACGAGAGATAAAAGGGTGTTTTTTGCCGCTAGTTTTCCACGTGACTGCGTCCACGCAGGAACGTAAGTACGTCACACCTCACGAGACTGGAAGTATGCCCAGTTTCTTGCGGCCTAGTGATGGTATGATATAAGTATCACGTAAAATTTATCGATGTGACGTTACTGAAAATATTTGTGACGGTGGTAATATTTTTTAGAGAACTACGTGCAAATGGGTACATTAAATTTTATTCAATTTATTATTTTAAGTGCTCAACTCTACATATTTATTTATGTTTATCGAGAGTTAAGAAACAGAATGATTTGGGTTACCAAAGTCCAGAATTTAATATATTGTTAGAACTACCCAATTTTATTCGAGACGCCAAACTACCTGTCTATTTGCGTATATTAAGATATCAGAGATAGTGTAAAGAACGCTCACTAGACCCGACATCTATGGGAGATGTTAGGTTGATTTTCTATAGTTATACAATCTGACCTGGCAAACGTTGTTTTGCATTAAAAATTTAAAAAAAAATAAGATGAAAATTAGATAGTAGCCGATTTTCAGACCTGCTGAATACGTATACAAAATTTAGTAAAAATCGGTAAAACCGTTTCGGAGGAGTACGGTAACTAACATTGTGACAGGGAAATTTTATATATTAGAAGATGTACCACTGAAAGAGTTTGTAGAAGTGTTTTTTGAGAATTAGCTAAAACAAGTGATTCAACCAAATTTTTTGGTTCTAATGGATGATTAGGTTTATAACTAAGACTTTGGATGGTTTCGAAACTAGTCGTAAAAATTGAATCGATTCATCAATACCAAAAAATATTTGAGTAATAGCTAAAACAAAGTTATAATATAACAATTTTGTTAGAAACGTTGAAACACAAGCGTTTAATGTCTATATTTTGTTAACAGATTTAATATGAAAGTTGCATTCAACAACATATATATTTTCAGGCAAACAAAGAAGCTCGGCCCGTAAGGAAATGGCGAATTAACTCAGACGAAAGTAGGTCGATAGCTCCAATTTCATGAATGCAATACATTTTCTTTATGTCTGACAAAACGCGTAGGGAATAATAAGTAGGTAATAATCCGTTATCCACTTAGTTAAAGTAACAATGTGAAATATTATATTCAGTAATATCCCGCGAGATGTTTAAAGGTTTATTTGGGTTAATATGGAATACGAGTACGTACTTGTACCTACTACGAGAAGACAAAATAAACATAATTGTAGATTGGTATTTTCAAATTGTTTAGATCTAATAATCATCAAATTGTGATGACTTTTCTAAGGTAAAATAAAGAAAATTGTTCGTTACGTACACATAATGGTTGGCAGCTTGCCTTATTATGTAATATGCTTTGTAACAATTCAAATTTAAATTCATTTATTTCAAATAGGCATAAAACCATTTTTGAAAATTCAAATCTGTCAGTGACCACAGGTTCGAAAAGCGGATTCTGCCGAGATGCTGGAATTATTTTCATTTATATCAATATAATTTTTATAGTTATAGCTAGGAAAAAACGAAAGTGTGGGCTCATTTTAATTTTATTTTAAACAATACTAGCCTTTTTAATTCTACCAACGTTCACTTTTAGCCTCCAATTAGAGATAAGTTTATGTTAGGCGTGGGCATTATATTAATTTAACGGACGGAAAGACCTTTTGACCTTTTAAAGGCAAGCTAGATTAGCAGTATCAGAGCTTCGAAAGAGCTCTTCTGTGGTTTTACAGCAGTCTAAGTTATTTTTTTATTCTAAGTTTACAGCAGTCTAAGTTATTTTTTTTAGTCTAGCAGTATATTTAATTGTCAAGCACTTTTGTATTTCAGTCTGATAGATGTTACTGTTGTATTTCAAGAATGGGTACAGATCGGCACTTTGTAGAACATGTTCCTTTACATGCCACGTGGATTGTTGCTTTGTTTATAGGCTACGTTTCCACTTACCATCAGGTATGCCGTCTACTTGGTTCGTCAGTTATTGCAATAAAAGAAGAGCTTATAAGAAATGGCGTCTACCATGCGTTCGTTGGGGACGTGGTTGTTGTTCAACATAAAAAACTATTAATCTTCTTGCGGTTTTCCTGTGGTCAGTAATTTATTTATTTTTCCTTAACTACCATGTAATTAATCCTATCAACTAACTCTATTTAATCGATCATCGCAAAGTATGTTATATATACTAGAAGTCGCCCGCGACTTCATCCGCGTGAAAACCACTTGCTCTTCTATTTTTCAATATTTCCGGCAAGACGTTTCGTTTGACACACGATGTTTGATGTGTTGAATGGCGAGGCGTATCTAAGATGGCGACTGCAGTTTGTTTGGATAGCAACTACGGTTTGTTTGTCAGTATTATTAGAATTTAACGAAATTCTGCTTAATTTGAATTTTACGGATATATGTTGTCGACTCGAAATCAATATTTTTTTTTTGTTTTTTTTATTCATCTAAAGTTTCGATCGAGTCTATCGTACCCCTTGATGAAATTATTTATATAGATATTTCCAGGGCTGGTGCAAAAAAGACATTATTATAGAACCTAGCTTATCCCTAATGAAAAAAAAACGAACAGAGGGGAAAATGATCTACAATTATTAAAAAAACATATATAACACACTTCTTTTACTGATTTAACGTTTTAGATGGATATGGCAAGGCCCATCCACGACGTGATTCTTTTGTGTGTGATGTGTGCTGTCTTTTCACGTTTTTCTGTTAGCTCTTTGTATTGGAATCGTTTGTCTTATCCACATGAAAAACCAGTTTTTCAGTCAAATCCTGTCCCAGTACGCAACAACGACGAAAAAATACGCATCGCCCTAATGTCCTAAAACTTCTTATCATACGTAAACACAAGTATATAAAAGTTATAGGATTCGTATTTGCGCTCATTTATCTGTTTATTCGGATTACTACGCGGTTTTTACTACTAGATAAAAAAATCTTGTTGACATGAAATTTTCCGATTGAATTCTGAGATCAGGGAACAAAGAATATGAAATTTATCTTAAACAGATATATTTTCCTTCAACAGCGATATATATCAACCATGCAAACGCTAATACGTAAGAATCGGATCAATTATAAATACTTCTCTTGAGATGATTCTCGAGTTATATTTATTTAAAATCTCAAGCAGTTTGTCAATCAATAATAATGAGTTCAAAATTCAGATTCTGTTCATTCATAAAACCAATGCATTTATTATGCGTTATATTATGGAAATAATATACTGTTGGCAGCATTGCTAACCATAGACTATAGAGGTGCCGATTTTGTGTTGTTGTGATAGACTGTAGCAAAAAGTGGCGGTTACGGGCGGTTATATAAACGAAGCCCTAATGGTGAAGTGATTATTATTTTGTGTGTTCTCTTTGTGTGCAGTTATGCTGCCAGTTAATTTTGTTAAAAGTTAAAGTGTAATAAAATGTAAATGCTCGTTAAGTAAATTGTGAGATTACCGAATAAAAACATGTTGATGTTATAATTAATGTTCTTTTTCTGCTTGTGCCATTTGACCCCTTTACCAAACACAGCTTAGACTGCAAAAAGCTTACAGCAAATTACAATCGAGGGTTTTAAAAACCGTTTAAGCATCGTATTAGTAATTTCGACCGCAGTAGCAGTAGCGAATTCAGTAACGAAATTCGATAGTATCGATTACATATTTATTTTTCTCTATCTGAATATCGTGTAAGACATATACAGTTACCGGTTCATTAAGAGTTATGACCAAGTCTACTAACTAATACTAATAGGGATGATATTGATGGATAATTCCCGTTAATTTAGCAGATTGTCTCAACATACATCAAATGAGAACGGGGCGATTTCATTGACCTTAATTTATCTCAACGTATAATCGTTAGCTTCCATCTCTCAAAAGTCAATTAACGCATGTCTATTTATAAAGCGTATATAAACAGTTTAATCAATTGAACGATGTGTTACGGTTTTAAATAAATCTTTCTATTGAACAGAACAGGCGTTACATTGAAGATCATTTTAAACAATAAATATTTTTCGTTTCGTTTCAGTCGTTTATTTGGATACTATATCAGCAAAGGATAGATAAGTCTAAAAGGCCACGTCACTTAAGAAATATTTTTTTAAACTTTTATAGACATATTAAAAGCCTTTCAATCTCATAAAAAGGGAGGTGTATTTTAATCTAACGGGGAGTCCTGCGTAAGCGACGAACGCAAAGCTGTCAACGCGACGAACGCGATCAAAACAACGACATTCTCTACTTGCGCCTCATGTAACAGTCTGCGACGGTACGGGACGTAATGGGCACCTGTGCTGTGTTGCATTGCATCGCGTTCGTCGCTTACGCAGGACTTCTCGTATGAGGTAAGTTTAAGCTAAAAAAATTAGATAGAAAAACTAAATCACAGTCACAAATAAAGTAGCAAAAAGCCCTTTTCAAAAGTTGTAAATTATTATTGATACAATTGGAGATATTTACGCTGGTACTGTATACGCTGTTTCAAGTTAGTTTAATTTGTTATGGTTTCGCTATAAGTGTTTAGCCATTAAGGCTTATTTTAACGTATCACCCTCGATAAATACATCCAATGAAATCTCCAATAAAAAGGATAAATTCCGCCCGAAGGACGGCGGCGAGCGCGCAGAGCGTTAAATTGAATTAAACGTAATTTCGTAGCTACGGCAATCATTATTGATTTGCTCGCAATCCGTCGCGTAAACAGGTTTATTGATGCACCGATTTGAACGTTGAAGGCTGATAGTTTTCATTAAAACCTTTGTACACTACTCCGCGATATTCAGTATTTGTAAGCACCTTTTTAAGCTTATGGGTTAAGGAAAAATCATTGAATTCGCGTGATCATCAGGCTCAGATACCTATATTTTACCAGTTTTACTTCTGATGTGCATTTTGTTATATAGTTACGTACCTATATGTAAAAGAAGTCGCCGGAAAGCCTTAACCTGCATGTTATTATTAAGCTTTGTATGCTTGTAATTACGCGAACAGAAGTTGTTTGGCAGCAGGAAATAAGTATCATTCGATAATAGTAGAGCTCTATAACAAAAAGTAAGTAAAGTAATCGTTAAGGCAGGCTTTGCTATGGCAAAGTATTACCGACATGCTTATTTGCGCCGTTAATAAGCGTTACTGCGTTTCGATGTATAAGGTATGATTGCCCTTCAAACTATATGTACTGGCTACTTACTGACTTGGTACTACGTTATGTTTATTTTCCACTTAATTTACTTTATCTGTTGTTTTTGTTGATCATTACTAAATAAAATTTTTAAATAAAAATAGAACCGACTCAAAACGCACTAAAAAGTAAAAAATAACTGTGTCATTTAGTTGCATTAATTTACTTATATTATTATCATATGGCACTAGTAGCCAAAAAGCTACCGATACCGAGACAAAAATCGAAATCGCTGTAAGCGTGCCTCCAAAATTTGAAGAGTTCCTTCAATTTCCCCAGGATATCCTCATCAGATCATAACATGATGACAATGGGACCACCTTGGAAGTATGCCCTTTCTAATAAAAAAGAATTATCAAAATCGGACAACTCTGTCAAAAGTTATGCGTGGTCATACATAAAAAAAAATATACGTGTCGAATTGAGAACCTCCTCCGTTTTTTTTCGTCGGTTAAAAAAAGATAAATAAAACAAGTACCGGATTCCGATAGTGACCCTTAATAGGCAGAGAAATACTGATAAATGGTCGAAAACTCAGATCTATTAATGTAAGCTTTGCTTTTTTTATTCAAGCGTCTGATAGCATAGTTGTAACGTAATTATGTGGACCCTTACATCGTTACTTATGAGCTCTCTCCAGAGATACTCAAAATAATCTACTAAGTCTATGATTGGCTAATGATAATGATATTGTCTTGGCTACACAAACATATCTGTATGTTAAATACTCTTTAAATCGATGCCCATGCAAGGCTGATAGTGAAACCATCAGGTGTGATTGGATTTAAAATGTATATAATGCGCTTTGCTTTATCGACGCCGACTGTATCTTTACTACTCTAGCGACCTTATATGCAAAGTGCCAACCACGCTGCTACTTTTATGATGTACGTTCGATTGCAAATAACTTTGTTATGTTAATGTGTTGTTTGACACAATTGTTATATTCGAAATGGCGGCACGTTATATAATTCTACGAGACATGTTTACTACTCGTTGCGAATAACCGTATCTAATCTAATCTCGTTGTATACGAGTATATTACGATTCAAATCTCTCTTATGAATTTGTAAAGATTAGTGAGGCTTCCGTCGATTTCTTTTTTTATTAAACTGAGCTGAGATAACGCTTCGTGATAATCATGATGCGTTATCATTAAATGTTGTTAAAATCAGCGAGACATTCGATTTCATATTGCGGACTAAATCATAGAATCAAAGTAGGCAAGACTCGGCCTATTTTGATACTGGCCTAATCTACATAATGTCTATTTTTCGTCCTTCGGTTCGTTTGTTGTCAGCCCATATTCCTTTCCTTAGACTGAAAGTAATTTAATGATTGTCGATCCAAATATTTGTCGGGTGTTATGGTAGCCTCCTTAATTCACCATTACTATGACCATCATGATAATTTGGAGTGAAAATTTCATGTCTCCTTCTTTTCTTACCCATAATTAATAATAAAAAGACACCGGAGAATTAATTCAATTAATTATTCATAGCCAGACATTCGCTCACGCTATAGTATAATTAATGTAACAAGGAAGGTTATTAGGTCCCAAAAGCTTGATTTTATATGCAATGGAGTCAAATCTTCTCTCCTTCTATACCTATTTCGATATACATGGCATTACCCATGGTAGGTAAGAGTAAAGTCTGACTTTTAGGTTTTTATAAAATTATCAAGGTTTTGTTTAAGATCTAATCTAGATCACTGGATGATTGACAAGTCGACAAGACTTAACATACTCCATTTTACCATCAAAGGCCTACTGTATTAGGGAGTAGATTGAATCACGAAATGGAAAATATAGCATGTATTTTCCCCCGATTTTTACAGTATTTTTAGAACATTTATTCGCACACGTCTATGTGGGTAGCTGAATAACGTGGCGCGGTAAAAAGAATGTTATTTTTTATGAAAGTCTACGTGACAGTTTAGTTTTTACGTGCTAGTTGGCGTCGCGTCGATAGGATTGGAAAATATCACCGTTTTATTTTACGAAAGGCCAAAATGTTGGAGCGTGTTTTCGACCTGCTTTAAAAAACAACGTTCTCTGTTCAGTACGTATGTTTTTAAATCTTTTTTGTAAATGGACACTTTTTTTGAACGAGATTATTTTTATTCAGCAGCGTAAAGATTACGTTAAAATGGTATAATCTTTTAAAATTTCGTTTTAGTTGAAAACTTTTTTAAATAATTACAATTCATTTGGACATATATATATAGATAAAGGTTGCATGGTAAGAATATCATATCATAATAAAGCCGTCGCGTCGGCCTAAACAATAGATAACTTCGATTAGAATTAAATTGTTAATTTGATAATTAAATTAGCTGTGCCCAGCAGCCCAGCAGCGAAATTAATAATTCAAGTCAATCGAATTAGTTATTTTAGAAAGCTTGTGACGAGTCAGTTAGTGGTATTTTGCTTAGGTATAGGTAGAATATTATTGCGAATTTAATTTTCCGCACCTTGTATGAAAAGTAAAATGGTTATAATCGTTACTTGGATAGATCGATATGATGAAATTACGATGAATAGTCGACGATCAATACTCATGGTTGTAACTACTGTAAAGGCTTTGCCGGGAAACCTACCTTAATCCTATCGGACCCAGCTCAGTTTCGGAAACCTTGTCATTGAATTCCAACATTCTGCTCAAACTTTAACATTTTCTAAAAATGAAAACATTTTGCACACCAAATACTGTATGTACACTTTGACTTATTAATTGATTGTCATTGTCATTTTTTAAATTGGTATTTTTTAAATTAGTAGTTATTATTTACCAAAAGAGATCGAATAATATTAAAAAAGGATGTATTTATACAAGAAATAAAAGTCTCAAGTCTCTAATCCACCAGTGTTTTGCGAGCGTCAGCGTCCTTCAACGTCTGCTCAGCGTTAACGCGACGTTGACGTTGCGTTTATTGACAACAAGTACAATCACATACATTTTTTAAAAACCTGTATGACAAAATTAAATATCTTTTTATTATCTCAAAGCTACCTTCCAAAAAAGCCTTTCCTTTCTAAATCCTCTCTTCCATATGTAGTTTATTAAATTCAGATTCGTTATTTTTAATACTATCAGAGTACTGAGTGCCTAGTGTGAGCTTTCACCAAAATAAATCGAAAACTTCATATTCGCGTAAAAGCAAATTTTATATAGAATTGAAGCAGAAACTCAAATGGGTGAGTGTCAGTGTCATATAAAATTTGCGTTTACCGTTCTCGATATCGACGCGGTAAAATCTTACACTAGTCACACAGTGCGAAATATTCACTTTCTTGTAATCGATTAGACCATATAGGATTTTCCCAAAAGTGACAATGATAATTTCATATGTTTTCTACGTTATTTTCGTCAAGTAGTGTTTCTTGTCGGAGTCTATTTATTCTCTGATTGTACGCGGAAACGCAACGTTGACGTCGCGTTAACACGACGTCGACGCTGCGCAGATGTTGAAGGAATGCTGACGTTCGCAAAACGCTGGTGGAATAGGGGCCAGTTCTTACACGTATCTTGAGAATTTAAATAAAAACAAATTGCCAAAAAGAACATTTATAAAGGAACTAAAAATAGATGAGTTTTGATACTTGTTACATAATTAGAATTACGAATAAGTATAATTAATTTTAGCTCTCCCGCTGAAACTCATTCAAATATGTCTATTTAAATCGATGAGGTTCATTCAGTATGGAATTTACAAGGAATTTACATAATTTACAAATCTGGTTTCCTCTCATTGTTTTATGTTTTAAGGATATTATATTGTTTATATTATTCTTGGAGTAAGAAAAAACCAAGATATTTTACTAGTTCAGGCAATATTTCATCATGAATATAAAATATGCAGGCTCATTGTTCAAAATAAGCAAAATGAGATAAACTCACTCACTGCCACGCTTTAGGGTGTTTGTCCATGAGATCTGTGCGCAGTAACTATGCACTTTAATATAGCTGTGCAGAAATGATCTTTTTAATATTAGGCTTTATTTATAATATTAGGCATGTATCACAATCGGTGTTAACGACATTGTGAGTGGGTCCTCATATTTTTAGAAAAAAAAAAATTATTCGATTTACTAACTTAAACTTTTCCTGAGAAAAGTTAATTAAAAACTCCATCCAACTACAGATTTTTTTTAGGAAATTGCAGAATTTCATAGATACCATCCATTCACGGAACCAAAAACATCCTTTTTGCGATGTCAAGAAATTCGTTAATTAAAGTGTTACTTTAGTGAGGACTACTTGACCAGTTACAAAGTTATGATTTGTACCTTATGGTAAGTAATAGATATTACAAATATTTTTCTTTTCAAAAACTTACTCACTTTCGCTTTTTACAACAGAATCAAAACTTAGTTATCAAAATGTAGGAATATTATTCGTACGTTAAAAACCGAGCAACGCGTCCTCGCACAGTTCTAATGGAAAGATGCTTTTATTACGAAGTAATTAAAAGGGGAAAAAAGAATAGGTACACCTACCTGATAAAAGCAAAAATGAAATACAGTTTGACTTGTAAAAGGTTTTGTTTAGCCTTTGTTTGTTTTTCTGCGTCAATTTTAAAAGAAATCCAGGTGAGTGCTTTGAGCTTTCGTGTTTTGAAGTGGACGTGGAGTTTTAATTTAAAAAAGCAAGTCTTCTTTGGGCCATGAAGTTTGCGAGTCGCACGAGATTTTTTTTGTTAATAACGTTCATTCGCTCGTCAATGTCATGAAAAAGTAAATATGTGCTTTAAATATTCGCTTTCCATGCTGTGTTAGTATTGTTATGTTTTAAATATTATAAGATTTAGTTGTTACTTTGGTGATGATTTAGATGTTAATAAGATTATGTTATGTTTTAAATATTTTAAGATTTAGTTATGATTTTGATGATGATTCAGATATTAATAAGATTTAGATTTCTTAAAGAATGATTTATATTTAGGTACCTATGTTTTTCATTGTTCGTTTTGTTTATCGGTGAATACGGATTGATAAAGGGGTAGTTTTTAGTTAGTCATTAAGTGGATAGTTGCGAGTGGAGCTCCAGAAGTGATTTTGTAATATTGTGAAAGTAGATAGATTTTGTTTAGAAATACGATATACAATAGTGAGTGAAGAACATATAATTATTGATTTAGAAGGAGGTGTTTTATTAAAGTATAGGTTTTTATTTTTGCCCTGTTAATATGTTTAGATCTAAAGTTCGATTGAACTCATATCCTCGATCACAATGTAATAATGGCCAGATGCAGGTAGCCAAAGAACTCTTAAACAAGTAAGATAAGGTACTCTCTTTAACTACAACCATTTAAGATTAGAACATTTATATAAATATACTAACTGATCCGGCAAACGTTGTTTTGCATATAAATTTTTAAAAAAATTAGATGAAAATTAGATAGTAGGTAGCCGATTCTCAGACCTGCTGAATACGCATACAAAATTTGGTAAAAATCGGTAAAGCTGTTTCGGAGGAGTACGGTAACTAACATCGTGACAGGGAAATTTTATATATTAGATTTTATTTATGAAATATATTTTAATGCGACTGTTTCATTTACGTCTTATTATTTTGATAACGATAGACGATATAAAAATATTTTCGTACCTACCTATTATGATACCGTTTATGAAAACGCGTGTCAACAAATCAGAAAATCATATCGCTTTTTTATAAAACTCTTAGTAATAAATAAAAAAAAAATCTTACAAATTCGCCGTTCTAATAATACGTCGAAGTGTTAAAAGAAAAAAGATTTCAAAGTTAAAATTAATTCAAAAGACATCAAACAGATTTCATTTATTTCGCTTTTGCTATGTAAAATTAAAATGTTCATTATATTTTTAGAATTTATTTTCTTAAGTATTTAATACACTTAGTAAACAGTTTTTTCTCGCAGTTTTGGTCGCGTAGTTACGAACTAAGTTCAGGATGTTTGTGATATATGATGGAATTGTTCATGTTCGTTTTGTAATAATATTTTCACAAACTAAAATCAGAAGCTTTTGTCACCGCAATGCTTAGAGTCATATTTGGTTCGTCTAAATACCCAATGTGATAAAGTTTTTGATAATAGACACACAAAACGTCTATGATTTTATAAATAACGCTTCGTTAGGTTGTTCGCAACGCAACTTAGGTATATATGCAGCAACCGTAATGAAATAGATCGGAAGTTGTCGGGCGATATCACTATTTCTATTTTATCGATATTACAATTTTCTCTGATAGAAACTTATCGTTTTAAAAATACCCATGTTATAAAAGCGGAAATATTATCCGAGAGAGCAAAGGAAGTATAATATTCCCATGTTGCCGCGGCACGCCTACGCGGTACTGTAAATAAAATAAATGAAAAGGGATTTAAGTATATATGGCAAGTTTCCTCCACAAAATGTCATATTTACTTTGGAGATTTTCTGAGAAGTAACATTTTATAGTCTTTTTGTTAGTGGTTGTAACCATTTCCAGAGGTCGGAAGAGGTCTGGTGATAAACTAAATTATTATTGTGAATATCGCTTTAAACGGGGTATAAATTAATCTTCGTATTTTTATAAGAATTTAATTTAGTGTGTTGTTAAATCTATCAACTGTGATTCCATGTAGCAAAGGGGCTCAAATTTCTTGAAATAGATACAGCTTTAGATAACTCCAATTAAGCTTATATTTCGTTTAAATAGTTTATTTCTTTCCAGTGCAGTTTGGAAGGTTGACTTTCAGGTTGACAGGAGGAAAATCAACTTTGTTTATGAAGAGTTATTTTACATGCCCTTCTTAAATAAAACGTCGGCTGGTAGATTTTGCTGATAGTAAACTTTAGTTAGTTTTACTGATTGTAAAAAAATTATGTAACGTAAATTATAATTTCAACATAGACCTTAAACTCAGTAAACAATGATTTCTTTTACTATGTAGTGAATAAGCATTTTCTCTTGTTGAGGAAAAATCTAGTCGTTACTCTTAAGTGTTTTTGCTGGTTCAAAGTCACAGGGTTTCCCAGCGGGAGTGTACTCTACATGAGAGCTCAATGTGAAACTATTCCTATTCTTATACTAGCAGGCACATGCAACTTCGTCCGCGTTGAATAATTATTATACAAACTTTAACATATACCTTAGGTACAACCGACCATCACGTACTTACGTCTATTAAGTTTATGGTTTTCAATTTCGAAAATTATAATCTTGGAAATTTAAAAGAAAATTATAATCTATACTCTTATAAAAAACATACAGGTAAAACTGAAAACTTTAATAAATACCTTTTCTTAAAAATTACAAGTATTTGTCTGAAAACCGAACTAAAATCGATTCAGCTAAACGTGAGATAACCGCGGACACAGGTTTAATAGAGAACTTCCTATTTTATTTATAGTAGTTAAAAATTGAGCTCAATTGAAAGTCCTCACATGGTCCTACATTAAATTCCAAGATTGAATTCAATGATAATGTAATAGTCGCAGTATACCCGCTACTGTACCATACGCTAACTAGTTTCAGAACATCTTATTCATGAGCTTGTTGCAGGGTTTGTTGTGCAACGAGTAGAAGCAAATACAGTTGTTTTGTTTCAATATGGAATTTCATGAGTGTCTCGTTGGTCGAGCGGTTAGCCTATATAGATTCAGATCAAGAGGTTTTAGTTTCGAATCTTGGTTGAGCTATGGAATAATACTGAGGCTTCCATTCTGGTTAGAAACTCTTTGCGCGGAGTCTTGGAGTTGCCTATATCCCCTTGCATCGAAGAGCACGTTACGTCATCGTTGCTGGTTACAAACATGAACGACATCTGATACTGATCATTAAATATAATTAAACATTATCACGATTAAAACCGCCAGCCTACATGGAGGGGAGGGAAGGGGAACGGGGAGGTTATACCCATCATTTTGGTGGGGTAGGGGGCTCCATGACACCTTTTCTAAGGAGGGAGGCCTGACTCTGTTGGGGCCGTTAATAGTTTTTACTTTTTTTTGTCACAAATGCTTTTTGGTTCAAATTACAGTCATGCCTTATGGAAAATACGAGTAAGAAGGGGTAACTAAGTATACATACTAGCATAAAATTCAAGAGGATATAAATAAAATACAATAGATTAATACAATATCGGGTGTATTGTAAGTTATCTAGCGTCTATTGTTATAGCTTCAATTATGCAAACTAACATATTCAGCTTAGCTTCAGATCAGGTTTCTAAAGGAACTTTGGTATCTTATTATCTTAAGTATATGTTATATTGATAGCTTGATTTTGCACGCCAACAGCGGTAGGATATGTTGAAAATATGATTATGAAATATATATTGTAAACAAGATATGATTATGATTGACAGTGGATACATTTATAATAGCTATAAGTACATAAAATATTCGCGCAATTGACTTTTTTAACCAACGAAAAAAAACAGAGTAGGTTCTCAATTCGACACGTATATTTTTTTTCATGTATGACGCATAACTTTTTACAGAGTTGTCCGATTTTGAAAATTCTTTTTTTATTAGAAAGGGCATACTTCGAAGGTGGTCCCATTGTCACCATTTTAGGATCGGATGATGATGTTCTGGGGAAATTGGACAACTCTTCAAATTTTGGAGGCACGCTTACAGCGATTTCGGTTTTTGTCTCAGTATCGGTAGCTTTCTGGCTACTAGTGCCGTATAATATACTATGACAGTATAGTACGAGTACGTTACGTGGCGATAAATCACTAAAAAGTAAGAAATAAAAATTTTTAACAAAAAATAGAACCGACTCAAAACACACTAAAAAGTGAAAAATAACTGTGTCATTTAGTTGCTTTAATTTACTTAAGCATATCTAGGAGTGGGTGCCAGCCAAGGTTTCTACTTTAAGGACGTTACCTAAAACCCACAAACTGCTTTACTACGTTAAATAAATGTTCCTTAAACTTGGCTGGCACCGACTTCATAGATATGCTTAAGTAAATTAAAGCAACTAAATGACACAGTTGTTTTTTACTTTTTAGTGTGTTTTAAGTCGGTTCTATTTTTTGTTAAAATTTTTTATTAATGTAGTCAGAATGTATTTCAATATAAAAATTTAATTTTAAAATTGGGTCAAATAGTCCTTTTCTACTACATACATTTATAGGGCAAAATACCACTGACTTTTGGATCGGTTTTGGAAAGACTTTATGTGCTTTCATTAAAATTGGAAGCAAAAACCAGAATTATACAAGGAAGGTGCTTCATCTATAATATCTTTCTATCTTTTGTTGGGTTGCCATTGAAGGTCGTTATGACATCAAGGCGACCTGTATTGATTACTTCGTTTTCCATAAAGCAGTGCATGTCGTTTTCCCTTTGACGTAAAAGTTAATTACGGTTCTAAAGCCGCTCAACATTTGCTAGTGTAGGCGGTTGAGAAATTGATTCTTCTTATTTACAAAAGCTTCTTTGATTCCGAAACCTGTTATTGACGGCTTATAATAACTACACCTTCGACATTTGCAATGAGTATACTGTTGAATAAGGCAGTGAATTATATTTACGGCGGTCTAACATTGGAAATACTTACAAAAAGTATTTAAAGTAAAATGAGGTAAAAATTTACCTTCCATTTTGTTCTCTTTCGAATATGAAAAATCTAATTGTAACTATTTTGAAAGTATGTATAGATAGATAGATAAACTCTTTTTTTGGACATTTTAAAAGATACAGAGACACAAAAACAAACAAAATTTAAATGTACAAAGGCGGTCTTATCGCTAAAAGCGATCTCCTCCAGACAACCCGCATTAAGTTATGGAAAACGGATAGAGCAATAATAAGAATAAATTATATAGATTAAAAAAATATATACTTACGTATGTATATATTTGTAAGCGTCAACAGCTGTGTGGCAAAGGCGACTAAGATAAAAATGGACTTGTATGAAATACCAAACAAATCCTGTTTAATTTCATACCTAATTAAAATAGTCTAGACTGTCATCAGCCTAGACATTTAAATTACTTGCTTTTAAAAGAAAAAACTGCAGTAATTTAAATAACTGTACCAGTATAAATTTCGTTTTTCGTATGAGAAATGAAAATGTAAAAGTTTATTTCCATTTTTATTTAATAGTGAGTATCTTTCTGAAGAAGTAATAATATTGTTCAGATTCTTAGCTCTTTAGAATTTATTTGCTTGGACGATTATAATAACTGTCATCAATGAATTCCTACGTTACACTGAACAACTATTATATTTGTGTAGGCGGTTTTAAAATCTATTGTTCGCCTTATATTATGTAAATAAATAGCAAATTATAATAGCAATCACGAATGAAAATCATTTATACCGTCATCAAATACGCTCCAACTAAGCTCTTGTTTCGAGTTAATAACATTAGATCAAATTAATTCAAATCTAAATTGGGTAATTCAATCACGGTTTCATTTTAATCGCAATTTGGCGTATGAATGTCATGGAACACGTAGAATTTGAGATTGAATGATACATTCGAGTTGCGTTGAAATATTGCGGTTGAGTTATGAACTAGATATGGGAAATACGATAGGCATGATAAAGCTAACACCTAGATACAAACCTTTCGATAAATCTCTGTAAATTGCTGTTATTTGTAAAGGGAATTTACACCGGAACTCTCGCAACAAGTCTATTTTTATCCTACTCTTTCCACAAATTCAGTGTTAACCAAAGTTGGGTGTAAGCTCTTCACAATATTAGCGTCCAATATAAGTCCTCGGTCCATATAGAAGATGGAATTGAACCTGTTTATTAATCTTCAAAAGATCAGAGCTAAGTGTAAACTCTTCGTCATCACTCTATTTTAATGGCCTACTACAGGACCAGGCCTCTGTTCCATTAAAAGGATTTGACCACTGAACTTACAAGGCACTTCTATGGTTTTATTTTTGACGTGACAATGTCTTATAATTCGATAGAGCCGGCTGCACGCACGAAAAAAGATGTCGTCATGCGTCGTTACCTCGCTTTGACGCGTTCCATGTAAGGCTTGAAGTGCAAGCGAGAGCGCAGAACGAGCGACAAAGAAGCACAATCGGCCTTTGCGCTCGGCAGCGTTTGACACTCGTCTATTAAATATAATTATTAAATATATTAATTTTAAATTAAAAATTAATATATTTATTATAAATTTAAATTAATATTTATAAAAATATACTTAAATTAAAAATTTTAATAACCAATTCAATGATACCATTCCATCAGTATTTTCTTAAGACATTGTCACGTTCAACTATCGTCAGTAAACCGACTTTACAGACAACCAATTTTTTTTCTTTAGTTTGAAATATAAGAATGTCTAGATATATTACTTAACCTGACCTGATGATACTGATGAATTTGTAATACTTGCACTCGGTATTGTCATACTGGTAAAGTGCTACTGTAGAGTTATTTATACAACTGGCAGCCTTATCTTTCAATCCGAAACACGGTTATATTATGTATAACCAAAAATAATTGTACAAAATGTAAGCACAAAAATCTTACGCATACATTTTAAGCCATTTACTGATTTCCCTCACATTAAAAGAGACATATAAAACCTCTGTATGCGCACACAAAAACATCAAATGTTATTTTTATAAATGAACGGCAAAGCTTTCACTGAAAAGCTCGTGATTGTACGTCTTTTTCATTAACGTTATTGTGTATTCGTTAGGATGATTTCACGCTAAATTTTAACTGTTCGTTTCACATTTTAACATATTTCCATTTTGGCTGTTGTATTTCACGTTTTCGTATTAAACAAGGCTGGGTTTATATAGAGCATAAACCCACCAAGCTAACGCAATACTGCTTAGGTGAACATTAATTAATTATTTTATAAAAATGAGCTTATTGCACCACCCCGCTTACGATACTCAAATGTCTTTTCAATAGGTTGCCTGGTAAGAGATTGCTTCTAGCAATAAGGCCGCTTTTGAATGTTTATTTTAATCCTTTTTTTTCATGTTTCTGTTATATCTATTTTTATGTGCAATAAAGTGTTTCTTCTTCTTCTTCTTATTATAATTACTAGGCCGATCGAACAAGAAATTTATTTTAAAGAAATTTCGAAAAATATTTAAAAGAAAAGCTAAATATTAGCATAGAACAGCTGTCGATATAGACAGATAATAGACGCATAAGTATAGACAATGTACCAACGAGGCAATTCCATACCTTGTTAACATTCATAATATCGTATGGAGAGAAACAACAGAACAGAACACTAAGCTACTCGTATTTAATATGTACCCATATTAAAGCTTAGTCTCGTTTCCTTTTTTAATAGCGGGGCTCTTTGGTGGAAGAGAATAAAACGACATTGCAGACATTCTTTGCTGGAAAACTTAATTTGCTCGCTCGCAGAGCTTAACGTTGAGAACATGTTGCAACATAATGTAGTTGAAAATGAACATTATTCAATTCTGTGCATGATTTAAGTCGACATTATTGTGATTTACACATGACTGTGATTATTTGTGTTTCGTATTAGATATCGCTATCAAATGTTGATAATGACCGGGAGCGACGATTTAATGTCCTCTCCGAGAAACCGGGTTGTGACTGTTAACCAATTTTTCGACTCCAAGCTTCTCTAAGCCCAGTAATCCACGGAGCAGCGTGGAGGGTCTGCGCTCCATATCTAATCCTATAAGGGGTCTGAGAGTCTGATCCGTGAGGGAAGACCAATGTTTCCACATCCCCATAGTAGTAAATTAGCCGGATTTGAACCCATGAACTCTCTGAACTGAGTTTTAGCTGTGAAACAATTGATGCTCTAAATATACACACGTCGGTTAACAAAACCGGTTTATTAGTGATTTTAAATTTATTTCTTTAAACATAATCATTTACATATTAATTAGTATTTTACGATAAGTCATTACAATGGTAATTTGTGTAATAATTATTAAAAAACAAATGACTACCAATCGAACGAGACAAAAGCCAATTTACAATCAGTAATTTGGCACAATGATTGATTCAAGTGCTGTTTATCATCGCCTGACGCGGTCTGGATGGCGTGACTAGACAATTAATATATAAAGCTGATATACGGTGGTGATTCCGTTCACACAAATCTCAATGTATATCGACAGGTCATCGAGTATCATACATATGTAAGCGAAGGTATGTGTTTGCTACGAATAGGTACCTACTTAGTAAAAAGTCTAGACCTTGTAACGTAGAAACATTAGTTTCTCGTAAATTCTTTATAATACTGCCAAATACGGAAGGTCATATTAACCGGTCGTGCTAAGTGGTTTTTATTCGGGCGCTTTTGATTGGTCAATCAAAAACATTGACAGGCCACTCAGGATCAACGACCCAGTCGCAACCACTCGTCTTATCATATTCAGTACTTTTATTACTTTGAGTAAAAATTAAACGTGCTGCTCTTAGTGCTTATACATATTTTAACAAATACAAATACGACGTGCTCGTGTGTTATTGTAATCCCCACATATTGGGTACCAAGTTACGATCCCGGTACAAATAACAACTGCCGCCGTACCCGTGACGTCACCATGTTCGTTTTATCACCGGCGTCGTGGCATCATTCTGCCGTCCCATCCTGTGACCGGCCATCAGCTGTCGCCGAGTCGCGCCTGGCTCCAGGGAAGTACCGGACAGCGCGAGGCTTAAATTAGGCGGGCCTTACACTCACGGCCAATAATTTTTTATTGATAATAAATAGATAATAAATATTCTTTTTGTGTTAACTAAGGCGGTTTCTTTTCAACCCAAAACTCGTTACGTTACACCACTCTCGAAAATATATTAGCTGATTCAGATAACATTTCCGCCAGATTTCCTTTTAGATATTAAGCGCATTTGGAATACCTACAGACTATTTAAGGTTCCAATCAATCCTTGAAGATAAGCGAGAAAGGGTTATAGAGCATAGACCCACCATGCTGCTTTGATGTGGGTTGGCGGGGCATCACACTTGCCCCGTCATTTTTTTATTAACTACAAGTTGGCCCTTGACTGCTATCACACCGGATGTTAAGTGATGATGCAATCTAATATGGAAGCGGACTAACTTGTTAGGAGTGGAACGAAAATCCACTCCCCTTTCGGTTTCTACACGACATCGTACCGGAACGCTAAATCGTTTGGCGATACGTCTTTGTCAGACCAAGACAAATTAAGAAAAATCTCAATTTGCCCCGCTGGGAATCGAACCCGAGGCCTCCGTCTTATAAATCCACCGCGCGTACCACTACGCCACGGACGTCGTCAAAAATCAATCATCAATGAATTAATCATTCATTCACGTTTAACCAACACTATCTTAACTTAGATGGTGATGATAGTGACCGGAACCGAAGGCTTACCGTGCTGTCCGTGGAATGTAACACCACCAACTGACTGACTGACTTCGGTATTCGAAGTTACTAAAAAATTTTTAAATGAAAGAAAAACTTTATTCTGTTACCCGACCTTAAGATTCGGACTTATGATCTAGCAATCGAAGCCACATAAGTATATGATGCCACTAGAGGCAGCCACTTTAAAATGGTGAGTTCTTTTAGTTTCCTTTGAAACGAGTGGCCGGCAGCAGCTAGTTAAAAATATTTAAAACCAACTTTTAAAAGAAGCATCATATTTCACAAGACGCTTCATAAATTTTGCATGTAAAAGCTTTGAGGAAGAGCAAGTGAGCACTAGATAACGTAATAAACTTTTAAATATGGTAAAAATTACAGAACCGCGCGTGCCCAACCCTTTCAATTACGAATTTTCAAATTCTTATGTATCTTCAACAATTTAAATCGCTATTTTTACTCGACTGCGTCAGAAGGAGGGTTTTGTTTTTCGAGCGTATGTATGTATGTATGTATGTCCATTTCTTCGGCACGCGCTACAGCAAACGACTAAACGGATTTTGACAGGTGAGGTATCGTTGAATTTGTTAAAATTGTGGTAGTGAGATATGCTATATAAATTTTCAAAATGGTGGCTGTAAATGGGGGAAAAAAGGGGGGAAGTGTGTATTTCTTTCTTTTATCTTAGCAATATGGGTATCAAATGAAAGGTCGTAAAAAGACCATTTCGAAAATATAAATATCATGTCATGTTTATATTGCCGTTTTAACAAAAAATGGCAAAAAGTGTACCGTATCATTTCTATACCATAAACTAAAACAAAAAAGTCTCAAATAAAATTATTATTATAAAAACAAAAACCCGACTGCATAGAAGTTATGAACTGAAAAGAGAAAAACAAGGATCACTATATGTATATAAAATTTTAGATACTTTATGGTGCTTCAGGCGGGGACAAACGTAGTTTTGGTAGATCTTTCTTTCCCCGCAGAAAATAAAGTATTTTGTCCCCGCTTGCATCACCATAAAATATTTAAAATTTTATATAGATATAGTGATCCTTGTTTTTCTCTTTTCAGTTTATAACTTCTATACAGTCGGGTTTTTGTTTTTATAATAATATTTTTTTACTAATACAGTTGTTATATTGTATTGTATTTAAACGGATCAAAAGATGCAGTTATTTATACCTAATACCGACGGCATAATCTCTCTATTGCTCTTGTCTATCCCCGGCAGGAAATAGTAACTTATCTAATGAATTGAGAACACTCAGAGCAACTATAATCTATCAGAGAGATATACGAGTACCGACCACAATCATCGCTGGCTATTTATAGCAATCGTTTGATGTAGTTACAATGTTTGCTTCATTGTATATCAAACAATTCACAACGGCCCATAACTGTTCATCGCGATGTTCATTAATCTCACTAATAATAATAGCTAAAACCATTATAACGTAAAATGTACCGTGGATGTATTAACCGGGCCCTGGGGAAATTCGTATCAGATCTATCCTTGCAATTCATCAGTTATTATAAATGTCGAGGCAAGGTTTTGAAGGTCTCTCTTATTTCCCTAGACATGGAAATGCAATGGAGTTGGTAATAAGTTTTATAACAATACAGGTCCCTGTTCATACTCGGAATAATTTTATTCCTCAACAATACTATTTCAAGGTCACTGAATTTTATTTTAAGCTGATACATTCAATCAATTCCTATCATCACGCTACGATTTAAACTGGTGGGAGGCTTCGGCCGGGACCTACTTAGTTTTCAACCTACCAGCAATGACGTTTTAACGTTGTAAGATGTGTAAAAATCGAAGGGGTGTGGTTTTCATCCTAACAAGTTCTTCTATCTATAATATAGATTATATATATCTTAGATTGCATCATTTCTTATCAATAGATGTCATTGCAGTCAAGTGTTAACTTGTACTGTTAAAAAAGTATTTGATTTGTGTACAGGAAACGGAAAAACGGACGTCAGTTTTTAGTTTTAGTTACAATTTACGGGATTTTTGTTGAAAAAGTAGCTCGCAGCTTGTTTGCCAACAGCCTGCAAACATGGTCTAACAAATTGAAGCTCGTACTGTTGGTACAAAGCTTTTTATTTAATTGAATCCTTTTAACTAGATTAGTTACGTTTATTGCACTTAACACATATAAAGTACATAGTAACAAAAACTATTATAATCGAAATACCGCTGATTGAACTTGACTCATCACGAGATCTGTAAAACTCTACGCTTGATTGAGTTTAAGGATAGTTACTCATTTCACGATGTAGACAATGCTAAAAACGGACGACTCTAAGACGCTTACAAGAATGGATTTCTTGATACCCCTATGGAAATCGGAAATCAGTGGGCAGGCCTAGTAAAATATAGTATTTGTATTACAGCGTGATTTAACAATGCCTAAGTACGATCTCAATTGAGCTTCGCTTATTTATAAGAGTTGAAAAAAACATGGATATTTAGGAGATTAGCGCTAACAGCACTCAAAACACAAACTTTCACGAACAAATGGCGAGGAAAGGGACTATAAGTTATATTCAATATATTATGTCTAATATCATGTTTATACTCGAATATCGTAGCTATAAATACTTCCCGTGAAAGTAAAGTGAAAGGTCAGCTTCCATCTAAAACGTAAGGACTCACTAAGTGAAATTCTTGAAATTCAATTCCCGATGGGATGGAAACGGAGCGGGAATCTTTGTACGTTGAACTATTCGATAGACCCCAAACAGAATAATTAGAGGGATATTTTAGTAACGTCTTAAATATCGGGTATTGTTTAAACACTTGATGCAGACTTAGGTGACTTCAATAACGCTTTATAAATTAAGCTATTGATAAAAATAATTAAATTATTATCAAATAAAATCAATTTGATTTAACAATGTATCTAACATTGTAAATCAAATTGATTTTATCGTTGATATTTGTGTTTGTAATTGTCGTGTAAAAGAACAGATTGAAAGGCCGAATTGACTTATACATAATTTTATAGCGTATTTCTGTATAGTTTGCTCTATCTTTACATTTTTCTTCGTTCTATTTAAGATATGAGATTTGCAAGTAAATACCAGTTAATTATCTACTTAAGAAATCACAGTAAACAGCCGCCCCTCACTAACATTTGCAAGACCAAAAAGCTACCGATGCGTTTACGGATTCGTTTCGAGGAGGACATTAAGAAGTAATTTTTTTATTAAACTAATTTTTTTAACTAACTTCATCATTTAATAACATATATTTTACTGTCTTACTTACTGTTAGATAAGTATATTTTTATATGAGATTACCGTTACTAAGTAACGATTACAGAATCTCACAAAAAAATTGATAGAAGTAAGACGCCAGTAAATTTATTTAGAAGCCCATTAAATTTTATTGTTGGACAAGCAAACAGACTTATCAGTATATCTGCTATTGCTCACGAGACTCATTAATCTGATCATTTATTTATAGAGAGGTAGGCCCTGCCTGCAATACACGTGTTTTCACTTTAACCCACGCAGTTATCTTGTGCCCGGTAACTAACTAATTAGTTGTCTACGTATTGAAATTGAAATAGTTTTCTGATATTTCAAAATATATGCTAATAGAAAATTATAGGTTAAACTTTTAATAATATAAGTAACACACATGTTAAAGTTTAGTCAATATATCTAATATTAATCTAGATTGATATTAGATATCGTAGATATCTAATGACGTTTTGACAAAGTTTTTGTTTTTATAATATTTTCATGAGACAACTCTTTAGTTAACTTTTCTAACTGAGGTTCTCTACATATTAGACAGAGCATTAGATCCACATGGACGGATCCGGTACGAGTAATGGTGGCTTTTTGTTCAATGCAATTTATATAATATAATAAAATTTAAATAACGTCACGAATTTGTAAGAGTTTCTTAATTATTAAATAATTTTGAAGAAAAAATATTATAAGAAATAAATAAAATATAATAAAAGCTGTTTCAGTACTTTTATTAAAAGTTAAAATTCCATCAATTACAACTTTGCGGTACGAACTTTACAATTTTGATTTAAACATTTCCGCCACCACCTCCCCGACTATAATATTGTAATGGCAGCCAATTTAGAGCTTTATAGAGCAACTTCCCGGGCGCCCTAACAGGATTACTTGAATCAAATTAGTGTTTGTCATAGACAATGGATGAAGTTACCTCGTGAATCCTAATATCTATTATAGAAAGCTAGTTTTACTTTATTTTAATGGATCTTCTATGTAGAGTAATAGATAAATCGGATTAAAGCATGGAGAAAATCATTTTTACTTAATGTATAGTTGTTTAAAATTGATACCTAATTGTTTCGAGCAGCAGCCAATAAAGATAAAATAGTCTTAACAATCAATAGCCCCTGATAGGAAATGGTACTAAAATAACATTTTTTAACAAAAAATAGAACCGACTCAAAACGCACTAAAAAGTAAAAAATAACTGTTTCATTTAGTTGCTTTAATTTACTTAAGCATATCTATGAAGTCGGTGCCAGCCAAGTTTAAGGAACATTTATTTTACGTAGTAAAGCAGTGTGTGGGTTCTAGGTAACGTCCTTGAAAGTAGAAACCTTGGCTGGCACCGACTCCTAGATATGCTTAAGTAAATTAAAGCAACTAAATGACACAGTTATTTTTTACTTTTTAGTGCGTTTTGAGTCGGTTCTATTTTTTGTTAAAAAATTTTATTTCTTACTTTTTAGTGATTTATTAGATTAGTTCTATTTTTTGTTAAAAAATTTTATTTCTTACTTTTTAGTGATTTATCGCCACGTACCGTACTCGAACTATACTGTCATAGTATATTATATGGCACTAGTAGCCAAAAAGCTACCGATATCGAGTCAAAAACCGAAATCGCTGTAAGCGTGCCTCCAAATTTTGAAGAGTTCCTTCAATTTCCCCAGGATATCATCAGCAGATCCTAACATGAGGACAATGGGACCACCTTGGATGTATGCCCTTTCTAATAAAAAAAGAATTATCAAAATCGGACAACACTGTAAAAAGTTATGCGTGGTCATACATAAAAAAAAAAAAAACAAATATACGTGTCGAATTGAGAATCTCCTCCGTTTTTTTTCGTCGGTTAAAAAGAAGTCAAAATACTTTGTAAAACTGATACATTTACGAGATCTACCTATCCATCTGTGAGGCAAGTGTGAGTTTTTCACCGAACGACTGCCTAAAAACGTAACCACTCGATTATATAGGAAAAAAAAGCGTTCACTCTTGCTGGTAACTAGATGGCGCTACTAAAATTCCATATAATTTTGCGATACGTTTTTACGCAGTCGCTCGGTAACAAACTCACACTCGGCACTCTGTGTGACTAGTGTGAGATTTTACCGTGTCGATACCGAAAACAGTAAACGCAAATTTTATATGGAATTGGAGTAGCGCCATCTAGTTATAGCGAGAGTAAACGCTTTTTTTCTATATAATTTGACGTTACGAGTGAGAACGTTTTTACGCAGTCGCTCGGTTAAAACTCGCACTTGCCCCACTGGAACACAGATTTTACTTACTTTAAGATCTCCAGTACAAGTGTTACAGACGTAATATTTAAACAATAAATGAATATTTATTAAAATAATATCGAAAACGACTAAAAGTCACGTTATTATTGTCGGAGTATGTCCAACCAGTTTCGCAGCCAAACGGGGCTCCTAGTCATGAGCTTATGCAACGAGTGTTAGCTTCATGCCGCGTAGTTTAGATAACACAAAGTGTGATATGATAAAACAATTATTTCACTTTGTGTTCGTTAAATTACCTATAACAATATTTTTTATGAAAATAACCTTTTAGGCAGGTAGTTTAGTAAGAGTTTATGGTACTGATTATGCAATAACTTCTCTATCTAGGGCCAAATATACTATTTATTATTAAACTAGCTTTTGCCCGCGACTTCGTCCGCGTGGAATTAGTTATTACGGCAGCCTAATTTTTCTAAGCTTTGAATGTCATATTTATTAATATCTAATCAACTGCCTAAAAAATAGGTCTTAAGCTTTCAAAATGACGATACTTTAATACAACATTTCATCCCCCCTTTAACCCCTTATAACCCTTTTTTCGTAATTAAAAGTAGCCTATGTCCTTTTTCAGGCTCTAGACTTACTGTGTACCAAATTTCATTTAAATCGGTTCTGTAGTTGTAGAGTGAAAGCAAGACATCTAGGGCCAAATATACTATTTATTATTAAATTAGACAGGAATATCAACCCAAAAGTAAAAGCTTCATTGAGACGCATAAACATTTAATTTTTCCTGGGGCAAACAATGTATGGGCGGTATGCTATCTCCTTTGTTACATTTTTGCAGCGAGCGAAGAGTTTCTTGCATACTAGAGCCTATTATGCAAGAATTTCTTGGATGCTCTAAAAAGGTTCATTAAATTGAATTAGTGTTCGTCAGCATAGACTATAGAAGAAGTTATCTCGTGAATCTTAATAAGTAGAAGCCTCGATAGCTTTATGATAAGATACTGGGCCGGATCAGACAGGTCTTGGCTGAGGGTCTCGGCTTCAATCCCCGTCTGTTAGTCTGTTACACTATTGTCGTCTCATTCGCGACAATAGATTTTCTTTTAATTGTAGAAGAAAATGAAATGTTATTTTTATAATAGGCAGACGCCTGCGATATCACCGGCGTGGTAAATAGTGTGTTGCAACCTTCCAAAAACACCAAAAATAACTATAAAATAATAATAATAAAAAAATCTACGTAACCCTTTTTTAAAGAAAAATAGGTGTCTCAAGGTATCTTTAAAAGATAGGTATTTGCTGTCACAGACTTTATAATAACAAACACATATATCTTCCGCTTTATAACAATTGTATAGAATTGTTTTACTTTCAATATTATTAAGCTTTTGAGCATCGCAAAGTCAATAATACCTATTTCATAACTTTATTGTACTCGTACAACATTAAGAAGAAAGTTAAGCCCCATCTGCAGTACACGTGTTTTTACTTAAGCCTACGCTTTTCCGAGTGGGTGGTAATTGAAAATAATATCGAAATTAATGAGTAAATTTAATTTTCCAGGAGGATTATTTGTATTTTCGTTAGGAAAGAATTGTAAAAAATTATAACGAAATGAAAATAAATCTTGTCTTTTATTTTAGGAAAAGTTAAGTCTTTTATTACATTAAATGGAATTGTATCATCTTTATCACCGATATTATAAGCTTATTTAACAGCTCACAACAGAGCCTGTATTTCCTCTGTATGGGAGAGAGAATATGAAGCTAAATCTCACCACGCTGCGCAGGTCAAAAGTCGGGTTTCGTTTACCAACTTTACTGTACAGGTCCAAACAACAGAAGCATAAAACAATATCCAATGCTGCTTAGTTATTGAAAGAAGCTCAGTATTTACTTCTTACTTAAGCTGTGTTGTGTTACAAACACCTACGACTTGAAAAGTAATCAGTTCCTACGAAGCTAATTATAATTATATTTCGATTTCCTGACACTCTATCTCCACACGAGGCGAAGCAAGTCTATGTTATTGTATTGATAGTATCACTAAATAGTATTGCATTAACTTTGTCATAGCAAAGTAAATTAAACTAATAATATTACGTAGAAGTTTATAAGAAGCGCGCTTTACGAGTTGCAAAGTTTCCTATCTCGTGTAGTAATTTTATAAGAGGATAACTAATCCTCTTATGTTCATACCATTCAAATGAATCAAATTACGGCATTTCCGAGAACTCAAAGAACGATGTCATAAGTACATTACATAGTGCGCCTTATAGGTTTCTTCTCATTCATTTTTGATGACATGCTTAGACGACTTTTTAGCATCGCAATATGCAGTGGATTTTTAATCGGAGGGCCAGGGTTCGATTTTTGGCTGGACCGATTGAGATTTTCTTAATTCGTTCAGGCCTGGTTGGAGGGAGATATCGGCCGTGGTACCAACCTAGCGGCAAAGAAGTATCGTTGAGCGATTTAGAGTTTTAGTACGATGTCCTGTAGAAACCGAAAGGTTGTGGATTTTCTCCTACCTTTAACAAATAAGCCTACTTCAAACCTTGCTTTCTGTATGTTTGTGCGGTTTCAACTAAAAAGAACTTGCTCTATCTATTAGATAAAGTAGTTCTTAAGGGAAGTTTTAGTATATAATTTGTTACTATTTAAACCTACTGGCGGTCTAAACATTTTGGGATATTACAAAACAATGTATTGAGGGATTGTCCCTCTTCATTAGGAGTATAAAAATGTCCGTGAGGTATGTATCTATCTTTTAAGGATAGCCTGGTTTATCTATTTTTTCTTTAAAAAAAGGGTCACGTACACTACTGTTTCTTGTGTTCTTGGAAGATTGCAATACAATATTTTTCTAACGGACAAAGTCGCGGGTGACTGCTAGTTAAATATCAAATGAGCGTCGTTGAAAGTTAACTTACGTTAATTATTATTATTAGTGAAAATATTTTTCTTTTAATGCCATCTCCTAACGAAGGTTGGCAAGTATTAAAGTTAATTGGACCACTATTTACCGCTCCTCCACAGTAACTTTCAGCTCAAATTACGTCACTGGAGTACAAATATGAGTAATGAAATAAAGTTACACTGTTACTAAAATATCAGCAATTTCTACAATTACTTTTTTTTTAATGTTCATTCTATTTATTTAGTTGAATTATCAGAACCACGGTATAGGTGTCGGGGAAATCATTGCTCTGGAATCCTTTTTTTTTGTTAACGGGGGGGAAATCTTCTCAAAGATACCCAACATTTGAGGGAAAAGTCAGGTTATGTGGGATTTTTACCCACTAAAACCCCCTCGGTGGCCATCTCAGTACAATGACCATCTCAGTACGCCCCCTGGTCTACTATTTCTCCCCGAGCTGAGCCTGTATGGGCAATGTGCAAGGGAGGCACTGGTATTCGTTGGTTCATAGAGATCCCAGAGTCTCCCTAATTGTACTGAGATGGCCACCGAGGGGGTTTTAGTGGGTAAAAATCCCACATAACCTGACTTTTCCCTCAAATGTTGGGTATCTTTGAGAAGATTTCCCCCCCGTTAACAAAAAAAAATCTGGAATCCTCACATCTATAAGTACCTATTTAAAGGACTATATTTAGTCATACTTCAAAATAAGATCTATAAATTCCTAAAAAATGTCTGTATTAACATCAACGTGTAAATTGTGAAATCATAACGGCTACGTACTCATTACGTGATTTACATTTTTTGCAGAAGAGAAATTGCCTTTAGGTATATATCCGATTTGTTATGGGATGTGCAGGATTTCCACCCTTGAAACCCTTTTCAACCCATATTAAGCACATATGGGTTGAAAGGGGCTTCAAGGGGTGTAAATCCTACTTATAACATATATGTTTGTGCGACATCCATTGCACGTCGTCCGTGACGCTGACAGTGTACCTTTGTGGGGTGATAAATCTAAATTCTACAAGAGGATTATATCGATTTACTTTTAATCATTTATACTTACTAGTTGCCTCGTTGGTCTAGTGGTAAGCCTATGTGGCTTCGATCACGAGGTCCTGGGTTCGATTCCTGGGTCGGGTTAAGGAATAATTCTGAGCTTTTTCATTCTTCTATGAAATGTTCAGTACATTCGAAGCCCGGAGTCTGAAAGTTGGTGATGTTACACCCCCGTGCCTCGGAGAGCACGTTAAGCCGTCGGTCCAGGTCACTATCATCAATATCTGATAGTGATCGTATAAATGAAACATTATCACTCTAAGCCCGCCAACCCGCATTGGAGCAGCGTGGTGGGTGTACGCTCCATATCCCCTCTCCTATAAGGAGGGAGGCCTGGCCCTGTAGTGGGCCGTTAAATAGGCTGATAATGATGATGATGATGATGATGATGATGACTTGCTAGTTTACTACTTCATTTGCGGTAATTCCGGTCAATATTTAAAGTTACAGTTTTCGACAAAGTATTGTAATCGCATAACATTACTTTTTTTTTTAAATAACACTTCAACAATAAGATTTATTGCATATCTAATCAGTTGTATAAACAGATTAAAAAACTTTTATTTTTCATGACTATAAATCCGTAAGTAGGTAAAAGTTTTATAGAAAGTTCTGTTTGAATTTTTTATTGGAAATCATTTGCATGTGACTAATGTGTTTTAATAACAACAGTTTTTGGACTTATCTCTAATATCTACTACTAAATGTAAGGATCTATACGTGTACTGTTTATGTTAGGTGATCACTCACTTGATCTCTCACAAGTTGTAATTAACGCAACTTTTAAGCTTGCTTTCGAAAATAATCAGCTGTAAAATAGTAAATCCGACAAACACATTAAAATTTAATAGTACCCATACAGAAAATCCGATAAAATTGCCAAAAACTATGTCTGAAACGATATTAATTTAATTTGACAGTTAGTAGTTTGAATGTGGATGGACAGTTGCCAGAACAATACGAGCAAATGACATTCCTAATTGCACCAGAGAGAACTTTATAGACCTCGAGGTTTATAAAGTTAAAACTAAACACATTCAAAACTAAAAAGTCCATTTAAAAAGAAGTTAGGTAAAAAATGAACAATTCATCTTTTACATTTCTAAAGTACGTGCTACGTTAGGATATAGACAATAGACATCCATAAAGCTGTTGGACAAAACATTTAAAACCTAAAAGAATTGGCTTTTCCATCGCTAGCACTCTGGTAAAAAACTCATTTATGCCAGTCGCGAGCTATTTTCGTCAACAATGGCCCTGCAGCTTTGTTGATGTCATCTGTCAATTTTCTATGCACTCGTAGCTTTTCATTTCGAGCGTGATATTGACCTTTGTGATGTTTTTCTGTGTGAAATATCATCATAACAAAAGTCCTAATACTAAGCACACCTACCGTCTCAATAAATTTATCGTTACTTATTATATGGTCTATTTCAATTCCAAACATTCCTCCTCTTTGGATTTGAAGCTATATATCAACCACGCTACTCTAAAGCATGTTGGTGGGCTCAGAATGAAATTGTTTGGCTCTGTAAGTTACTATGATAATGACCAGTGACAACGAATTTAAGTTAAGTATCGTTTTTTTTTATTGATACTGTTAAGAATTTCAAACGAGTTATATCTACCTTTTATAAGGTATACTTATACAAATTCTTGTCTCGTAAAAATCAATAGTTACAAACTGTATGCAAACAAATTGATGGTTATATGCAGTTTTATTTTTCTCCCACAAACTTAAAAGAAGTTGCAAATACATTTGAGACACGACTTGAATGGAATCATTGTTTTATAAAATTTTTTAACAAAAAATAGAACCAAAAACCAAAGAAATGTGTGATTTAGTTGCTTTAATTTACTTAAGCATATCTATGAAGTCGGTGCCAGCAAGTTTAAGGAACATTTATTTAACGTAGTAAAGCAGTTTATGGGATCCTGATAATGTTCTTACAGTAGAAACCTTGGCTGGCACCGACTCCTAGATAATATCTACTATTACTACATTACTTAAGCTTATTATGCTTAAGTAAATTAAACCAACTAAATGACACTTACACAAAAACCGAAATCACTGCAAGTGTGCCTATACAATTTCAAGAGTTTCTTCAATTGTCCCAGGATATCATTATCAGATCCTAACATGATGACAATGGGACCACCTTGGAAGTGTGCCCTTTCTAATAAAAAAAGAATTATCAAAATCGGACAACTCTGAAAAAGTGGTCATAAAAAAAAACGTGTCGAATCGAGAACCTCCTCCGTTTTATTTCGTCGGTTAAAAAGAAGCGGGATTTGCTTAAAAAAGGAAAAATGTAAATAATACAATCACTACAGTCTACTTTATCTAAAGAATTTATGCCTACTTTCCTTTTTTCATCATCAATAGATTTTCCCTTTGCGTATTTTTCATTAGTCAATATTGAGTTATACTTTCGAGTGAAATGTCTGACGAATGACTTACGCATTTTTCGCCTTTACCTCACTCACCTCCTCAAATAACGGCTTTTACCTTTCGATTAATTGAATTCGTGAACATAAAGGAATTTGGGATTTCTATTATTTCTTTCTTTTACGATTCTATTACACGTGGTACCGGATATTAAGTGAATAATCTATTTATTTATTAAAAGAGAATAATATATTTTTTGTAAACTGATAAAAACTATTTATTCTAACTTCTACTTTAACACACAATGCATCAAGATGTTTCTTCAAAACTCCCTTTAGTCTAAGAATTCTTCTTCAGTTAATACGAAATTGTTACTAAAAAATAAGTAATGGAAAGGAATAATGCTTTGAAAGTCTAAGGTGATTGTTTTTGAAAAAGCCTGATCAACTGTGTGATAAAGTTCTTTGAAGATTGAAAATAATGCTTATATTCCTTAAAAGAAATGTCATATTCTTATCAGTAGCCCAACAAGTACAAGAGTTATATAGTTGTTTGTGTTAACAATAAGTATTAAATATCTAAATAGACGTCCTACGTCTTAGAAATAATCGTTGTTCTACTTGTACGTTAAAACATAGTATCACATTGTGTTAACGAATGACCTTGCAGAGTTCTCTACTGATCCAAAGACATAAAACACTAGGGACGGAACTGCACTTAAAATATGTTAAGCAAGTCCGAATGACGCAGTTGCAATAGTATAGTATTTTTGTCAAACGGCAAGTTAGCGCTGACTGCGATCTCACCTAATATGTAAAATGATGATTCAGTCTATCGTCAATCACTTGGAAGGTGCACAATTATTCAAACTTAACTTCTAACGATTATAAAGTACCGGAATATTAAATTTGACATTGTACAATTGACAACAGTCAATACACAGTGGGGATATAGAAGCTATAGAAAACATATCTCAAATTGAGATAACTACCAACAGCTTAAAATTTGAAGCCATGAATCGGATTTAGGGCCATTGATGTAAATTAAGGCCTTTTCAACGATGCGCAGTGATTGAGAAATAGAGCATTACAATCTATGTTGGATAGATTTGGATGTAACTGTATAAATATAAATACTTATAGTCTGATTGCTGTAAGAAAGTGCGGGTGACAGTTGTCATTATGACGTTGACGTCAGTGACTAGGGATGTGACGCTTAGAAATTCATGTTTATCGCTGACGATTCTCGCAGCATAAATCTAGCTCTTTTTAATGTTGTAAAAAAATTAGCTTAAAAGGCAAATTATTATTTGATCGTTATTTATGAGGAGACTTTGTTATCGCGGTTATAGTAATGCATAGTTTCTAGGGATTAAACTTTTATTGACTATAGTCTCTGCGATAATTTTTTTAACAACTACAAGTTGGCAATTGACTGCTATCACACCTGATGTGTGATGTACTCTAAGATGGATGCGGGCTAACTTGTTAGGTGTAGAATGAAAAAACATCGTACCGGAACACTAAATCGCTTGGCGGTACGTCTTTGTCGGTAGGGTGGTAACTAGCCACGGCGATAGCCTTCCTCCAGCCAGACCAAGACAAATTAAGAAAATCTCAATCTGCCCCGCATTAACATTTGGTACAGGTTAATAAACCCCAAACCAATCCAACCGCAACAGCGAGTTGATGAACTGGAAAACGGAGTAGATATAAAAATGTTAAAGTTGGAGCTTATTGCCTTAGTCCGGCGTCAAAAGGCACCAACTCCTACCTATGCTCTAGAAGAGATGACAATAGGTCTGACCTTGGTCCTGATGTTATTGGGCCCAAATAACATGTATGCTTTTAATTTCAATTCCTATTTTGAAGCTTTATAGAATCAGCATTTATAATATCAGCGTTACGAACGCAGCATTACCTATGAAATAATTGATTATTTGATTGAATGATTTGATTGATTGAATTTAAATACTTTTTTCTATATTCCCATTTAATTTTCAGTCACGCCGCAAAAATTAATACCTACTTCACCGCCATTAACGGCAAATAACATGTTGACACTGTTACAAGAGGCCATCAACAAAGATTAACCTGAAGGCTGGTCGAAGATCGTGAATAAAACAAAAAGGAATATTATGTCTGATTGGGATCGTGACGTCCATATTAACAACATAATTAATTCATCTATACATATGAATAAAATTGCAGTGTCTGTTTGTGCATATATGCATACCGTACATACACCAAAATAACATTTTTTTTCAATTATTGTCTGTCTGTCTGTTTATTTGTTCTGGCTAATCTCTGAAACTACATCAGTCATCAGTCGGATTATAAAAAATCCTTTTGTATATGATAGCTCGACTCATGAGGGCTGACATAAGGTAATTTGTATCCAGATATTACCACGGGACCAGGAACTACGCGGGTGAAATACCGGGAGACCGCTAGTTGTTAATAATATTCGTCATAGATTCAGATGATGAATTTAGTGACAACTCAAATGTTCCTAATTCTGATATAAGTTTAGACGAATAAAATATATTTCTTCTTTGCAACCTTTTGAGTAACCTTTCCCTGATGTTCTGTTGTTGTATAAAATTATAGACTTTTTAAAAATAAAAATTGTACTACAATATACGTTTATTATTAAAAAAAATATCGACTATTCATCGTAGAAGTACGTCCCATCACTAGACACGTCTATGGCGTTACGTTATACGTTACAACACTTTGCTTAATTTTTCTTTCAATTTGATTTTATTTGTAGACTAGAACATTCTGGCTGGGTTTAACGGTTTTAAATTTAAGTTACTACAGCTATTAACGATTTAATATATTACGAATTTGGAACAGCTGAAATACTAAGTCATAATTTGTAAATCGCTTCAACTTTCAAGAGTGAAACGGAAAGTTAATGACATATGTCACAGGCACCATGTTAGAGCGCAGGCACTATAAACAAAATGTTAATGGATGTATCATGTACGCTATTATACAGCGTAAATCTATTAAATTGAATAACAGTTTAATTTATTATATAACTGGTGGATATTACTGAGTTTTAAATGAACATATAAGTAACATATAACATAGTAAGCGTGTTTTTGCCATATGAACTAAACAATTTTCAAATTTGTAGATAGTATCGGAGCTGGTGGTGGGCCTCCACCTCGCTGCACATCGAATCTCCTACAAGCCTACAAGTAGGGGACTGGCCTTATAGTGGGCAGTTAAACGAGGCAGTCAATGACGATTAGGTATTGGACTACGCTGTCATATTTTTTGTATAGACTAAGAGTTTTTATTGTTGGTTAAAATATGTACATTTACCTTATTTTGTGCCTATTAATTTTATTCCGCAATAGGAAGCTCATTGTTTAGGTTCCATTAACATTTCGTAACTTTGTTCAACTAGTTTTTTACTGCCATCAAGAAACTCAGAATAAATCACCTTAGGCACATTATACTGTGCAAGCCTACCACTACCAGTAAGTTTACATTAGCATTAAAAAATATTTTCAAAATAATGAAAAAATCAATGTTACATATTTAAGAGATAGACGATTTAAAATTGTGCTATTCATTCTTAATCTTTCTTATTGATTAACTACTCACCAAGTAGGATTTGCAAAAGAAACACTTCGTGCTACTTTGACATGAAATTATCTTTATTTTGCATTGTTAACGTTTCTAGACTTTTAATGACTTGGTTTACATTCTAGCCGTCAGTAATTTATTGTTACATTACTCCGAGTACCTACTTAGTAAATAGATCTATATACCGAGTTGTAATAGTAAAACGCCATTACTATTGTTGTATTCAATGTCAGTGATATCAAATTACTAACGGAAGTAGTTATCTTTATTTTTTTAAGCTTTATAATTAATTTTAGGACCTCAATAGATACAAGGTTGTGAAGTACATCACATATTCGATATGTCCTAATTTGAATTCTTTTAAAAAAAAATTAACAAAAAATAGAACCGACTCAAAACGCACTAAAAAGTAAAAAATAACTGTGTCATTTAGGTGCTTTAATTTACTTAATATATATAATAATGAAATAAAAATTTTTATTTCTTTCTTTTTAGTGATTTATCGCCACGTAACGTACTCGTACTATTCTGTCATAGTATATTATACAGCACTAGTAGCCAAAAAGCTACCGATACCGAGACAAAAACCGAAATCGCTGTAAGCGTGCCTCCAAAATTTGAAGAGTTCCTTCAATTTTCCCAGGATATCATCATCCGATCCTAACATGATGACCTTGAAAGTATGCCCTTTCTAATAAAAAAAGAATTATCAAAATCGGACAATTCTGTAAAAAGTTATGCGTGGTCATACATAAAAAAAAACAAATATACGTGTCGAATTAAGAACCTCCTCCGTTTTTTTTCGTCGGTTAAAAATAGCGTACCTACATATAACATTTCATTTCAATATTTATAATCGGGTACAACTAACATTTTTAACAACAATTAGAATACATTAAACTTAAATGCGTTGCAAGGCACGTGATCTAGTTATAATTTGTTTAGTTATATAAACATTTGTTTATTAATGTTATTTGATAACAAGTATATTGTTCCTCATGGTCAGTTTACATTCAGTTTATGAATGAATAATTATGTCGACTGCAATTGGTTTGATCGAGTATTAATAAACAATTTATTGGTAAATAATTAAATAACTTTAAATTAAAACAATATTTACTTAAATAAGTGCTTATAAAAGTGCATTCCAAACAAATACAACGATATCGCACATAGGCTGCTAACGAAATATGAACTACAATCTCAGCAAAAATCATGTGATAGAGTACCTACACTATTGACTCTATGAAGATATTTACATTTTGGCAATTAGCAAATCTTGGCTTTTATACCACGTAGCTTATTATTGTAGAACTACTTGATAAAGAACCTTGCGTGAAGCAGACAGCTAGCTTCAGTGTTTGGTTCCTATCAAAAATTAACGAAATTTACTCTGGTGAATATTGATAACAGTCTTCAACGTGAAGAACAGTAGAAACTTTCTTAGTTAAAGATATTTTAAAAGGTTGTTTCTCTACTAGAAGCTAGTAAAGCACTATACTTTGTTCTGGAGTGTAATTTTGATAAATGAATCAATAAATGTGAATATTTGGTTAACAAGGCCTTTAATGGTTTAACAGGCATTTTCTGTTCGATTAACAATTTGATCTCAGCTCATATTGTTTTATTTGAGTAGCTCTATGAAGCATCGCACAAAATGCAATATCGTGCACTGCTTGTTATATACAAAAGTCTTACGGTCGGTAAATGTTATGTTGAATTTATGTCTAGTCCGCGTAATACGGTTTGTATCATAAACAGTAAAACGTTCTCGTATATCTACTTGTACTAAAAATCTATTGCGTAATTAATTGAGATTATAAGCCTCATTATAGTTAAGCGAATTTCTATTCGGTAAAAACTAACTTATAAATATATAGAGGATAACATTTTCAATCGTTCCGTTATTTAGGCCAACTTGCTTATACACATTATACGGGGGAAAGTTAAGATTGGGGACGATTACGTCGAGTCACGCAATAGCATTGTTAGGGTACGGGTATCTACGTTTCGGATGTAAAGAATTCAAAGCCAAGATTGGAGGTAAATCAAGATTTTGATAACAAAGGAAAGTCGTACACTTCAGCTCCACAGTTTTTGTTGTTTGACACGTAATATATACGTTGATATTTTTAAAGAATATGGAATTCGGTCGAAATAAACCTGTCTGTCAAGTCGGTGGAGTCACAAGATTCTAACATGACGTTTCAAAAGTTCTTCTTAATTGAGCTTATTTAAATAAAATAAACGGATTAGAATTTTTAAAACAATCTTATGTTGACACCATAAGATTATAAACAGTTTGATTATAAGCTGATGGAGAATTTTTAACAAACGTATTTTTACCTAAACAGAGACTACTCGACGATGAAGACGTGATTCTGAATGGAAACAAAATAAAAATAACCTTAACGTTCACAATTCTCTTTGAGTTTATGTTACAGTGTTCAAACCATACGGTGACTGTAAAGGATAGAGCTGATTATCAACGCCCAAACATAACTATTGAAGCTAGTGGCACGCTAAAGGACATCAGTTTCCTTTTGCAGCATCGAGAACTTACTAAGAAAAGGTGCTTGGGCGGATCTTTAAGATCATTTCTTTGAAGGATTCTCCGTTGAAGTTGCAGGCTTTGTTAGTTATTGCATATTACCTACTCAGGACGAACGAATTTTTTAAATTAAACAAAGAGGATTTAGGCGGTTGTAACATGAACATTCGCAAATTGTTGTTACCATGTTGTTACTGAAGTTTGATACTACATACAGATGGTCGAATATTTTATGGCATGAGTGTATACCTACCTACATTTTGTAATTTAAAACCAGTTAAGTTGTTTAAAGCATATTGCGTATTATTGTATATTTGAAAATTGTCATATTGATGGTTTTTGATTTGAGATAAAGGTAGTATTATCATGATATATAAGTTATTTGTTTGTATTAAATTCTTACAACGTCGGTCGGTACAACGCTGTGTTAAAAAGTAATTGTTCTAGGTATTCATTTCATAACTGGAAACTGAATAAAAATTATAATATTACAAGCTATCATGCAACGTTAAGGTACTGTAAATATTTAAAGAACTTAGTTTCATGAAGTGTACTATGAATTATGAGTTTATTAGGTTGATACATGAAAGTATTATGATTCTTATAGCTTGTTATCGGGAGATTCAACGATCTGAATAAATGGTAAACTATCTACGAAAAACAAACTTTTGGCTCTTTAAAAGTCCTTGTTATGAATCGCGTCTCGAATAAAAATTAATAGGTATGACTTTCAAAGAAGGTAAGTGCTAAACGAGTATTGTGATCATTATGACGGTAATTTGGTGAAAATTGGAAAGGAAAAAGTATCGAAATGGAATTTTGCTCACGAAATTACCGCCATGTGGACTGTTAAGTCAACAGTTATTGATCCGACGATCCGACAGTCGTTTCTTGTTCTCTTATTGTGAGAATCTTCAGACAACATCACAGAAGAATTTGCCATGTTGTCAAGGATTGAATAAAGGCAGTTATTCTTGAGACGGCGTAAATTGTGAGAACGTTTCCTTTTCTGGACTTACCTACTAGTTGCTTGGGCACTCAAGCACCTGATCCGAAAAACAAGATATTCTATATCAAAAATATAGAGTCTTATAGGTCGAAATGTAGTTTGTGATGAATTTCAATAAGGAAGAAGTGTCAACAAATATATGAGATATAAAAAATATAGTTACTAAAGCTACTCACGCGTCTCGTCTATTGCGCTCATCCCAGAACTTATCCCAAAAAGTGGATCTGTTCTTGATGCGCAATACACTGGTGCTCAGCGTTCGTGGCAGGGTGCCGCCACCGGCAGTCACGCCGGTCGCCATGCTGTGCTCCGACGCTGAGCTCTTCGTGATGAAGGTCGGCCCTCCGCTCGCACCCAGGCCTTCCGACTGGGATCCCGAACGATGCATTTCGTTCGTTATAATAGCATCTACGTGACACAATACGCCATTGTCGGTGCCAATTGACCTACCTAATCCTCTTACGAGATTACGAGATTACTCTAAGCCATTCCAGAGACTTTCGCCACAAAACACTCGACGCGTTGAATCGCTCTCAAGGTCTAATAAAGCGTGGGTCTTTGGGGAAATGCCAAACTAAATGTCAGACAACAATTAACTGTTGCAATCACGCGATCGTATCGATACAACAAATGTGCCGGATTATTATTTTATATCATTATCTCACTCGTGCGTCCTTGTCGATACAACTCGACTGGTGTTTTTATAACTCGCGAACTTTGGTAAACATCACAACAAAATGTAATCAATAAAACAATGCGCTACCGTGTACCGTCAAGGTCCACCGATAACGCTAGGCCGTTTTCATTCAAGTCGTTGCCAGCTCGGAGTCGTCTAGTACGATAGTAAACCGGGGCGGACTGGTCCAACCAGTGAATGACCTCGGAGTTGAACCGCGAGCTTCGTGCACTCCTCCGGCACTGTGATGAGCACGTTTAGCTCAAGATATCTGCTATTTAGAAAGGGTCACTCGATTGGCACGAGAAAAGTAGTTGGTTGTAAAAGTCACATTTTAGTCGGGGGTTTTATTTGTGTGCGGGGGCTTGGATCACGGCTCTCGGCGGGAGTCTCCGGGCGTTTGCATGGGAGAGACGTATCGCCGGCGCGCCGCGCGGACTGTCAATGAAGCGGCTGCGAGACGGAGCGGGCGCGGGCTCGGCGCAGAGCCGCCGCGTCCCGCTCGCTCGCCCGGCCAGCCCCGAAGGTACGCGACTTTGGCCGAGGATAAATTTGGCGCTAATGAAAACTGGCGGCAGTGGGCGCCGGTAATCAATGTTCGACGTGGAAATCGAGGGCTAGGCAGGAAGAATATTATCAACCTCAAGGAGGATTCAGGTGCGCGTCGCTATCCGCCGCTTTATTGATGTGCCTCAAGTCCTTAAGCGTTGAAGATAACAGATTATCACCGCCGATACGCAATATCAGCGATACAATATTTTGGTATAAATAAATTAAAAAAAAACAAGAACAGCTTTTGTTAAAATATAGCCTTACGTTATTTTAATATTGTCTAGAATTATAAAGATATAATTTTAATATTGTAAGGTAAAATTAAGCAAAAGTCAAAAAGCATCAAATATAAATATAGTCGTACGTTTGAAAGGTCTCCTTAATATTGCATAACACCTTGTTTTATTTATCATTATTTGTGGTGATTTACATTAAGGCTGCTCCGCTGCTAATGGGTCCGCGGTGGGCTGCATTTGCGTAAGTACACTTGTTATTGTGTCGACTGACAACTGACAGTCTGTGACAATAACTAATGGATACAAAAATGGAATGATTTAAAAAAAATGTAAGGAACTCTCAATAAACCGCAATATTTTTACGATATCTCGGATACGATTGTTTATGCTTTGGTTGCGATAGAGAGTAGCTAGTATTCGTACCAGCAATGATGTACCGCCAAACGATTGAGTGTTGTGGTATGATAAGTAGAAACCATCAGAGATAAGAGGAGTACAATTAAATTTTTTCCTCCTCCGTGATAACGTTATCATGCTAGACTGCATTGTCACTTAAAAATTGAGATCACTTAACTTGAGGTTAAATAAAAAATATTTAATATCCTGACATTCAAAATTTCTGTTTCTTAGAGAGGTTAAAATCGAAAACCACCTGATTTAACCAATGTCATGTATGCTCGAATGTAGAGGAAACTTAAGGGTAAAAAATAGGGAAACCCCAAAGGACTACCCCTAATCGATATTGGCAATATGGTTCCGTTTCAGTTTCGTTTTTAGGAGGTACGCAGTTTATTGGGGCAGATAATATAAATTCAAGACCAATGTCGATTTGAGTTGGTGGAACAGAAACATAATACATATATATACTTTATACGATATCATAAGGTATCAGAATGTGAATGAAAAACAGAGAGCGCTACTATTTGCTTCCTTGCTACATATAATTTTGCTCCACTTGTTTAGTTAGTTCATAAATTACTGATAATATTATAGATAGGTTCTATTTCCGAGTCATAAAATAAGCTTTTCTGTTTTTTGTCGCATGCTATTTTCAGTAGAACATAATATTGCTAATTATAGTCCTCACTATAAACCACTGTAATGTAATAATTTTGTGTAGGTAGCTATATGATTTTGTAGTAGCCAATGATGAATTAATAAAACTTTTGGAATTGTTGCCAAAAGCAGAGAAAGTAATTTCCAGTTTTAAATTCAAAACTTTCTCCCAAATAGCACCTAACTGAGAATTTACCTTTAAGAATGCCGTAATAAAAGACGGATCATTGTTCAATAAACACAACACGCAATAAAACCACCAACGCTGTTAGAATAATTGTAGAATAAATATTTACATTATTTATTATTTACTTATACTCTTAGGTAGACAAATAATATACTAAAAAAGACAAATAAAAAACAACACGCAAGACAAGACAAAACAATTGCAACACAGCATCGATCAAAACTGAGGGTATTCTCATAAATACAGGGTGAAATTATAGGTGCGGTCAGTGAGACCCCAATTTGAGGTCATTGTGGTGAGACTCAGGTAATGTTAGATATTAGATAGGTATATTTGAAGTAGTTCTTACATTTATTTTAAGCTCAATTTAATTATTTCAATTTTGTCCGTTTAAATCCTTTAATAAATATATTAATCATGTTTGTTCTATCAATCTGTTTTCCCTATTCACTACATTCAATTTGCAGCGCTATTCTGGAATATAGTATATAGAGACAAATTCGAGGCTCATGCTGTTATATTTTTTTTTATATTGCATAGTGTTCTACGCTTTAAGATTCAATTTTGAATATACTGATATTACAGTAAATTCCGGAACCGACGAGATCACTATCTCAGAAACACAGCTAATATGATGCTGTTTTTTAAAGGATTTGATTGTGCCATTTAAATAACCTCATATGAAAATTCATAAACACCTCACCACACTGACTGCTGCCAAAATTACACTCTGTGTAATATAAAACTAGTGCAAGCTAAAGTACATCATGCCATACAAGTGAACAAAACCAGTGTAAACAAGCATACATGCTTACAAGTGCATCGATAAAGATACATACGCTCTGTCGAGCTGGGCCGCCTCGACCTCCTTGAATCTGTAAGCAATTAAAATATATGGAAAAGAAAGGTAGATTGCAGATTTCTAACACCTAAGCAGTTTTTAGGTCGCGTATTGGTACGTTAATGCGGGAACTTGGGTAGTGTCCACACCTTACGTAATGTCTGCTTCAGTAAATCAGTGTTATTACTGGATTATTTATGGTATGGTGTTTGTACTGGATATTATTACACTGAGTAAAGTCACGGATAATTAAGAGCTGATACTGTACACTACAGAGTGTCGTGAAAGTTATTATGTAGAATGAGAGAAAAGAGGCGGTCTGAAGTCAAAAACCATCGCCTATTCAGAGCAACACTTCGAACGATATGTTAAGAACACATCGAAAGTTGCGTTGCACTGTCTCTATCGTCTCTCTACCATCTGCCAGAGGTTTAGGTGTTATTCTACCTCATTTTTGTAATTTCAGCAGCAAACATACCCTTCAGAGTGATGCAATGCTTCTTAGTGAAAGATAAAAGCATGGCGATAATTTCTTCAACGAGCTGCCAAAGAGCTCTACTATTACAGAACACAGATGTATGTCTCTATCTATACATACACTTTAAGGCTTAAAAGTGGATGAGCTGATATTACGTAAGCTGTGGTGTCTTTTAGCGTCACAATTAGACCGTGGTCTGTGCTGGTCGTGTAGTGGCAGGCTTGTGGTAGTAGCTTGGCTTAGTCTTGTACTGGTTACGCCTTAACTACGATAGCGCGCGGTTAGAGGTTCAATTTTACGTTATAAGGCTGTACCTTCGTGCAGTCAAACTGTTGTGATACAAAAGATATTTTTTTGACCGTTCAACTTTTATTATAATTATTTTTATATGCATTTTGCTCACGGGTTGGTTGTTGTCGCTGGTTGGCGCATCGTTCTTCAAATATTTAATGCCAAAGTACCAAAAAGTTTGCACGTTAGAAAGGAAAGCAAAACTATTTGCTTATTTTATAATCTTCAATGTAAAACAGGACTGTTATAAGTTAGGCATTTCTGTCTATGTGTGGTATCTGATGAGGATTATTAACAATAAACTACGAAGTAACAAACATATCTGTGTTTTTCTATTGTGATGAGAAAAAATTCTGAGAAAGACGTCGATATTCATAACTGCTGAGAGATTTTAGGAAATTAAAATTTTAACTTGTTTAATCTTACTTTTTGTTATTACTATTCAGTAGGTGTAAATAAATAAATAAATACATATTTTTAAGAAGGGCCAAATAAGGTCCGTAATTATTAATGTAATTATATTTTTTTGAATTTTATTTACAACGTTTACTTATATAATATCTACTTACCATCCATATCTAATTATGAGGATCCCAGAAACTTTGGATTGTTTATTATACCGATCAGAACCATTAGTTTCTTTATTAACCTAACCTTTAGGGTTAATTAAAAGATGAAACGGGTAGAGGGTTCAATGGATACCTAATATCCGTCCAACCCTTACTCCGATCCGCCGGATATACGATCGTAGTCGTGACTGAAAATCCGTTGTCTCATTCAAAATTATTCTTTAATCGATATATTTTAGTAAGAATAAAGTTTTTTGTAACATAGGGCAACCGGAAGAATCCTACCACCATGCTTACTGCTACCAGCAATACTGTGTTCCAGTATAAAATGCTTACTTGACTAAGGTTTTTTATACTGTATAGGCTAGCCCGCCAACCCGCATTGGCGCAGCGTGGTGGGTGTACGCTCCATATCCCCTCTCCTGTAAGGAGGGAGGTCTGACCCTGTAGTGGGCCGTTAATAGGCTGATAATGATGATGATGATAGGCTAGCGCTTGGCTACAATCACGCCTGATGTAAGCGAAGATGCAGCTTACAGTGGAACGCCCTTGCTTAAAAGGTTTATTGACACTTTGCATGCCTTTCAAAGTGTTGCTCTGTTTATAAGCAATGGTTTTTCCCATACCTTCAAAAATACCACCTAGAAGGTCCATGTATTATTATTACTTACTACAAAAAATCTAAAACACATTAACGAGTGTTATTCCAAATGAATGTATTTGTCAGTAGGTACAGTAAGCTTGGGCAAGTTGTTATTTTTAACCAACGAAAAAACAGAGGAGGTTCTCAATCCGATTTATTTTTTGATTCTATAAAATGTAGTGTAGTTTTGAGTTTATTGTGTACCCTATGTACTCGATAAGAATCACGAATACACAAGCTGATACATACACTGTGAGTTCTATTTAACTGTTAATCAATCTTTAAAGCTCGCACACACGCAGATAGATCGCCTCGCTATTGAATGCTTATCAAAACCAATGACCTCTTTAGTATATTCAATACTATCGCTATCAGAAATCAGGACATCGTGTAATAAAACTTTTTATGTAGTAGATGAGACAAGCAGATGGCCTACATCGTAATTGGGTATGATTTCTATACATATAAATAAAATTGAAGTGTCTGTTTGTAATTTCTTATTAACAGTATTTCACTGCATATACGGTACTTAGCATATGAAAAAATATTTGCTCCGGCTAATTTCTGAAACTAGTTAGCAGTCGGATTGTAAAATAGGACTGATTTGTATCCCGATATTTCTACGGGAACAGGCACTACGCAGACTGAGAGCGTCCGATAATTAGGTATATAGACAAAGAATTGGTTATTGAGAATGATTAAAAGGCAATCGGATTCATTTCCACACGAAATATCAGGGGTAAAAGTATGAAATTGTCGATTTGTACTGAAAAATAAAAATTCGTTTTTTTTTTAATTAACCATATTTATCTAATGAAAATAATTACCATTAAAATTGCGCCTAACGCCTTTGCGATAGAACTCTGGTGTTCTAGAGTCGGAGCTCGTATTAAAAACCACACGAATTTTCGAAGTATCCTATATATATATATCTTATTGTCTAAGCTGAATAAAAAAAAACACCAGAAAGTTGATAATCGAATGTTGCACATTTTTAAAGGAAGAACTACACACTACCGTATGAAAAAAGTTTTACTTTAAAATCTTAAACCATGAAGGTTCTATGTCAATTCGAAGTACCTATTACAATAAAACGGCAATTTCATTCTTTAACCCCTATTATTACATTAACGATTTTTTTAAAGACTAACTGTTCAGATTTTTTTGACTCTCTTCTGTATAGACGTTACTCTTAAAATAGGTAATAAGTCTCAAAAGCAAAATAGATAAACTTTGTAAGAGTAAACTACTTGAACTTCAATCCACCGTCGAAATTGCAGCTGTCTTTTTTTAAGATGTATAGAAGAACCATTGTATTAATCATAAGGATTTATAGACTGTGGAACAACTCTGTCTACCTTGTTACAAGTTGGGCCGAGAAGAAATGACCGACTAAAGTTCTTGGGCCGAGGACCAATACGAGTATATCACAATTTTAAAAGAGTGCAATTTGTGTGCAGCCGTTGAATTTAAATCATCTTAGCTTTGCTGTAACTTTAATCTAAACGTGCCATAGCCAATTGTTGCACACCACATCCTAATTAAATAAACCAAGTAATTTTATTACGACAATACTGTGAATTAGTGAGTGAGACACACAGTGTTGAAAAAAGCATGTGAGTTTGTGTTACTTGAGCATACTAATGCATTTTCAATTGGGTACAAGCTTTTGGGTTTTGTATCATCAGTGGTATACAGTAAATCTCTACCCCAAATGACAGTAGAGGTATTCTGTAAGGATGTCATAAATCATAATTCAAAATACAGTAAGTCGATTCTTGAAAAAATTTCATTACACGAACATCTCGCTTACATCTTGTCGATCATCCCATCTACAGTTCGGCTGTCATTCCAATAAATGCAAAATGTCATTGGAGAATACCGTTTTCTGTTATATCCGCTTTGCAACCATTGTACATCGGCTTCAAAACTGACGTTTGTTATAAGAATCGACATACTGTTTTTATACTTTGACACTGTAAGTTCCGGATTCGTTTCTATCTATCTCTATCTTAAGTATCGTGTTAGACGGAGTGAGGTAGAGACGAATTTGAAACACATGATGTGGGTTATAAAACATCGTTACAGAATAGCGCTACAGGTCCCGATCGCGATTACAGGTGATGCGAACGCACCATCAAATAGATACTTTGTGATCATATACATCAATCGACATTAAATACGATCAATGATTTTGATTAACCGACCTCGATTGAGTTTGACCGTATACCGTCGGACAAAAGTACCGGTTCAGAAATCGGGGTACACCCTTGTAATTGGTACAACTACAAGTTATATTAAAACTAGTTTAAAGTTATCGGGTGTCGGGCCCAGATTTTAATCTGATGTTTTAGTGGTTCATTCTTGTCGGATGCGACACAAAAGTAGTATGTCTTTTTAAGTGTTTTAGCCAGTACGGTAATTTTATGACAGGGTAACTTACGGGTAATATTTAATTGCGTGATTCTTTTAACCCGCGACGTAAAAAGAGTGTACTGTGGAATTGTAGCGCTGAAACGGATGGACCGATTTCGGTGGCATTTTTTAAATTTGAAAGATAGTTTCCTGGCGGTGGTTTATAGCTATGCTTGATAAAAATCAGTCCAAAATAGTGGACCACAAATCCCTAAATATGGACATCATATGAAAGGGCTTGAATAGAATACAATCAAACGTTTGATTCTATTTTTTATCGCCACGAAAAAATGGTGATTTACTATTACTGCGTAAGATTTTTAAATTTTCAAGTATAATTTTGTGTACCATTTTTAGATTTGATTTGGATTTAATTCAGATAACACTGCGTGTTATATAGAAGATATGATACAATTCATAATATCTAAATAATTCAAATAGTAAGAATGAAAAAAATTGGTTTAATTTGTCACTATGGTGAATCTTGTCTTTGTTTATAACATTCCAGACAATTCTATTCGTCTTTTCTTCAGCAATGTTGTCATGCGGGTAGCAGAGAGATTGTATTTTTTTATTATTGAAGTTATTTCAGACCGAGAGAGAGAAAAATTAATTATTTCGTAGCATTATTTAAATGGAATCAAATTAAAAAAGGTCAATGTGCTCTATGGCTTTAAGGATCATATATTGTAATTGTTTTTTTAATTGAGATAAATGGATAGATGGAAAATAACTGTAATAAAGTATACATAACGGTAACGGAATAGGAGACCATTATCAGACATAGATTGAGTTAATCTATAAACGATTGATTGTAATTCGATTAAATACGTAGTACGAATCATTTGCTATTGTAAACACTAATCATTAAAACCTAATAATTTAGACGATAAAGCGCGCTAGGTTATGTGATATTTATTTTTTTGTATAACTATTTTGCTACACGTCCTATCTCAACAATAAGCTTATAACAATTGTTGTTCTCCAAGCTACAGTTAACAAACTAGTAAAAATGGTATGAAACCCTGTTTATTATTTTTTTATAAGAAGGCGATTTATTAATTTGATAAAAAATAGAAATACTTAAAACATTAATAAAATAGAAACGGCTGAAATTAAACTCATGTCACTGTTGGAATATGCCTGACTAGTTTCGAACTCATACGGCAAGCAAACAGATAGCTTCACGTCGCGTTGCGTGAACAAGAGAGCTTATGATTAAGGACTCGGTATGGGTTAGTGACATGAGTTTCAGCCGTTTCTATTTTAATAATAAGGAAAATGCTCGCCATAGTTTAAATTTTTTAATACTTAGGCGGTTAAAATAACTTTACTATAAATTTACTATTTATAATAAACCCGTACGCTGGTAAGGACGTAAACTGGGCGGTTATCTTAACTGAGCTTACATCCTTAACCGGTGTACGGGTTGTCTTGAACAGTAAATTTTACGTTTAGCTTATGTTAACCGTTGGTTATGATAACCGAAATCTTGGTGCAAACAAGACTGAATTAACTTAAATGTCATTGTTAAGCTATTCTTCTGCCAGACGGGCCACTTATAAAAGGTTGAGTATGTATTAGAGTTGTTAATATAACAGTCACGGACTATAAGTTTTAAATGGGAGCTTCGAGTACAAAGCTCAATCTAACTTCCTAATAGAAGTTGAGTTAGTAACGCGCTCAGTACAGCTGTGACCGCATACTTTACAAACTTCTGATATTGAAGTATGTGAAATGTAATACTTCATCACTATAATTTTAACACATTATTTGGAAGTCTGTGTGTAGTCGCTTTGGATGTAGTTGTAATCTGTACAGACAAACAGTTCCTGTTTTTGATAACGGGTTTTGATTATTTTATCTAATTTGTCTGCTGTATTGATTTGCGTACACTTACAGGACATATATGAAGCTGATAGTGCAGTCAACTTACCACTACTTCCGAAGCCTGAAGGGCATCCTCGGATAGATTTACTGTACATTTAAACCAATTGATGAAAATTATTTCTATCTAACATTTCTACATACTTATTACAGAAAACTTGGTACAAATTTTACTATTTTCTTCTCGTTACAAATAAAATTTATTTCGATAGCTAGAGATGTTTTTAAAGAAAATTTATATTTTTGTAGGTATGCTTGACTGCAATCATGCCTGATAGTAAGCAAATCAGCCTTCTTCGCATTCAGCCTTTTGAGGCATGTTTGTATAAAACAAAAATACCTAAAAGAAGTGCATAAAAAATAACGAAAACTTAGATCACCATAAATATATAAAAATATTTAATAATTAAAAAAAAGACGTGTGGCACTCGGAGACTGCCGCGGTAAAGCAATTGCATAGCATTTTTTATCAACTTATGTTTACCTACCAACGCCATCGGGAACGTGGCCTAGCGGTAAGGCGCTCAAAGTGCCCGGATTGCCAGAGAGACGCGGGTTCCGCAATTTTTTTGTAAGCGTGATATTTTTGATATTTCAAAGTCATTAAAACGGTTTCGCATTTTTTTTTAAGCGCTTGGAAAAAAAATTGCGGAACCGTCGGGATTCGAACCCGCGTCTCTCTGGCAATCCGGGCACTTAGAGCGCCTTACCGCTAGGCCATGTTCCTCGATGACGTAGTTGCCGAAATTGTGCTTTTGATATTATGTTTTTGATATTCAGGGGGTGTTAGGTTTTTTCGTTACGGAATTTCTAGATTCGGTCTCGACGCTTAAGGCCGCGATACAAGCTATGCAATAGCTTAAAAAATTTAATCATTTGTTCAATGATAAATAGTATCAAAACTTTTCAATACATAATACTATGTTTAACAGTAGGTAGTTCAAACCCTTTGATTTACCTATTGTAACGAAATGTATAGTTTGTTCTATCACCAATGTAAACGCGGGTTGTCGAGAAGCTATGTGTTTACGTTCGGTTGGTATACAGTAACGTTGCCCTATTTACGTTTAAGATGTGGCTCCTAAGATATTTTGCCTGTATTGATTTCTCTATTTGGTAGTACATCTTTGTGTGTAGTGTATTTTGATTGCGTGTTAAGGCTTCAAGGCTTATCTCTGTGGGTAGTCGGTAAGTACTTCAAAACAGTAGCTCCGTTGACTTATATATAGATAAACAAAGCATATAATTAATATTGGAATAAATCTATACGTTATATTAATGAATATTTTCACTCGTAATAAGAAAACTACAACAGAAACTTATATATTTCTACCATATTTTCTAGTCAGCAAATATATTATTGCTTATTTTAGAAAACCCTTGGGTAACAGTGTTAATTGTGCTGTTCTGTGGGGGATTCTATGCGTTATTGCGTATATAGTAATGTTCATCTTCCACTGACAGTAAAGCTGTTCTGTATATTGACTATGGCTCATGTTTAAGGCCCGCACTTCTGTTTTCTGCGTTATTATCTATGCAATAAGGCATCTTTTGCTAGCACTTAGTAGCTTGTTCCTTGAAAAAAAAAATAGACTTTAGCCACAGTCTAACTGTTCATAATATCTTCATAGAAGGTTAGCGTTTACTCGGTTTTGTTGTTTATTTGTGTGCATGGGATTTAATGCATTATCATATAAAAATAAGGCTCACCTTTCGCTGGCAATGGAGCTGTTCCTCGACATGGACTTGGGTGACATTTCGAAGTCGGAATCGGATCGGTAGAGGAAGGACTCGCGGCGCTGCGGCATGGACTGGAGCACCAACGCGGCGGAAGGCGACCCCCCCTCGAGGGGGGAGCGCGCACCGCCCGCGCCGCCGGCACCCCCGCCATTCTCCACATCGAAGCTGGAACAAAGGACAAAGGATTAACAACTTAACAACTCCAATATAACACGATACCCCAACACTTCTAAGGTATGAGTACAACCCTGATAAGAGCGGGTAGGTACCTCTCCAGGTAGTAATTGTGTAATGATTATTTACATTTCAAACATAATATTATATTTAGATTGATTTAATATGTTAACAACTAACACGTATATCCATATATAGATATGAAAACGCCAAAAAACGCTTTTCTTTCTTGTGTCAATATTATCTCGGTTCAATAGTAGAATGGTCTACTTTTTGAAGTCGTTTTAGCTTTTAATGTAGTTGTTATATGTATAAATAAGCGATTGATGCACCTGGCATTGGTGTATTAAACCGAAGGAGCGTTACTAATTCATAAGTATGTATTACAATTTTTTTTTCTCTTATTTATTTTTATTTACGAGTATGTCTGAGATGCTAAAGGCCTCCCTCTGTATCACTCGACTTAATATAGTACGGCTATGATACCATCAAAGATATATATCTTCTAAGCGATACAATAACGCGTCCCATTGATTGGTTATAAATAGTCGAAGTGATGTCTATTAGCGCGCAATCAAAATGAACAAATATCGCTCTTTTATTGTGTTGGGGCGAAAGAGAGAAATTTACACATTACCGATCAATAGGACTCGTTTCTCGTATCTCTTACACGAAATATCTCTACGGTCGTATCATAGACATACTGGTGGGTTGACGTGCCTTTATATTGAACACGCAAAAACCTTAGTGCAACAGTCAACTTACAACATTCAAAGCCAATCCGACTTTCCGGAATATGATAGACCAAAATGAAATCAATTGACAATAGAATCTTTTTACCCACGAATTAATTCTATTAAAAAAACTCAGTTATTCAGAGATCAATTTGCAATTTGTTGTTTATGCTATGTATTTTGATTTAAGTATACAAATAAATTATTATTAAAATTATCACAAAATAATATCTGTATTATGTTAAAGTTTTAGTGAAATTGATTCTAAACGGCTTATAAGTTATGACGTAGACTGATCCCTTATTAAGATAGTAATTTAATTTGCTAAAAAGGGATTATCATATCTAATTACGTAAATGATGATTACCTGCTTAAATACAATTAGAGTGCAAATAAATATTTAGTGTTATCTCTTAAAAATCGAGAACTTAATAACTTACCTATATAAAAATGTATTTAAGAATTACTCTTATTTATTTATTATAGTTTATTCTTAAACAATTTAAAAAAATTGCGAAACCGATGGGATTCGCTAGGCCACGGTCCCGATGACGTCGGTGCCGAAATTGTGCTTTTGATATTATGTTTTTGATATCCAGGTATACGGCCTGTAATTCTATCTACAGTATAAATTGAATACTATTGAAGGCTCATATTACGAATGAAGCTCTTCAATTCTAAATTACTGTTCTTTGTTTTATTTCAATCAAAAATGTGTTTATTCTACAGCTATCATTTTAGTTTAATTTTTTTTACCCTGCCAAGAAAAGTAGTCTTTTTAGATGCTTGTGATTCACTGATAGAGAATGTAAGTATCATTACGTTCATTGAGTTGTAATGGTTGTAAACATGCTTCTGAATTGACCTGAATTGGCAGGCCAATAATATACTTGATTTTAGCGATCCCTTAAATAAAATGTAACAATATTGACAGTAATTAAATAATTAATAACAATCTATCAATATCATTAGATGTTATCAAAAATTTAAAGAATGTATAGTTTCTTAGTAATCGTTATACGCAAGAAGCTTCGTGACGTTTTCTGTATCTATGTAGGTACAAAAATAATTTATCTATTACTTACTTACATTTAATTTACAAGGTTAAATGATAATTTATTATTTCCGGATATTGAGTTGATTTCATTTTACTATAATTATAATTTAGGTAGCTTTAGGTAAAAAAAAACATAATTGCTTAAGCAAGAGTCGAGATCGAGATAAATTAAAAAAATAATAAATGAGAAAGTAAATTAAAATTGAACTCAGTGAAAAATAAAATATTTTATTTCCGAAATACTATTTTGTAACAAGTTGAGTCAGACACCGTGCCTCAAAGAGCTTGTTAAGCCGCCGGTCGGTCACTATCATCAGCATGTGATAGTTATCGTTTATGAATTAATGTTAACCCTAAGTCCGCCGACTAGCACTAGACCAACGTGGTGGGTCTACGCTCCATATCTTCTATAAGAAGGGAGGCCTAGCCCTGTAACGGGCAGTTAATAGGCTAATAATGATGATGATGATGATTTCATCGATAAGTTGCAAAAGTATTTCTCTCTTCATGTTTAAAGATCATAGCTAAAAACAAAAAGCATTATGTAATTATAATATAAACTTTATAGCCCTTTCATTAATGATTGATGAATTTGATGAATAGCTCATCGGATCTCTGATAAGGTTTCTTAGAGAATAGGAGGCGGTTATAATATTATATTTATAGAATAATGGCGAAAGCCTTCTAATTACAATTAGAGGAGAATATAATTTTACGTAATTAAACAAATTACGCAAGCATAGGGTTGCTTATACTTAGTAATACCGTATCTTACTCTATTTTTAGATAGTCAAAATATTTCATATATTTCAAAGTTAAGAAAATTCTTAGCGTGTTCTTGAAGTACAAAATAATATTATGCTGAAATCAAAAGCTGTCAAATTTTTAAACTACTAATTATTATACTACTGTTTATGATAATTTATTACCTATTAGTCAAAAGCATTAGATTTTCGTGTAATCAGATTTAAAAGCTCTTTTCTTTTACGCTTTCTTAGAGCTACGTTTGTATTCATTGGTAAGTCTTGCAGAGACATCTATTAAAATTTTCACGAACGTGCGACTAGAGCTGAAGTCAGACTCAGCTTTCAGCTTTGCAATTCTTAAAGTTACCGCTAGAGGTCGCCTTGGTACTTAAGTTTGTGTGTATTTTATCTCGATTTGGGTGCCATTTTTCGTAGAATAATCTTAATTAAAAACAAAACCTTATTAATACCCCTGTGCTACTAGAAGTAGTGCTTTTAATGATGCAAGTTTACAGGAGTAATGAATATTGGTAACTACTTAACTTTACGTGATTTGAATTGTTTTCTCGCTATCATGGAAAAAAATATAATTAATTGACAGCCTCACTCATGCGAATTACACTGCTATTACTATTACATGCGGAACCAAAATATAAACTTAATTTTGTGTATAAAAAAAAAGAAATTGCATTTCTGCGGAATGCTATAAATTCTTGTTGTCTGTCTGTCTGTGCGTTTGTCCGCACTATTTATATGTTCCCCTACAACTTCCAAACGGCTTGACCGATCCCCGATATAATGGCATATTCTTATAGGAAAAAGTCTGAGGAGTGTTCTTACATACTTTTTTTTACCCGACTGCGTCAGAAAGAGGGAAAGTTTGTATGTGCGTTCGCGGATAACTTCGTCGTTTATGAACCGATTTTAATTATTCTTTTTTTGTTGGAAAGAGATGGCCCACTAAAAGAATCTGACTCCCTGACTGGTGGGAAATATCTAGAGCTTAGATCCACCATCCTGCACCAGTGTGGGTTGGCGGGATTAGGGTGATAATCGTTTTTTTATGACTATTTTAATGGCCCACTAGAAGAATCTGACTCCTTGACTTGTGAGAATTATCCGGAGCTTAGACCCACCATGCCGTTCCAGTGTGGGTTGGCGGGCTTAGATTCATAATAGATTTATGACTAGTTTAATCGCCCGCTAGAAGAATCTGTCTCCCTGACTTGTGGGAATTATCTGGAGCTTAAACCCACCAGCTGCTCCAGTGTGAGTTGGCGGGATTAGGGTGATAATAGTTTTATGATGGTTTTAATGGCCCACTAGAAGAACCTGACTCCTTGACTTGTGGAAAAATATCTGGAGCTTAGACCCACCATGCCGTTCCAGTGCGGGTTGGCGGGCTTAGAGTCATAATAGATTTATGACTAGTTTAATCGCCCACTAGAAGAACCTGACTCCCTGACTTGTGGGAAGTATCTGGAGCTTAAAACCACCAAGCTGCTCCAGTGTGAGTTGGTGGGATTAGGATAGTAATAGTTTTTTGTGTATAACATTGAGTTCAAAATCTGGCGTAGCAGAAATGAAGGAGTGTTAACGGCTGGAAACCGTTCTCAGACCCAAGCGTATATATAATTATATTCGTTTAAATATTTTTTTTATTCATAAATAAAAACAATTCTATATTATAAACACAAAGTGGGTAAGAATTCATTAAGTTTTCGCAGTAACAGTTGTTTGAATGCAATACCTGCCGGTAGTACGTCTTCTGGCCGATACCGGCGCGCGTCTCAAAGGTCTTCTGGACGCTCCCCTGGCACTCCATCGTCGCGGGGCCTCGCTCCACCTAACACCGCGCAACTTCAGTACACGACACGACCACCACCGTTATCATTTCAACCAAACATATACCAAACAAAAGGAAACTGGTAAAACTTCTGACGCGAGATAAGACTTTTATAAACGAGTTTAATTGTCACACATTAATGGTTCTATATGGGCATATGGGTTAAAATGGATTTTTATATTTCAGTAGTATTTAAGTAATTTAACGTAAAGAAATTCTTCATAGAGATTGAGTGTATTATTTTATGACAAGATGTTCTTTGGTGGCAGTCTAGGATCTACCATTGCATTTTATGCTTAAAGAGTGTATTAAAACACATTTATTCACAGACATAGAGTCCCGGGCAATTGCTAGTGAAACATAAATTAAATAACTTTATAAATATGTTTATTTTAAAAGAAAAACTTATAAGTTTCTTCCGGGCTCTTGTCAGTAAAATCTGCCTTCCGAATACTCACGAGTTACTAATTCAAACTCGAGGTTTCAAACACGTAAATAAATTTAAACAGGATGAATTTATTATTAACGTATACCATTTGAAAAATATATCATCAGTTTGTAGTGTTGGTACTAATTAATAATTTATTTATATTCCGCTAAAAACCTACGAATCCTATTGACAAAAATACCCAGATCTGACAGAATACCTACTCTCTACGTACGTTTCACTCCGAAACATCGGATCTGGGTGACTTTGTCGCTTGGATTCGATGGCTTTGCGCGGAAAATAGCAAAATAAATAAATTATCAACGATGACCTTCCGCAATGTAAAACCTGTTTTTATTCAATAGCGTTGGTATATAAAACACAAAATAAGAAAATAAAGTAGGTATTATGTAATTTATACAAGTTCTTACTACATTTATCGTATTAAAAGAAAGAGAGCTCAGCGCTACCGCAAGCTATTGGAATGCCATTTTAAAGCAATTTCATTCGTATTAGCTATCAGTTTATTCTACGTTCTTGTTGTAATATGCACGCGAAATTCTAGCTAATGCAATTTGTACTTGAATATTTAAAGAACAGTTACTTCTGTTTTCAAAACCGAATTTCTGCTACGAAATTTCATTTAGATACAATTGCTAGCTACTCGTATTATGGGCTAGATCGTTTAGTGCATAAGTGTCTGCACAACGACGACGTTTTGACACCGTGGCGCAGTTGTTGTGCGATGTATTATTATAAGACGGAGATCCAGGGATAAATTCCGGCGGGGCAAATTGAGATTTTTTTAATTTGTCCTGGCGGTGGAGGGCCTGGCAGAACCACCCTACCGACAAAGACGAATCGCCAATCGATTTAGTCGTGTGAAACCAAAAGGTTGTGGATTTTAACCTCCGTCTAATAAGTTATCCCCCACCAGACTGCATCATCACTTAACATCAGGTGTGATAGCAGTCAAGGGCCAACTTGTAGTCGATAAAAAAAAATAAAACAATCTTTAGTAGGTACACTCTCTACTTCGTCAATTCATAGTTCAATGGGACGAGACTAAATATACAGTATTATCATTTTTGCGTGAATATTATTATGTAGGAACTATCTAAAAAGTTCATTGCAAGTGCTTCATTACGCGTTCCAATTGGTCAAGGAGTGGAAACACTATATATATTATGTATATACTTGTGTATTCCATCCGCAAAAATAAATACCACAATGATCTACGTATTATTTACCAAGTAATTTGTTGAAATTACTAACAGTCACAATGCTAATTTAGCATTGTAATTGTTGAAATCTACTGTCATTCTGTATAAAAGTTGAGTTTGTGAAAATTGAATACCAAAGCTTTTGTACTAGAAGTAGTGCTATTGCTTGACCAGACAACTGACTTAATGTAATGACCAGATTGCTAAATATACTAAAGAAAACCGTTTCGATGTAGTAATCTTGTAGTAGAGTTAGAGAGGTTAACAACCATTTATGTTGAAAAACGCTGGGCAATGAAACTTACACTTACTGACACTTACTTAGCTTTCTTATTAATGTGAATTTAAATTTGTTTGTATTTTTACGCTTAACTGTTCAAGCAATCATCATATATAATGTGCATGAAATTCTTATTAAAATTTTGTTAGGAACGAAGTTATGTACATAATTATAGTTTACTGTATTTTCTTAAGCGACATGTTTTTTATTAATTTCAAAATTACTACTTAGAGATCATTAAAAAGCCAAAGGGCCTGTACTATTTAGTTCATCAATAAAAAATACATGGCGCTGTAAATATGGAAAAAAGTGTCGGAAAATTGTCTTACTATATTTGCCCCGGTCTATAGACCAGTGCAGATAGCTTTTGAAACCAAAAAAATCGCAATAGGATGAAACCCATTGCAAAAAAAATAAATCGAGGTCGGGAAGGATGAGGATTACGGGTAAAAAATGGATTTTCTCGATTTCCGGCAAAACTTAAAGTCCTACGGAAAAGAGTTGAATGGCAAAGTTGTAGGTAATCAAAAGATCTAAAACTTTTGTTCCCACTATATTTTCACATAACCTCAAAATTTATGTGAAAAATTCAAAAACGAATAAAATTTGGTGAAAACTTGCCTTCTTATGTCCCAAACACGCTATAATTTATTTGATTTGAAATATTTATTTTTTCACCTTATTTTGAATGAATATCGAAAAAATAACCTTATTTTCAACCGAAAAAATGGCCATCAAAATATTATTTTATTCCCTCCGATATTCTCTGATACGTTTCATCCTACTGCGATTTTCTTGTTATTTTTAAGGCTAATTGCACTGGTGTACTAGCTTTGATCGGGTCTGAATTTACCAAGTGTTAAGGAATTTTCTTCCCAAAGTAAATACCTTAAGTATAAAAAAAAATTGATGGTGGTAAGATATACAATTGATTGTTTAAAATTTGGAATAAATAATGCGAGCAAAGATGCAAAGTAAATGCCAGTTAATAAACTCTATTTAAGGCGGCAGTAGGTGCTTATCCTTAACGTCTGTCGAGTTAATCTTATCTCATGTTTTACCGCATCACATCTACGAGTAGTTTTACATGAAATTTAGATTTTAAAAGTATGTAGATTATTGATTGCAACGTCACACGAGGCCGGGTGAGCTATCAATACACGTTTACACGTTGTAACTGATTATATCAAGGGGATAACTGAACATAACAACTAAATTGTACAACTGACATGCTTGTGCTATCTAAATGTAACTTTATGTTTTACTTGCGGACGTTCGCGATATCAATCACGATTATTATACAAATATAGAGACACTTTTCAGGTTTCTGAGCACACGGGAAGTTAGTTTTTGGTTGTGGGGCGTAAGTGTTTAGGAAATTGCTATATACATCCTACTCCTATAAACTCGTAACAAGAATGAATTTAGCTACAGCAAAGTATCATATTATAAAAAAGCTTATATCTTTTAATTCGCTCATCCCACTGTATATAGCTAAGAACCAATTCGATCATGTCACCTTTTTAAGACATAAACTGCATTAGAATCGGTTTTTTTTGATTTAGAAGCTACAATACGACACAGACAAACAGGTATTCTTAATCTTCTTTAAAGTCAAAATAAAATTTAGTTAGGACGAATTAATTTAATACACAATCTAGATTATAAACACAACAACATATACTTTTACGTATTACATAATTAGATATTCTGAAGATTTATAAAGTAGCGTATTTTATTTTTTGAAATGAAACAAAAATTCAATCCTTATTATATTTTAAAGTATACGTCCAACCAAAGCAAGGCAGTAAAGGTTAGTGAAAGAGAAATAATATACAAAAGATAAAAGGAATTGCCGTTCTTTAGTCATTTCAACTTTTCAATATTGAACTTGAAAAGGATAAATATCTCTGAACTTTCGGCAATCTGGTAAGTTAATCGCGAAAGTATAGTAGAGAATAAGGTTTCCCCTTTTAAATTTAAATCTTTCTCTAACATTGTATTATAACTTGGAAAGGTAAATTATAAAGAGACAACATTCTTGATATTTGTGTTTTTGATGGCAACTTTAATACGGAGGTCCTGGAATCGATTCCCGTCTGGTCTGATTAAGATTTTCTAAATTGGTCGTAAAGATTATACATACTTAAAAAAAACTTAAACACAGCGTATACATACTGCCCTTTATATATAAATAGTACTTTATATATAAAATAGCGACCCGCTTCGGCTTCGCACGGGTGCAATGCTGGCACATAAGTATACAAAAGAACGCACGCTCCGTGCGACCCCCAAACGCTGGTTATGCCCCTGCATTTTGAATCATTTATATCTTCACTTAAATAACATGCTGTAAAGAGCAATAGTGATCAATATTGAATGCACAAAATATTTAAGATACTTAATTGGAAAAGGATTAACACAGTATTGCTTAAAATCACTTCGTAAATAAGTCATTACTTTTGGTTGAAAATAAAGGTTAAAAAAATGATTATTGTGGGTTACCCCTAAGAGATAGACATATACCATCGTGGAGATTTTTGTTGACCTTTTTAAGGTGTGCAATACTGTAGTACATTATTTTGATCATAGGGTTTAGCCAGCGTTTGCAATGGAAGCGCAAAAAATGCGCTAACTTAACGACATCAGATCAGAAAACTCTAAAATTATTGGTGTTTTACTCTATCTGATAAAAACCGCATTAAAATCTTTTGCGCAGTTTTATAGATTTAAGCATACATAGGAACAGACAGAAGAAATCGACTTTGTTTTTTACTATGTATTGATAGTCTTCTTAACTTTGGCCTACAATTTTTCATCTTAAGTTGCTGTTTTGTGTGTTTTATCTGTCTAAATTGAGGAAGGAGTTTATTACTAAGAAACCTACGAAGATAAGTTTGGCAATATTATATCAATATTATATCTAAAACAATAGTGAATGGGATACATCTGTACTACAGAATGTATATGCATAAAACTAAGTTTGTAGTTTGTTTATAGGTACTGCATGTAGAGATCTAATTATAAAATTCTTAAGCAACCTGATGACAATAGAATCATCTCTGAAGCAAGCTTGCTACAGACTGCACAAACTAAAACTAGACTACCACGTGAAGATATGTTGGACCTGCATGAATACAGATCATGGGATAAAGTCACGAACAGCCTCAAGTTCGGTTAGTTTTTCCGCTATATTTGATTTTAATGAATACCTCGTTCTTACGACCATTTTTTAAATTTTAAGTTGAGTTGATGGTTGAAAAAACACGCGTGTAGTTGCGTTATGGATGTTATTAAGTTGTAGTTATTGAAACACGTGTCACTAAGTACCTACGCAACTGTAGTGACGAAATCCTTAAATATTTCCTAGTAATGTAATCTTAACGTTGATTTTTTTATCTTATCACAATCATCATAAAAGGCGATCAATTTACTAAATATTTGATAAGAAAACCTATGGAATTTGATGGTAGTAGGTTATATAACTACTACCATCAATTTAACTTTAGATACACTTTATGCTTCACAGTATGCTTGTTAATTTTATATGGAGTTACAACTGATACAACAAAACTAATCACTACACAAAATTCATCATTCATTTTCTATTTGTCCTATCCTAATAAATCTTGATGCTATTTGATCAACAGCAAATGGATACGTTTGAATTGGATGTAATTTCGTTTTGATCTGTAAAATGACACAATTTTTTTTTAAGTTTAGAAATGACTAGATTTTGCCCGCGAGTCGCGACTCCGTCCGCGTGGAGTTAGTTATTGCGACAGCCTAATTTTTCGAAACTTTGAATGTCATATTTAATATCTAATGCACTGTCTAAAAATACTTTTTTAAAGCTTATAAAAGCCGATACTTTCAAACAACATTTCATTGCCCCTTTTAACCCTTTTTTCACAATTAAAAGTAGCCTTTCCCATTTTTCTGCACCAAATTACATTTAAAAAGTAGTTTTAGCTTGAAATAGGGACAGACAAAACGACAGACAGAATTAGGATCAGGATAAGGCGTAGTTCACTGATTCCTCAATGCCTGAAGACGAAGGTCTTTGAACAGTGCGTGTTACCAGTGATGACATACGGATCCGAGACTTGCTCGCTAACTGCGGGCTTCATAAGAAAGTTCAGAGTCACTCAGCGGGCGATGGAAAGAGCAATGCTCGGAGTATCTCTGCGTGATCGAATCAGAAATGAGGAGATCCGCAGAAGAACCAAAATAACCGATATAGCTTAGCGAGTCGCAGAACTGAAGTGGCAATGGGCAGGGCACGTGGTTCGAACAGCTGATGGACGTTGGGGGCCGAAGGAGCTAGAATGGCGACCCCGCACCGGAAAACGCAGTGGTCGACCCCCCACCAAACGGGTCGCAAGGAGCCGCTGGGCACATGCGGCTCAGGATCGTTGTGTTTGGAAGTCCCTGAAAAAGGCCTATGTCCAGCAGTGGACGTCCATTGGCTGATAATGATGATGATGATGAAGGTGTAGTTGCTTTGAATAGTCTCCTTATTTAAACTAAAAATGTTAAAGATACCCCTAAAAGTAGTAAGAGTGTAAGGAAAAGCCTCTTCCTAGAGTATAAATTCTTTTTCTCTCGATGTCACCAATGATAGGATGAAATCCAAAAGTCACAGTATCAAATAATAGATTGAATACCGACACGTTCGTCGTATTCAGGCCAAATCTTTGTTCCTACTGGCGGTTAAATGAACTGAATTCTCTCATTGCCTCACTGACTACTGTAATTAAATCTATCAATAGATATCTTTATTGCCTTTTATATATCGATGAAACTAGCTTTATTATATAAAGTGTTACTATTAATTTATATTATTTCAAATGCGATCTTATAAAAAGATAGTAATGTTTGTAATAAATGTGAAGTTATTTTATTTTGGTAAGTGACAGTAAAATGTGTGTATGAAATTAAAGGAACGTCAGCATAGCAGAAACGCAGTAAAGTTAGAGTAACACTGGATATGGCGTATAACATCAACACTTAGCAAGCACTCACAGACAGATGCTAATAATATGGATGCATCCCAGTAGTACCCCCTAACTTTAGTTCTATAAAACTGTTAACACGCCATATTAGAGTTTAGTGTAGTTCTATATAGAACTAATGGGACAAAATTGGGAAATGTCGATATCAACATCTTGTTTGTCGTTACATATAAATTACCCAGTTTTTATAAGTATATCTCTTTTGATTGCAATAATAAATGTCCATGGATGTCTTTAAAAATTATATTGAGGTTTCTAATATAATTTCTTTTTAAACTGAATAATTTGCGTGAAAGAGGTAAAATGTGTCTCCCTTGTAACTTCTAAAATAAAAGAATATTTTTTAAACAACTTAACTTTTGTCGCAAGGGACATTTTTTTGTTAAAAACAAAATGAAATATCAATTAAAATAATATAAAGTTTATATTTTCCATGCTATAAGTAAAGTCAAGAGCAAAAACTATACTATAGTATAGTACTATATAGATCTATTGGGATATAATTTGACAGCACGGAAAATACTATTACTGCCAATAATATTAGTTTATAAACATATTTTTAATTTGCTAACACTCCTTGAACCATCCATCAACGCGCCAATCAATCACCTGCATATACACCTTACTTTTAGCAACCAAAAGCCTCTTTCAAAAGTAAAGCAACTATAAAGAGCCTCAATTTTATTTCACATATCACTACAATATTATAAAACACCGCAACTGTTTGTCTATCAACGCAAAGTCTATAATGATTTCTCAAGAAGATAGTATATAATTCATTAAGGTTTTGTATAAATTAGCTTAAATAGGTTTGACGATTATTGTTGTTAAAGTCGCATCCTTTAGGAGCTTTCATCACAAATGCTGTTTTATCTATCTATCACATAACGAAATAGTGTATGGAAGGATTGATCCTCATTATTAGAATTACAAAAAAGTCTGGGATGGCATGTATCTATCTTTTAAGGACAGCTTGCTATACTCATTCTTTCCTTAAAAAAGGGTCGTGTATCGTTTTTGGTATTTAGTTTTATATTATTTTTAGGTCGAAATACACTTTTTTGCTCGGGCGTCTGCTAGTTAGTAACAATATTAAAATTATTCAAATAAGTTTAATATCTATAAAGATTTCTCTTTAAATCAGACCGGACTTGTTGTTGATAATAGTGAACTATTTTTCTAATAATAGATAACGCATAACGAAAATTCTGGCAAGGTCGAATATGAAACTCGGCCGCAGTCTTTTGCCAAATTACGAAACGGAAGCTGTTACAGCAGAATTATAGTTATTTTATTAAATTTTATTTTAAAATATTCAAACAAGTTCACCTTACATTCAGAACTTGCTGAACTTGTAGTTGATTTTTCTAGGACAAAGCGATTTGACACAAAGTTCCTAATACGCATATGCTAATAATCTTATTGGCTTCTTACCACCAAATCAAGTGTGAGCAAGTATTAGCCCGTGGATATGCAAAAATCAAACCGAGGACTTCTTGGTACGCAAGGTTAACACTATTTCAATGTAGTCTCTTGCTTACTGACAATTACGAACAAATATAATATAACTATTACTATAATATTTAAGTATACTTAAAAAAGTATATTTCATTTTAAAAATATGTTTACCGGCGCGAAGAAGATCTTTGGTTATAGGAAATAATTAAAACTGCGCTAATTGTTATTATTAATATAATACTACTAATACTTGTTTGATTTAAATTAACTTCACTTACGATTTAAATTAGGTTATCTGAAGTAGACTTAGCTTAAATTTGTCTGGTAGTAAGTAACTCTACCACCGGTTCGTAAGGCAAATTATACAGAGAGGAGCAGGTAATAAACTCAACAACACTAACACTCTACAATAATGATCATTTTGTACAAAATTCATTAACGATAAAATAATTATTACTTGTATTTTTCTAGATAGAAATAGGTCGTCTATAATAATTAGCGCGTGTAAATAAAGCTTGGAATCCAGAAGTAACGAAATGAAATTGATCCTGCGTGTTTGAGCGTTCAACCACGTCCCAAAGCTAAAGTTTTATTTCTCCCAACGGCCGATTAGGGACGTTGTCATCAGAGATTCCGATACTTTTTTGCCTAGAAATATTTGTAAACAAATGATGCATATTGTAGATTTCCTTAGGATCCTTGCTAATATTAGACGAAAGTTTGTATAGATGGATGTTTGTTACTCTCTCGCGCAAAAACTACTAAATGGATTCAAATAAAACTCTACAATGATATAGGTTCTATATCAGAATAAATAAAGAAATAAATAAATATTACACATAGTCCCAATGTAAGCGTAGGTAGCTTGTGTTATGGGTACTATGATAAACACACAAATACCGTAAAACATCCATGCTTATCACTACACTTTTTCTAGAGAGAAGCTGGATCACTAAAAGTGAAAATCGTGAATAAGGAGGCTAGAAAAGAGTATCGTTCTGAGTAGGTACTATAATGGGACTAAGGGATGAATTTTTATATAGCTTGCATAGTACAAGTATATTAAAACAAGTCATACAGGCTTATTTGGAATAAAGAAAAAGTCATTTTCGAATGAAACGTAACGGATGAGAAACTCATGCCCACACTTATGTATGGTAGTGAAATTTAGGTATGGCAAAAGAAGCATAAAAGTAAAATAAATGCAGTAGAAATGAGAGCATTGAGGAGTATGTGCGGAATAAAACTGAGTGACAGAGTTAACAATAGTATCATAAAAGAACAATGTGATGTAAAAGAAGATGTAGTGACTAAAATAGAGAAAAGGATGCTCAGATGATTTGGGCATGTAGAGAATGGATGAAAGAAGATTAACAAAAGAGATTAATAAGGCGAGTGTAAATGGAAATGTTGGAAGGGGAAGACCTAGGCGAATGTTCCTGGACCAAATTCAGGACATTTTAAATATTGGCCAGGTCAAGAGTACCCTTAACCGACGATCGTGTATGAAAGGATTAATGAGAGTGGAAGAAGCTAAGGAAGTAAGCAAGGACCGTGGCAAATGTAGCCTCTGCCTACCCCTATGGGAACGAGGTGTGATGCTATATATATATGTATGTATAAGAAAAGTCAATGAGAAGATATGTGTCAGCATTTTTCTAATTGTATAGAAAAAAAATCTAATATAACAGCTGATTTAGTGGGCCAAACAACAAACTATAATCTATCTCTGTGACTGAGTACAATCCATTCATCCAAACGTATGCACTTATATTAATAGTTCGATGTCAAACCAAATAGCTTTCTAACAAACTTAATGATTTTTCCTTCCGTTTCCTATAAGGTTTTATACAATTTGTCTGTAATACAATTTGTTACCTTTAATGGATTGATAAAACACTCGTATACAAAAGTAGCTTTCAATATAAATTGTTTTATCAGAAAGTACTATCCATGTTTATGTTTACTTTTCCTATACATATCGAATATACTTGAATATTCATCAGATTTATATGTTGTTTGGTTAAGTTTAAGCTTTTTAACGTTTCAAATATCTTTTGTTTATGCTATTAATAGAGGACAAGTATTCAGTAATTATTTGCATTGTATTGATTATTTTTTTAAGATATAAATAATGAAATAGAAGATTTTGATTTGAACTATGATCGTTGATGAATGATTGAAGTCGACGATCAATACAATATCATTAACACACAATTAGCCATGTTTTTACTAATAAATGGAATATTCTTATTCTTTAGGCTGATTCTTCTCTACCTCTAATTGTAACAAAATAATTGTAGGTACTAGGAGCTAGTACGGCACTAGTCCAAAAAAGGGGCTCGAAACCAGTAACGTTTTACTACAATGATCATTGTTTCGAGTTTGTAAAAACGCCGAAAAATAATAGCTTGAGTCTATGACCAGTGCGGTGCTTAATCCGGTATTTTAACCGTAGAGCTATTGAGACTTAACCAGTTAAAAATATACAAATAAACGCAACATTACAAACAATTGAGTTTATATAATAATAGGCGTTACTAGCGGACCCACGATTTAGTCCGTGTAAATATGTTACATCGAGACATTATTCATTAAACTATAACGTCCCTCGTTTCTTTCTTCGACTTCGTTATTGTGAAATTCGGCATTTTGATCCTTGAATTGGTTTTCAATTTAACAAAGCCTGCTCTAAGCTAAAAGCTTGATCTACCCGTGAAATCTGTTTAAAAATCGGTCCATTAGTTTTTGAATGATGCGTACACAGAGATACAGACAAGAATTTGAAAAAGTGTTTTTTTAGTGATCTGTATTACCTAAGTACAGAAGAGAATATACGGCTTACATTTTAACCGACGAAAAGAAACGGAAGAGATTCTCACGTATATTTTTTTTATGTATGACCACGCATAACTTTTAACAGAGTATGTCCAATTTTGATAATTCTCTTTTTATTAGAAAGGGCACACTTTTAAGATGGTACCATAGTCATCATGTTAGGATTTGATAATGATATCTTGGGAAAATTGAAGGAACTCTTTAAACTTTATGCGATTTAGGTCTTGTGTAAGTATCGATAGCTTTTTGGCTACCAGTGCCGTAAAATATTTTTCAAAAAATATTTAATGTGCATAACAGACTTTGTTACCTTTACATTATAATTATGAGAATTATCAATTAAATAAACGCAGCATTACGAACAATAGAGTGAATATAATTGTATAGCATCATGCACCTAAATATACCCAATAATAGGAGTTATTATCGTGTCTTGGACATTTGCGATGTTGACTGTTGGATGGCCTTCCGCAGCAATCAACGTCACTTGATTGTAGCTCATTGCAGATAATAAATAATAATTGACATAGTTAGGCGTTCTAGTCATATTTTAATGTGAGCCTTGTGATCTCTATTTACCGCTGGCGGGATAAGGAAAAGGCGTTCTACTTGTGTTACTTAGATACCGGTTGAATGACCTTGACTGGTTTCGCGTTTTGAAATATTATTTCTCTCATAATCGTTATTTCGATTTTTAAAATTCTATTGTGGACGTACTAATATTAAAATTGATGGTTTTATACTGTATACATTGATCTCTAATTGTTGGTTGCCTAAACATTCCGAGGTAATATTCTGCCAGTTCTATTTTGGTTTTGATTATTTTTCAATAGCTTATTAATTCGTTTTGTATTGTTAATTGAAAAATATTTTTTTCAAATAGACCCATGTATAATTACTCATACTAATTAATTTCACACCCATTCATTGCACAATTGTAATCAATGACCTTAAATAATTCAAGATATTTTATGTATTATTTCTTGAACTAATAAATGTTCAATAATAGAATTATTACTGATTAAAAAGGCTGCCCAAAAACTTTATAGAATAAGTGACACAACAAACACAGAAACTACACGTATTACACGTATAAGGGAGGGTTAAAAATAACAAAAGAACGGTTTAGTGTGAAATGATAACGACGCGTAGACCTCTTAGGATAGTCTCCGCTACTGGTCTGGCTAGAGCTGGTGGTGGTCGTGCTGAGCGTGGAGAGGTCGCTGGAGGCGCGCGCCGAGCGCAGGCGAGGCAGCACGGGCGCCTCATCCGCCTCGGGGGAGGCGGCCGGCGCCTCGCACGCCAGCCCCAGCGCGCGCGCCGCCGACCACACCGCGAACACCAGTGTGATCATCGCGCCTACCGCGCTACCCGCCGCGCGCGTCTGCGAGCCGACCACCGCGGACACCTTCCCGCCAAATGCATCAGTGTCAGTGGACGGCGCCGGCTACTCGCACATGGCACTGTCGCGCCCACTGTCCGCTGCATGCGCCGCACGTGCGCCTCGCGACGATCGGTACACGCGCGCTCGCGACTACGACTGGACCTGTCGAAGCGGAGCCGAGAGCTCCGTGGAACTCGCTCGTTTTGTTGTCATATCGATAGCCAATAAATAAAACATTTCACCCGTAATACTTATCGATTCGGTTTGATAGAACGCGGATTATGAAAGGCCGCCGGTAACCGTTCGCGATACGTATCGACGACGATGATTTCACTGATTGTCACTACGTTACGGAGAGCCGCGAGGGTACGTGCGCGTGTTATTATTTATGTGGAGCGGTCTGCGTGACGCGGCACTGTTGACGTTTCGCGGCGCGGGGAACGCGAGCCGACGTCACTCGTTGGCTCACCCGCGCCGCCGCTCGCCGAAAGGGCACGTTCTATATTTGTAAGCGGTCCACATTCACATCACTGCTGGGGATCAGCACTAGTGCGTTGATTATCGCGAGTTCCTGAGCGCTATCACTTGTTGCACGCATGCACGCGCGGCTCGCCCGGGACGCGTCGTGGCGGAGCGCACAATAAATCGATGGGACGGGCAGGTTCCGTGTGCGTGTCGAAGTGTACAGGCCGCTGAGGATTCGAGCCAGCGTTGTTGCGAACGAGAGCAGCGTCACGGAGCATCCTGCGGCTGCCCGGCGGCCATGTTGCCATCGCCATTTTGCCGGGGGTCGAAAGGGGCGAGCCGCATGCGTACGCCGGCACGCAACCCCCGTGTGAAAACGCCACAACTCACTGCACCACTTAATGAAAATCGAACTCTCTTACACCGGCGGAAGGTTCAATTCAAGTTGACGTGAAACGTGCGTTCTTTTGTAGGTCATGAAACGAACCTGAAGCTGGCTGGTTATGAATCAGGGGAACTGATTTCTATCAAATATGTTTAATGTAACAATTTTAATACAAAATCTAAAGTAACGATTTGCTTAGTTGAGACTTTAAATATTTTAAAGATCAACTAAGAAATAATGCTCCGAGTTCATTGAACGCATTGCTGACACAAGAAATAATACTTATTTGGTTTGAACACCGATAGCCTTGTATAAAAGTAAATCAATATTTCTAATTATTCAACGTTATTGGTTCGTGTGACACGTTGCTTACCTACCTACATTACATACATAAATGTAAATAACATAATATGTACTAAATAGAACGAGTTTGTGTGCCAATGCTAATAATACCACAGTGACTCGAATTAATTATAGCGAGAACTGTTCATAATTAAATTAGCAACACTTACTCGTATCTATTTTAATTCACGAAACAACAAATAAATATTCATAATTACGTTTGAAAATAAACAATATTAATAATTTATCACCTTGATATCAGCCTCTAGACGTCGACACATACGAACATATTTATACACACAAATTCGCAATCGATCGTTATTTTATTAAATAACACTTATCCATAAATACGAAGTAATTGTAAGTAAAATTATATATCAACATTTTCTGTATATTTACTACACGTTAGCCTGGACATTTACTCGTAATAACAGATTATAATTTAATACGCTTAATGAGTTTAATGGGGTTTGCGGAGGTTAATAAATATTGATCTGTATACTATCTGTATTGATTCAAATATTATGGTGTTTATTTATATATTATAAGTATTTATGTATAATATATATAAATGTATTCATCAGTTATCATAGTACCCATAACACAAGCTACCTAAGCTTACTTTTGGAAGGCAACTTATAGCGATGTGTGTTATTGTCCTATAATAATTATTTATTCAAAGCTTCAGTATGTTTTTGACATAAAAAGAAAGTTTCTCTAATACGAACTCGCTAGTGATGATGAAAATCGTTACTGAGTAGGAAGTGAAGCTCGAATTATGCCGACACTATAATGTTAACAGCACACTACTAATACTAATACGTGTGACGTCACCAAGTGTCAGTATCGCGCGTGTGTGCGCGGGTTTATCGTCGGAAGCACGTGGCGCGGGAACTTGACCGCGCTGAAGTTAACAACCGCGAGAGGATATCTAAGAGCTCGCGCAGACCAAAATAGTTCCGGTGTCTTTAGTTCTGTATTAACCTTTCTTTGTAATGTATGTATAAGTTGATGTTATGTAGAACTTAGAATGCTGCTGAAGGTATCAACTGTGAGAGGATGACCTGCGCATGAAGAATTCTAGCGTCCTGAATTCTACGTTTTGCGTTTCATGTTCTTGTAATATGTATATGTAATTTTATAGCATCGCGTAAATACGAGATACTCAGACTGCGTTACGTGCTATCTGTGCAATCAGAAAGCAGGGTTCAGAAAGCCTGCAGTCATTCTTTCTGGGAGGGTTCTTAACATTCAAATAAGTTAATCTTAAAAATTGAATTTGCTTATTTAAATAGAGTCATTGTCGACATTCATCTGGCTATTTTATATTCTTTTTATAACACTTATAGAAAGAAGCACGTCCAGCCATGTTTAGGAGACCGCCATAATAGTTTTAGAAATGATGTCACTTATCTTTTTTAAAAGTTATGTTTAAGATTTGACCAGCCCTTGTAAGGCAAAATAAATAAAAGCTCGTGTAGTCAGTATTGTAACGACTGGCGGTACCGTCCGTCGCTGCAGTCACGCGTTTAAAGTGACGTGATGCATCACGATTTATGCCCGCTCTACACTAGGAAATGGTAAAATACTTGTACGGATGAAGATTCTTTCGCGCATCGCGTTCGCATTTCGCACTTTTCGCCGGTAGGTGTCGTCTCAAAAATATTCCAATTTATTTCAGAGAACACGAGTACGTGAAAATATTCTTATTTCGCCAATGACGTAATTTGCGTCACTATTGTATGGATGGAGAGTCTTAGTAATAGAAGAGTTTTTGTGACAAAACTCTTCTATAGTAAGTAAGTAATTCGGTAAGTACTACCGCTACCTTTACTTCTAGCATCAAGAGCATCTGCTGGGTTCTAGACATGGTTGCTGGTATTATTACAGGGACGTGAGCCTTAACGCCTGTCTCACATTGATGGACACAGGGTGGCATGTGTAGGACGTGTTCTTTTATTGGCCTTCATGATTTAATGTGACTGCCTCGTTGGTCTAGTGGTTAGCCTATGTGGCTTCGATTACGAGGTCCTAGATTCGATTCCTGGGTCGGGTCAGGGAATAATTCTGAGCTTTTTCATTCTTCTATGAAATGTTCAGTACATTCCAAGCCCGGAGTTTGGAAATTGGTGGTGTTAAACCCCCGTGCCTCGGAGATCATCTGATAGTGATCGTTAATAAATGAAATATTAATACTCTAAGCCCGCCAACCCGCATTGGAGCAGCGTGGTGGGTGTACGCTCCATATCCCCTCTCGTATAAGGAGGAAGACCTGGCCCTGCAGTGGACCATTAATAGGCTGATAATGATGATGATGATGATTTAATGTTGCTATGTCATCCGAGCCGGTGGTAGAGTCACTATAAATATTGTAACAAAAAAGCAGTACCAGCCATATTGCAGTCGATTTGTGAAGATGTCGCGAAAGAAATCGATCTAAGAAACTTAGCAAGTGTAAATAGAAACGTCCCAATCCACGTGGAGTTGAGGACGAATCACAGCGTGAAATTGTTCGCAAATGTAGAGAGCGCATTACAACTGAATTCTAAAAACGGCTAGTTTTGCATGTAAATGCAATTCTGTACAAGTTTGCAAGTGAAAATACATTTTACATTTATTTGTATTATTCAGATGCTATTATGAATTAATTTCGTATATTTTGTTCGTGTATTCCAATGTACATTTGTTTGTCGGGTTCATTATTACTGAATTGCATGCAGACGCAATTCCGTGCACGTCTTCAGGTAAAATAAGTAAACATTTACAAAAGCTGCTATTAACTTTATACAATGGATTCAATTTACTTTAAACATGTTGCTAGGTATTAAGTATGACTTCATACGAGTATTATAATTAAACGTGACCTAATTCTCATTTCATCATTTTTCTTTTTTAAGTATTTTTTAAATGGCCTAGTGTACCGGTCCTCTCTCCGTACTTAAAAGTGGCAATAGGGCGTAGACTACTTCGTTGGTCGAATGATTGCCTTGCCAGTGGCATCAAAAACACGAGATCCTGGGTTCCTGAGTCAGAAAAATTATAAATTTTTTATTTTTTTTATCAAGTTTTAGTAAAATTTTAAACCCGGAGCCAGGAAGTTGCATGTGTTACTCGCCGTGCCTCGGAGAGCCTGTTAAGCCTTCGATTTCTGAGACTTTTATCAACATCTCAAAGTGATCAGAGTGGAGTAGAGTGAGTCTAAGTTCTATATTCTCTCTCTTACAAGAGTAGAGTGGCCCGTGTTTAGGCTGATAATGAAGATGATGATGATATGGGCCCAATGCGGGTTTACGAGTAATAATTCACTAAGTAAAGAATTAATACTTTTATTTTTTATTCTTTCCTTTTACAGGAGTTAAGCTAGAGCTTGTAAAACGTATATAGCTTGGTTTCAAAAGGTTTTAAAATATCTACTTGTTTCACATAAACTTAGTCCGCTAGATTTATAAACTACATTCAAACACCCATTACACATAAAATGTACTATTAGAATGCTACTGTAGATATCTACACGTATTATCTATAGATTGAGATTTGCGGCTGGAGGTTCGTTACGGCACAATTGCATGTAGATGCAATTAGGTGCACGTTTGCAGGTGAAATGACCGTGTATAATGAACATTGTCTACCTATCTGCGATCTAGAAAACATAATTGTTTGTGAAAATGCACTCATTAGGTACATCTTTCATTTCTTTTTTTTTGTAACGGGAAACCACACATATACCCATTCATTCCTCTTGCAGGGAATCGTATTTCGTCTCTTCCGGCTTCTTAGAGATTAACAACTTTTTATTAACCTACGAAAAAAAACGGAGGAGGTTTTCAATTAGACGCGCATATATTTTTTTTATGTACGACTACGCGTAACTTTTTTACGTAATTATATTTTGACGGCCAATTTTTTGGCTGAAAATTAGGTTATTTTTTCGATATTCATTCATAATAGGGTGAAAAAATAAATAATTAAAATCAAAGAAATTATAGCGTGTTTGCGACATAAGTAGGCAAGTTTTCACCAAATTTTATGAAAATAAAATTTTATTTGTCAAAGATAAAAATAAAAAACGGAAAAGTTGGTATTTGAATTTTTCACATAAATTTTGAGGTTATGTAAAAAAAAGTGTAGAAACAAAAGTTTTAGATCTTTTTATTACCTACAACTTTGCCATTTAACCCTTTTCCGTAGGACTTTTAGTTTTGCCGGAAATCGAGAAAAACCGTTTTTTACCTCTAAACCCTCACCCTCTACCCCTTTCCGACCTCAAATCGCCCGTAATTTATTTTTCCTTTCATTTTTATGATATTCTCCTCCTTTTCCAAAGGGGTTTCATTCTACTGCGATTTTCTTGTACTTTTTGTTAATTTTAAGGCTAATTGCACTGGGGTATAAATAAATGTTCGTTGGCTGGCACCGACTTAATAGATATGCTTAAGTAAATTAAAGCAACTATATTTACAGTTATTTTTTCCTTTTTAGTGTGTTTTGAGTCTGTTCAATTTTTTTGCTACAAAGTTTTATAAGGCTGATACTCGACTCAGGTAATGTTAAATTATTCCAATAATACCCGCTCAATTGCAACCACCAGTGTATATTGGGAGGCTCAGACCAGTATATTTTACAAGGTATATGTGCTTCCTTTACGTTTTCGTAAATGTCTCATAATATAAGATAACTTTAGTTTTATTAGCATTAGAACGAACTTTCTAATAACTTTTTTAGGACCGACACTTTTAAGTCTTTAAACTAAACTTAAATCTTCCATCCCCCCGCTCAAAATTTCCAAAAATTCTTTTATAGTGAGTCTATGTCACAAAATGAATTATGTTCTGGCTGTGAGGAATAAGTTAGTCAGTTAGTTATTAAACATAATATAGGTAGTCGTATACATATACATGGATAGTTTAAGTCAAACAAATGAACAATAAAAACAATGGTACACAAATAACACACAATAGAGGAAACATAATAACGTTCCACTGCATTTAAATATTATGGTATACAAGTATAATGCAAATTAAGTGCTCTACTCCTTATTTATTTAATTTACATGTATATCTACGTATTAGCCGGCACCTATTGCGACAAAGATGCTATTCTAGGCTCTATTATTCTCACGTTCCACTTAGTCAATGTCACACTGTTGTTATAATATTGTGCCGTATTGTGGATAACACTTTAAATATGGATGTGATTTAGTATGTTTATTATGTTATAGCCAACTAGCTCAATCAGCCTTGAAGTTTTTAGCCTAGCCTTTTTACTATCTCATGCCCATTTACTTATGTTTCCCGACAAAATCTTACCTATTTCCATTTATCACCATATCAAACTATGTAGTATTATGTACTCGACATACTAAACTGTTTATCTGTTTGTCAAAATTTGTATATATAATTTTAGGAGTTGCGTATTTTTTTCTTTTATCATGCAATATGGGTACTAATTGAAAGGTCGTAAAAAGACCTTTACAAAAATATAAATATCATATCATGTTCATATTACTTTTTTAACAAAAAATGGCAAAAAGTGTTCTACCTGTGTGCCATAAACTAAAACCCCATTAAAAACAAAAAACCCGCGTATATATCATGAAAGCATAAGTATCAATAAATATTTTTCGTAATCTTTTCAGTTCATAACTTCTAAGCAGTTGGGTTTTTGTTTTTATAATAGTAATTTTATATACATTTTTTTTAGTTGCTAGTTAGATCATGCGGCTTAAACCTGTGTTTACCCCGTTCCATGAAAGCATAAGTATCAATACATATTTTTCGTGATCTTATGATGAGGCAGTGCATGGTATTTCGCTTATTCATATATACGAAGCCATCTCTTTACAATATGAATAAATAAATATGCTAAAATCAAATTTCCTATTCTACAAATGTATAGTTGTTCTCATAACCGACGTAACACCAACATTGTAAGCGAATGATGATAAAGGAGCCGTCGCTAAAGCGCGCCCAGCGGCAAGGTAAGTGGATAATTGCATCGTAAAAGCCTCCGACGGCTATCAAAGTCTTCAATGCGATTATATAGCGGCCATCAGCTTGGCACACGAAATGGTAATAGGGGATTCACTTTGATATTACCTTGTGGTAATGGGGTGACGCTGATCGAAACTAAATAAAGAGACAAATTGTAAAGAAAAACATTTGCATCATAACAACAAAGTCGTATACGTTTGTACGCTTAATTTGGTTTTCATTAATAGAGAGATTCGAGAGGTTTAAGGTTTATTCATTTTGCTTTTATAACAAGAAAATGTAATGTTTTACGTTAATTAGGTAAACTTATTTATGACAGTTTCTGTTTATTTAATTAAGTGTTGTTAATATATGAAGAACAGGTGTTAAGAATAAATTTCCTGATATTTAGGTTTATCATTTTGAAAAAATGGGACCTGCGCTGCTGTTACTCATCTTGACTGGAGCTCGACCGTGCCGCCCCATTTTCGCCATGATATTAAGAAACATTATTTTATAACGCCATCTCGTACACCTTCGAGATACTATCTCATATTACGCCTACTTGCCACTACTCGTAGCGTACTCGTACCTATAAATTCTACCAGATGGCAGTGGCACGGTATATTTTTTTAACCCGTGTGATGTGAAAAAATATACCATTCGCTTTTTAGTTTTTTATACTTATTAGGAACTAGCAGATGCCTGCAGCCTCATGACCATTGGTTTATAACTCCGTTTCCATAAAAATATCCAAAAAGTTTCCAAAACTAACCCCTTAAAAGAGTTAAGGGGTGAGTTTTGGATTTTTTTTAGTGCAATCCATTCAGTGTTTTTATCTGGATTGATAGATATAACTAATTTTTACTCTAATACTAATTTTAACCTGCATATGAACAAACGGTTGCCCGCGACTTCGTCTGCTTGACAACATTCAACCGTGACTCTTAAACCTCCCTTAATAGGGACGTTTAAGAGGAAGGTTGACAAAAAGAAAGAACCACAACAAAATCCATTGCGTAGTTCAACACTGGATAGATACCTATTGAAGTAGGAAGTAAAATAGCAGACAGGTAGATATGCCCTACATAAACATACTATTTATTTGCTAAGTAAATACGTTATCCAGTAACTGTGTCATAGCATAAGATACACCACGTTAGAATATCATTATTCTGGCGTTTACGTACGATGATAGAGCAGGAAATCTAATTTCCGCCATGTGAAGCAACATGGATGTATTTTGATGACATATTATTATACTTTAACAAAGAGTTATTTAAACCATCGTTGTGATATCATAATAGCATAGCAGTCGCTTGAATAATAGTTACTAAAGAACTTTTGTGACACAGATTCAAATTCTATATTTAAAACTATGGCTGATATTATTTAGAATTCATTGAAAATTTCAATTTCATTTTCAAGATGGCGACCGTGGGACAACTGTTTTTAACCAAAGAAAAAAAACGGAGGAGGTTTTCTATTCGACACGTATATTTTTTTCTTTTTTTTTTATGTATGACCACGCATAACTTTTTACAGAGTCGTCCGATTTTGATAAATCCATTGTCATCATGTTAGGATCTGATGGTGATATCCTGGGAAAATTGAAGGAACTATTCAAATTTCATAGGCACACTTGCAACGATTTCGGTTTTTGTGTAAGTATCGGTAGCTTTTTGGCTACAAGTGCCGCATAATATACTACGACAGTATAGTACGAGTACGTACCATGGTGATAGATCACTAAAAAGTAAGAAATAAAATTTTTTTTACGAAAAATAGAACCGTCTCAAAACGCACTTAAAAGTATAAAATAACTGTGTCATTTTGTTGCTTTAATTTACTTTAATTTTAACTTTTAACGATGTAAAGCAGTTTGTGGGTTCTAGGTGATGTCCTTACAGTAGAAACCTTAGCTGGCACCGACTCCTAGATATGCTTAAGTAAATTAAAGCAACTACATGACAGTTATTTTTTACTTTTTTACTGCGTTTTGAGTCTACTAGAGACTAATCTTGCGTCCTCTGACAAATGCATGCTAAGTCAAAAAAAATGTAACTTTCATTGGAGTAATTAGCTTGGGTTATGCGTTGACTTGCCAGGCCAAACAAACGGTGGGCTGATGACATCATAAAAACTGCCAGAAAGAATTGGATCAACCATGCAAAAGACAGGGAATCATAGAAGAGGTTGGGGGAGGCCTTTACCCGAGAAGGGGCTCTAATCTTATAAACATTTTTTATTTACATATTAACAACTACTAACTTAGAATTAAGTAACAATAAACTAACCAAAGCTAGTGGGAAGTGGCTGGATGAGAAAGGCAGAGGATTGTGTGTGGTGGTACACTCTAGGAAAGGGCTATGTCCAGCAGTGGACTAATACAGGCTGACGATGACGATGATGATGATGAATCTGACCTTACTAACGAAATATGTAGAGATTGAAGAAATAAAGGCTTTTTTTATTTTAATTTTATTTTATATTTTATGCGTTAACTAATGTCTTATAATAGTTAACAAATAATATAAAAAAGCCCTTTATTTTTTACATAATCTTACAATATTTGATACGGTAATGTTGTGTTAGTATCTAAAAAATATATTGGTTAGTAAATCTTAAAAAATAATTTGTTAGTATTTTGAGTGTACATTTTATTATTATGTCAGAACCCCAGATTCACCCCCGGGTGAAGGCCTCCTCCAAAGACGTCCATTTTTCCCTGTCCTGTGCTATGTGATTCCAAAATAGGCCAGCTGTTCTTTAATTTCATTTAATTTCAGGACCAAGAAAATATTTGATTATGATAATCCGTATTTTCTTGGTCCAAAATTGGACTGTGCTGACAGTCAGCACGATTTGGATAGCTCGATGCATATTGATACAACTCTATATTAATTTAAATTTAGATTATTTTAAACATTTAACTTTATTATTTTACGTCTTTATGTGATCAGCTAACGTGCGTTCTTCTTCGTAGTTGTTTAAATCGCAAGGAAATTTCTGATTTTTTTATGTGGTCAACTCTAGTTGGTGATCGATATGCGTCGCATTATCGCTCACGGAATAACGTTATAGACTTTTTAGACTTCTTAAAACAACTCAGTTCAAACTCTGGGCAGGGAAGGAATGACCCTGATTTGGAGGCCAATACTTTGACGTCCATGCTTTTGACGCTTTCTTTTGTGTGTTGCTGATATGGTATCTTTCCAACTGAAAGCATTACAGGGACTCTTTTCCATACACAATACGATTTTTCTTCCCACTACTAACAACAGGATCAATGCTATACTCGTATGAATGTACATTGGGCTTAATATAAAGATCAATTTACAGATATTAGCTACATCAACTTAGTTGTTACCATGTGTCACGCTTAGAACTTTGAGGGCAGTTCCACATAAAACAATAAGGTTATTGCTGTACTGTGGCTGTATATACTAGTGTGAATATACATAGGATTTTATGCAAAGATCAAATGACAGAGATTAGCTTCGTCAAGTTGGCACTGAAAGCACGTGTCACGCTTAGAACTCCGAGGTTATGAAACAACTCCCACGCGACTTGATGTGTCACTTCTCGCTTCACGTAAGTTGCGCAATACACATGTCAAACAAACAAGTCAGTTTATATTTTATATGTGGACGCATTTGTGTTCACAGTTTCACTGTTTTATTAGATTTAAAGCCTTTCAAATTCAGTTTTGAAAAAAATATGTTAAATATTCTTTGTATTTTAGACAAAGATATATTTTTATAATTATAATAATAAATTTAATTTATTACTAAAAGAATATTGGGCTAAGGTTAAAGCTAGGTGATGTATTTTTTCGTTATCCTTCAACAACAAGCGAAAAGCTCGTATTGTAGTGGCGTTGTGCTAGTCGAATTATCACAGCAATTATACCTTCAGATTTAACCACTACACTATAACATTAGACCAGGGTCTAAAATTAATTAAAAATAATTAAAAGTGAAAAAAAATCGCAGCAGGATGAAAAAAAAAATAATGACCCATTGGAAAAAGGCGAGAATATTATAAAAATGAAAGGAAAAATAATTTACGGGCGATCTAAGCTCGGGAAGGGGTAGGAGGTGAGGCTTTAGTGGTAGGAAACTGCTTTTCTCGATTTTCGGAAAAACTAAAAGCCCTATGGAAAAAAATTAAATGGCAAAGTTTTTTGGTTGTAATAATTATCTTCTCTGGTCTATACTACCGAAGCACAAAATAGTATGACTGTAATACTTCCCAGACAAGATCTTGTACAAAAAGAATGACTGTTCAACTTATTAGTTAATTTCGTATCAGAAATTATTTAGAACTTTACACTTATAAGGAGAGTATAGTTACCGGGTGTGATGCGGTTGGGTATCCTCCTGACTGCTGCTGCGCTTCCTCTTCCGACGGAAGCACCAGTCCTGGCCCATCGCATCACAGCCGGCGGGCCGCGAGCCGCCCCCGCCCAGCGCGCCTTACGCCCTCACCATCACACACACCGCCCGCCCTTCACTTCATTCTGCTCACGTATCCAAACAACTCGTTCTTGATACAGATCGTTCACTTCTCAAACACAACAGTTCAATCAATATTCGTCACTTCACACCACCGAACAGTACGATACTCGTCACTTTTCACAACCGAAGAGTTCAATTCTCGTCACTTCTTACACCACGAGTATCTAATCAAATGACTTCTCACAACTCACCAGTCCCAAGTATCTGAACAACAATTGGTACTCGTCACTTCTCACAACACAGGAGGTCAATATATCTCAAGTATGGAAATAATTTACTTATAGTAAGCTTCAGTTTTCACGTATCGAGAGTTGAGTATGATATTCTTTATTTCTCACGGTTTAAAAGTTCAATACTCCTTACGTATCCAAACAACTTGCTACTGAAACTGGTCGTTTACTTTTCTGAAATGAATAGTTAATTGAACTATTCTTCTCGTGTAGCCCAACAATCGTTTTTGGTCACCTCTCACGACTCTCAAATTGAACTATTCGTGTCACACCGCAGCCTTTAAAACCTTCATGCCATACTTATCAATACTCCTCAGGTATCCAAATAACACGCTATTGGTACTCACTTCTCACGACTTGAGAGTTCAATTATAAGGTTTTACGTGTCAGCGAATATTTTTCGTCTACTTCCTTTGAAGGTCCGAGATATAAGTGACGGCTCTCGAGAAAACGTTAAGAGCTTTCCGAGTCAATGTCTTATTAGAATATGCGTATATAACAGTGTATACTTTTTATTTTCGTTGCACGTTCCTCCTGTGCCCGACGGGTAGTTAATTATATGTTTTTGGCACTGTTACTGTTGTTTTATATTTTTTGTGTCTTTTCGATCCAGTTCAGTGACACTCTCCAAAACGTTGAAAATGTTAATTTATTATATTCGTCAATTATTCACCACTTGATTCGGATTTGGTTAACAACGAGCTTCCGTTTTAATTCACTTTTAGTTGATATGCTTGATAAGTAATTATTAATTAATCATAAAAATTATATGAATGAAGAATAAATGTAACTAGGAAGTATAAAAAGAGTAATATATCTCGTAAACTTTGTACCACGGCTGTTTGAGTTTTCTTCTACTTTTTCCCAAGTCATCTTTATAAAGGAATAATAAAAATGAAAATAGTTTAGCTGTTTGATTAATCAAGTTGAATCTATAAGAATTTTTGGTGCAACTTTTTTGTATAAAAACTCACTTTACAGTAAATTAGTCTCCCAATAACGCATACTCAAAATACTAAGAAAGTTTAACTTACTCTATAGTACCTAATCTCATTGATTCAGAACTAAGGGCATTCGAGTAACGTTTTCAACTCCATATCGCCCACGCCTGCTGTCTGAGAGATTAATAATACCTAGATTTAATGACAAAATGTACTAAAGAAATTCGACGACATAAGCTTCGCAACTGAAATTACTCTCTAATATCATAGCAAAATAATCACCTAAGTTCCCTCATTAGCAACATACGCCACATCTCATGATGTATTACTGCGCCTCTCAGCCTCTCGCGGCAATGATACTTGAGTTTACCACGTTTCCTTGTTAGAGACAAAATAATGGAACAACAATATTAAACCTTCATAAGTTCGTGGTATTAAAATAATATCTTTTGTAGTTAAATTAGAATTTGAAAGTAAAGTTAATACGTTACGTTAGTTTGTGGAAGTTTATTGTGACCAGTGAATAATTATTTTTTAAAATAGGTTAAAGACATAATCTGAATTGTGAATTTAAATAAAAAAAAAAATGAAATTATAAACTTAATAATAAATTTTTAACAAAAAAAAATCTATAGAAGCAGGCCTTATTTTGCGGAAATTCATTATACTTCTTAGAAAAACAATCCTATTCTACGACCATATTTAGTAGAAAATTTACACGATAAGCTTAATAAATACTGTAATTTGATTGATTTCGTAGTTACAATGTACATCCACAAAAAAAGGCGTGAAGTATGCATATTCTACCTATACAGTACATGACATAAAGAAGGATGATTGTTGTCTTGTACTCTATGTCTCTATTTTAAAAGGCTTCTTGGAAAAGGCTTTCTAAAGACCTGGATACGTAAGATTGCATCGTAAATTCAAAACGCGCCAAGTAGGTTCCATCCTGTTCATTCGAACAAAGCCCGAGATTTGCATGTATACTTTTGAACAAAGAAAACAATTTTCCGGATTTGCTTTTCCTTTTTTTTTCAAATTACGAAATGGAAACTTTTCGTAATTTGAAAATCGCAATATAATTTTAATTGTCTTCTTCCATCAAATTATGGTAATATTTGCTTGATGAATAATTTCATTATTGCGGAGCATTAATGTCTTGACTCGATAGACACTACTGTAAAATATTGTACCTGCATTTAGGATGCTCCGGTATCAGAAAAAGAAGTGCTTTGAGTGTGTTTTTATGCAATGGGCCATCACATGTTTGCAATCTCACTCGATGGTAAGTGTAGATGCAGTGGAGGAATAGACTTTACTACAAGGTGCTCATTGTAGGTGTTAAAACCATGTTAAAGGTAATAAAATGGAAGCTAGAAGAACTTTTGGGAATCTAGAAATACACCAAATAAAAATGGTTATTATTTATCTACAAGATATTAAGTACATACTGGCAAAACAGTGAAGCGGGAACAAAACGCACGAACAGTTTTGTCCTTTAATAATAATAATAATAATAATAAAAACTCTTTATTACACCAAGGAACAAAACATTACAGAAAATAAAAAGTATAAATATAAACAATGGTGTAACGGCGGCCTTATCACTAAAAGTGATCTCTTCCAGGCAACCGTTATGCCTGAGGAGAATTGAACAAAAAACAGGTGGTTGGTGTACAAATGAAAATAGTTCAAAAATATCAAATAAATATACTTGCATAAAATTACATATACTATAAGTTACACAGTAATACATGAATATCTATATAGGTATATATATACTTAAAATATATATTTATAATATATACATGAAAATAAACATACATAAATCTGATTACATTCGAATACATATATATTACATAGACAAATAGTGGTTTTTCAGACGACGCTTAAATGAATGGAGTGATTTTGAATGCCGAATCTCACGCGGCAGGGCATTCCAAAGTATCGCTGCCTTTACAGTGAAAGACTCGCTATAGCGTTGAGTTCGACTGAATGGGATTGACAATTTATTATCGTTGACGGATCGGTGGTTGAAGTGATGGCTAGATCCAAGAAAATTGAACCTTTCTTTTAGATATTGAGGAGTGTGATAATGAAAGAGTACAGAATAAAGAAGAGAAAGCATGTGGAAATTACGTCGTTGAGACATAGTGAGCAATTTAAGTTGGACACGGAATTGTGAGACATGGTCAAACTTTCGTAAGCCAAAAATAAATCTAATAATTAAATTTTGTAGACGATCTAGTTTGGAAAGGAGAAATTGTGGCAAATCACAGTATGAAGAATCAGCATAATCAAGAAGGGGAAGTAATAGAGATTGGGCAAGAGAAATTTTAGTTTTAATAGGTAACAAGTTTTTCCATCTCTTCAACCTACCGATTACCGCAAAGATCTTCCGACTTACAGCAGCAACCTGAGGTGTCCAGGACAAGGACTCGTCCATAATAAGTCCAAGATTTCTGACAGAGCAGCTGAAGTCCAATTTTGTGCCATCAAATATAAGAGAAGGTAGTGATGATACATTAATTTTAGATATTTGATGACGTGAACCGATAATAATTGCCTGTGACTTACTTGCATTTACCGACAAACCGCATGATTTACTCCAAACACTAACTGTACTAAGCTCAGTGTTTAGTTTAAATATTGCGTTGTCAAGTGCATCAGTGGATGAGGTAACATAAATCTGAAGGTCGTCAGCATAAAGATGGAATGAGAGGGAGAGGATATCAGTAATGGAGTTGATAAATATTGAGAAGAGAAGTGGGGAAAGGACACCACCCTGTGGAACACCAGCAAGGAGGCTACTAGCAGAGGAAAATGTATTATTCATCCGAATGCATTGTGTTCGATTACAAAGGTAGGAACGGAACCAGCTCATCGTATCAGAAGAAAAATTTATTGACTCTAGGATTGCAAGGAGAATTTCGATGTCAACAGTATTAAAAGCATTCGAAAAGTCAAGTAAAGTGATAATACTGACGAGCTGATTGTCCATGCCATACCTTACATCATCACAAATTTTAGTAAGTGCAGTAACCGTACTGTGTCCAGGGCGAAAACCAGATTGAAATAGACTAAGGATATTGTATCTATTGAGGTGTAATGATAGCTGCCTATGTACAATGCGTTCCAACACTTTGGAAAGAAAAGGGAGGATAGAAATAGGTCGATAGTGTGAGAAGGATGAAGGATTGTTAATTTTAGGAATAGGAACAACATAAGCAAGGCGCCAAATGTTAGGAAAAGTATTAGTAGAAAGAGAATGGTTTAAGATATGGGAAAGGACAGGTAAAATGCCATCAAGTGCCAGAAGGATCATCTTTCGACTCACCTGGTCACACCCAATCGCATCAGATTTGATTGCCTTGACACTTTTACTTATCTCCTCAGGAGTAACAGGAACAAGCTTAAACGGCAATGTGTTTGGCTTAGACCGCAACGCGATGGAGCTTAAAGTGTTATTCTTAACTCTATTGTCTAAAACGGTAACCTGGGAAAAATGACTATTAAGAGCTTCCAAATCGAGATTGTTGGTGGTAATTCTACGCTCCCGACCAATACCCATGGTATCCAAGAACCTCCAGACTTTTTTCGAATCTTTGTTGTCGACAGAACTATGTATGTAATTTCGCTGAGCATTTCTACATAATTTGTTGCACTTGTTTCGTAGGTATTTATATTTATTTAAATTTGCGTCTGTGGAATTTGATTTATATTTATTTTTGGCCCTATCACGCTTAGCCATAAGTATTCTTATGTCATCGGTCAGCCAAGGAGCTGGAAGGTGTTTTAGTTTTATAGGCCTGAGTGGTGCATGAACATCAAACAGCTCAATGAGTATAGAATTAAAGATAAGTAGTTTATCATTTGTAGATGGGGCAGTCAAAATAGCACTCCAATCAATTTCATTAAGGTCGGCCATAAAACTATTATTATCAAAATGTTTGAAGCTGCGTCGCATCACGACTGTTGGTTTAATTTTGGGTGGTCGAATTTTGTAGGATAAATATATCAAGTCGTGGTACGAGAAAGCCTCAGCAGACAATTGCCCAAACACGTTGACACGTTCAGGTGACGATGTTATCATGAGATCAAGTAGCGATGGAGTACAGTTAGGGAAAAAATGTGTTGCAGATTTATTGTTTATGATATTTAAATTAGAACTATTTACGATGTTAGCTAGCCGTTTGGCTCGATAGTCATTCTTAATTAAACAAGTGTTCAAATCACCCATGATAATGGTGTGATCAGCACTCGGAACATGTTTTTCAAGTAGTTCCTCAAATTCATTGAAGTAGTCAATATGTAACGACGGACTATAACAAACCCCCAGCAAAAGCTTTAAATGGCCAAAAGGAATTTGTATTAAGATATGCTCCGCAGATTCCGAATACTGAGATGGTGACTTACTAACAATTGAAAATGGAATCTGACTACGAAGATAGATAGCTACCCCTCCACCACCCTTTCCAATTCTATCATTTCTAATCAAATGAAATCCAGGTAATGCAAAGGAGGTGGAAGGAAGACAAGGCTTAAAGAATGTTTCCGAAACCAGTATCGCATGTAAATTTTTTACGTTAAATGAATTAATAAAATCAGGATAGTGGGATGGGATGCTTTGCGCATTAATGTGAATAACATTAAAGCTTTTAGAGTATGGAGAAAAAGCATTTTCCAGGGATTCACCAAGGGGAATAGCTGTACTTTTAAAACTATCCTCAGACGAAGTCGAGGAACACTCAAAATATATACTAGAACTGTCGTCGTCCTCTGAGTTACCACTTCTGTTAATATTCATTATGTATAATTATTAAAAATAAAATATATGTGTATATATTATATATTACTAATATAAAAAATAATAATAATAATAAAATACAAAAATAATAATAAAAACAAGAAATAATAATAATAGTGCAAACGCAAACAAAAACAAAGTATCTTCAATTAGTTCACCCGCCAGCAATATTATAAATGTACAGAGATTACCACTATTAAGTACCTTACGTACTTAATGCTACAATTATGTACACGAGTATAAAGATTTATAATTTATCCACACAAACATATTTACAATATTCGACACAAAAGGAAAATATTCCCTAATAAAAGTTAGTACATATTATAACCAAAAGTTCATACAAAAAGAAAATAAAAATTTATATTATAAACTATGAATTACAAGCATTATTCCTGTAGGAGTATATTCAAAAACATTAACAACTGATACGTACACTACAACTATCAAACAAATTTAGTATGGGAAATCTACATAACAATACAGTTTAAACTGGAAGTACAAAAATTAATTATATCTAGTATTTTACTATCTGTGGACACGACACAAAACTCATAGTGTAGACATTACCTAACTGGACTTAAACAGCTGTCTTATTGACACATGACAGCCAAAACCAAAACAGAGCAATGTCAATCACAGATTATAGTGAATATATCATCGTTGTTAATTCTCTATATACGAGGTGAAGGTATTATTTTAATATTTTTGTTATACCAACCCACATTAGTAGCTATAAGAAAAAATTAATACAAGTGTAAAACAGAATACAAAGTGAATTATTGGCTGAACAAAAAAGCAAATAAACGTAAACAATACCTTACTAATTAAAATAAAACTATTACTTTCTTATATTACGCTTTGTGCGGTTGGTTTGAGCCGGTAAATTTGCCTTCGATCTAACGTTAACTGGAGCAGCAACGGCTAACGAGTTAGGGCTAGAATTGGATTAGTAGTACTAGGCACACTAGCCGCCGGTCTATCCGATCTGTGGTCACCTGATGTGGCTGCGATGCTCTCAAGTTCAGTCTTTGAAGTGATACGATGTCGTGACCCATCAGGACTGATAAGAAAAATGTTACCTTCGCTAGTCCAACATTTACTGACGCCAAATCTCTGCCTAGCAGCCATGAAAGTGTCATGCCGGTCTTTAGTAAGAAATTCGGACAATGTAACTCCTGAATTCTTAAGCTTGGATTTCATACCCCAGACCTGGTTCCGTAGAGATAAATCTTTAAACTTAAGAAGAATAGCTCTGTGTTTACCATGTTTAGAGCTTCCCATGCGATGACAGCGGCTTACATCCTCGACACGGAGATCCGACATACCAAGACGATCTGACAACGACTTTATCACCATAACCGAAACATCTTCATTTTTATCTTCGGGAACTCCATGCACTAGAAGTATTTTCTTTCTGGTGTTCATATCGAGTCGATCCTGTTGTTTAGAAAGATGTTCGACTTGAAGTTGCAGATTTTCCAGCGCTGAGAGCACAAACGATCTAAAAATGCTAAACTGGCTCGCAATATTCGAGGTCGGGCTGGTAGCAGGAATAGAAGCACTCAGATTTTGCTGAAATTCAGCCATCGTATTATTGAAATGCAGCGCTAATTCATGTAGGGACTGCTTGATAGAATCCATTGTAGTGAGTTTGAGTGACGCGGTGACTGGTTCAAAAGTGTTGTTATTCTTGTAAATTATGGTGGCAAACTAAAGTGTACGAAACAATTCAAGGAATAGTTACTGGTAGGTAAACTAAATTAACACATTTTACACTGATTACACTGTTTTTTTAATATTAAACATATAAATAAGATTAAGAGCTCGAAAAAACACGTCTTGACATTTGGACGCCTACCCTAAAAAAAAAAAAAAAAAAAAAAAAAAAAAAAAAAAAAAAAAAAAAAAAAAAAAACTCCTTTATTACAATTTAAACTATCGCAAGTATTATCCTAAGGACCCCGACGGATTACGGGTTCGAAACTAATCAGGCATACTCCAAAAACCGTGACGTGAGTTTCATTATTATTTTCATTTTGTATATTTTAAAAACAGTTCTTTCAAAATTCATTTTATAGAATACCGAAAACAAGCAACATTTCAGCGAGGTTTAAACTAAATTACAAATTTTGTTAACGCTTCGTTGCCCAGGCATTCTAGGTCGATGAACTACAGAATCCAATGATGTAAACTTGTGTTATGGTTAGAGCTTTAAAGGTTTGGTATTCTGTTGGAATCATGTGTTTATAGGAAGGCAAAATTGTTTTATTCAGTTTTCATTATGACGTTCCACAAAATACTTCCTTCTATTCAATTACCTAAATAAATGGTAACGCTAGTCGTTATTATAACATAAGGTTTGTAATTTGTATGTAATATGTTGGGGAAAACGTCTTTTCACATTACGGTATTTATTACATGGTAATAAAATCTCTTTGGCTATACTATTTGTATTTGGCTGGTTTTGATATCATTGAATGCTTAAATTTTAAAGAACCTTATTCCAAATTCAAATTAAGAAAATGTGTGATTTTCATTTGTTTTTCGTACTGTCAAGTTGAGTGAATCTAAAGAAGAAATTCGATACATTTTCACATTTTACTACAAAAAAGGTACAAAAGCAACGCATTCCGATAAAAAATATTTGTGATGTTTATGGATCTAGTGCAGCGTCTGTGAGAGTAGCACAAATTTGGTTTAAGCGTTTCCAATCCGGAAATTTTGATGTCAAAGATGCACGTTGCTCTGGTTTCCCTATTACGAATAAAATGGATGCTATTTTTTAAAAAAAAATGGAGCAAGATCGGCATGACAGTATTTACGAAGTAGCTGAAGAACTTTTTAGCTGAAATTAACCACAAAACAGTTTTGGCGCATTTGAAAAAACTGAGTACACAAAAATGCTCGATAGTTGGGTACACTCACGAGCTCACTGAAATAAATCTAATGAACCGTGTACTCGTTTGTGATTCTTTATTACAACGTAATGAAACCGAAACATTTTGGAAGAAGCTGTTAACTGGTGATGAAAAGTGGATCACGTGTGACAAGAACGTATGAAAAAAGTCGTGATCTAAGGTCGGTTAGGCTTCACAGACTGTGGCGGAACATGGGTTAACTCGCAACAAACGGATGCTGTGTGTGTGTGGTGGGATTGGAAGGGCATTATTCATTATGAGCTGTTACCACCAGGCAGGACCATGGATTCCGAACTCTACTGTGAAATATTCTTCAGAATTCTTTTGGCAGCGTCAGGTTAACATCACAATATGACTGCCTTACACAGCCACACGCGACGCTTGTCGCGATATTTTGATCAGAAGTCCCAAAATTTTATACAGCAATAGGATCATGTCTCTATCTACAAGATGGCAAAAAGTCATCAAACAAAATGGTACCTACATACTTTAGTTAAATATAAATAAGCTATATTAAAATATGTTTTGTATTTTCTTAAAAAATGCGAGGGAACTTTTTCCTCAACCTACAAGTCAAGTCTTTACATGAGCCTTTCTCAGCAAGGAATTCGCGAGTGAAGGTTGGGTTAGGGATAGCCCAAGGCACTACTACTTACGATTCGTCAAGTATATAGACGTACTTAAATATTATATTCAGGGAGAGAAAATTGGATGGAGCGATGAAATGCATGGCTTATGGAGTATCTTCATATTTTATTAGTCCTACAACGATCTTATTTCGTAACTTTATGGAACATCTTGAGTTGGTAAGATTCATCTAAAAATATGGACATAATGATGAAACCAAGTATGGTTTATTCAGAATCTTTTATAAGGTCAATGCTCTCTATTTGTTGGCTTGTCGTATTAGGCTCAGTTTGGAAGCGAAGCGATGCGCTCAGTTCGTCAACTACAAATTACAGAATTCATCTCTGTTTTCAAATAATTAAGGTACAAAGTGTGTTATTTAAACATGGCAGTACCTGATTGATTGAGCTCGATATTTATATTTTAGAAAGATCTGTCATTATTATAAGTAAAACACAATAAACACAGGACTTTAGATATTCTAGTTTAAAAAAGCAATTTTTCAACGAGACCTTAGGAAGGAAAATAGATCATCCTATACGTACGCGATAACTGCACAACGCCTGCAAATTGTACCGGCTAACAACGCGTACGGCTAAAGGACAACACAGTACATCGTTCCTCGTTTACTTAACTCAATGCCTTCTGCTGTGTCAGGAGCGATAACGCATTATAATATTAAGCGTAAATTAAAAGATTATTTTGTATTATAAACATACATATATCCATGTATCCTTATGATACATGTATCCTTATTGTACTTGTTTTTATGTGTAATTTTTTATTTTATAAATAAATGAAAAAAAAGCCCGCCAACCTAAATCGGAGCAGCGTAGTAACTCTATGCTCCATATCCTCTCTCTTGGAAGGAGGAGAGCCTGGTTCTGTATTGGGCCGTTAATAGGCTGAATGATGATGACATTGGTTGGTAAGATTTTACAATTACAATTTTACATTACAATTACGTTTTTACAATTATAAAAAATAGCCTTGCAAATTATTGCTCATTAAAATCATAAAAGGCGTGTAAATCTATAAGGTATTTATGGAACAAGCAAAATACTTTAAATTGGAATGAAGTAGTTAACATTACGTATATCGATTTCCAAATAACATAAAATTATTTGAAATAAGTATAAAATTAAATGTAAATTATAAAGTTTTTGTCGACTACAGGTAATCTACTCATATGAATAAAGGTAAAAAATGGTAATTTAATGGTAATATCTCAACATAGATCTGCAACCAGATGTCATATATGAACACGTACTTAGGTAGGTATCTTAAGTCATGTTGAAACGTGACCTAGTGTGAGATCCTAATATTATTTTCTCAAGCTTGTTTCAACCACTTTTCATTGTACTACATGTTTTTGTAATAAAACATTGCTATATAAACTAGGTAGTTAAAACAGTAATATAATTAATATTTGAAGTAGTGATTTTTGAACGATATGGTAATCCTACCAAGTTTGAGGTTATAAAAATTTGAGTTTAAAATTTAATATAAATTCGTTATTTATCACTCTTCGGTATGTTTTTGTAGCAGCAAGAATCATATTGACGATGTCGTGCTATGTAATACATGGACGGGTATGTATACTGATCTGTCATTATACTTTTGACATAATTAACATCCGTAATCAATGAATTATATGTAATGAAACTACTAACAAGTAACGTGCATTTAAAACTTATTAGTTGCATATTAAAAAGCTGTTTAAACAACAAATTGTGCTCCTATTAAAAATTATAAACTGTAGAAATCGCATGCGTAGAAACAACCAAGGTCATAACCTGAAATGTTTATGTACATATTACATTGTAATAACTTAAAATTATGTGATTATTAAGAATAAAATAGAACCAAAACACTATAAACATATAGCTAATATAGTGCAGAACGAGGGTAAAGTACTTGGGGACTAGTAGCACATATGTCACTATATGGAGTTTAGCGGCACGGTTACAGACAGATGTTCTGTAGCTGTCGCGTGGTGTATTTGATCTATTTTTATTGTTATTGTTGAATTAAGATCGGAAGCTCGTGTTTACAGGGCGGTAGCGCGGTTGTTCGCGCGGTCGCGGGCACTAAGAACGGCCGGGGCTCTGACGTCAGAGGGCCCTCACCGCGCATGCGCCCCAGCCCCCGTGCTCAAAACCTGGAGAGCTCTACACCTCGAGACCTCAGCTTTGGGACCAAATCGATTTTTGAGCTGCAGTTTCGCGATATCAAGATCATCGGCTGTATAAATATTTATTTATTAAAATCACTTTTTTGTTTGAAAAAGAAAAGGCAACCTTACTTAACACTAGATTTCTTCCAAACTATTATTTTTTAAACTAATGGTGCTTACAAATATTATGAGGCTGTAAATCTCATACGTACATACGTATTGACATACTTATTGATTTGTAAATACATATTTATTAATAAACGCAACCTTGAACTTTTAATATTTATTTACTTTTAATAAATTAAAGTTAAACATTTCTAACATTCTTAGCTTGTGTTCATTCTTCATAGCTTGTGTTTATTTTGGAAATAGTTTTTCATTTAATAATTATGATTCTTCACACAAACTACTAGAAATATATTTGGTTTAGGATACGATGGGGCTGACATATTCATGTTGAATAAAAGTCCCTTAAAATTTTTTAGATAAAAAAAAAATATATATTTGGTAGAGTATTACTTGTTTATAAGAACGATTGAGAAAATATTCTAAAAAAAGTATACCTTTTTTTACAATTATCCTTTAATGCTTTTATTAGAATATGAATTATTCTATTCTTAAAATATTTCTTCCCTTTATTTAATGTTGGTCTTTGTGTATCTTTTCAAAGAAAGATAACCAAATCCTCTTTGATCTATAAAGAAAATTTTAAGAAAGTTGTGTGGAAAATTTATATGTGGAAATTTCCAAAAGAAACTGTTCTTTCACATGTTTATATAAAAAAGTATTCATTTGTAAAAGTATTTTTTTCTAAATTATTCTTAATTATAGATGTACAATGAATTATCTTATATCTGCCAATTTAATAGCGTACATTAATCAATACACTATACATTTTTTCCTTTGAGTATCTCATATTTTTCCCTTTCCCAAGTACTTATAACAGGCACACACACTTTTTTTTTAATAAACATACTACATAGACTGCCACGTTGCTCCAGTGGTTAGCCTATATACGTCTTCGATGACGAGGTCCGAGCTTCGAATCCTGAGTCTGATCAAGGAATAATTCTTAGTTTTTTTTCTTTTAAGAAATTTTCAGTTAATTCTAAGCCCAAATGTCGGCAAGTTGGTGGTATTACATCGCCTTGCTTTGGAGAGTCATTAAAGCATCAGTCTCGGACGCTAACATCAACGTGTATTAGTGATCATTAATGAATAAAACTATCATCCTAAGCCCGCCAACCTGCATTAGGACAGCGTGGTGGGTTTAACTCCATATCCCCTGCCTATACGGAGTGAGGTCCTGTAGTGAGACGCTATTGGGCTGATAATGATGATAATAATGAATCTACATAGAGATCTCGAATTATTGTAGTAACAATCCCTTTACAGTTCCACAAAAGCACAGATAAAAAGTTTTGCAACAATTCCTAACGTGTAGAGGAAATATGGAAATGTTTATGTAAACGTTTCATACATTTACCAACTCTTGATGTTCAGTATATAAAGCTAAATAGTTCGCTCGTGAGTGAAAATTCAACCAAAGGGGCCTTTCCTGTCACGTAGCTTAGGGCCCCGGTACGAAACGAAGTTTTTAGAATTCTTTTTGTTATTCTATCTTAAATGTCTATTAATTTAAAAACTATATAGACTTTTTATACTGTTATGGATCCAATATTGCACTTAATTAAAGCACATTAATTGCTTACAATTAGCATAAGTAAGCCATTTTATATATTAGATGTACAGTGACATCTAATATATAAAATGTCCCAGCCACAATGTAAGTTACCGTACTCCTCCGAAACGGCTTTCAACGATTTTTACCAAATTTTGTATGCGTATTCAGCTGGTCTGAGAATCGGCTACTATTTAATTTTCATCAAAATTTTTTTTTATTTTTAAAGCAAAACAACGTTTGCCGGGTCAGTTAGTTATATGTAAAGGCTTAAGCATAATATGAATACAAAATATTAAAATAACGCCTTTTTTGTAGACATATCGGTATAAAGTAACTATAAACGATCAAGGACTGCAACTTAGTACATCAAGATTAATATGTTTATTTTATTTGCATAAGATAGAATTATTTTGCTAAATACCTATTATAAATATAAAAATAAAATGAATTAAGTTTGTCCAAAAAATAAAAAGTAACCTATATTTCATAACCAATTCCAGACTATATTCTATCTTTATCACAAACAAACAAATAAAAATCATCTTTTCATGCGTACTAACATTCGCATACCTATTAGACAGATGTCAGAGTAACTTTGTTTATCTGTTACGTTTACGCACCTAGGCTGTAGACTTATTTTACTAACTTTTATATGATAGATTGGATCTTGGAGAATGACAATACTTTTGAATTCCCTTTGGGGATTAGTTACCTTACTAATTATTTTCGACGCAATTTCAAGTTGTGGTCAATAATAGTTTGACACAATTTTTTTGACTTTTATTATTTTTTAATGTATACTAGCAGATGCTCGCGAATTCGGCCGCGAGAAAAAAGCAAGCTTTCCATGAATATCAAAGAAAAAAATTGTACGTGATTATTTTTAAAGACAGAATAGGTATAGCAATTTCAATGATATCTCCCAGGCGGCGCGACTCTACCAACAATTATCGCCATATTAAAGTAAGTTCACACAACGCCTTAAAATTATATGTAGGTATACAGACAATTCTTAAAGTTCCTAAATCCCATAAATGAAATGAAAAAATAAATATATTTAAACCTTCCACGGGGATCACCCTATCTATTGGTGAAAACCGCATAAAAATCTGTGAGTTTTTTGCATTTATCGTAAACAGTTAGATAGGTAGACGCGACTAGTGTCTTTATTTTTTAACTAGTGGATCCCAGCGACTTTGTACGCGTGGAATTTAAACAAATAAGATTACGAAAATAAAAATAGCCCAAGTTACTCCTTATAACTTATTATATTATATTAGCCCTCAACGATGAATAATTTTCCCCAATTTTCCACATTTTCAACTGTTTTTCGTTCCTATTGGTTGCAAATTGATGTATAGCCATCTTCAATAATAAGACTATCTAACACAAAAATAATTTTTAATTAGAACCAGTAGTTCCTGCGATCAGCACGTTTTGACAAACAAACTCGTCAGCTTTATAATATTAATATGAGCTAATGATTATCTGTAGATTCTATAATGAGACCATAACGGCTGAGGGTTTGGGCGACCGCAGATGCTCTGCCAGAAGTAAGTTAGCGTGGAGGCAAGATAACAAGAAGTCTCTATGGGCGTTTCTCATTTGAACCTATTATACCTACATATCTCTTTTGGAAAAACTCCGAGTATTTCCTTCTTTTAAGACCTTTTTTGTTAAATTCCAAGCCGTGCCTCAGACAGAGCGTCAGAAATCATCGGTTTCTATGATCAACATCGTCCTAAGCCCGCTAACCCGCTTTTGGGGGGCATAGTTAGTCTACGCTCCGTATCCCCTGTCTTACCAAGCCTGGCCCTGCAGTGGGCCATTAATAGCCTGATAATGACAATAATGATGATACATATACCGGCTGACAATGATACACACACTAGAATAAAAACCGTCAACCAGTAATTACTGCGTATTTGTTATAATGTATTCCTAGATTAAAATACAGTTAATGTAAGTACGTACTTTATGTAAAAACGTGAAGTAATAATATCACGGTATTCTTGCTTTGAGTAAGAAACCGACAATCTTTATAATAATTATTATTACAATTGAAATAAATAACGACATCTATAAAATAATTTGGAATGATTACTTTGGATTATTATATCATTATTATCATATTAGCCAATGGACGTCTTCTGCTAAATATCGGGCTTTTTCATGGACAACTATTGACCATTGGCTCACAGCGTTACGTCAGTGTCGTCATTCCACTGGGTCGACGAACACTGCGCTTTCCGATGCGGGGTCGCCATTCTAGCACATTTGGCCCCCAACAGCCCTTTAAACTATGTGCCACGCTCATTGCCACTTTAGTTTTTCAACTCCTTGAGCTTCGTCGGTTACTTTGGTTCATCTGCGGATCCCCTTATTACTGATTAATTAGATCTCGCAGAGATACTCCGAGTAGTATTTTTATTATATAGACTTTTGGAAATATTAATTAATGCACGTTGGCATACTCTCAGTGAATAAAACTATATAGCTTAAGTAAATAAAAGCAACTAAATGAGGCAGTTATTTTTTACTTTTTAGTGTGTTTTGAGTCGTTCTATTTTTTGTTAAACATTTTTATTAGAGTACAGAACCATAAAAATAGCTTTAGGGTAAATTGCATCACTAGCTAATAGAGCCTACAAGCTAATCGTAGCAGTTTAACGGATGATGCATGACGTAATTTAGCTACGACGTGCTACGGCTGCTACGATTAGCTACGCACGTAGCTACCAATATTATACATTCCGGCACGAAAGCTAATGTTGCGTCGAGATTGCTTTGCACCCTAGCCTTTTACCCTTTCTTTATTTTGCTTAAAGGTCATGTAAAAATATATACACAGTAGAATAAATACAAGGAAGGTAAATTAATTCTATCCAACACGCATTTAAAATTAATAAAAATAAACTTCTCCTGTGGTGGTCTCCTTCTCCTGAGTATTATATATTCATATATCATACACAAACTATTGAATTAAAAGTAAAAAAAAGTATTGGTTTTAACGGACAGAAAACTCACTGTTAGGGAATCCACAAACCTGCAGTAATATGGACAGTGCCATAATTAGATTGTCTCTACAAAAGCTACGTTCATTTCGCAAAAATTTCAGGCTGTTTTCCAGTTGTCTAATTTAACAAATTCATTAAAATTTGATATTGATCTCTAACTCAGGGCACAGTAAGAAAGCTCAAAGTTGCTCAGTGGGCGATTGAGAGAGCAATCAAGCAATCATTGTAGTATCTCTGCGTGATCGAATCAGTGTTGAAGAAATCCGCAGAAGAACCAAAGAAAGCGACATAGTCTCGAAGCTCAAGTGGCAATGAGAGAGGCACATGACGACCTCCGTGGCGCAGTGGTATGTGCGGTGGATTTATAAGACGGAGGTCCTGGGTTCGATTCCCGGCGGGGCAGATTGAGATTTTTCTTAATTTGTCTTGGTCTGGCTGGTGGGAGGCTTTCGCCGCGGCTAGTAACCACCCTACCGACAAAGACGTATCGCCAAGCGATATAGCGTTCCGGTACGATGTCGTGTAGAAGCCGTAAGGGGTGTGGATTTTCGTCCCACTCCTAACAAGTTAGCCCGCTTCCATCTTAGACTACATTATCTCTTAACATCAGGTGTGATAGCAGTCAAGGGCCAACTTGTAGTCCATAAAAAAAAAACATAGTTTGAAGTGTCGATGGTCATTGGAGACCAAAGCCGCTGGAAAGACGACCCTATGCCGGAGAGTTCGTCGGCCTCTCACTGAGTGAACTGATGACATCAAGCGCCTTGCAAGGAGCTGCTGGATGGCTCGAGATCGTGGTGTTCAGAAGTAGAGGTCTATCTGCTGTTAATGGTGAACACAATTTTGTTTGTTCTAATTTCCATCATTATCAGCTTATTCCTAATGATGCTACACGATCAGACTTCTAGAGCGGTGTGGATATACAGCCACCTTTAATGTAGGTTGGCAGGCTTAGGGTGGCAATGTTTGATTCTCTCACTCTTAGATGTTACTAGTAACGACCGGGACCGAAAGCTTAGGCTATTCTGCGAGGCACAGCACGTCTTATCATCATCGAGCCGCTATTTAAAATATTTAGAAGAAAAATCTTTATATTTTATAAAACCAACCCGGAACATGAACCCAGAATTCATGATTTGTAGCAACAACTAACGAGACAGTTATTAGATAAAAGTTCGATTTTATGTTCATTAACTAGCCTGGAGTAGGAAGTAGGTGTGTAGTGTCTCTGAATCTTCAGAAATCGCTTTTCAACATAATATGTAGTCATAACTACAAGGTGAAAAGGAGTAGGTAAAATATTAAACTCAAAATATACCGTTAAAAATAATATCCAATACCTTGGCGGCTAATAGATCTCGGTGTAATTTTATATTTAATAAAACTTCTTTTGGATAATTTGAAATTTGATTAAGGTCGTTAATGAATCTACTTTTGTATAATGAAAAGGCAGAATACGGAAAATCTGTACTCTGAAATGTAGCTCACGGCTATGAAATACCGGTTAGGAGGATGGCCGGGGCTCTGACGTCACTCTAGTGACGTCAAACCGGAGGGCGGGGCGCGGCCGACGACCGATACAAAGACCGTATCTGATATACAAAAATTGCCTTTAGTGTAGTTATAATAATGTTAGTATGCCTTTGGCTATAAAATACTAATGATTATTAATAAATGCAACAGAAACATTGATTTTATTATGTACAGAGGTGCACAATACAGACTTTATTTTTCATAAGAAGTAATATTTTGAAATTGTTTTTCTTATTTTTAAAAGGTGTTTACGTAAATAAACAGAACTGAAACAATAAAGCCTATTAAAATTTAAATATATAATATAAAATTGTATTTTAATATTTTTTATCTCAACTTGTTGTTTTTACTGCAGCGCCATCTACCAAACGCCAGGTAAACTACGTCCTGAAACAGTTCAGCACTTGAGTTTTCAGCGGTTGAAAACATCGCACCATGGTTTATACTGAAAACAACCCTGTTAGGTTCACAGTTTTAGCATAGATGGCGCTGTCATGTAATTGTTAGATTTTTATTGTTATTATTAAAATAATATGATTGTATTTGATAAATTGCAATAAATCTCGGAATAATAAAAAATATCCTTTTAATCTCATTTTTACAGGTTAATTGATATGCCATTCGCCAACTTTATAGCTTCTAAATTTCGGTGAGAACGATTAAAGTTACTTAAATATGACCAGTAAACGGTTTATCGCTACCCATTTATTGGGCTAAATATTGGATGAAATTGAGCTATAAAATGATTAGAAGGTTAATACCAATGAAAAGGTTAATGTCGTAAATTGATAGCCTATTTATAGAAAACAATAAACTACGGCACAGATGGCGCGATAAAAATAATGAAAATTACGTGACTTGCCAAGAGATACTGTCAACAAAATGCTTCGAGAATTTAAAATGAATACATTATTATTGTACTAATGTTGTGTAGTGTATTGCTAATTTAAAGAAGCAAAGTTTTTTTAATTTAATTTAATGAATAAAGCTCGTTTGCATGAAATGTTTTGTTGTTTTAGTGAAGTTTGATTTTTGGTTAAAGAACTTCTGATGAAAAGATTTTGTTTGGCCGTATGTTTGTTTTGCAGTTTTTCGATGAGTTCTGTCTTTTAGTAATAATGAAAGTTCTATTAAATAACAGTCAAATATATCTGTACTGTGCCAAAAGTAGGTTAGTTACATTAATATGGTTATACTTCAAAAATTCAAAAGCTTAGCTTAAGTAAAGTATCCAAGAGTCTGCCTTTTATGCTTTCAATTTTCCATATTGCCGCATTTACACAAAATAAGGTAAATTACTTTGAATTTTAGCTACCTGGCTGCCGCAATTGTAGCAAATTACACCCAAATGATACCACTTACTGTTTGAATTTTTACAAAGGTCAAATGAAAGGCACAATTGTCCAGTGGTCTTTAGATATACGCCAACAGCAAATTCATTTGGCTTTGATAAATACGTGGCTGACCGGGGTTCGGCCTTTGCCGGAAATAATTATCACCAAAGGACCTTATTAGACTGTTTTTGGAAAGATTTCTGCCAAAAATTGGGGCAAAATTCATCCCTTTAGGTTGGATTAGTTATACTTATAAATATACAAGTTACGGTTTACTTTGTCAGCTTCGAATTCGTAACGTTACGCTCAATTTTAATGAAATGGATTTTATGTTGTCAAATATACCTTGAGTAGTAAATTAAAGCCCTCTGATTAACAAGTAGTTTTAGAGATAGAACATTCCTATCCTCCTGTCATTACCATAAGAAAGATGGATAAAAAAATATATACGGTCGAATTGAGAAACACCTTTTTTTTTTAAAGTCGTTTAAATATACAGAACCAAAAAGTTGGCGCTATTATTACGTATTTTTTTAAATTATTCACCATCAACAAATATTAAGATATTGTCAATTTTAGTAATTATATTCATCTAGTTGTCTGTACCCACGGTCTCACAAATTAGATGTCGTTCCCGGAATATCAGGATAAGGTATTTTATACTTAACACACAAACCTATATTGGAAAAATATGTGGTGGTTCTAATGCAGGTTACAGGTATATCAAAATCTCATCGCTTATCAGAAAACATGAATTTCTGTAGAAGATATTTTTATTTCATTAAAAATGATGAAAAATGTCTTGCTAAAATCAGTTATTTTAATTTTAGATTGCTGTTGACGATAATGATGATTTTAACAATCATAAACGTTCAACATATTGAAATCACGTAATATATTTTGAGCAAGTCATGAGCATACGGTTTGAAACAAGAATGCGGTTATGTCGTGCTGAACTTGGAAAGATAAGCAAAATGTTTCTAATATTATGAAGTTTCAAAGGCGTTTGAGAGCTCAAGTTCAAGTTTGTAACTTATTTTAGGGAAGTTCAAAACTTCTGAGCCAAAGCATATTCTATTCAAAAACCTGGAAAGTTTAAGAATGCGAATATGAAGGCCTTGCTTTAATATGTTGAAAAACTTTTGTTATTTTATTGACATTTGATTTTCCAATTTGCATCGATACATCTATATTTAGATTTCCAGTGATGTTACGAAAAAGTATATGTAGGACAAAAACAAATCAAATTGGATCGGCCAAAATTAAGCAACATACCTACCACTTAATGTTTTAAGTGCCTATAGCCAATCATTATTATCATTATAATTTTATGGTTCTTATGAGTATATTATAATCTACTAATGATAAAGGCGGTGCCAAACCAAGTAGGCTTAAGTTATATTTTGCATTTTTGGCAGCAATTTTAAACCGATTAGCAAATAGGTATGACATTATTTTATTACCAAAATATATCTAACGCTGAATCATAGTGCACTTTATTTGAGCTCTGTCATCTCAAACATTAACATATTAATTCTCCATTTTTGGCTTATGTCTATAAAGATTCTGTGCTCTCTAAATATGGCGTCCCTCATAGGAGAAAAGGATTTCGAATCTGATACAAGCTAAATAATACTGTTTTTATTAATTATATATCCATCAGCTTCCCTATTGGACCAATATAGTAATTAATTACGAAAGTTAAATTCCCAACCTTCACTAAATTACACGAGTACAAGACGTATAAATATAATTAGTCCAGTATTTATGACTAGCAATTAATAATTCATGTACATTTAATTAAGCCGTCTTACGCAAATATAGGTTCAGTAATTGCATCAGACGATTTAGATTGCAATTATTAAAGTGAATCAAGATATCTTTATATCAAAGTATTTACTACGTCTTCCGCAATATGATGGTTCCCATGAGATAGCTTATAAAGCGCTAAGAACTCCAGGCATTTCTCTTGGGAATCTTACTTGGAAATATCTGAAAATTAAACGAACAAAAAATTTCTTTTATCTAGTATTTAACGTATAAAAGATATTGTTGATTAATTAATAACTAACATATTAATAGAAAATTACTAACTAAGTGTACACGTACTTTTAATTTTTTATTAAACGACTTCAAAAAAAGGAGTTTCTCAATTCGACCGTATATATTTTATTAGTTATGTATGTCCTTTTGATACAATATCTTCTTTTCTCATTCTACTAAACCAAAAATTAGGAATAGTCCAATAGAACGTTTTTAGAAAAATAGCTAAGCTGTTCTAAGCTAATTTTGTAATAATAAATTTTATAATGGTAAGGACGAATATCTTAGCATTCCATAGATTCACCGTGGGGGTGCCGTGGTCATGGTGTACCAGAGAGAAAAACTTCGAACAGAGCCCGAGACTTGTGGCAATGAGTCTTTAGCAATGCAAAAATATTTCTTAATTAATTCCGCCAAGACTTTTAGTAAAATGAAATATTCTTTAATTGACAATTAAATTAAATGAGGCTTAAAATACACCCGATTGCAATCTGACCTTTGCCGTGCTAGGCGAATAGCAGCACATTAACTAGATTGATCGCCTGCCCCAGGTGTTACCGATTACCCTCTATTACCGCCACGATATTATTACACACGGTATAAATGTGAACTACGAATTAGTGCTACCTTTATTTGGCTGGTTATTTTAGGTCTATCCACAAATGTCAGGGTAAATCCGCAAGTTGCTGAGATTTTTATCTTCAAATGTGCGATGTACGAACTCTCGACTGCCTATAAATTGCGCGATGAGATTGATGAGTACGATTTGTATGCGTATCAAAACTATTGCGTCCGGCAGTGAGTTGCTGTAAGCCTAGCCACGCCCTGTGTGTATTATCGACATAGTTATATTTAATGTTGTCTAATTTCAATGCAGGACTAGTCTGTTATTATAAAAATAATGCCGGAATAGAGTAATATGTTGACAGTATCAATGTACAATATAACTTATTGTCAGCGTTATATTTTTAACATATTATGGCTATTATGTAAGTGATAGGTATATTTTAGTAGTAGCTATATTCTTTTCAAGGCAGCTTCAGTTCTCACGAAAAGGGAGATTTAGATTTTAACACTAATGAATAAATCTATATATAATCCGAGCCAAATGATAATTAGGTATGGTTTAAATTAAAGTCTATCTTGTACTAAAATATGTAAAATTTTTCGACGAAATTTCAATTAACGTTTGGACCACCTGAGAAATAATAAACAGTGCGTAAAGTTGTGGTTAGTCCCCTTAATTAACGAAACCATGTTGACATGTTTCATTTATAGGCAATTAGCAACGTTATACTCACTACTATGATTAATGGTTCACAATATCTTCTGCACTGCGTATTAAAATACCTTAACATACCTAAATATTTTTACAAGTGGTGCCTCGCGATTTTACCCTCATAGATCCCCTTTTCTGAGAGTCGTCTTTGTGCTATACCAGACTATAGTCAATCTCTTTGCCATATTTCATTCATATCGGTTGAGCAACCCGTTAAGTTGTAGTTAAGTAATACGTATGTATAAAATAGTCCTTAAGTTTTCATTCCGCTCTATTTTCCTAATTTTTTCTTTCACAAGAAACTTTCTCTGACAATAGTAAATTCAATAAAAAGTAATTAGCGAAATCCGTCCAGCTGTTCACGCATGATGCGGTGACCAAGGGTAATAGAAATTAATTTTATATACTCAAAGTATAGATATTACCACGTGTAACTGCATTAGTTTAGGATTTTTTCTATCCCGCTTGAGCTATTTCTCTTTCTTTCATGATAAAACCTAGCTTATATGCTTATTGAAATATTATCAAAATACATTTGGTAACTTTTGCATGAATGGGTGACAAAAATCATCACAAAAAGGAGAATAAAATACGTACGACTAAAAACACAATGCTTGGTAATCTGTAAATATAATTTTTACTTTTCTGCATTTGCTTTGAACATGGTGTTCCTAATGATATGTTTGCTAAATTCCTTCCTTGTCATTACTTACTGCTTTCTCTAGTAATTGGAGCTTCTTTTACTCAAAGAACTCAATGAAAGCTGAAGTGCTGTCTAAAACACGCGGAAAATTATTATATCAAGATCAAAAGTGAAAATGCGATATTTAAATAAATAATGCTTCTCAACTTGTAAATGACTTTTTGACAAATTCTGACTGAGAAACATGAATAAAATAACATGCTTCTAGTTTAAGTAGTTCTTCAACTTAATGAATGTATTGAGGCTGAAGGATATCTAAAATAGATGTAAATTGAGATTGTCCATACAGTCAGCAGGTGTTTTTTTAGTCCCTTTATCCAAATTTCGTCTGCTTTCAACATAACTTAATGCTATTTATAATTATTGTTAGAGAACCTGGTGTTAGGTAACAATCCTTAATAAACTAACGGTATTAAAAATGTTAACAAAAAAATAAAAATGTTAAAAAAACAAAATAACGTAGATTTTCTGTATTACTTATTCAGACAAAATTAATATACCTACTGCAAAGTTATTTCAGATTTTATACTGATATTTCACCTATTTTATAGAGCGGAAATTATACATACATAATTTTTTAACGCTTAAAACTTTGTGATCACTTTTTATTGTCTAATAGTAGCAGTAACACGCGATTTTACACAAGTAGATCCGACAGAAAATTATGATAAATAATTATGTGCAGTGTTTCATGATTCAGATTATTTTCTGTGCCAATTTTTTCCAGATTCGAGCAGTCCATTTATAATTTCTTCAACTAACCTGACTGTATTTAATACATAGAATACGTTATCACCGAAAAACTAACCCAGATATGTAGCATATAATTTAGCGTATAATTAAATGGCTGGAGAGAAATGAGCGTAAACATGCCGTTAGGAGGAAAAGCAAACATCAGAAACATTTCACGGACCTTTTTTGATTTACGAATCTCGAGGTTTTCGAAATGGAGAGTTATTTATTTTCAACGTTACGTCTGGTGCCAGTGGGGAGCTGTGGTACAAGTTATAAACACTTGTGCAAATAACATTCGTCACGTGAAAGTATTATTGTTATCAAAATATTTGTGAACAAGGTCGAACGAATGCGTATGACTCAATAAACCAACAGAATAACGTATGGTTTAATAACAACCTTGCATCAAACACCTCACATTGCTTTTGAAAATGCTTACCACTTGTAGGTTGGAATTAATAAATTATATGTATTGTGTGTTAAGACGTGCGGACTTGGTAACCAGTTTTATGATTTAGTAGACCACAAAAAATACACAACTACTAAAAATATCATTTCTTTCATTTATTTTTTTAAAATATTTTATTTATATTCATTAAAATGAAAATATAAGTGAAATAAATCGACGATACAATCTAAAATATTGATCATAGAATATTGTTGAAAAAAAGGAGTAATTAAAAAAATTCGACTCTTATAATGATCAAGCCATGGGTATTTAAGTAAAGTCAAGTTAATTATGGGACCAAAGAAGATGATTTATATTCAACCAGTTTTTCTTACTAAAATTCAAACTTACCTAGTGAGTATACTATGTACGACTATGTTGTACTACAGAGTTGGTTTGATCATAGAGTCAGAAGATGGCTAGAACTCCTAAGATAAAAACATCGAGCCTCATTTGTCTTGTCTTAACAAGAACTTAAACCTTATGATATTTATATTTTAAAGTGGTCAGAAAACTTTTGAAATAACCAAGATAGATTCTTTGTGTTTGGCAACATCTGATTTAACTTAAAGTTTTTAGCTATAAAATATGTTTTTAAAGATTTATTTTGTTCTCAACTATCAACTATCTATTTCCTGTAGTGCATTCTATCGTATAAAAGTTACAAATTTTTATGATTTTAGAAAGTTTAATTAAGGTCGTCACTTTAATAGAAAAGTTAATTAAAGTTTAAGCACATAATGGCATGATGCTTTAGTACGAACTATGAATGTGTAATTTCCACAATTTTCCGAGTATTTTCCTGCGGGTTTGATGTGTGTCTCATTTACAACACACAGTTCCCTGACAGCCTTATTTATCGTAGCTTCTGTGTGGGCGTGATTTAAACACCACTAATATTTAATGCTCATTTCAAGTATGAAATATTGCATTGCTTTTATAAAATATACAATTTCGGTCGGTTTGTTTATTTTATAGTACTTGCACCTTTAGTGTATTATTAATAACCGAAAGGTATAATATTATCCCCAGTAATTATTAATTACTGCCTGTGCCCCGCGTTCCAGCCACGTTGATCTTACTCCTGCAGGAATATCGGTATTACTATCTTTATACATACCAAATATCATATACGCCGATATAAATAATTATTTTGTAAGATTGGTTCATTGATTTAGTAAGTTTAGGAAAACATTAAAAAAATATGAATGAAATGGACATATCGTTGTCATGGTATGAAGGTTACTAAGGGAAATAGGTTTTCAAATGTATTTAGCCGATATAAATAACTACTTTGTAAGATTGGTTCATTGATTTAGTAATTTTTTACTTTCCTCTAGAAAGTTTAGGAAAACATTAAAAAAATATGAATGAAATTGGACATATCGTTGTCATGGTATGAAGGTTACTAAGAGAAATAGGATTTCAAATGTATTTACCTAGTAGGGAGAAGAATCCTTTGCTTCAGCCAGTTATACGTGAACTTATGCTAGTAATAATTGAACAAACTTGAATAGAATCCCAATGCGAATCTGTAGCATTCATAGAAGTATCCAAATATGTATAAACAAATATCTTAATTGGCCCAGTTTAGGATGTGCACAATGACATTTACACTGCTTAATTTATTTCTAGTTAATGGTGTTATACAAAAACATATTTGAGCGTTTGTTACTCGATTGTTACCAAAACAACTTAAAATAAATTTGAAGAGCAACCTCGGTGTTAAGTAAGGCAACAATAGGTATGAATATTTTTGCAATGTCACCGGTAGTTACAAGTAACTAAGTATGCTAATTTATTGACTATATAGAGGACATTGTTCGGTGTCTTTACAAAATTTGCCAACGAACCTAAACATGATTTATTGACGAAAAATAACACTTTTTTTTAAACTGTGCGATCAATTTAAAACATCAAGTACTTCAAGGTATTAAATTATTTTGTTTTAATAACAATTACACATTCAAAGCCCTGATATTTATGGAAAAAAAATCTTGATCGTTTTTTTAACCAAATTTTAACCTATTTGACAATCGTTTTTGTGCCTACCTACCGAAATCTTAATTTTTTTCTAAACAAAAGGTCTATATTATAATGCCTTATCTTTGATAAGAGGGATGCAACATTTCATGATTATCGGTTGGGTAGTTAAAGTAGAGAAAGCGAAACAAACTAACAATCATTTTCACAATATTTACATAACCAATGAAAATATAATGTCCAGTGACGAAGTCAACAAAGCATTTTAAACCATGCAATAAAAAGAAGAAATCAATTGTAGCTGAACCGTAAATCAGAAAAACACGTCCGTCATAAATATTCATTGTGACGCAGAACAATGTCTGACATATTCAGCCTTTGACATTGCCTACAGCACAGAATTTACCTTGCCCACAGCAAGAATCTGTGAGCTGTTTTCAATGCATGGAATTTCGTTAGTGGATCATTCCATTTCCCAACTTTCTGAATTACCGAAGTGGGGTGTCGTGGTTATAATGCTAAAAAAATTATTATTATAAAACTTCTAAGCAGTCGGGTTTTTTGTTTTTCTAATAATAATTTTATTTGAGACTTTTTAATTTTAATTTGTGGTATAGAAATGAGACGGTAAACTTGGTATACTTTTTGACAATTTTTGTTAAAACTGAAATATAAACATGACATGATATTTATATTTTTGAAATGGTCTTTTTACGACCTTTCATTTGGTACCCATATTGCTAAGATAAAAGAAAGAAATACACACATCCCCCCCCTTTTCCCCCCATTTACAGCCGCCATTTAGAAAATTCATATAGCCTATGTCTACAATTTTACCAAAGTCAATGACACCTCACATGTCAAAATCCGTTCAGCCGTTTAGGCTGTAGCGCGTGCTGAAGAAATGGACATACATACATACATACATACATACATACGCTCGAAAAACATAACCCTCCATCTGACACAGTCGGGTAAAAAACACGTCCGTCATTAATATGCATTGTGACGCAAAACAATGTCAGACATTTTCAGCCTTTGACATTGCCTACAGCACAGAATTTACCTTGCCCATAGCAAGAATCTGTGAGCTGTTTTCAATGCATGGAATTTCGTTCGTGGATCATTCCATTTCCCAACTTTCTGAATTACCGAAGTGGGGTGTCGTGGTTATAATGCTAAAAAAAGTAAAATAATATAGGTGAAATGAAAATCAAATTGTAGTTAGTTTCGTTTTTGGAAAAAACCTTTTTCTTCCTATTTCTCTTATAGACTAAATTAGAAGTGGTTAGGACAATAATCGAACCCTCTGGTGGTATCTTCGTGTTATGTCCGACTCAATTGCTTAAATCATAGAGCGTACTACAAGTTGCAGCAGTAGTCAAGGTAAGAAAAAGCAACACATTTTTTCAGTTTCATAACTTGGCGTAGTGCTAAAGCGATTTAGTTCAAAATATGAATTTTAATTTATTTTTTTCAGTTTAATCACATTCAGATATGATGAGAAACATTACATTCTGACTAATTGACTTACGCCACGCCATTGTAAAGTCTTCGTCTGATATTTAAAGTCTTATGATTTTTTATTTTTTGTTCAATTTAATTAATTTTTCATAATTTTATTTGTTATTTAATCAAAAAAAAAACATTTAAACTCCTGTATTTTGATGTCAGTTATCTACCTAATACTAAGCTTTCAGTAAATTATTTACAGTAAGGAATTGGGAAGTAGGTCGTGTAACACTTCCTTATTCCTCGTTCTTAGGCCACAGAAAGCTCGTAAGTCGCCGGTTTCGGCCATTATCCCCTCTCCTAAAAGACTGGCCATTAGTGAGCTGTAATATTAATTATGATATTCTCTGTCTTTAATTTCGTTATTTCTTATTAATTAGTAAGAATTTTCCGTAGCCCTCGTAATTAAGAATTGATAATTTTTCAAATATAGATATTTAATAAAATGAAATAAATAATCACTATTATTCATGCCACTTAGTATTAGCTACATATAACAAAGATTTTAATTTAAAATTTATTTGCAAAAATTTCTATTTGAGATAGTAATAAAAAATGCTCTCGTAGAAAAAATGCGATTTCTACAAAGACCTCTTGCATTCTTCCATACATAATACGATAAAGGCGTCAACTTGCGTATTATTCCGAGCGTATAAGTTCAGTGGCTTGATGCGAGATTGTCAAGGATGGGTTCCAAGATATGCGTTAGATGGTTCAGCTTTAGGACATACCAAAGTATTTTGCTCCTTGGAAAATTTCGGTATCAAGATGCCAATATATTTTATGCTTCACTGTTCGCACTTATTTGTTTGATAACGGATGGATTAAAATTCATGTTGAGTGTTAAAATGTCAATAGCTATGTACATGATTAAGGGCCTGTCTCAAAAACGAGAGCAAGTTCGATTTCTGCGGTTAAATTATTAACGTACCCTTTCCTAATACGGTATTCCATCTTAGATTGCATCTTCACTTAACATCAGGTGTGAAAGCAGTCAAGGGCCAACTTGTAGATAAAGAAATAGTACTGTCGATAAAAAAAAATGCTGTCGATAATATAGTAATTCGAATATAGTTCGTATTACGTTAAAAAATATATGATCCCTGTTGTAAAACAAGATTATTAAAGTTGCGTCTTTGTTATAATAATATAAATAAGCGACGCATTTAAAAGCCAAAGGTACTGGCAGTAAAATCAAGAATTGAAATAAACACAAATAAAACGCAAGTATTTTAGATAAGCCTCTTACATTTTTCAATATAAAGAAACCTGCTAATGCGATGAAAAAGTGAAAATAAGAAAGAGCTCTCTTGTGAAAAATTCCATTCAAGAAATGATTCAAGATAATACACTATGTCCACGAGGTGAGAGGATTTTCCTTTATGGTTTGTTTGGAAATAACATCTTTGTATTATTTAGGTATTGTATTTGGTATCTTGTAAGAAATGGAAAAAGGGCTTGATCGTAAATATAATGAGTAACACATGTTAGTGGATCAAATACAAAATGAATTGATGGGATGAAATTAAATAATATGTCCTATCAATAAAATACTTGTTATCATTTTATGGAAAACTATTGAAAATATCAATCAAAAATGTTTTTAGTTAGCTAATCCCCGCGTGCTATTACAGATTATAACAAATCCAAGTGCCTTTTTTTATTTAGATCTATTTTGCCGTTCTGGCTTCAATTAAAATCGTACCAAACTTTAACACATACTGATTTTTTATAAATGAAAGGTATACAGTTATTTTTGTACAAGTTTCTATAAATAATCTAAAATACGAGTCTTCGAAAATATTATTGATCTGGAGGATGGAAAAATACACTTTTACGTATAATGTATTCCATTCTATATCAAATGGGATATCAAAATTAATTTGAGAAAACATTTTTGAAAACGTAATATGGCCCCAAAATTTCACCATTTAAAAAAGCAATAATGTAGGCTCAGTAGGGCAAAAACGTAGTCACTCATAACGTCAAATAAAAAAAAAAGCGTTTACTCTCGCTATAACTAGATGGCGCTACTAAAATTCCATATAAAAGCAACTGATCTCGGCACTCTGAAGTGATTCAAAGAAATTGACATACATAGACTCAAAAAACATAATCCGGTGCAGTCGGGTAAATTGTATGTTGTAAATCCTTTCCGAAATAAGTGTAAATGGCATAAAATTATAAAAGAGCGTAAAACAATACGACAGGCACTGTAGCGGGCGCAAATACAAAAGTGATCAAAGACGCCTTTCATTAAAATTTCAATTACAAAGACCTTTCAGCAATAACCCGCACAACGTAGGGCACGGTCAAAAAAATCATATTAGATTTTTTCCGTTTTTATCTAGACATCGTCCTTGTGAGAGCCACCATGTAACTCGTTAACTGGAAATATGGTTCAGTCGAATGTAGACAATTATTTTACTTGTTTTAGTTAGTTCAAGCAGATACCTAGTACTTGATATTTATTTTTTATGTCTTTGTGTTCTAGCCTTTTTGAGCCTACTTGGTATTAAGTTGTTAACCTTTAACTATAACAGAAATATGTGGCTATGCGTCTATACACCAGCAAGAACAGCCTGCCACATCATATTCATAGAAACAGGTTGTGTAATGCACTGCCCTGCGCTTTTCAACTTAAGGCTTGGTGTTAAATTAAGTGTGTCTGTAATTATACCGGCAAACATTCCTTTCATACCAGAACAGCTTAATTGCGTGGCTGTTAAAATAAATAGGCTAAGTAGTTCTTTCCCGAATTACCTCAGACACAAAGAGCTCTACTACTTCTAAAATTTATAAATGTAAATGAATATACTGTACATACAATCTCATTAATTATTATGAACGTATTTCATTTGGCAATAATGCTATGAGCAATATTTTGTTCTTTAACTCTACATTCACTCGTATATTCTAAAATACCAAGAATAAAAAAACGTTAAAACATTGCGGTGAAGGTTTATATTTGACAAAAAAATATCGCTGGATACCATGTGCTTTAAATAAAATTTTCTTTTTTTACCGTAAATTCCAGTTACGAATATGGTTTTCCCGGCAAAATAAACGATCCCTTTTGTGGAACATATACTCGTACGTATTTAATGTTGCGATTCAAACCCCGTGTCGTGTTTACAACGGTATGGACATTTCAACGTCTATGTATTTTAAGCGAAGTTTCAATTTACCAAGCGAATATCATACCGATTTTAGGCTTCATTGTCGACGTGCTGCAACTTACCTGAAAACAGAGAAAAACAATTTTAGAAAACTTGTTCAATTTCATTTCAGTTTTCGCTTAAGCTGCATCTATACGAATACGCTCACGTACCATTCAAGCCGTGCTTTTTTTTCTTTCGACTTTCCAAGCAAAAATCTCATGTTAGAAGTAATTGTGTATAGGTAAAATTGATAGAGGAGATCTTAAAATATCATCTAAGTATGTAAGTGTTTAATATTATATCGTTGTTATGTGATATAACATGTAACTTATAGTCACAAGATTTTCTTATAGTTTATTTTTAGGGTCAGGAGATATCAACCTTTACATACATGGACTTTGTGAAGAAGGAAGTACACTTGTGTATTATTCATCGTATGACGGACTTCCGCAAACTAACATCAGTTCAAGCGTTGATGTGATATTTCTGCATGAATCACAAATAATAGCATTTGGCTGCCCTGACAAAACAGAACTACGCTAAAGCCGATGTCACGTTTGTTTACTTAAATACTTACATTGGGTAACGGCACTGGGCGAGTATCTAAAGTTACGCAATAATATCGTCAATACTAACTGATTGACTGACAGGCTTACTTCGCCTTGTGCTGCCTAATGAAAGTTTTGTTGTTTTGCATATACTGTTGACAATATATAAGGCGATCATTACTGGTAACACTGATGGGAAAAGGACGGGCCGCGGGAGACACGATGGGCTGATAAGCTTAACGAGGACAATAAGATGGACTTGATAATAAAGATGGCTACCAAAATAAGCCGGTGAAAAAAATGGACCCGTTCGAGGTTGGAATCCTACCAGGATCACGATCTTCAGGAATGAAGGAACGACTGCAGAGACGATATAGGGTGAGGTAGCCGTTAGTGAAATAACACTGTACTAGTGCTGGGATACGACTTAAAATAACCTTACCCTACTTACTGGTATTGTCAATAATATTGTACAATACCTAGCGACCTAACAGAGATACAAAATGGTTATCTTAATTTATCTATGTAGGTGTCAATTTATAGTACAACTTGTCAAAAATCTAATTAAGAACGTTATCATTCAATTCGTGTGCTGTTATCACGTGGCCTTTACATAGATAGATAAAAGCTTTCGTATATTATACAACCTGTTGCAAATTAATGGGAAACATAAACAATAGAATAACACGGCAAAAACTTACGATCCCACAAAATCCTAATATTTAGGCCACTTTGTCGCTCGAAACTATCCACTTTTCGCGAATAACAGCAATGTCAATTAATCATAATGTATATAATATACACTAACGCGATAGTATAGATATTATAGACACGAAGTCGAGACACGCACTGTTACAGGCTCGACATACCGAAATATCGATTGTTCGAACTAAAACTTGTCAAAGTTGAAATAAACGTTTTTCGATTCTTATGTAAAAGAATCCTTAAATTGAACCATTAATTAATTTTCGTGGACAAAATGTTTGTCAAAGCAAGACCGATCTGAAATTAAATAATTTAACTATAACGGCCCAACTTCCGAAATGAAATCGTAAATGATCGACATCTGAAAGCAGGAGCTTTACTCGTACCTACAGATGTACGAGAAGTTCAGAAATTCGAGCCAAGTTTCGTCTTGAAAATTTTATTATACAGTACAAAGTTGTTTCAAATCCTTTTCATATTGAGCCTAAGATTCGTTCGTGGAAATAAAATTAACTGGACCAGATTGTTATTCTTTTAGGTAAGATCAACATATTGATATTTATTTTAATTAACTAGCCGTAGTTTAATTAATATTTATACAAGTTTATTAAATCATTTATAGTGAAGGAAATTTATAAGTTTAAACTATAGGGTCTACTAAGTGTTGTGTTAATTTATTAAGTATATATCTATATTAATAGTTTCGTCAAGGGGTACGGTAGACCCGATTGAAACCTTGGATAAATAACAAAACATTAAAAAAATATTGATTTCGAGTCGACAACATATATCCGTAAAATTCGGATTAAGGAGAATTTCGTTAAATTCTAATGATACTGACAAACAAACTGCAGTCGCCATCTTAGATACGCCTCGCCATTCAACACATCAAACATCGTGTGTCAAACGAAACGTCTTGCCGGAAACATTGAGTGAATCCAGTGTTGTCAGAAGCAGACAGAGAGAGCAATAGGTAAGAAAATTTAATGAAAGTCATAGAAAAATAGAATGGCAAGTGGTTTTCACGCGGACGAAGTCCGAATGATGTTATTAGAACCATAATAATTTAACGCAAGTAGTCAAGAAAATAAAAGAATTAGGTCTCGTTCATGTAGTGGTTAGGATATGTCGTTTCAAAACCTGGATTTAAGTCATGGGTCGGGCTTTCTGAGTTGAGCTTTCTGTCTTTGAGGAATTCTTAAGAAATATTATCAGGCCTGAGTATGGAAATATCTGGTGTTCAATTCCACGTCTCGCAAAGCGTGTTAAGCCATCACATGTGATGATACCTACCTGATTGTGATCAATATAAAGTCAAACATTATCACCCTAAGCCCGTTAAAACACATTGGAGAATCGTGGCCCTATATCCCGACTCCGATAAAAGAGGACATATCTTGTAGTAGGTCTTTCAAATAGGCTGATATTGAATATATAATAAAAGTACAACTTTTCGAAAATAAACAGTGATACGGTGTAATGACATAGTTCTTTTCAAGACAAGTTAGAAAATCGTGACGCCATTTTAAAGAAATCTTGCAATCCATTTACCCATTACACGAGAAGATCTTGCGAAATGAAGACGGATAATCCACGGAAAAATTTCCTTCGTGTACTGAATTCAATTTTATATTTTGGCTTGTTGAAATAATAATGTATTTCAGCGGAATGTTTTATTTTTTATGCCGGCATTTGTGTTTTATGTTCGATATTAAACTATTGCTGCCAACTGTCCAGTGATTAGCCTACGTTTTTTTTTATCGACTACAGGTTGGCCCTTGACTGTTATCACACCTGATGTTAAGTGATGATGCAGTCTAAGATGGAAGCGGGCTAACTTGTTAGGAGTAGGACGAAAATCCACACCCCTTACGGTTTCTACACGACATCGTACCGGAACGCTTAATCGCTTGTCGATACATCTTTGGCGGTAGGGTGGTAACTAGCCACGGCGATAGCCTCTCAGTCTCAAAAGTCTCAATTAGCCCTGCCGGGAATCGAACCCAGGACCTCCGTCATATAAATCTACCGCGCATACCACTGCGCCACGGAGGTCGTCAAAAATAGCACGTGGCAAGTGACAATAGTTAACAGACGGGTATCGAACTCATGATCTCTCATTGTAGAGTCCGGCCCTACCCGTGGAGCTATTCAAGCTACAAACGCTTATAGTGTGACGATAAATTATTATTATTTATGGAGATACCCTTCGCAGCTGCACCTGTTCTAATTTAACATAACCGTTCAATATGCTAAAATAATCGAAGTTTCCGCACTCCACAAGTATATTTGCCAGCCAAAACAGATATGCTATGTTTTCGTTATGGAGCCAGCGGCTATGTTCGAGCGAAATAATAATAATCACTTTAGCATTAGCTCTAGGGCCCGTACAAGTTTATAGCTACGAGTATTTAATTATCAAAAGCCATGTTGGTCCAGTGGTTGGTTCGGCTATGTATCGTAGGTCCAAGGTTCGAGTCTTGATTCACACCAACGAAAAATATGTTATTAGGATTTTTCTCGAGAAAAAGTTGAAAAGGTTTAATTTAATTGAATTATTATTATCAGCCTATTAACGGCCCACTACAGGGCCAGGCCTCCCTCCTTATAGGAGAGAGGATATGGAGCGTACACCCACCACGCTGCTCCAATGCGGGTTGGCGGGCTTAGGGTCATAATGTTCATTTTTAACGATCACCATCAGATGAAGATGCAGTACATGGTCTCATAATTTAATTGAACCCCGATCAGGATTCAATTAACCACTAGACCAACGAGGCAATTAACTTAACTTGACTTGACTATATCTGTGTCTAGAAAATCACGTTACCACCGTTGGTCCTGAATTTTACCTTTTTCCAGTAGTATTGGTACTCAGGTACGTTGCTGCATATTAAAATTTTGTGGTCGATTAACAAATTGGATTTTCCAATCAAGGTATAGATAATAATGTACTGTATCGGCCATGGTGCTTTAATATAATTAAACTATTTTATTACTTGTAGGATAACAGTTCTTTTTTGCTATGATTAAATAAGTACGTAATCGTCAAAATATATGTCTGTTTTGGAGTCAAGGAATAGTTCTGAGTTTTTTATTCTTCTATGAAATTCTCAGTACATTCCAAGCCTGGAGTCGGGAAGTTGGTGGTGTTTAACCCCGGTGCCTCGGAGAGCACGTTAAGCCGTCGGTCTCGGTAACTATCATCCACATCTGATAGTGATCGTGAAACGTGAAACATTATCACCCTACATCCGCCAACCCTAATTGGAGCAGCGTGGTGGGTCTACGCTCCATATCTCTTCTCTAATACGGAGGGAGGCCTGGCTCTGTAGTGGGCCGTTCATAGGCTGGTAATGATGATGATGATGATGATGGAGTCATTTATGTAGTACGATTATTTATGTAAAAGTTTTTAAAAAAGTTATTAAAAATTCCATGGATTAACCTAAGTCCTACAGCAAACCCACGTTTAGACCTTTTTGATAGAGCTTATCAGATAGGATAGGTTTGGTAGGACATCACGCTGCTCCAATCTGGATAAACCACATGGTGAGGTGAATCCATATCTGCTCTCCTACGAGAAGGTAAACCTGGCCCTGCATGTCGATTTTGTAACGCAACCCTACAGTGCGAGTCTCAGCTTTGTCTCTACAATATATTTCTAGGTATACGTTACTGTAGATACCTAGAAATATATGTTAAAAAAATAAAGACGACTTTGAGACGTGCACTGTCGAATTTCGTTAAAGAAGTGACATGTTTTAGTGGATTGTTTAAATCGGCCGATAATGTTGATGATAATAAATTCTCCAATTGAGTTCTCCACCTTTACCGTAGAGAGATAATTTATTTGCTTACAATATGAGATGGTACGCTGTCCTTCTATACCAGGTCTGCTACAACTTCATTTTAGTTACCGATCGAACCCGTTCGCCCATATGGCACGTCTGCAGCCTTTCTGCACGATCTGTCACGACAAAATTCACTTCGCTGGTTTCGCATTTCGCATTCCGGCCTAGGCATTGCGTGGCATCGAGTCGTGTGAAATTTCCCTAAACCTCTTGCTAATATTTGCTGTTATAAGTGGTTATAAAAATAATATTTGTATATTGCCTCGTTGATCCAGTTAACCTATGTGGTTAAAAGTCTTGGGTCCGAGCCCTACACGTAGTGTACGTTTGACTTTGTCTACATTTGTTTATCTAATAAGATACTATAATATCTATATATAGATAGATAGATGGTGATATAGACGAATTCATACTTCACACTGTCAAGTTTTTAGCATATCTGGGTATGAAGTTTTAAGCTTTCATTATTCTAAGATGAAAGAGGCCTGTTTCGAAAGTGGGGCGGTAAAATAGATTGCGGTAGTATATCAAGAAATAAGTAAAGTAGGCTTATTTTACTAGCAAATAATCTCTTCGTTGTAAAAGCAAATAACCTGAGGCAAGTTTTGCAATTGCTCTTGAAAATATTCGTCATAATACCAAACGCTACCATTTAGAATTTATAAGTATTTTTTTACTTAAACTGGTGACATACTAATCGTAGACTTGCTTTTCATTAGTTTAAGATTTACGAGTATTTGGTTAAATTAATTACTTCCGTACCTTCTTTCATCTCGACCTCTTTAAGTGATTAATCTGTGTTTAAAAAGAGAGTCAACATTTAACAAGTTTCTAGCGCACCCGATTTTTTGTATTCGAGTTTTTTCAAATATCATTGACGCACGTACCTACTTTACTGTTTTATTACAGTGTCAGTATATTTTTCTCGGAATGAAATCGGGTTAATGATCTTGGTTTCTAAAAAAACTTGATATCCGTCTGAAACGTTCATACATTTCAATCGGCACTCTGTCAGTCCGCCAACAGTACGTTCAAATATTTAAATATAAATTGCGTTAAAACTAATTACCTACCACTACTGCAGTTGCAATTTAACAAAATACAATACGATGACATAAAATATGTGTATAAATAAATTATTAATATGCAAAATGACCATGCTAGCTAGCATGTATATTTCATGTTCAGAAAATTTGTGAAGACAATGGGCCCAAAACAGATGGATCTTAAACTTATCTGAATACGTTTAAGATTTTCTATAGCCATCATTTGGGTAGTCCCATGGTATAGTCAACCTATTACGGGAAGTCTGTTTGGCTTTAATGTAGTGATTGATTGATTTTATGTATGTAATGTAAAGAAACCTCAATAGACTCATTCAATTTTTCCTAGCAATAGCTCTTTTTTATTTTGAGGTTAACACTCCACCTTTCAAATGCATGTCTGTACACCTTACAACACCAATTTAAACGGAGTACCTAAAATAGACTGACTTTACCATACGTCACCAAAAAGCACGCAAGTACCTATACTAAATTTCAATACAATCTAATTCACACTCAAGGCAATATATAAGCTTTTAATACTCGTACAGCGTGTCAAAAAAAGCCTATTTAGCAAACTCTAATGTCAATCAAAATCGTTTTGATAATATCCGAATCAATTGTATTTCGACAGTAAGCCGGGTTTAGCTCAATATTTTGTTGGCATTGTTAAGCCTTCGCATCATTCATTGGTTATATTCTACTCGAGTTTGATGCGAACAATGGTATGGAAAGTGATATGAGATACGCCTTTGACATTGTTAGTAACACGAAACTGCCTTTATGACATTAATATAGTGGACTTTTATTGTAATTTAAGATTTTCCTTATTATATAACGATTATTGTATAAGTTTCATGTTGATAAAATTTCTTATTTCAGAACATGTCTTACTCAAACTAAAACACAAGTAATTTCAAAATACGTTATTGTGTTTTAAATCCTCCGAACAAAAGGTTGTTCTACACAAACGGCTAACTTGAGTAATGATCCTCTTAGTTAAGGTATTATGCTATTATTAGGGAGGTAAGGCGAGTTGAATATTAGTCGTGGTCGCGTTGTTAAGCCTTCAGAAATACAGACCGAGGTATATTGTCTAACAAAGGAAACATTTGAACTTTTGAGAAAGATAATAACTATAAACATATATATGAATATAAATAAATAAAACTGAAGTTTGTAATTTCAAATTACCAGCTTGTCACCAAACTCGTGTTTAAAAGTACTTACATATACTTTGTATATGAAAGTATATGAGTACTTACACCTAAAAATCATTTGTTTTAATTTTTGTGTCTGTCTCTTGTTTCCGGCTAATCTCTGAAATTAATAAAATGTTTTAGACGAATTTCAGATAGCTAATGTTATACGGATACCTTAATTTTAGTTATATTTTTTTATTTTAAGTTTAATCCTACGCGAACAAAATAGCGAATTTAGCGGCTAGTTTTAAATATTTCATTAAATATTAAAAGTGTAGTAAAAGTTTTTTCCAGCGTATTCTGTACGCGTTTCCAGCGTACAGAAAATCTATTAATTCGTACAGAAATACTAAAGTACCAGGGATTAAGACACTTTGTTTCACCTGGAATATACTACACACAGTATGTTTTAATCAAGAATATGACCTAAGGGCTAAAACACATTTGTCTTGCTAATTAAAGAAATTAAATGAATGTGTAATTAAATCCATAATACTTTCAGTCAAGGTGTCTCGGCGTATTTTCAATTAAAGAGGCACTTAAAGGTAAGCGCAATTTACCCTAGGCTGCATATTTGCTTACCAAAATTACATCCAAAAGATTTCGAGGTAAGACCAACCATGCTGATTCCATGTGGGTTATTGAGTGGGTAACAACACTAGCTGATGAAATTTTTTTTTTTTTTATCGACTACAAGTCGGCCCTTGACTGCTATCACACCTGATGTTAAGTGATAATGCAGTCTAAGATGGAAGCGGGTTAACTTGTTAGGAGTGGGACGAAAATCCACACCCCTATCGGTTTCTACACGACATCGTACCGGAACGCTAAATTGCTTGGCGGTACGGTAACACCAGCCCTCCCACCACCAGACCAAGACAAATTAAGAAAAATCTCAATCTGCCCCGCCGGGAATCGAACCCAGGACCTCCGTCTTATAAATCCACCGCGCATACCACTGCGCCACGAAGGTCGTCAATTTTAATGCCCGCAACCGAAGGCTTACTTGCTCTGCAGAGACAGAATAGTAACACCAGCCTTCTCAACATACTAGACTGCTACTCAGAATGTTCGTGTAAATTATTATTTACACTTATTGTTTTTTTTCTATCATTTATTTATTTGCATTTTTTTTTCAATTTTTAACAATGTTATACAAAAACACTATTAAAAATTTATAAAAAAATTTGCTCCTCCACTTGCGGGGCCTTTGAGGGCCCAAGCAACCAGTGGTCAGGACTCCAGAGTGAGGAACCTATTATTGTATTGTGAGGAACCTCCTCACAATACGCGCCGTCTCAAGAATTACCGCCTTCTGTATCCGACCCTTGATCCAACAGTAAAGCGAAAGCTTCTTAAGATGTTGGTCGAAGCTTTTTGCAATAAGACCATTGACTGAAACGACTATAGGAACAATAATCGTCGACTCAACATTCCACATGGCAGTAATCTCATGAGTAAGGTCCAAGTATTTTAATACTTTTTCCTTTTTGTTTTTAATTATTATTATTTGCCTAACTAGTATTTGAACACTTGAATTTGCGATAGGAATAATACTCGTACATTTATTCAGCTCATATCTGAGGGTAATGACTGTTAAATAATTCAGGTTCAATGCGGTGTTATAAATATACACTTTACTGTTAATGTTCATTAAATCTTCAAAATCTGAAACAGCGTTTTATGAAAAGCGGAGATTATACTTTGAGATAGAACAGCTTTAAAGGTGTTTTGGACTTTGCAATTATATATATAGCCCATCTCGCCTTTTGCAGGATGCAGCTCTTTGAAGATGATATTTAATTAATATGGTTTTAATATCACAATATTTCCGGAATGACGTCACATCCTGCCTCGTTAGTCCAGTGGTAAGCTTATGCGGCTTCTGGTCACGAGGTCCAAGGTTCGAGTTCTGGGTCGGACTATGAAATAAATGCTGAGTTTTTCTTCCTTCTAAGAAATTTTTAGTGAAAATTCTAAGCTCAGAGTCGAAAAGTTTATACACCCACATGACTTGAAGGGAACATATTATCACCACCCGCCAATCCCGCATTGGAGAAGTGTGGTTTTTTTTTGTTTTTTTTATCGACTACAAGTTGGCCCTTGACTGCTATCACACCTGATGTTAAGTGATGATGCAGTCTAAGATGGAAGCGGGCTAACTTGTTAGGAGTGGGACGAAAATCCACACCCCTTTCAACTCAACTAGTTTTCACATTCACTATTATAAATATTGATTCTTTACGATGTTGAAAAATAAATATAGATAAACTAATAAAAGAGTACGTAAAAGCCTATTTGAATAGAGCATTTCGGGCTCTGATTCAGTTAAATAAAGCTATAATTCTGTATTAATGTACGGACATACAAACACAAAAATATACGTATCCAGTTTTTCAACAGAAATGTTTATTTGATTTAGTTTAGAGCGAGGGGTACGTGCATTTTCCTTGGTCGGGAAAGTGGAAATTCCCCGAATCGAATTCAGTTTTCCCTCATAAAAATATCGCTATTGCTACACCATACCCACCTACAGTATTTTATTCTATACATTGTTATATATTTTAAAATATTGCAAATAAAAAATGTTTTTTTTATCTACTGTAAGTTGGCCCTTGACTGCTATCACACCTGATGTTAAGTGATGATGCAATCTAAGTTTGAAGCGGGCTAACTTGTTAGGAGTAGAATGAAATCCACACCCCTTTCGGTTTCTACACGACATCTTACCGGAACGCTAAATCGCTTGGCGGTACGCCTTTGTCGGTAGGGTGGTAACTAGCCACGTCGAAAGCCTCCCTCCAGCCAGACAAAGACAAATTAAGAAAAATCTCAATCTGCCACGCCGGGAATCGAACTCAAATCCACCGCGCATACCACTGCGCCACGGAGGCCGTCAAATCATCATCGTTATATCATCATCATCATCATTATCAGCCGATAGACGTCCACAGCTACACATAGGCTTGTTATAAGGACTTCCAAACACCACGGTATTGAGCCACCACTATCCAGTGACTGCCTACTATGATGTCGCCATCAATCCACCTAGTGGGCAGTAGAACTTCTCCACTGTTACCAAGAGCAAGGAACAATGACAGTACTGAAGACTAGGAACTGTTTTTAGTGACTTTATCCATAAACGGTTATGCCCAATAGTGACCACTTTGGGCGAGCGAGTTTCACACCGCAAGGCTAGATTTTTCTAGCCGTCATTCGTCGGTCGTCAGAGCCTCCTTAGTCTCTCAGCAAGGTTTACCACGAACCGGTGATTTGGTCAATGCTGAACTGGCACTAGGTTCCCCCTTACCAGGTAGTTACAGGAATAGTCCTCTTAGTTGAGACTATAAATATTTAAGTACTTTGTTTTTTTTTAATGTTAACTTTGTAGAAGCAGGTTTGTAGTTTTAAGTATTTTTATCTTAAAACACCTTCCAAGATAATTGTTTTTGTTTATCTACACATTAAAAACACTATGATGCAAAGTTAATAGGTTGCTTGGTATGCTGGAGAAATTATAGAGTAAAAATGATTTGAGCAACGAAAGCTGCATTCTCTATTCCGTCTATCTAATTATAGCCCTATGGATTATTTATTTATAACAGTAACCTGACGCGATTGGGGAGTAAGCAGCAGGAAGGACGACTTATTTGTGGTTTGCAAAACTAGAAACTTGTCAACTACTGGCTGTTACTGAGAATTATGAGGAAATTCCAATAACTCTTGAAGCAAATACGTCTTGAAAGTTTCCATAGTTGTAGGTGATTCATAAAACTGGCCACAAAACCAACATGGTTTTAGATTATAATGAATTTTACTTTAACTGATAATGTAGATCCAAATAAGACACAAAAACACCGGGGTACAGTTGGAAGTGAAATAAAAAGCAATAATGCAAAATGTCCACCGATAAAATTCTTGGCAAAAATCCTAGTGCAAATAAAACCTGGACATATTGGGTAGATTACAATATAAATGTAGATTCTATTTCGGATAAAGGTTACTGGTTTCAGTTTACGGGCAGACCACCTGTGCACACAACTTACGAACGCAATAAATATATATCTATCAATGTAATAGGTATATAGATCATACGAATAGGTGAATGAATAACTTGTACTGGCATCCAAGCGAATCAAAGCGAAGCGTCTTCAATTTTGCTAATAACATCTCTATTTGCACATTTCTAAAGCACAAAGTTGTGTAATACTTTCTATATATGATTAATGTAACTTTGTACCTTAACGGTTTCAATATGAATATTAATTTATTGTAGGTAAAAATCCCGACGTTACGCTTCGATCTGCTCCAAGTCTGAGTGAAGCCTTAATGTTTAACGTCTCCAATAGGATGACGGTCATCATTATCAGCCTATCATCGTTCCACTACAGGGCCAGATATTCCTCATGTAGGAGAGGGAGTATGGAGATGTTATACCCCGCTGCTATAATGTTGATGATAATAATTATACACTCGATTAACATGACATTTAGTAGAGTTATATACGCATTTCGCGATGTAGACACTCACTGAGAACTGATTACTTGAGACTTATTCAAACGGGATTTACACGAGTGAAACCGATGGACACAGATATATTATATTGAAAGTATACTTTGTCTTAGCTAGTATACAAAACATTAGCACAGAGCGCCAAAAATAGATCATTAATCAAACAATGATGTTGACATTGAATCTGAAATAACTAATGGTTTATTCTAGGTCTAACGATTCATACTGTAATACTGTCATGGACACAAAAATAGTTTATTATTCAAAGTGATAAATTGCATAATGAAACTAGATTTATTTTATTTGGCTTCGAATAATCTAGGCCCGTTTATTAGTAATAACACAAAGGAAGTTTTTTTTTATTTTCTATGTTTTCAGGTAACGTTCTCTTCACGAAACAAGGAATAATTCATATAGTACAAATAATTCATTATTATTTCGGTTTTTTTTTATATTTTACGTTCTTTTTCGATAGTATATTAAATAAAATTTCAAACAAGTAGTCACTTTAATTTAATAGTTTTCAGTAGCAACAATTCGTAAAATTATTTTAAAACTTCTTGTATGCAAAATAATCTTTTACTGCCAAGAATTTAACTTACTATTTTATGTATATGTTATAATTATGTTTGACCTTTTAAAAAAGTAGACAATCCAAGGACAGTTTTACGATCTAGTGGGATAGCGCGAGGTATTTGTGGCTTAAGAATATAATCTCAGGGAATGTGAGGCTAAAATTACTTCGTAAAACTTAATTTCACGTATACGTTGGAAAATCTATTTTTAGACGAAAAATTCGAGGCAGATAAATTACTGCATACAAACAAAAGTAACTTTTACGTCACGCGAACGAAAATTTAATGAGCAAGTTAGCTTAGTTAAAGTTTAATAGACCTATACGAGTATGTGAAACAAAATATAACTCCAGCTTTTAGTAATATTTCATTAAGATGTGTACAACTGATAAAATATCTTACTGTATGACTGTTTCTCACTCTTTTCATATTCGTTCGCACTGTTCCTAAACTTACATTTATTCACATACCGTCTATAATTAGACAGGTTAACAATACAGAACTGTATTGGATAGAAGTAGATGTTATTTATTTATTTTTTTGATTTTCCGCAAAAAGTTGAAAAATCCAAGCAATAAAGTAACCTAGATCCGACAGAATACTCTCTATATACAAAAAGTAGCATTCTTTTCCCCCTAAGGTAACGTTTCTGTAACAATATTCACCTAAGTAGGTTCATAAGTTAAGCCCTCTAAAGGTAACAGATAGGGAGACATGTTTACTTTCGCATTTATAATTAAAAGCTTTTATTTTAACTTGCATTGTAAGTATATTTCTTAGGGTTGAAACTTTGAGCTTAATTTTGAAGTAGATACTTTCAACCGATTGAGCTGAAATTTTGTATACACGTTTATTTTGGATGTCGATTTTTTTTAATCGACTACAAGTTGGCCTTTGACTGCTATCACACCTGATGTTAAGTGATGATGCAGTCTAAGATAAGCGGGCTAACTTGTTAGGAGTAGGACGAAAATCCACACCACTTTCGGTTTCTACACGACATCGTACCGGAACGCTAAATCGCTTGGCGATACGTCTTTGTCGGTAGGGTGGTAACTAGCCACGACGAAAGCCTCCCACCAGCCACGATGTATGATATAGTGTGTGACATCATTCTAAATCCAGTATGGCGGACCATACAAGATGGCAGAAGAGATATTTTTAACGCATTTCAGCAATCTATACTAAAATTATAAAGAGGTAACGTTTGTTACTTTGTAACTTTGTATGTTTGTAATTTTATGTTTGTAAATGGATCAGTTGGGGCTAATCTTCGAAGCTAGTGATTTGATTTCTTTCACCAGTAGAAAATTACATTATTATTATTACAAGCTTTTATGATCACATAAATTGTATAGAATGAGGTTATAAGTTGGTAGTTATAATTTTTATTTTTATTTTCTTCTTCGTTTAACTCTCGCGAAGCTAGCTTAGAAGCTTCTCGCGAAGAGAAGCTTTTATTTAAACGCTCTACGTTTAAATAAAAGCTTCTCTTTAAAAAAGTTTTTTTCTTTTAATTTATATTACATTGGGCTCAGTAGTTTGAAATCTATGGAAGGATTATGCAACTTGTGCATTACTAATTCAACGAGCAAGAAAGTATAAGGATTGCGGAACAATGGGCGCCGTGAAAGCTTCGTAGCCTTTATTTTTTTTATTTTTTTTTTATTTTTTTTTTATGACTACAAGTTGGCCCTTGACTGCAATCACACCTGATGTTAAGTGATGATGCAGTCTAAGACAGAAGCGGGCTAACTTGTTAGGAGTAGGATGAAAATCCACACTTCTATCGGTTTCTACACGACATCGTACCGGAACGCTAAATCGCTTAGCGGTACGTCTTTGTCGGTAGGGTGGTAACTAGCCACGGCGAAAGCCTCCCACCAGCCAGACCAAGACAAATTTAGAAAAATCTCAATCTGCCCTGCCGGGAATCGAACCCAGGACCTCCGCCTTAAAAATCCACCGCGCATACCACTGCGCCACGGAGGTCGTCAAATATTTATTATTTATTTATCGCCATTTGTAACCTGAATTGAATGTGCGCATTAAAAATTAATCCCAAAACGGAGTGAACTAAGTTGGTGTTCGATTTCATTTCGTAAACTTGTTTTGTTATTTGTTAATTACAACTGTTGTTTACAATCCTAGGATAATCCTACAGTTTTTGTGGTTGTCACAAAAATGTTTTTAAATTAAATTGAAAATATTGGAACTCACGATATTCTATAATTTGACTGCAATGGCGATGTAGTTTTATATAATTTTTTTCACAAATATGAAAAAAAGTTAATTACATTATCACATATAGAGCTAAGAATTTTTCCGAGGCAATTACAACAATATCAATGTCATATTATACTTCTAACTCATAGATTTTTATGTCTTTTCATAAAAACATGTATAAAGTGATCATACGGTCTATATTAGTGCACGCTAAGAAAGGCTAAGGCATACCTACACACGGTTAGTTTTGTAATATCAGAGAGGTATACTTATCTTATGAGAGAACCTGCAAAGAAATAATTCGGGATCTGGGTATACAGTACAGATGCTTTTCACTAAAAGAAATTTTTTGGAATAAATATTAAATATTATAGGACAGTCATACACATCGCTATATAGCCCCAAACTAAGCTTAGGTAGCTTATTTTATGGGTACTATGATAACTGATTTTTATATATATTATACATAAATACTTATAATATACAGATAAACACCCAGACACTGGAAAACATCCATGCTCATCACACAAACATTTTTCCAGGTGTGGGAATCGAACCCACAGTCTAGAACGCAGAAGCAGGGTCACTACCCACTGTACCACTCGGCTTTAAATGGACATTTAACATTATGTTCTCCATTATATAACCTTATGGAAGAAAACAGCGTACTCATGGTCCATGTAAACATCGGTATTAGACAACTTAAATAGAATGTTATCACGTTATCATTATCAGCTAAAATGATAAATCGGGTGCGAAAGTGATAATATCATAACCGTCAATAAACCACAATTACGATGTACGCTGTTTATATCAGATGTTCAAATATCGGCATTGAACACGAGTGATTCTTTATCACAGAATGATAACACTTATAGAATAATGGGATTTAATTCACTCGTAATACTTACCAGAATTAACGCTTGGTCTACACATTTTTGAACTTAATATTATCAATAAAAATAATCTGGAATATTAAGATAACAATGAAGGGTCATTACAGTTTGAGAGCATTTTGAGAGCATTTTAAGCCGTCGTTCCGACCATTATCTAATGATAACTTCCGATAGTGATTGTTACATAATTAATTTTTATCACAACAAACCAACCCATATTGGAGCACCGTGGTCTCAGTTTCATAAAAAGAAAGGCTATCTGGTACTTGAAATTAGATGGGTTACCTTTGATTTAATTAAAACTGATTTAGTTTTAAGCTTCTGCTGACATATTACCAAAATAAGACGAAAATCATAACAATACAAACCTCTATGATATAGTTACTCGTTGTACTAATAGTTTGACTTCAAAGTTTTTATTCGAAAATAAAGCGGGCAAACGAGCATGCGGGTCGCCTGATGTTAAGCGATTACCGCCGCCCATAAACATTTGCAACACCAGAAGCATTGCTAGTGCGTTGCCGGCCTTTGAGGAAAGAGTTGATACGCCCCTTAAATACCCCCATATTAAAATTTCCAGGAAAAACCCGGGCGGGAAGTTGATTCCACAATTTACAGGTTCGTGGAAGAAAAGTTCTGGAGAATCTTGATGTCGTAGATGACCAACCATCAAGATGGTGAGGATGGAATTGGTCTCTACGACGCAAGCTCCGCTGCGAAAAGACAGATGGTGGTATTAGTTCAAACAGCTCCTCAGAACACTCGCCATTGTAGAGACGATAGAACACACATAGAGAACTAACTTCTCTACGGTGCTCTAAAGTCTCCAGCCGGCTTGTGAAGTGTGTGAAAGTGAAAGGAAACTTTTATTTCATGAAAAGAAATACCCAAACATAGATCCAAAACGAATCCTAACTATTCTTTGTTAAGTAATCCGCTAAGATTCAAGTAAACAAGATTTCCTTAGTTAATTACACCAAATTCCTTCTAAAGTTGCTTCATTAAGAGATCTTATTTAAGTAATTTGGATGCGAAAAGGTTAATTATACTAAACGGCATGTCATAAGCCGCGGGCGAGCGTCGTGTTTCATTTCTCGATGAAAATAAAAGCGAAGATATTTTTAACACAATAGAAACGCAATTCGGTTGAGTGATCGGTATGAATTATGTTCTAGGAATAATGTAAGCTTGAACATGTTCCAAATTGTTTGCAGGCACTCGCTACAGGATCAAAATATATTAGTTTTTTTTTCAACTTGTCAATATTAGCCAAGTCGATCAGTCGGTCGAATGTATTTTCAGCATTTGGCTTTTCGTTGGGAAGCTGACTTAGTAAAAAAAAGAAATATAATATGCCTTGAATAAACTTTTTTATATATCTACCCTAATATATCGTATACCTTTAAGCAATTCTCATTTATATTTTTATTTAATCCAAATCTCAGAAACGGCCCTAACGATTTTCATGAAATTTTGTATGCGATTGTGATTGTTTTGGGGGAGATTAATTAATCTGGCTAGGTTACATTTTTAGGGAACGTATAATTTGCTGACAAAAATACCGAGTTCCAAGTTCTGCCAACCAGTTACTAAAAGCATTAATAGTGGTTTATATAAATTTACTAGCTTTTGTCCACGACTTCGTCCGTGTGGAATTAGTTATTACGGCAGCCTAATTTTTCTAAGCTTTGAATGTCATATTTATTAATATCTAATCAACTGCCTAAGAAATAGGACTTAAGCTTTCAAAATGACGATACTTTCATACAACATTTCATCCCCCCTTTAACCCCTTACAACAATTTTTTCACAATTAAAAGTAGCATATGTCCTTTTTCAAGCTCTAGACTTACTGTGTACCAAATTTCATTTAAATCGGTTCAGTAGTTGTAGAGTAAAAGCAAGACAGACAGACAGACAGAGTTACTTTCGCATTTATAATATTAGTTAGGATTACGATGAATGTCATATTTATTAATATCTAATCAACTGCCTAAGAAAAAGGTCTTAAGTTTTCAAAATGACGATACTTTCATACAACATTTCATCCCCCCTTTAACCCCTTACAACCCTTTTTTCGCAATCAAAAGTAGCCTATGTCCTTTTTCAGCCTCTAGACTTACTGTGTACCAAATTTCATTTAAATCGGTTCAGTAGTTGTAGAGTGAAAGCAAGACGGACAGACAGACAGAGTTACTTTCGCATTTATAATATTAGTTAGGATTACTATCTAAGTTATCTATTGATTTATCTTTGCGCAACTAATATTCTAACGGATAGCAATTAATCAAAGATTTGTATCTTAGAACATTTTGATAACAAGTTTATTCAATTACTTCATCAGAGTGGAGATTCTGTACCACGACATTCTTTAATAAAGTATATGTATAAACCTGACTTTTAAAAGACTATCTATTAATGATAACTTCATTAATAATCGATGCAAATTTTAAAAATATAAACGTACAGACTGCGGAAACCAATTTTGTTTAATAATACGTGTTTGTTAAGAAAATGTAAAGCTAAAACTACAGCGTAAACCACGTTAAATAAAATAATGTACTCATAGGTAATAAATCTTCCACGGTTAACGTAAAAGATGAATGTTAAAATGTATCAGATAAGTTTGTAAAAGAATGACTAGTAAATATTCTGGCGCAACTTTGATGTAACGTCTAATTCTTCGTATAAATTTTGCGCAAATAAAAAGATTTTCTTTTACTCAGACATAAACAACGTGAGCATTGACGCACTTTGAGCTAGCGGCGTGTATTTCTGTGAAATTATTGAAACCTGAAATTCAGTACAATTAAATGAAATAATAAGCACCTTTCAAAAAATACCTCCGAGCCGTCGGAGTCGCTGCGAGGCAGTATTAGCTTTGGAAGGACCATTCCTTTCTTACGCCGGCCGCGGATGCCTGATGGAATGGGCCATTGCAGTTCAGCAGAGGCCATAGGGCTGTGTGGACTTAAAATTGTTAAGCGACGCTCCGGCGGCGGCAAACTCAGCTGTTGTAATGCACGTCGCTCTGTTGCAAACAGACCTCGCCTTTTCTCTGCTGAATTCCCCATATCTTCTCCCGATAAAGCTCTCCGTGCTGGCGCGCCCCGCGTCTCCCTAACATCGCGTTCACTAGCCGTTAAAAACGAGCTTCGATGGACTCGAACGGACGTACACGAGCTCGCAGGGCGCGCCGGTGAAGTATCCTTACTAGGCCTCAAGCTCTCCATCGACCGGGCGGTTTCAACTCGAGCCGCTGCTAAGTACTGCCCACTTGTAATAGTTGTCTGAGCTACCTCGCATTCTTCTTGACTTGAACTGGAAGTTCCACTTCGGGAAAACGTACTCGCCTTCGATACTAAACTCCTATCACTATACTGAGCTGTTGATATGCTCGAACAGGTATTTACATCGTTAGACTCGGAGGAAGCTTGTTGTCTAACATATCCTTCTTCTAAAGAGGCATGGACGACCCGGGCGTTTAAAGAACTAAAGGCCGCCAGATTGGGTCGGCGGACCTTTCGCTCGTCGTCTTCCTCCTCCATTTTGGTATCAAACAAGCTGCCTTACGTATAGTAGCAACTCACACAAGCACACACTTTAATACATCATTTTTCATTTCAATATATTTATTTCATGTATTACAAATTTAAACTTAAATATACCATATACAATAAGGAACACTGGACACAGTCTTTATCACTTTTTGAGACCACCTCGCGCACTTTCAAACGACACCTGAAACAAATTCATTAAGTTAGTAATCTAAATTTGAGATTGAGAAATGTGTCTTCCTATAAATTGTTTATGTTAGTTCAAAGAGCAAAGGCGAATGGTGAAAAGGAAATGAAGGATCAGATAGGAAATTGATAAGGATGCAGTGTAACTCGAACAACGATTCGCGTATTGTATTATTGTTATGAGACTTCGCAATTTGTATCAATTTGGTAGAGCGATCTATTTACTTTCAATAAACTTTTTAAGGTGGAAATATTTTTTCCTTAACATAATAAAAATCTTTCATAATTCAATGAGTTTAACAACGAAGAGCAAAGTTTCCTGGCAAACTTAACATAACTAATTAATATGGTTTTAGTCAAGAATCAAATTCGTAATCTCGTTTTTTCGGTTAGTAGTTAGTTCGGTTTTTTCATCAGTGCCAAAGCGATAAAATTAAAAATAAACGTTTAATTACATTGTTACAATTAGTTGGCAGGCTTCGAATCGAGCGCCAGCTGTCCTGCTTGGTTCGCACAATCAGTAAGGGCTTTCATTTGGTCGGCATTCAATCCACTCGCTTTCACCCTAACGTCAGCACTTCTAGAATGTTCTTTGCTCTCAGTACTTGTTTCCAATCTCTTGGTAGTTTCATTTCCATGTTCGTCGATGAAGGTTTCTTCTTCCATTTCTTCTTCGTAGCTCTCTTGGTATTGTTCACGGAATTCTTGTCTAGCCTGAATTGTGATGGCTTGCTTAACCTCCCTCGTTTGGACTACTTCATCCATTGTCTTCTTGATGATCTGCTGGCCAGCTTCGAGGGTTGTACTTTCAGACATCTTAACGGTTTTCTAAAATTATTTAAACAAAGAAACCTTTGTTAAAAATAACAAACACTTTAGAGTAACTATTGTTTGTATATGTATTTTTAATATAACTGAATATAGTGGAAATGTTTTGCTTCTGTTTGTTTAAACAGTATGAAAGATTTACAGTCTGAATTATAGCTCATCGCAATGCATCTAGAATATGAGAAATCCCGGTTTGATAGAAATTGATAGCGCTGGTTGGCGCGGGGCCAGCTTCACGCTGTTTGGAAAGCATTTAAATTCTCTTTGTTAGAATTCAGTGAGTCGCCCGTTCTGGTATTTGGCGCATATTTAATGTGGAATTCCTATTAGTGACTGCAAGGTTTCTCCGAAGAAAATATTTTAATGGACCCGAATCAATAGTTAAATTACTACAAAAACCTATCATTCAATAAGTAATTTTTTTTGCGACTATGAGTACTGATCCTAAGCATATTATTTTTGGTAGACAGTAACTTACAAAATTATGAAGACATTCCATCAAGGCCGACATCGATCGGTTTAGATACTTATTTGATAGGCCCAAATCATTGATTCAAGTACTTCAAACATTATATTAAAGATTGTTCTTGGTGACTACAAGTATTCTTAGAAGATATTATTTTTATAAAGCCGACATAACCTTTAAATATGTAGTATAGTTAAAATCCAATAAACTCTGACGCTTTAGTTTTCACATCGAAAATCGGAATAAAGTAAGTTCGTTTAACTTTTTAAATATGTCTAAGAAATCCCTTCTAATAAATTAAAAATATTGAAAATGTATCCCATTGAACTTTCATAATTTTAAAATAAATAATAGGTAAAATCTTAAACAATTTTAAAAATAAACCTATTGGGATATAAGATGACACTAAGAAAAAAATTCTATTGTAAACGAGCAGTCCTATTGAGTTTACTCGACCTAAATAATGACTTTGCATCTCCCAAAAGAGAACGGCTTCGGATTTTATGGGCCTTCCACAGAGAGAAATATCACATTATTATAGTAGAATACAAATGTCTTCAAAGATATTACATGAAAAAGGAAAAGGAATAAATCCTTTATACGAATTTATTACGATTAAAAAAGTAGGGATTTGAAATACCTATAAATAAAAAATAAAATAAAAAATAGACACAAATAAAATATTGAATAATTAGAAATTACCTGTTAGACTTATAGTTTCACAACACACGTGGTAAATTCCAGAACGGATTTCTTCAAACAATTTTAAAATAGACTTTTGTCAGAGAAGTTGTTTCAGGCGAGACTGAATGTAAACTGACGGACGGGCGGGCGGTGTCGTTTTGTTTCATCCCGAGCTTTGCGTGGGCGCCCGTAGGTATGCCATGCGTCTGCGCCGGCGACGTGCTACGTGGCCAAAATACTTCACACATGCCGCGTATGCTACCCCTAGTGCGGATTTACTGGTCTCGCGATCGTGCAAAGATGAATGCATTTTGCGTTGAAACATTGTTTGTCAAACATTCTAAGATTTAGGATTTGTAAAGAATTCAAGAGAAGGATTTAAGTAGAATACTAGAAAATACGCGATGTTAGAGTTAGACAAAGGTGTGTAACATATCACTTTATGTACCACCCAACTGTGGTAAAGATGGTTATATACAGGTAAAATAATTCAAATGGGCTTAATTTTTTTCTTTATTGGTTGCTACAAAAATATTTTTATTAACACGTATACAAAAGAAAATCCAATCGTTTAGCTGACGTGTTCGCTTAGGCAAAGCTAGTATCATTTACTCAAATTACCAAATGAAAGTGTTCAAGACGTTTCCAAATGACATGGTCATTTAGAAGTAGTATCCGTCGTAGTCATCATTCGAGCCCAAAAATTGTAACATTAATATTAATAGTGTTAGTTAGTAACCGTTTTAAAATATAATTGAACTAAATGTTTGGAATTTAGTACCAAATATTCGAGGTAAAATCAACTGTCAATGAACTCATGCGACGTATAATTTTTCTAAACTTTGAAGGTTCATATAAAGTGGACAAACCGCTACAACTACGTATATAGTTTGGAACTTTCGGCAGTAATTGTTACATTTCGACAGTTGTGCAGAAGTTGAATTTATGAGTATAAGCTGAGTGTTAGTTCAGTGTGAGCATACAATTAAAGTCCTCTTTATATTCATACTAGGGCTTATAGAGGACCTGCTTACAGTCAGCGACTCTTTGTACGTTAGGTATCTTAAACCGTCACTATGTATTTTAAACTCTCTACCGATCAACAATTCGACAACATGAAAAGTCGAACAACTTTTGCGAATCCAACTATCTCGTACTAAGAACATAGTTAACGAAAATATAATTAATCCAGATTATGACAACGACTGCAATAATTAATTTACACGAATATACAGGGCGGTACACGGAAACGAGGCAGATGATTGGCCTTCTAATATAAGTGGACGATAATTTAACTACTTGCGCAATATTACGACAATTAATTCAAAAATAAAAATTATTGCTATATTGTATACGCAAATATACCTAATTATTCAATGTGCTTCAAATTTTGTAAAATAACAGAAAAATCATGCTTAGTAAGTAACAAAAATGTAAAGTAAAAATTCAAAATAATATTTATCAAATAAAACATTAATAATTATAGTATTTGTTTCAATTAGAAGAAGGTTGCTCAACATGTTTACTCAAAAGTATATTTATAAATATGATGTAAAACAAAATATTTACTTTATTAATCCAAAACTATAAATAACCATTCGAAATGTCGGCCATTTTCAATGATGAAATTCATTTGATACTGAAATACTTTAAAGCTGTCATCGAATACAATTTGTGGTATTGCAAATAAACAGAGTTCGAGAACGCAGGACGTAAATAAGTATCCAAAAAAGACCTTTGAAACAGATTAATGTACGCTGAAGTATGCAGTATAAGACATTAGTGTTGCCAACATTGTCGTTCTTATTTTCCCTTAAAATATTTTAAGCAAATAAGTATAAACTATAACTTTAAATGTACTATATGTGAAAAATATATAAAAACAAACTTCGACTACACACTCTCAGAAGGAAACTAAAAAACTGAAAATGAATTTAAATTCTTATATCGAAAAATATAATGATTATAGGAATATTAAATAAGGATTTTAATTAAAAAAGAAATAACAGAATTATAAGAGAGCAAGCTTCAAATACTCGAGTAATATGTGTTAAATTATACAATAACATTCCTGAACATTGTACTGAGGGCAAGATTATGTTTTCAAAATGTAGGAAGAATAAATATTATTATTCGCAACTTTGTGTACCTATTTGTTGTATTATTTGGACCGAGAAGTTTGTATATTACTTTAACAGACCGCGTTTAATTAAGAGAGGTATAATAATAATTAGGATAAACATTAAGAGATTTTCAGCTCCTGTATAATACTATTAAGTAGAAATCCCAAATTGTTTCAATACAATGCGGTCGTTTCTGTTTCAGTACAAACTTTTCGCTTAATAAGAGGGAAAAGAAAACAAAATGAAATGAAAGTTTCATTACCCAACTGCGTCTGTAGGATAATGTTTTTGCTTATATTATAACTACGATATATAAAATCTATCCTTTGATTTACAAAGAAGTTCTGTGACCGTTTATCGGCACTGAACAATTTTGTATTATAACTTTGAAAGTTTGATCAGGGTTTGATCTGACGATAGATCAGGGCAATCACTTGTTATTACCCTATTTGTGGATGTAGTGGAGTATGGAGTACCGATAACCAAATAAGCGTTTCAGTACAATGCCATGTAGGAATCAATAAGGAGCATACGATAAATTAATTTTATTTCTTCCAAGTTAACGTGATAACCTCTCAGACTACTTTTTACGTCCTTAATGTGGCTTGTGATAAGCGTTTAGTCAATAAATAACATAAAAATATCTATATCTAGTACTTATTCGAGAAGAAATTGCATTGCTAGTGAAGCTAAAAATAACCAACATAAGTCAAACGACATAAACACGAATGGATGCGCCATGACTCTTCCTGATAGAGTGGGCGATAAATATGACTAATGGTCTTAGCTCGGTTGAGTCTATGCAGTAAATAAACTGTACTACTTATTATCTTAGACTGCAAAATCAAAGCAATATTTGCGATAATTCTGGGGTATCGCACAACGTTGATCAAACTAGGGAAGTTGAAAATAAGTTCATAAAACGACATAAATACAACTGCATGCGTTATGACTGTTCCCGATACAAAGGACAATAAATATGATTAATGACCTCAGCTCAGTGGAGTCTATACGGTAAATAAAATATACTTTTTTTAAGATTGTATTGTAAGTAAAAAATAAGCATTTATCAAATCATACACAAACATAAGACAGTGTTGGCGATACGTCTTTGTCGGTTTGTATTGTAAGTTAACTGTAGTTTATATTGTAAATTGTTGTTAGTTGTACCTTTAATTTGGGGGAAAAATCGCAACGCTGGTCACACTAGGGAAGCTGAAAATAACCACCATACGTCAAGAGACAGAGCAACATGACTGCATGCACCATGACTCTCCCGATAGAGGGGGCGATAAACGTGACTAATGCGCATAAACTCGGCTGAGTCACGGTGCCAACGCCAACGACCATCTTGATTTTCTGAAAAGATGACCATCGCGAATCGTGACGTCTGTTTGTTTATCAAACTTTAACCATACTTATTTTTAGATATTTCATGTTTTCTATGATACAGATTTCAATGGAAATCGTTTATAAATTCGGAATTTACATATTTATAAGAAGTCTATATCAGTGAGACTCAGTACCAGTATTTCTGTTCATGACAGCATTTAAAAAGCGAATAGGATTTTCATTTTCAATTAGATGCGTGTGCTTTATATAATTTTTGCCTTGAATCGATATTCAATTACTTGATCGCGAGGTGGTTTTTTGAAGATTTTTGTTTCAACTTTTCAATTCTGATTCTCTAAAACTTTACATTTAATTAAGAATATATTGTTCCTTATTTTTGAAAATTATCATTGATAAGTAAAAAGTTTTAGCATTATCTTCTTATATTTAAAATTAAACTTAGTTGTGAAAAGCTTTTCACGAAGCTTCATGCTATCAGTATCATTTTCATATGGAGTGGAGTAAGTAGGCACGATTAACTATGATATAATATTATGCACTTTCGGATCGGAAGCAAATAATGATTTAGACCAACTAAAAATGTGCTAGATGTCACTGCATCCAACAGACGATGTCCTGCCATATACCACTTTCTATAGGTATGAACCGATATTATGAGTGTACAAGTTCGTAGCCGATCGCAGACGACAATTGCAGGCGACGTGTCGCAGCGATAATGCTGGTGTGTATTTCTACGTAGTACGATGCATGGCCAATAACCCATCGTCTCCGTCATTAGCATTACATAGTATAAAACAAAGTACGCTTTTTTATGTTTGTCTGGATGTATAATCATGCAAAAACGATGATTTTCATGCGGTTGTATCAAATAGAGTGGTTCAACAGGAAGGTTTATATTATGTATAATACATGCATAATGTAGTTGAGAAACACTGATAATTTTAGAGGTTTCTGATGTGATGTCATAAATTAACACATTTTTGCGCTTACATTGCAAACGCTGGCTAAACCCTAGGAAATATATCAAAATAATGTTCTACAGTATTACAACTTAAAAAGGTCAAGAAAAAAGTCCACAAGAGATATGTCTATCTCTTAGGGATAACCCAAAATAACCATTTTTTTCTTTTACTTTCAACCAAAAGTAATGGCTTTTAAACGAAGACGAAATGATTTTAAGCAATACTGTATTAATCTTTATTCAATTGAGTATCTTAAAATACTTTGTGCATTCAATATAGATCATTATTGCCATTCATAGCATGTAATTTAAGTGAATATTTTCCAAGATATGTAAGATTAAAAATGCAGGGACGAGCGCTTGGGGATCACGCAAGGCGTGCGTACGCCGCCGTTGGTACCAGCATTGGATTCGTGCGAAGCTAGTAATAAATAAATAGAAAACAACGTCTAACCCTAAAAACAACATTTATAAATTGTACGCTATCAAATAATACAAATCCTTACTAATATTATAAAGGGGAAAGTTTGTATGGATGTATGGATGTTTGTTACTTTTTCACGCAAAAACTACTGAATGGATTTTGATGAAACTTCACAATAATATAGGTTACATATCAGAATAACACATAGGCTACATTTTATACCGAAATTCCCAAATTTCATATATTTAAACAAATTGAAAATGACTGAAGAGTGAACAAAATAAATAAAGGATTATTTAAATCGATCAAACCTTTTTCGGATTTTAGGCCAACTAAACTAACAGCTGTTATTTTTTATTCTGATCCCTAAATATCGCTCCGAATTGGTGACCTTATCGGTTTTGGACAACAAAATACGAAACTAGTACGCAATCTTTCATACAATTATTACTATGGCTATCTCGGATCAAGAATTTTCATATTCAGATGGTTGCAGTGTATGATACATAATGGTAGTACATTAACCTGCCAAAATAAGAAACTCAACACCAACTATAAGAACGTTGCCAAAAAGCCGATAAAGCAACATGTGGTGCAAATAATTGCACATTTAAACTTGGCAATGTGAAAACATTCTTGGAAGCAGCCAACTTAGTTGATCCAGAAAAAGTCCTGTATGATTCATGTATCAGCAATTAGTTACTTCTCGTATCAGTCTCTTCCTTCTGTGTATTAGAACATAAATAATGTTGGCAACAAAATAAGTAAATATGAATAATACGTACACAGAGATTTGTTCTTACTGTTTTGTGCTTTATTAAAATTTCACTACGAGTAAAGTGGTTTTAATATTCTCAGTTTGATTTCAAATTGTGCTACGATTCATGAACCCACGCCGGGGGAGGAGGTGGAAAAGCGTGGCTACAAGTCAGAAAGCTTTCTTTCTTATAGTCGTATGAAACGGTTTATGGAGTTTAGACTCACCACGCAGCTTGAGTGCGACCTCAGTGTTAATATTTGATCTTGTTTTATGATGATATATTAATTAATCACTAACCAACAGCTTAACAAAGGTACTCTTCAAGACATGAGCATTCGCGATCAACATTTCAAACCTGGGCTGAGAATTTTTACTATGATTTTTTTTATGAGGCAAACGTTACCATATATAAATATAATGCGCTTTAAATATATTAACCTCTTTTAAGTGAAAAAGCCAAATAGAATATTTAAAACATTATTTATTTATTAGGATAATAATTACAATCGTAACAGTAAACGTTAACAGTATTAGGCGCAAGTAAACTCGAAATGAGAACGAGAGAAGCAATTCAAAGGTTTTCAATTATTTCGCGTACGATATTAATGAGAAAGTTATTGACTTTAGTCACAAAACCACATTAACCAACCGAGTGGAGTTTATGCTTCAGTTAAATGTTAATCTAATTTCATATAGCGACAGTTCTAAGCATACTTGCTTTAGCTCATTTATTATTATCGCAACATATGTTCATAATTAAAAGTACTTAATATAATATTATCGTACTATCATATTGTATTATTATATTAAGGGAGTTTATTTGTCAAAGTGCGACTTGACGGACTGCAGACGACAGCACATGACAACATGTCGACACGACACTACTGACATCTATGTGTTTATATGAAAACTATATATTATCAGCCACGAAAGGTATTTCATAAGAATCTTTACAAAGCTGTATTGTCACTGCGACTGTGTTATTAAAAAGAACTTAGGATAGTTTTCATTCAGTGAAAATATGTAAGAGTAAACGTTTTCCCGCCCAAGGGATAAAAAAGTGTGTCACGAATGAAACTAATATATCTATTGGCTAGTTAGTCTACAAAAACCAAAATTAATGTTAATTTATTCATCCTTGTTTCTCCTGAAGCATAAAACTGATTGTTGTGAGTAAGTTGTCTTTAGAAAGAAAAGGAAAATGTGTACATTGTATTCTTTTTGTGACCCAATAACAACAGTTTCAGAAATAGTTCTGTTTTATCTTTACTGCGACTGTTAGCCTGCTTTGTTGGTCCAATGGTTCATTTTTCTGGCTTTGGACCATGGCATACTGGATTCGAGTCCAGGCTCGGGCTGCAAAATATAAAACTATTCTTTCTTACAAGAAAGCTGTAGGTAGTATACCAGAATTAACAAATTATTAGAATAATGCTCTCGTGTTTTTTTGTAGCAGTTAGGCTGACGGTCTTGGCCTTTATCATTAATATTTAAATTAATCGTTATTGTTATTATTATATTAATTTATTTTTATATTAAATTATTGTTATATTTATATGTTAAAAAATTATCTTCAAGAAAAGTGTAGTGATTGGGGTCTAAGTTTAATAATATCCCCTCTCCTATTTAGAAAAAGGTATGACCCTGTAAATGAACCATTATGTAGAATCACGAAATTATCTTTAATAAACCTCGTTGACGAGGTTATTCTCCACATTAATAATATGGCTAAAACTGCCTGATGTTTGTTTAGTAGCTTACTCACGTGTTCATATAATTTTCAATGACCTTTCAACATTATAACCTACAATAAAAATAGATTGCACGATAAAAATATTAATAATTTTAATTTCTTCATCAAATTAAACTATATTACAATTATTTGTAACCTTTGCACAAAGATAATTTGTTAGCGACAACAAACAAATTACACAAAACTATCATCAAAAGCAAGACAGAATAAATTCAGTTTGTTGAAAACTTTCAAAATGTTTAAGTCTCTTTTTCCATCAAGGTTGATGTTCATTTGGCGTGCATAACTTAATGGATGTTTCGTTGTAGGTGTTTACTAAAACAAAGGCATATGTTTCAATCAGATATTAGAGATATATTCATATTATAACCTTGATGAAAAATATTTCATCTCATTCATTCAATAGTCCGTATTCGTCCACTGTTGGACATAGGCCTTTCACTACCTTCGCGAGGTTGGTGGACCATCGAGCTGGAGGGCTTCCTAATCTGCGCTTAGTGGTACGTGGTCTCCCTCTGGATCACACGGGCCTCATAATCTCTATCAGTCCACAATTAGTGAAATCCTGTGTCAAGACTGATTAAAGGATTCCTCGAAAATAAATTATATATATCTGTTACTGTTAGAACGGACCTACTCCTTGCTGACCTTTTCTTTTTTCTATATAGGTTATTTTTACTAGTCGTGTTTATTTTAAAACATTCTTTACAATAACATGTACCAGTAGACTATTTTTCTTTGGTAAACGCTTGTGCGTGAGGTTTTCGTTGTACAGCCTGGAGGCTAAAGGTAAACTACTTTATTTACCTCGGGACAGAGATATTTAAATTTTACTAAATGTTTCTTTGTTAATTTTCTGACCCGTGCATTTATTATGAAAACATGCTCGCGATAGAAAAGTTATTTAGGCTTTTTATAGAAATTATTGACGGTTCAAGGAGATAAGCTACTAACCTTCTTTCTTCTAAGTGAAAAAACATTAACTATAAATAGAGCATCACCTCGCTAGACATGCAAGAAATACGTCTATCAATCTGAACTTGAGATGTCTGAGGTCGAGATATTAAGCCTCAAATGCCCTTAATTAAATCGGCGCCATATTCTTCATACCAGAACACAGCAATACTGCTTGGCAGCAAGAATAAGTATGGCACTACTTGGTACTTAGTTTTAGTAATATTTCCCCGGAGGAACTCTATCACAAAAACTCTACAGCTCTGAAAAAAGGTCGTGTTCTTGTATCTGTATGATTCTAGTACATATGTATGTGTAAGGATCTTCAGCTCGGTACTTTAAAAATTGTTATATATATAGTATATTGATTTGTAAGGATTACGAAACTCTTCAGAGAACATAAACGTTATGACAGATAATTTAGCACGAGGGATTATCTGGAATATTTTGTGATCCAACGAATAAATTGCTCCATTATATTTATGCCACCGCATGTTTCTAAAAAAATGTACCAAGGAGAGTGTGTCAAGCTTTTACCAAAAGTTATGTCTATGTAATTTACGCCTTTTTCTTTAATGGAAAAATAAGCCTTTTGTTTAATGTAGCGTAGTGAAAGTGTGACTAGCGTGACAATAACAATATGTGCAGTATGAGAATGGTATGAAGGATTAATTGAGTATTTGACTGCAATGTATCTTGATGTTTAGTGACGATTCAAATTAGGAACTGTGAGTGACATCGGTAATTATAGGCCTATGTCCAGCAGTGGACGTCCATTGGCTGATAATGATGATGATGATTTATGCCACCGATGTTCTAAAAAAACGTTCAAGGAGCGTGGGAATTTTAATAAAATTAGGTCTATGTAATTTACGTCTTTTTCTTTAATCGAAAAATAAGCCTTTTGTTTAATGTCACGTGATGTAAGGTGACTAGCGTGACAATAACAATATGTGCAGTCTGAGATGGTATGAAAGATTAATTGAGTATTTGACTGCAATGTATCTGGATGTTAAATGACGATCCAAATCGGAATTGTAAGTGACATCGGTAATTCAGAACGCTAAATCGCTTGGCGGTACAGTAGTCATAAAAAACAAAGTAAGGATATTAGTAGGTACGTATAACTAATTCTCTAGTTAAACAGCTATTTTACTTGCATGAGATCAGTCTTTTTCTTATTTATAACTTAGAGTTATAAAAAATTAACTAATTGGTCAAGTAGTTGAGAGTGAAAATAAAACACAAAAAATATTTTAACAAAAAATAGAACCGACTCAAAATGCACTAAAAGTAAAAAATAACTGTGTCATTTAGTTGCATTAATTTACTTAAGCATATCTATGAAGTCGGTGCCAGCAAGTTATTTTTTACTTTTTAGTGATTTATTGCCACGTAACGTACTCGTACTATACTGTCATAGTCATTATGCGACACTTGTAGCCAAAAAGCTACCGATACTTACACAAAAACCGAAATCGCTGCAAGTGTGCCTCTAAAATTTGAAATTGAAGGAACTCTCTTCAATTTTCTCAGGATATTTTATCAGATCCTAACATGATGACAATGGGACCAACTTGGAAGTGTGCCCTTTCTAATAAAAAAAGAATTATCAAGATTGGACTACTTTGTAAAAAGTAATGCGTGGTTATACTTAGAAAAAAAAATATATAAGTACGTTTCGAATTAAGAACCTCCTCCGTTTTTTTTCGTCAGTTAAAAAACCGAACCACATTCTTTAATTTTATTCGGAATACAATTTACTGTACAAAAACAACCGAATATCAACAACATAACTTTTAGTGTTTCACGAAAACAAAAGTAATCGTATTTCCTGTTCGCTTTTGTTATCACTATAATAAAACTGATGTGTCAAAAGCAAGTTTGTTGCGTGATTTAAACTGTTATTAGCTTTCAAAATAGAAATAAATATTTAAAGCCGATGTAGCGTGCATACTAGATTTATTGCCCACTATAATATTAAAAACCTCTTTGTTTTGTTGTTGATTTTACCCGATTTTGATTGGTGAATGAAATACTTGATTATTTTTCAAGCGATTTGTCACCAAGTCTGGTGTTTATCAATTTGATATTATTATTTACATGCTTATGCACTGTTATCTTTTTGAATTTTATGCTTCAATAGAACTATGTAAAATTTCAAGTAATAATTTTTTATACATTCAATTATCATTTTTTTTAATAAAAAATAAATTGTATTTTTTAAATCAGACATAAGGATTATTTGAAGCAGAATATATGATTATACAAAACTTGTAAACTTATTATACCTATAGCCATAATGAAAAAACAGATTCATTATGAAATTCCCAGCGTATTATTTTATATTGTTTCATTTTAAAAATTAAGCTGAATTTTTAACACTTCATCTTGTTAAAAAACGAGTTTTTAATTAACCTTCTGTAGCGCTCTCTTGCCAGTTGAATAAGAGTGAATGGAAAATTTATAAAACAAATTGTTTTTATCGTTTTGTTAAGCGCTGTAAAGTTATTACAGCCCTTTTTATGTTGCCCTTAACAACTGAAAAGAAATATTATTATTTAGCTATGAAAAATCCGTGGAAATAGAAAATGAAAGCTCTAAGACTTTGTGCTTGACACGTGACTGCAATATAATACTTGAAAAGTCTTGCCAACGAATTTTTGAAATGAATTGAAGTACTGACATAACTCTGGAGATTTTCAGGACATCTTTTGTGGGTTATGGCTTTAATTTATAACCAAAATACTATGCGATAAATACTTAGTTTTGATCTATGTAGATATGATTTTGTTTTCCTATACATTTCGTTATTTTTTCCTAAAGCTTTAGAGACATTGGCTTTGCTGGCTATTGGCAAGAGTTACTGCGTTCTTGTCTAGTTTGCCATAGTTATTCATCATGAGGTCCTAAACTTAGCATAGTTACTCATTTAACAATGTAAACGCAGTAAGAACAGACTTGTCGTTATTCTCGCGGGAGCGGGATCTACGTGGATAATGTTTAGAGCAAATAAAAAGTTGCAGAAAAATATAAAATAAAACGTCATGTTAAATAATAAGAGCTTACAAGTTGATGATGTCATGTGTTACAGTAAAATAGTGTCTATCTGACTTGCCCCTTACATATGATCAAAGCAACAATATTTGCTGAATCTACTGCTGAACGCATCAATTTCCATTGCGCTTGTAGTATGGTTGGCAATGTATTCTCACACTAGTTCACTAACGACTGACAATTTGATTGGCGGTAGTGTAATTATCTGCGCTAACTTGATTAGGCTACTTGAATTATTGATCTTAGTATAACATCCAACTAACTATGATATGTAGTGTACCTCTGTAACTGGAGAATGTAATCGATTGTGGTCTTACATACGGCGATAAACAAATCTACTCGCACATCCTTTTATAAAATCTGAAAGTTTGTCAGCTCATTGGAGAATGGTAGAAGCACCATAGTTTTTGTTATCGATTACAAGTTGGCTCTTGACTGCTATCACACTTGATGTTAAGTGATGTTGCAATATAAGATGGAAGCGGACTAACTTGATAGAAGTAACTATAAAGTTTGAGTAAGGACAATATCCATACACAATACTGTAGTGTTTTTTATACTTTTACATTTATTATTTAGTTTATTGCAATATTAGTGTGTTTTGATCAAAATTTAGTTAGTATGACGACACGAAATCGATTTATGAAAATAGATATTTAGTGCCCAATCTACATTGGAACAGGGACTATTTTTCATAAAGAAAGAGGAATTCAGAAAATATACATAGTAATTGCTTACTTGGAGATAAGTAAACTAATATTATCGAGAATATTTTTTTGTTGTTGGATGAGATTATCATAAATAGCAGTTGTTTGTATTTAAAATTAAAATAAGACATTATTCTGATACGAACAAATGGCTACATTGGTTGAGAACAAGCTAATAAAAGAATAAAAAGTTACCCTCAATAAAAGTTGTGAGCTTCCGATTTCTGCCCCGGATCCAGCCTAACGTACATTACCATTTGATGAAATAAAAGATCGACGGAATACCCCATAGGGTTGTTTAAATTGAACGAGATTCGAGAGATCAGAAGTTTTGAATTGTTTTCATTGAAACGGGCAAAGCGAAACCACACGTATTTGCGTATGTGGTGTTCACATACCTTAGTCGGGTTAGTCTAATTGACATAGATTCTTCCATTTAAGGAATTTCATTTAACTTTAAAACTATTTAGTAAGGAACGGATCCAGTAGTTAGCTAAATGTTTAGTATGAGATTGTCTAAGTCCAGTAGTTAGATTATATATATATATATCTATAATCTAACATCTCTCTTTTGGGTTTGAGGTAGGTGAGGCTTTGAAGATGTCAGCACATACAGTAGCTATTATGATAAAGGTGTGCGATAAGAAAGGATTTTTCATAAGTGAATGTAGTAATATTCAACCCACGCACATAGAAATCACATTGATTCATGCAGGGTGGTCGGTATAAACTCCAAATTGTCCAGTTGACGAGAGAAGTGTTACTGTGTACTATTCCCTATGATAGAGAAAAATGGACTGTAGAAATGACGATGATAATAGAAACAGATTAGCTATTTGCTGTTTCCGTGCCTAGGTGGAAAAATGTTCTAGTCAGTTTAGCCAAGAAGAGTTTCGCAATTTTCAAAAGCATCACTCAATATACATTTCAAAAAATTTAAATCCTCCAGGGTGAAACACTGTTAAATATTTTTTGTCAGAATAAAATTATAATGTTGTGTTTCTTTACTTAGAGTATTAACGATACCCCTTATAACCTGACCTCGTGACCCAAGTAGATATTCATCAGCAAAGACGGAAGCCGCTACCTTGGCGTGCATTATTGTGCATAATGTAAAATGTACGGTAAATTGTTGATGTTTAATACACATTATGCGGCCAAAGGTCCAAAGGTACACAAAAGGTCACCATACCTAACGTAAATCAGCGTTGCCACTGTTTAAATTACCGGTATACCGGTGCTATATCATTCTTTTGTAATCTATCAGTAGGGTACGGATAGGTAGAAGGTAAGTAAATTTTGTAACGATTTATTTTCACAGCCTTGATATAAACTTGTAGGATATAGGTACGTTTTTATGTATACATAATTATATAATAAGTGGAATAATAATGAGTGACTGTTGACTCATCATCAGATATCTAAAACTACACTACCGGAATTTCGGTGAGTTACTCATTTGGCGATGTAGACGCGCACAAAGACTAGATTTCTGGATACTCCCATGTATCGAGAAATCCATCTATACCTTCATTACATAAACGAAATACCACTGACCGACTCATCAAGAGTTATCTAAAATTACACACTTGACTTGAAATTAAGCAAAGTTACTCGTTTCGTGGTGTAGACTCTTATTAAAAATGTAACCGCAGCAGGTTAGCTAGTGTGGATAGGTTGGCAGTAAGTAAATAACTACGTAACGGTTCATTTTCTCAACCTTGACATTAACCTATAGGTTTTTATAGGGTGTAATAATAAATAATAAAGTGCTTAGCAAACGTTATTATGTAATTTAAAAGAGAAGTACACTATGATATCAAATTAAGATCATATTTACTCTTCATCGATTTATCTCTCTGCGTATTGAAGAATAATAGGCGTTAAAATATTGCTACAAATATTTTAATACTAATAAGTTGGGTACAGGATAGGTTAGCCGTTAACAATTTTGTAACATTTCTTTTACGCCTGTTATAAACTTGTAGGATATAGTTACGTTTTTATATGTATATAATTATATAATAAGTGGAATAATAATGAGTGATTATTATTCCACTTATTATATACAACTTCATAAATACTTCATTACATAAAAAGTTATAAACCTCTTATCGCCTAATCAACCCACACTGGTGCAGCATTACACTCAAAAATTGAAAATCAGAAAGACAAGTTCTTCTATTATTAAAATCTTAATAAAAATATTTTTACACTAAGCCTACCAACGTACACAGAAGTAGCACGGTTAGGTTAGCTAGATATTTCGGACAAGTCAGAAAGTAAAGTTTTTCTAGTACGGTCATTCCTTTCCAACCATACATAATCATAATCTGTTCATAAACGGAAATAATAAAACACATAAAAACCTTCTCATGTGATTAAAACACTTTTTTTTATAAGAATATGTTATAATATCGGGGATCGGTCAAGCCGTTCGGAAGTTGTAGGGAAACATATAAATAGTGCGGACAGATAACCACACAGAGAGACAGACAGACAACAAGAATTTATAGCATTCCGCAGAAATGCAAAAATCTTTGATATATGAACAATATATAACATATAACCAGACTTTTAATTTTAGTTTCAGTAGGTACATATTTTATCTAAGTATGTCATCGTCTTAATCTTGTTTCGTTTGGTTTTCAGAGTAACGGTGTAATCTTGTGTTCTGCAATGTAACACATGTAGTAAGTAAACTCGTATATATTATGCAATAACAGTGATAGTGATTGTAAAACTACTTACCAAAGAAACGAACAAAAATATTAATTGTAGAAGTTCTAATATGGACCTAAGAGCGTCGTAGCAACTACGACACGAAGTTTTAAGTGAACCGTGACTGAATCGAACAAAGGTATTCCTGTAGAGTCGGCCCGCCCAGCTAAAGTGTTAACTACAGACTAGATTCAGCTGAGCTTGCACAGTAGCCATTATACGGCTTTAGTAGAACGACTTTTACGAGTATTGCCGCTTCAATGTAATTAAAACAGGCTTAGTCAGTCTGGGTATGTATTATTAACAAAAAAGAAGCTTTTTAGTGGCAGGTTATAGAGCTTATTACGATTGAGCTTACCATCGTGCTTATCTCTCCCACCAAGCATTATTGCTTTGTTCCGGTGTGTTTGCTGGTGTAATTATAAGCTTATCACCTATTTATTCCTTAGGACACAGGACGACTGTGTATAAAGTAATCCTTACATGCCCTGTGAAGTGATGGTTTATTTATAGGTGACGACTTTTGACTGCGTCGATATCGAAAACATTAAAGGCAAATTTTATGTGGAATTGAAGCAGCGCCCGCTGAACTCAAATGGGTGAGTGTCAGTTATTTGTGTGCCTAGTATAAGATTTTACCGCGTCAATGGTTAGCTGTTACTTTAAATTTCGTACTGAGAGTAGACCAAGAATATGTTTAGAAGACTACGCTTATTTATATTTTGTGTAAACAGGATGATTTGCTTGTGGAGTTTAGACCCATCATTCTGCTCTAAAGCAAGTTGGAGGGCTACAACAATAATTTTTTAAATTGAAATTCAAATTCAAAGTCATTTATCAGTAGGCTAATTATAAGCACTTTTGAAACGTCAAATTAGACTATTTGTAGTGACTCTACCACTGGCTCGGGAGGCAGGTAAGTACTCATGGTATCTCGATGTACGCGAATGTGAAGTTTTCAATTGTTTTGGTGAAAACTCACACTCGACACTCCAACTATCCAATTATTAACAAAAAACTATTTTATAATGCTTCAATTAATCTTTTTTAAAATTAATTATATCCAATTCAATTTATAACTGAATATAAAGGAATAATAACACTTTACTGTTAGAATGTTAATTTTGATGAGAAAAATAACAGCTCAGCGAATATATTTTTAAAATATTAATGGAATAAAACACGAGAGAAACTGAACTTTGTCTGTATAAACTCTGGGTTTCTCAATACAAACTGACGCTCAATATATTTTAGTTGGTCGAGAAATATGCAATTAGTTTGAAATGTAGAGACTATTTCTAAATGTCATCTGCAATGTAGCAAATCCAAACGGTCATTTGCGATGCACAATGAAACCAACAAAGCGTAGACATAGGCTGGCGAAAGACAACAATGACTAAATGATGATCATTGTTTTCACTCATTAACTAGAGAGAACAACAACACGCCACCACTTAAATTCGGTGTCTGAAAAAAGGAGCCAGAATAATACATGACGTCATCATAACAATTGCATTTAAATATTATTGGTAAATCTTGTTGTTTGATTGGTATTCATTTAATATTTTTTAATATGATTATGATTTTCTTAATTGGTTAGTTATCACCCTGCCAGTACAGGCATGCCGCTTTGCGATTTAGCATTCCGGTACGAGTCGTGCAGAAACCTAAAGGGGTAAAGATTTCGTCCCACTTCTAACAAGTTAATCCATGTCCATCTTAGATTGCAGCATCTTTTAACATCAGGTGTGGTGTGTGTCAAAAAAAATAGGATACACAATTATTTTTGTATCCAAATAAAGGTATTTCGAGGATTATTTATGATTAGTGCTATATGAGGCTATTTTCGACAAAAATAAACTTTAACTTTTATTTAAAACTGAAAAGTGGGTTTATAATTGGACGTCGAGAGTCAGTTATCGGAGTAGTTCAATTTAGCTGTGTCAATCGGTTAGCACTGGCTTTGAAGTCAACCGCTGTTTTGAATCGACAGTTTCTCACGGACTAAATTACAATAACAAACACTTTGCAATTCCAAGAGCTAATTAGCGGTAAAGGATATACAAGACATTTAACAAAACAAAATGCATATCGTTAAATTATCTACCAATTTTTGAGCTCGAAATTGAGAAATTAAAGTTATCTAGACAATCATATACATATACCTACAGTTATTAGGTTTATTAAATTTACGCTTTCGTCCCATTTATATGTAAATTATTAATCGATAAAACCTACAATTTTTTTTCGACACAAAAACTTCAAAATTGGTTACGGTTTAGAAGGAAAATAAAATATTAAAAAAATTATGTAGTTGTTTAGATCTAATTTTTGTACAATTAACCCCAAATATATTAGTCATAAAATACCTATTGAACTAATTCCAAGGTAAAATATTGCGTGCAAACTACGATATGGAAGTTTCAATGTTGTGATGGATGCCATAAAATTATTATTTGCTCTGTAATTTCTGTGACCCTAATCTCGATGTCAAACACGCACGATGTTTCTTCTTATGGTATTTCTTTTTTTAGGTTAGGTTAGAAGCAACGAGGTTAGAAGTTGGAAAACTTTTCGCTAACTATGTACCTTCTAAGAAACCGCAGTCACTTAACGCGTGACAGAAAGAATTATGCAAGGAGTTTCTAAACGGGATTGAATCAGAAATGATCGCGCGATCTGTAAGAAAAACGGAACTCACATAACTCAAAGTGCCACTAGACGTAATTTGAAAGTTCGATGGACTGAAGAGCGCACGCACGTGCAGTGCTACCCTCACTAGCTGGACAGAGGGCATCAGGCGGGTCGCGGAAAGTTACTGGATGCACCGTTTGAGATCCTGCAAGACGCTGATATACCGTTGGTTGATGATCCATCGATGATAATAGCAAATTAAGTTAAACCGTCACAAGCGGTATACTTATCCAAAAATAGTGATCGAAGCCGTTTGCAAATCATAAAAATTAAACGGCATGATGGCTAAAATGACATAAATAAGAACTTTTTGTATCTCATTTTTCTTCGTCACTGAGTGCGAAACAAAAATGAAACTTCGAGGAACTTAAAAAAATACGAAATTTTGAACCAAAAAGTCTTATAATACATTCGTATTTTTTATAGGTATTCACCTATGCCAGAGAAAACTTGAAGGCAAAACCAAACAAGTAGCTGTACAAAACTTTCTGAAATGTATTGTTTAGTATGTACACAAACTTCAATATAATGGTCTTAGTCATTGTTCTGCATGTCGAGATATTAATAGTATAACTGTCGAGAATATTGCGACGGTAAAATTAAAAAAAAGGCTAAAAGCAACCGAAGAATCTGACATAAACCGACGAATTATGCAAATAATTTACTAGCAGACCAAGATTTCTATTTGAGTGGTTAGATAAAACTTTGCAAGAGCTGTACAGTATGAACAAAAAATAGGACCTAGATTTTAATAATGAAGCTTCGACTTAATGAAGACGTCCGCTTTAACTGAAACGGAGACGGATCCAAGACTTAATAAACATAGCTAACGAGGTGTATAAGCTACGAGTTTAATTTTATAATGCGCTTAAAACATTTTTATCTAAAGGAAACTTAATTAGTAACCTTCTTTAATAAAGAAAATATTTTTATTTAATAATCAAACAATTGTATTCCAATGGGCAACTAAAGAAAATCCCATTGATTCGGTATAAATAAGTGTTCTGGTATCATAGCATTATTATAAAGAAGCAAATTATTATGATTGATGATATTACTTCTAAAGACAGAATGACGAAACAAGCAATCGGTTCACATAATGGAAAGTGTATAAATCAAACAGTGCTTTGCAGGTATGCAAGGAACACGTCCTACAAAGTGCCACTGAGGCATAAGTGTTAACCCATGTTTCAGCAATTAAACCATGCTCTTTCAAATGGAACAAAGCTATGCTGCTCAAAGTAAGTTTATCAGTTTATATTTTACGTGCCGTTAAACTTTTTAAGCTATATTTTCTTGTTAACCACTTCGCGAGTAGTGAAGTTATTACGAGTGGCAGCTTCGATAGCCAAGCTAATGGGAGGAAATATTCAGCTTTCCGGACTTTAATTTTCCCTTTAGCTGCTGCTATTGTGACTTTCGTCCTTCAATTGGGCCCGCTGACCTAGATTGCACCAGCCATTTTTCAAAAGCCCACAAGTTTTGACTACAACGTTTGCCTCGTAGATTAATCAACCTGCCAGGTGCTATTATCGTCAGTGACCTTCTAACCTTTTCATTTTTACTTGAAATTCGTATCTTACTCAATGAATATTCCATGAGCTCTTCACGAAATTATTTTCGTGAAGTCGTAGACGTCATGTGTTCGGGGCTCTAGACAAGACATTTGACAGCTCCTCAAAAATCATTATGACATTATAAGCAATATCACTCAGTAACTTTTATTCTTACTAAATATTAAAAATTCACTATGTTATTTCTCTATATTAAATTTACTGTAGATCGGTAGTAAGTACTTGTAGCATAGAGGGTCTAAGCCTTAGGTATATTCCTTTTCCCTTAAGGATGTTATCTGGCTTTTTAGTGGGCTGTCAAAATAGGCTGACGAATGGATGGCAATTTATTGATAATAACAGAGGTTCACATTTCAAACACACACATAACACAAGGATCACGTTCTGAAATAATTATGTTAACTTATGGAACGCGTTGCATGTGTATCTATGTTCATAGGTATACTTTATGTAGGTACCAATATTTATATGAATTTAAATATAAAGCGATACAAACAGGTAATCAAATTTTCGATTGACACATATCCAAAAACATAGTATATTGGGAGAAAATATTCTACTATCAAGTTCTACAACCCTCAAGCCCGTAATGTAATAATATAGATCCGTATGAATGATAAAATATTATAAATCATTCTATAAGGCGATGAAAAGGTTGAAGGTTACGCCCGCGATGTAATCTTAAATTCGTTATGTTTGAAAGAATGAGCCTTCAATTTGCTTAAGTGGCCGCTCTTCGTATTATACATGATACTATAACAATGTAGGCGTAATTTGCGGGATGATAGACAAAAATAACACACGTTTTCTAAAATGGTTATCTAAAGGTGATTTATGGGTGTGTTCAAATAAATGAAATCTTGTAAGAAAACCAAAATATTTATTATTATTTTTTGCTTTGCTGATACGTTTATGAAGCACCTAGCATACTCGAGCAGCTTCTCAAGCTGTTTATAATCTAATATCTTGGTTTAATCTAATATTCGTAAGTATTATGATGGATTCTTTATTCAAATATTCGTCCCCTATTTTTGAGCCTTTCAAGCATATTTCAAATTTTATTTTTATAGTATAAGATTATCCATTTCTATGAAGATATTAAACATTAATGATTCTCAAAATCAAGATACGCGAAGCGTCTCATAACGACTAGTGTATTTTACACGAATAATGTTTATTTGAGAGCGCTAGTAATTTGTAAAGCAACTGATGTTTTATAAAGAGAATAAATAAGTTGGTTAGATCTAGAGCGTGTTAAGATTTTAATGCACTAGAAGACAGCTGGTTAGAAACAAATTGGAATTTATTGTCTTAATTAATAGCCCAAAAATCGAAACGGAAATCGACAAACAGCATAACCCTTGGAAGAGTAATCCCATGATTATGGTATTGTACTTTACTACTACTAAGTACTTTGTGAACTAACAATAAGATCATCAAACTTGAAAATGAAATGAGTCAGATGGGTAAGTTTATTTTAAACCGACAAGAAGACAACTATGATCCTTGAATCTTGAAACTAAATATACTAGATTAAGTTTATACATTTAAGAATTCTTTAAAGTGTTAGTTATTACTTACAAAGATAAATTTTGCCGAATCTCTGAAGGCTTAACTTTTTGTGCCAACAATTATATTTTATGCTTATTGCTTTTTTTTATCGACTACAAGTTGGCCCTTGACTGCTATCATACCTGATATTAAGTGATGATGTCCACACCCCTTGCTGGCGCTAGACATAGTTTTGAAAATTTGAGAATTTAAATGATGGATTTTTGTACACTAATGCAACCTGCCAGACAGTTAAAGTGAGTGATTAGAATTGCGAAAGTGGCATTAAAGGTTTTTCATTCGTCACTTTTTTGAATCTTTCTCTTCTCAGGATTCTATATTTACATACACACGTAGCATCACGCCTCGTTCCCATAGGGGTAGGCAGAGGCTACATCCTTCCATTTGCCACTGTCCTTGCATACTTCCTTAGCTTCTTCCACTCTCAATAATCCTTTTATACAAGATCGTCTGTTTAGGGTACTCTTGACCTGGCCATTTTTTTAAAATGTCCTGAATTTGGTCCAGGAACATTCGCCTAGATCTTCCCCTTCCAACATTTCCATTCACTCTCGCCTCATAAATCTCTTTTGTTAATCTTCTTTCATCTATTCTCTCTACATGCCCAAACCATCTAAGTATCCCTTTCTCTATTTTAGTCACTACATCTTCTTTTACACCACACTGTAAATATTGATTCTATATTTTAATACGCTTATTCAGGTATCAATAAATGCATTTGCGGCAAACAATAATTGTGTAACCTAGAATAGAAAACAACTATTGTTGCGTGTCACGAGTTCATTTTTACTTCTCGGTGTTATCAGAAAGCAACTTACAGAGCCATAACAGGGCTTTAACGATTCGCGCGAACTACACTCGCGCGATTTATATAAAGTAATGAGCTCGTTCCATCTGATAGAACGGTATGGAATGCTTTTATTGTACACTTGCTGTGCCCCACGGTTTTATCCGACTTTTATGTGGGAATATAGGCAAATCGACTTTTAGTGAGCGTGTACATCATGAAATGAGTAACCAACATTTTAAATGATTCGAGTTAGATAAATTGTGACGAATCAGTCAGCTAGTAATATTTTGCAGTAGATTATTATAGAATGTTGAAAAATAATAGTATTTTTTCGAAATAATTAATTTAGGCTTAAATTTTATGCACCCGAAAACAGAAAAACTTTCGTATCCCTGGAAAGCAAAGCATTCCGGAAATAGCATTTTATATGCAGGTAATACGTATAAATGAAAAATATTGCTTTTAAATTAAATAAATTTTAGCAGAAATTAATTATAAAATAACAAAGTTATCGCGCAAGTATTCGCAGAAATGGTTCCCAGTCGAACAGTTAATACGTTTAATTAAATTCAGTCACAATGGCCTGATATAAAATTGCTACGAAGTGATGTCTTTATGAAAAACATTATTGTATCACTATTTAAAAAACTAATGCTGAAGAATCTTGAAAATTAAATTGCAATTTGAATTTTGTTTCGTAAACGATAAAAAAATCATTATGAAAAATAATCACTTCTTTATTCCTTTTTAACCGACTTCAAAAAAGGAGGTTATCAATTCGACCCGTATGTATGTATGTTTTGTAACCATATCTATGAAGTCGGTGCCACCTGTAAGCTTTCTACTTTAAAGATGATACCTAATTCATACTGCTTTGTTGAATAAACTTTCCTTAAACTTAGATGGCATGGCACCGAGTTTATAAATATGGTTAAGTAAATTAAAGTAACTAAATGACGCATTTATTTTATACTTTTCAGTGGATTTTGAAGTCGGTTTAATTTTTTATTAAATTTTTTATGACGAAGTTGGAATACGGACAATTACCGGTAGGTTAATTGTTGGTATTCCAACTTCGTTATTCAATCAAAATCGGTTTAACAGCTATACATATTTAGATGAAATTTAATGCAGAGATAGATATTATAGTCTGCTATAGTACATAGGTTATAACAGACTTGTGATTTATAAGGTGACTTTTATCCTTCAGGACCGAGAGCTACCTGGGTAAAATTGGCACTGCTAGTTATAAAATAAAAAATGAAAAGGTATTTTATTTCGTGCTAGTGGACGGCGCTCTACATTTCTGCATATAAATAATTCAGAGCTAAGTAAATACCTCCTCACTGCCGGGTAGAGAGAAATTTTTCACATAAATCCAGAATACTGCTTTATGATGTCAAAATTTTGACACGCAAACTATTCTAATGTAACGGTATTTTAGGTCAGAATAAACTAGAAAAACCTCTTACTCGTAAAACTAAGAAATTGGCAATCAATCAAAATTACTTTACTGCTACGACTTTTTCGTTTTTTTATCTATTCAATTTATGGAATTAAAGCTTTCTTCAGCACGAAAGTACTTATTCATTGAAGAGTATTTAATTAGAAGCTTATTCTTAAAATAATAATTTGATTAAATTGAGAAGGAGTAATTAAAAATAAATTATTTTACATAGTAAAAACCAATAAGCGTAACCATAATTTACTGGAATCGAACATTAAACTACTTTGTTTATAAAACACCTCATCCACACACATTTAATTGATAATTGTACCAACAGTTATTTAATTAAACGTTGTAATTAACCGCTCGTACAGCCTGGTTATAGCCTAAATTTATGTCGGTATATCGACGCCCGCTGGGCTAATGTACTTAATATCGATTTATCAACACGTACGCCCATCTTCGAGCAATTTACACGATTGCACTTGATTAGTGTAATGAACTTTACGACCTAGCGATTTGACGAATGGTGTAAGAGCCATTAAAATATAGACCGGCAAAAGTTAGTGTGAGGATATATCTTTAACGATACGAGTTCTTATATTATTCGGAGAAAAATACGCTTTATACTTGGGCAGTTGGAAGTCTGCCTGTACTACCTAAATCTATATGGCAGGAGCATAGATTGATTGATATATAACCTTTTATAAGACGACGATAGTCTTGCCAGGCATTTGTTATAGAACTTATTACCACCACCATAATAATACCAACACATAAGCGTTCAATTTCTGTAAATACTATTCTACATTTTTTTGTACCATTTTTTGACGACCTCCGTGGCGCAGTGGTATGCGTGGTGGATTTATAAGACGGAGGTCCTAGGTTCGATTCCCGGCGGGGCAGATTGAGATTTTTCTTAATTTGTCTTTGTCTGGCTGGTGGGAGGCTTTCGCTGTGGCTAGTTACCACCCTACCGACAAAGACGTACTGTCAAGCGACTTAGCGTTCCGGTACGATGTCGTGTAGATAAGGGTGTGGATTTTCATCCTACTCCTAACATGTTAGCCCGCTTCCATCTTAGACTGCATCATCACTCAACATCAGGTGTGATAGCAGTCAAGGGCCAACTTGTAGTCATTAAAAAAAAATCAATGAACTTAGTTTTTAAAAGTCAAAAGATTTCGTCAGCTTTCGAAGCGGTGGAGTCAGTGAATACAGGTGCACATAAACTGATTTATAAAATTTAAATTTTTATATTGATTAGGACCTCCTCGATCATGGCAGATAAGCAAAGAAAAGAACGTTACGGGAAAGGTACCTAACGTACCATTGCTTACAATTGCAACACATTTCCCTTTGGTTGTTTTTTCTGTCGTTTCAATATAAAATAACACAGCTTTGTTGAATCCTTTTTGAACGAAACTAAGCTCAGCTTAGTCATGCAAAAGCAGCAATCCCATTGACCGCTTACACCCACACATCTAAAAATACACCCTAAGCTCCACCATATCTCTCTCTACCATGAAGACATAATCACTGCATATCTAATATATAAAATTTCCCTGTCACAATGTTAGTTATGTCCTCCGAAACGGCTTTACCGATTTTTACCAAATTTTGTATGCGTATTCTGCAGATCTGAGAATCGGCTACTATCTAATTTTCATCTAAATTTTTTTTTAATTTTAATGCAAAACAACGTTCGCCGGGTCAGCTAGTATTAATATAAAATAAAATCTCCCGCCGCGTCTGTATGTCTGTTTGCGGTAAACTCAAAGACTACGGAATGGATTTTCACCAATAGATTAAGTACGATAGATTTTGTATAAATTGGCTCAAATCTGATGATAATTATTGAAAGAGTCTCACTGCCTCAGAATTTTTACTGAAGACACTGCTTAATGCATTAGAGATATAACAAAACAATATATGGAACTACATAAGAGTCCGTGACGGCATATGATCTTTTAAGGATAACTCGCTATTCTCATTTTTTGCATACAAAAAGGGTCAAATATTTTTCTGTTTTTTTTTTTAGTTTTTTTAGAAGTTTGCAATACACTATTTTGCTAGCGAAGTCACGGGTGTCGGCTAGTGCATTATAACAAATACTCAAGAAAAATATTCCAAATAAAAAAAAAACAGCCAAGTTCTGTATAAAACGGCAAATAATTACGTTTGTTGTATAGAAGCCCCACTTAAATATTAATTTTATTCTATTTTTAGTATTTGTTATTATAGAGGCCACAGAAATATCAACTTGGAAATTTGAACTGTCTAGCTATCATGTTTCATGATAGTGACAGACAGACAATTCAATCATAGTAATAGGGTTCTGCTTTTTCCATTTGGATACGGAACCCAAAAAACAAAAAAGAAACAAAATGAAGTGAAGATTTATTTTGAATAATAAACAAATAAAAATACCTGCTCTTTGATACAAATTAATTTAATGAAAGCTTTCAGGCTTTCATAAATAATCAAATGAAATGGAGAATGGACTGGACATAATCGCTATTCTAGGTACAGTCGTTTGATACGGTCTCCGGCACAGACTTGAGACCTCATTCATTAGAAACCAGGCAACTACACATGTCCGTGTAACAAAAGGAATAGGACACATTAATATCCTATTCATATTCAGAAACTAGATTACTGTGCTTCATGTAAAGCATACTGATTGTTACTTTTATCAAAACCAGCGAAAACAAAACAGAGCGAGAACAATTAAAAATGAATTAATTCTTTACAAAAGGGACATTACTGAAAATATTCATAATGATCACCAATTTTATCATTTTAATTAACGGTTATTTGTATTTCATTTATACATTAACTAGAAGACCCATGTAGTATTGCCTGTAGGCAAAATAGTGTATTGCGACCTTCTAAGAATACCAAAGCACTAAAAAAATCTGTAATAATGCCTTGTATTTTTTTGGTATTCTTAAGGAGTGTAGCAAAGTGAATATAGCAAACTATTCTTAAAAGATAGATAGGTATATACATGCCATCGCGGACATATTTGTAGGCCTCCACACATTGTTTTGTTATTTTACAAATAAGGCTCAGTTTTTAATGAAAGCTACCAGGCGGTGCGACTATTTCAACAATTATCGTCATATTTGAGCCAATGTGTACAAAACTGTAATAAGTTGTATAGTTTCCTCAGGAACCTCTCTATATATATAAGTAGGTAGAAACTGCTCAAATTGACAACGAGGGATTATATTTTATAAAATGTAGTGATATAAGGTGCAATTTTGTATATTTTATTTTTCGTACTTCTGAACCGATTTGGAGTAGTAATAGATTATAGCTTGGGTTAAATACTTTTACCCCACGGGAATGAGATCCGTGCGGAGATAAACAGTCCTTTACAGCTATTAACTCCAGGTTTCCTAGAAATATTAACATGTTGGTGCCTTGAAGGTAAAGCTATAACACGCTGAAAGTTTTAAGAGTAAAATTTCGTATTAGGCCACTTTTTGATAAAGTTCATCCGGGCAAGTATTAGCGCTATGCATATTAAGGTCACCAAACGGCTGTATTTCAGTTTATGCCGATTTATCTTTACAGTACGGTCACGTATAACCCGACTAAATTAGCGCGCTGAAAATTTTAGTAAAGCGAAAAAAAATAAAAAATAGTAAGTGTATAAATGTTAAAAGTCTGATAAAATTTTCTGTCGTCTATCCACGACAGAAAATGATACTTCTTAGCGCACTAATATTATAAAAGTGACTGTGTGTGTGTGTGTGTGCATGTAGATGTGTATATGTGTGTTTGCTACTCCTTCAACTATTGAACCAATTTGGCTGAAGTGGGAATGGATTACTTTTTAACCGACGAAAAAAAACGGCGGAGGTTCTCAAAACGTACTAAAAAGTAAGAAATAACTGTGTCATTTCGTTGCTTTAATTTACTTAAGCATATCTAGGAGTCGGTACGATTAAGATACTTTTTATTACGGTAACTGAAACTCATGGAAAGGGCATGGCAAAGCTAAACCAAGTTGTAAAATTACAACTTGGTTCAGCAAAAAATTGTATGGAAGATAATATCTTCCATACAATTTTTTTAGCGACTTAGGTAACGAGGGGGAGTAATAATACCTATACAAACAAACACACACAATCTTTCGCTTTCACAATATTAGTGTGATACATAACGTACTCGTCGTTGTAAATTATTCACAGTATCTATTTAATACTGTACAATAAATCATTATCTCATTATAAAAGTAGCACATCGGGCTTAACAGTAATCAACGTACTATTAATGAGGTTTTATCGCCACTGTTATAAACGTTACATCATTAAACGGGCGATATCTTTTTGTTACATAAATATAAGTGTTTATAAACAATATACAATCGAAAATAGAGTAACCTAATATAATAATATTTCATATCGTAATACTTTTATCTCATTTTATTTCAATATTTCTGGTGTATGTTTAACGTTAAATGAGTAAGGAGAGTGAAATTAAATCATAATTAAAACAGTAATTTTTATTACTTCAATAGTTGTTTTTAGAACGGTACTTATTGCAAAGTACATATGAATTTGCAGTAATTTCATTCCATAAGTAATAATTAGTAAAAACAGACGTAGTTTTATAAAAATTTATCGAAAAAGTGAATGTTTTATTTGTATTAATAAACTGAAGACACGAAGCAAAAACATCGCCTAGAACAAAATCCTCCACGTACGTTTCAATCCGAAATCCGAACATCCCTCAGGATAAATGTTGACTCTACAATATACCACTGCAAAGTGTCTCTTCGGACTCATGCTTTCTGGATTTGGTTTTGAATGAATGTCAGATGGAGGGAGTGGTGACATGGATTAACATACGACACATTTTGTTCCGATATATATGTTGAAACTAATCTTCTAAAATAAATTGATTTCCATACGCCGTTTATAGTCAGATTAAGCTCAGCTTAGAGTAACAAATAGATTGAATGTGAATAAAATCGAATAACATGCAACAGTCCTAAATTAAAAAAAACCGCCCAAGTGCGAGTCGGACTCGCGCACCGTAAATTTTAAGGTTTTCGGAATTATTTCTAAGCATTGCTTCATGCGAAATTTCAAGATTCTAGGAGTAGCTGCGAGTAATAGAGAGGTAAATATGCGGCTTATGCTGTATCTTTTGACTGTATTGACTTAGAAGTTTTATTTAGTTATAGCTTAAAGATATGAATTTCAATTTAATACCTTTACGCGTTCATGAGAAAAGGGGGTAAGTGTAAATTATTAAAAATATTTTTATTACATGATGTAACTAAAAATGTACAGATTTCGTAATTTTTTCATTATCTGCGCTATGTAACGTTTCTTCGTACCAAATTTCAAGATCCTAAGCTTACGGGAACTACCCGTTAGGTTTTGATTTACTTGACCGTGTCGAAAATTCTGGAAATTTTTGGTATAAACTGCTGTATTTTTCGGGACAGCCGATTTGAGTATTTGATATAAATTTCAGCTTGATACTTCCACGCGTTTCTGAGAAAAAGGGTCTTGACAGACAGACGGACAGACAACGAAGTGATCCTATAAGGGTTCCGTTTTTACCTTTTTAGGTACGGAACCCTAAAAAACTCTCTGTAAAAAAAACTTTCTTTAACATATTTTAAATGTACTCGTAGGAATGTTCATTAGGAAATTAGGTTTCGAATGTCGCAGTCGTATCTTTTACGCAAACTATGCTTTCTGCATATTCATACAATCTAGTCATAAAGGTATACCGAGTTAAAGGTTGAAGAGTAACTAGTTTCATGTTTAGTATTAAGCTGTATGAAAACTTTACCGACTCGAAGTGAAGAGAGCTAAAACATTATTAATTATTATAGACAAGCGCTGTTTTCCGAGAACTTATAAAAGTATACAGAGGTACAAATAGAACTTAATAAATATATAGTATATAGCTTTATTAAGTTTTTTTTAACTATTGACATCACACCGACATAGTTTTAAATTTTTTTGTTCAATATAATTCACACATCACAATCACCATGAAAAATTATCTTACCAACCCTTAAGTCCAAGCAAAGAGTTCCCGAAGTTCCTTGCATATACTTAAAAAATTCTCTTTGCGATATTTCGTATTGTTCTTATCCATTTTGTTAGACCTATTCATTATTTTTTTTAACTCATTAGAGCGTATATTGGGCGCAGGGACTTGTGAGTGATACCCGAAGCCTGGTACCTGTGAGCCGGGAGTCACTGAACTATGACAGTGTTCAATTAAATAAAATGCCAAGTCTGCCAAATAATGCCATCCTCATTATAGTCAGACCAACTAATTGTAGAGTAGGATAATCCCTAGAGAGATTCGTATTTGATTCCAATCGAACTTCAAGTTCTAATTTAACTTCCAAGGTTTCACTCACATTTAACCGAGCAAGTTAATTGAAAGCATGTTACAAGTTAAAATTTTGAAATCCCCCACAATAATTAATTTATCTTTAATAGTTTATGACACAAATTATATCCTTTTTATTTATTACTAATTAAGTTTTTGAGTACTATCACACCTGATGGTAAGTGAGGGTTTTGTTTTTATCTTAACTAAGGAGTAGGATGAATTGAAATCCCCTTTCGGTTTCTACAAGACATCGTCCCAGGACGCTAAATCGCTTGGTGGTACGTCTGTCGGTAGAGTAGTAAGTAGCCACAACCTAAGCCTCCCATCAGCCAGACCTAGGCCAATTCAGAAATTCTCAATCGGCCTTGCCGGGAATCGAACCCAGGACCCCCATGTATCTTAAAACAAACCTGATATCTTCGGATCGATTTATCGGATCTTTACGCTGTATAACTAAGAACCACCGTGATTACAGCTATAAAACCAAAAAAACGCATCATAATCAGTCAATTTATTTAGAAGATACGATGCGACGAACAGATACTTAAACAAACACGTCAAAATTATAACATCCCTCTTTTTCGGGGGTTAAAAATAAACAACATTAACCAGTGCAAATAATCCGTTTCCGTAGATTGAACTCATTTCAACACTATGCGCTGCTTTTTCATTTTATGTGCAGAAGGCGTGCCTCATCAGCGCTCATAGAAATGGCAAGTCAGCAAGGCAACATCGTGTCCGCCCCTTCATTGCCGGGCCCTTTATAAGGCCTTCTAGATACGTTAGTTTTTTGACCGTAACCGTAACTTCTTAATGGGATACAAAATCTGTGTCTTATACTTCTTACTGACTATTTTATACTTACTTTTTAACGATGAGAGAGCTTTCAAAATAGATCAGTATGTAGTAAAATAGTCAAAACGTAAGAACTATAAACCTAACCTTGTGTTATTGTTTGATTTTTACCTGATTCAAAATTATATCCGATCTTGAGGAAGTATTGGCCGAGTTTAAACCGAGATTTCATTTATAAAGAACTTCATTCCACACTAGGGAAATAACTGGGCTAGCGTACGAAATGGATTTTAAACGATTAACGCATTTCATTATTTCGAGTTGGTGCTCTTTTATGAATTTCTCAAATTACCGTTCAGCGTAGCGTAAGGAGCTTTTAATTAGTTTACAAATTGGTGTTAAATAAATTAATATCTTGTTTTTAGTAATATATTTTATTTCCTACAGAAATAATAATAATGTTAGTATTTTGTGAATGACAAGTGAATTTATTAATGTTATAGTAAAAGAGGGTGATATATGTTTGAGGCGTCTCTCTACGTGTCTGTCTGTGGTATCGTAGCTTCTAAGCAATCAAATATGAAGATATCGATGTATTTCTGGAAAATATTTGTGTGATGACCATAGATGTTTTCCAGTGTCTGGGTGTTTATCTGTATATTATATGTATTTATATATAGTATACATATAAATACATATAAGCTATCATAGTACCCATAACACAAGCTACTTTGGGGCTATATGGCGATGTGTGCAATTGTCCTATAATATTTATTTATTTATTTATTAATATTATGATGTATGAATTATGACACAAAAGTTATTCTAGCCTAAATTTATGAATTCCGTTACTCATGAATTTAGAATTCAAAAAGTTTTAATTTTAACAAATATTTAATATTGTAGCTAGGGAATGCAATCCCGATCCCGCGGGATCCTCATCTCGCGGGATCTCGGATAATTTTTCGGGATCAATCCCGACGCATCATATGGCGAGATCCCGTTCGAGATTGACGGGATCGGGCGGCAGTAGTCAGCGACGCTACACATGTCCGCGAGCGACAGGAACGCCAAACATCGTTAAATAACTATTTCGAATATTTCCGAATATTAGCGATAGGTGACGAATGGGAGTAGTGGAACGGGTAATATAGAACTATGTCGAGTAAGTGAGGAAGAAGTAAGTAAGTTACTTTGTTAATACTTAAAATGTCGACAAATAATCAAAATCAAGCGTACGTGGAGTGCAACAGTTAATCATTTGACTGCTCAATGCAACTTGTGTAAAGCTGTTCTCAAAACCTCATCCGGGTCTACAAAAGGTTTACACGTCCATATGATGTCAATCCATAAAATTTACACTAAATTGAATGCGAGCGCCGGAAGAACAACAAGTACACTTGAGCCGGATAATGTAGCACTACCTTCGACTTCGACGTTAGGGTATACTAGAGCGTCGTTGTCAGTTGCGCCTATTATCGTGGAGGCTCAATTTACACCAGAAGATCAGGAAAATCACGAAACACCACAAAAAAAATTAAAATCAGTGATTATTTTCCATCCGATACTAACGTAACAAAAGAGTTGTTGATTTCTCGAACGGTAACCAAAGATGGTATGGCGTTCAGATAGTTCTGTACTTCTGAGGACATGAAGAGTCTGTTTGTCGCTAAAGGTTACAAATTACCTTCTTCGCCAAACAAAATGAAAGAAATTGTGATGAATTATGGAATGACGCTCAAAATGAAAGTGACGGCAGATCTACTAAAGTTGAGGAATGAAGACTACAGGTTTACACTCACTTTAGATGAATGGACATCTGGAATGAATCGGCGCTTTTTAAATGTTAATGTACACACAGTTATTAACAGTCAGCCTACTCGTACTTACTGGAATATTGGACTGGCACGCATATTCGGAAGTATGTTATCTGAGTCTTGTGTTCAACTACTGAAGGAAAAACTATCCCGGGATCCGGATTGATGTTTCTAATCTCGCGGGATCTCGAATTTGCAATCTCTAGTCGGGATTGCATTCCCTAATTGTAGCGAAAAGTCTCGACTGTGCACTTTAGTTCAAATGTAAGCTAGACTAGATATACACTAGACTTTTGCGCTTCAAATTCTGAATGAACTTAGAACAATTTAATTAAAATTAAGAAACGTTGAAAAGCACTGTTCAAACATTACTTACTTCACTCTACCTTAGCCGTATTTCGCTACGGGAGCTAAACTTTACAACAATAAAAGACAAACGTAGCAGAAAATGTCTGTTTTTACTTTGTTGTGGAAATGAGACATCTTATGACTGTGTTGAATACAAAGATGTTTTAGAATCTTTCGTTTTGTTGCCATCTTAATTGATATAAGGAAAATCTGTTGTTGTCGATGTCGTCAGGTTTTTTACCTTGCTGCTGTTATAATAATTGCAAGACATTAAAATAATTAACGTATAATTAACATATATACAATCTAATTAAATACTTAAACATCGCTCTTCGTTATAATGGATCTTGTTGTCGCATGGCGGCGAGAGAACGCCACGAAGAGAATCAGCCTAGTCTCTCCAGACCGCTGCCTTATTATATCGGCATCGTTCGGTCATCCCTGCCACCACCGAACTTCGCCGAGTGGCTGTCATGATACTACTCCGCCGACATACCCACCTATAAAGCTAAATCCAAACTAAATTTCAGTTATCTTTTTTGGAAACTAGCGATATGTAGATAATATTTTAGAACCCAAATTGTATGCACCAATAAAAATGCACTTGTTTTAATCAATCTCGCAGTCTTTCGGGAGAGCTAACAGACACGACTGAAGATTGAAAAATTTGTGTTCTTTCCGAAGCACGAAATGTAAATTTCGATTTCCCTTCACCATTGTGTTGCTTAGTCTGGTTTTGAAAGGACTATGTACTGAATAAGTTAAGGTGTTATCATAAGAGCGACACAAGGGTAGCCCATAAATAATATTCATGTCTACTTATTTGTTTATTAGGGTATTACTGACAAAGTAGGTTCCGAGTGTTGCCGGGTATAGACAAAATATTATTTCTGTTAAAAAAAAACTATCAATAGCAGCTTACAGATCTCTTAAAGGTCCCTCTTCTTTAATTTACAAACATTTAATATATTAAAACAAACTTAAATCCAGTTTAAAGACAATGATAATAAAAAGTAAAATCGTAAAAGTACGATTGACCTCACATTGTGTACAAAGAATAAATAAATAAATAAATATTATAGGACAATAACACACATCGCTATATAGTCCAAAAGTAAGCTTAGGTAGCTTGTGTTATGGGTACTGTGATAACTGATGAATATTTTTATATATATTCTACATAAATACTTATAATATATAGATAAACACCCAGATACTGGAAAACATCAATTCTCATCACACAAACTTTTTTCCAGATGTGGGAATCGAACCCACAGCCTAGGACGCAGAAGCAGGGTTACTACCCACTGCGCCACTCGGTCGTCTAAGAAGTATCTATTCTAACTTTATAATTAAGACTAATGTAAAGAATTCAAAAACTTGAAAAGTTTCATTTATTTTTTTAAATGGTCTGATTTTTTTAAATTATTTAGTCTGGCAAAAAATAACGTAGTACTAAATTATATCTAATACTTGAAAAGGCACAAAAATAATTAAGACAACTTTGTAAGGGTTATGTAACAGTTAGTATTTTCAGTAAACCTTGGCATGCGGTGTGATGTCAGGGATCGCAGGTGTAGTGTGTTCATTTGCATTGAATTGCGGTTTAGTGCTACGTAACGTTAAACAATTATGTTTACTAAAGCTGGATTCATATTACAGTTTGCTGTTTGATGTATGACGTTACAGTATCAGTTGTGCACGCATAGCTTTGTAAGTGGTGTTCTGAGTTTGACACTCGAATTAGTTAGTTTGGGAATACTCGTACATTAATGTTTTTAAATTTTTGTCAGTTTTGTTTGTTTTGGCTAATGTCAGAAACTACCAGTTACTACTACTACAGGGTACTAAACATTCTTTTTGTATATGATTGCCTGATTCGTGAGAAGTAATAGGCTCTCACGGTTATGTGAATTACCCGGGTGAAACCACGGGCGTCTGTTATTCATCAATTTAATCTTTAAAATGAACTAGTAATACACATTTTAAATACGTAAAATAAAAAATCTTTACACCTGGTATTCATTTTACATTACTAAACTAAATAATACTGGTTAGATTTGTAATACTTACTATTTATTTTTATAAGCTAACTAATCTAATGTGTATTGCATACATTTATTCTATTTGTAGATATACAATGAAATACATTGTATTATTGCAATTGTAACAGTCTATAAATGTATAATTCTATGTACCCTCTTATATCTATGATGTGTTAAATGTCTGGTCGAGAAAAACCGAACGCGTGGTACCGAAAGCGTTTTGTTTTTTTTCCGACTTCCAAAATGAGAAGGTTCTATGTTCAGCTTTATGTACCTATTTTTATTTTAATTTTATTTTCACTAATCTTCTTCATCGTCTTCCTAGCGTTATCCTACTAGGTGGGCTCCGCTTTCCGACACAATCTTGCCCATTTTGTCAGGTCTTGGACGTCTGATTTTTTGAGTTTATTGGCTCTCATATCACTGTACACGATGTCAAGCCAGCGCTTTTTGGGACGGCCTCGGGGTTTAATGCCAGGGACTGCGATGTTAAGACACCTGTTACCGATGTAGCTCTGCGGACGTCGTGCGACATGGCCATACCATCTAAGACGGGCTTCCTGCAGCTTATCTCCAATGTCAAGGTCATGGAGCCTACTGCGGATGTGATCGTTACGTTGTGACGAGTGACGTTACATATCCACCGTAGCATTTTCATTTCCGTGACTCGGAGTTCCTGCACGTGCCTCGTCAAGACTGGCCAAGTTTCACTGCCATATAGCAGAACCGGCCGGGTGATAGATTTATAGACAAGTCCCTGTAGCTTAAGCGGCATTTTGCGCAATTGTATTTTTAACCGAAAAAAAAAACGGAAGAAGTTCTCAATTCGACACATATATTTTTTTTATGTATGACCACGATAACATTTTCCAGAGTTGTCCGATTTTGATAATTCTTTTTTTATTAGAAAGAGCACACTTCCAATATGGTCCCATAGTCATCATGTTAAGATCTGATGGTGATATCCTGGGAAAATTGAAGGAAGTTTTGAGTCGATTCTATTTTTGTTAAAATATTTTATAACTATTTTGTCATTTGTGGAGGGATATCAATTTTTTCTTACATATGCATGCAAAATTTTTAATCGGATCTCTCAATTGGAAATCGAGAAGTAGGTCAAAATCTTGCATGATTTTATTACAGAGATCGGGACAGGTGAAACTAAATAAAAGCTTGCAAAAACGCCGCGATTTTCAAAGATGGGATACTCAAAGGAAACAAATTAAAAACAAGGGAGAAAAATTAAAACTTGTATACAAACAGGAGCCAAAACTTCATTACCGAAACTTTTGTTAGATATCAAAGCCGCAGCTAAATGGATTATGGTATTGGGTTATGTTGTAATAAATTCCGATAGCAAGATGAGGTGAAATTAATTTACCTAAAGTATTAAACAGCTGGGAAGTTTGGAGAAACTGTCGGTAGTTAATAGAAATTACAAGACCCAACGAAGTATAGGCAAGTATGGATATGTGTATCTATCTATTCTCAAGGGAATTACGAAAACGTAAGAGATACGTTTGGCATTTCTATTTTGTACAGGTAAAACTTAATACCGTAGCGGATAGTTTGGTGGATTTATCTTTTAGTAATAGCGTGTAATATTTATTATCTTCGTTAGACTATTTTAAATGGCAATAAACAAAAATAGGTTTGTATTTATATGAGGTTAGGAGCTAAGACCCACCACACTGCTTTGATTTGGATTAGCGAGCTTAAGGTGATTGAGACTGAGTATAACAATATTAATTCAAAACATAATGACGATGTCGACGTCGCCAAGAGTTATTCGACAACATAGCCCGAGCCAGGACACAAACTGAAGACCTTATAATCCGAAGCCCATATAGAGTAAGAATAGAAGTTTTAAACAATTGAACAACGTACGTACGGATTTTGATCTTGTTTTATTATATAAATGTGGTTATCTTCAAGTCAAGAATGCATCATAACGATGGTTAGGTAATAAACTATCTGAATTAATAGAATTTTAATGGAACATTTCTAGAGAAACAAAGTATTTCATCTAAGTTCGTGAATATCGAAAGACCATTCCATTCCGGAGACAGGTGAACACGGTCTCTGGAGTTAGAGGACTTCACTTAGTTTGTGTTCCTAAAATCGATCGACTTTAATAAGAATAAAAAGAGGAAGATACCTAAAATATATTAACGGCCTTGATGGCGGTGAATTAAAAGACACCTTGCCGACAAAGACGTACCGCCAAGCTATTTAGTGTTAGGGTTCAAAGTCGTGTAGAAACCGAAAGGGGTACGGATTTCCAGCTTCTATTTTAGACTGTATCCTCTACATCATTTATTACAAAGTGTGGTAATCGAAAGGCTAACTAATAGTGAATAAAAAAAATATAACCGACAAAGCTTCACCATTTCGTGTACAATTTTTATACAATACAAGTTCCATTCAAGTTCACTGGACGTGGAGTAATGTCACATGACTTGCAGTTACGTAACAATGACTAAAAAGGACACAACAAGCCTTTAGTGACTTGCTAATGCACGAAGGTTCAAAGCTATAAGATACTACGGCTTAAAGGTAGTTTACACTTCGATATATGCATGTGCAGGTGCTTAGTGATTATCACAAGACACTTGTGTACTGCAGCTTATTAGTGCCAGTGATTAGTATAATAGTGAAGTGAGTGGAAACTTGTTCTATTATTTGTTAGAAGCCCTCTCTCACGCCCTTCCTTCCCCTTGGCTCGCAGCTTATCTGGCTGACCACGTTTGGACATGGTCTGCTATATGACCTGATGTTAAGTGATGATAAGTTAACATGATAAGATAAGATGATAAGATGGAAGCGGGGTAACTTGTTAACTTTCGGTTTCTACACGACATCGTACGGAACTCGCACTAATCAAAGTGTAAACTAGCCTTTAGTAGCAATAATCTTCTTGTTATTAAAAGTACATTTATGCAGTACCCATTTATTTGTACCTACGAGATAACGATAAGTACGAGTATGAAAACAAATCTCTACCTACAAACAAATAAATAAAATTTAAGTGTCTGTTTGTAATATGGAATTAAAAGATACGGTACTTATCTGAAAACATCAACTTTTAAAATGTTTATCTGTCTAGTACAACAGACATTTAGATAGACAGATTATGTCTGTTTGTTTTGGCTAATCTCTTAAACCGCTAAATCAATTTTGCAACGCTGAACTAATGTCACCAAAAAATATTAATTATACAATGTGTGAGAGTAGATTTGTGCAGGGGGTAGTGACGCTGCCTTCTGCGTCCAAGGCCGTGGGCTTGAATCCCTGAACTAAAAAGCATTTGTGACTTTTTTAACTGTGCTAATCTACATTTTTTTCGACTTGTTAGAAAATAATAATTTTTTAAGGGAAATTGATAGCAATGAGTAGGCTTAATTTAATCATATACCATAAGAATTTTATACCGAGTGGAAGTACCACAGATTAGCCTGTTTAAACATACAAACAAAGTCTTCCACTTTATAATATTAGTACAGTTAGATACTCGTTAAAATAAATTAGATTTTTGCCATTGCCATTATTATTTTACAGTAGCAAGACGTTACTCGTACGATATAAGCATTTTCCAGTCGGAGAGACATTACAGAAATTAATTCAAACATACTCGTAACATTGGAATGGTTATGTTTTCCCAGTACGGATAATAAAAAACGTTCGCAGACAAATGTTTTTTTTATAACAGAGAAGTACGGAATATTATTAGACATTTTATTATTGTACACGTAGGTATTTTCTTATCAGACGTGATTGCATCCACGACCAGGTAGTATAAAAAAAATATTTTTATCATTGTCAGCCTGTTAACTACTTACTACATAGCCTAGCCTCTCCCTTCCTTACGGTGGTTTGTGGGCTTAGGGTCAAAATTTTGGATTTCTTATCCCACTATCAAAAGTTGGTGATAATGACCGAGACTGACATTTTGAGGCATAGAAGCCGATCGACTTTCGGCTAAGAATTTTACCCAAAATTTCTTCGAAGAGAATACCACTGTACGAACAAAGGAGCCAAGGGATGTCTATATACATAATATTAAAATAGTTTATTTTAAATACAAATAATCAAAAAGTTGTGCGAATCAATTACGTAACAACTTTATTGGTAATGTAAAGTTATTGCATTCTATTAGCTAGCCAATTAAAATGTTTTGTTGCTTGCAAAATGGCCCTTTGATCGAAGTAAATTAGAAGCAAGTTTCGTTGAAAGAACACCGGTAATGAGACTTTCAGATGGAAAATAAGCTGCCGTGAAAATTCGAAATTCTAGGAGTAATTAAATTTGTCGGTCTATTAGCTACCTTATTATTTTTATCGTTCCAATACGATGATTATGTAAAATAACAATGGGCAGAGGCGTGCACAAGGTTTTGACCCAGGGTAAGCATTTTAGTATTTCCCCACTGCTACGTACTACAAGTTTTAGGTCACATTCTCTATTAAGGTGAATGAATGAATGGTATTTTCTTAAAAACCATTCTGTAATAAATATAAAAAAGTAACGGCACAGGGTATGCACATTTTATTCGCTTCTATTTAGTGCCCACTACTGCTATCAGGTATAGTTGAATAAACTTCTTTTAAGTTATCGCGCTACCATTTAGACTGCATTGTCACTTTACATCAGGTGAGATCGCAGTCATGCATTATTGCTGATGAATAAAATAAAAGCCCAGTAAAAGTATGTTCCCTGCAGAAATTTTATACAATTAATATTCGAGGCAGTAATTTAAAAACGTGACGAATACATAAAATTATTCAGAAATGTTTATTATGGTCGTATTGGAAATTAAAGGCATGTTATTTCGTTGCATATAGAAATTGTATTAAATTTTATATGAAGCTTATTTTTTATTTCACTTATTCCTCTACAAGCACTATCAAAAGGTGCATCCCAGTAGTACCCCCTAATTTTAGTTCTATAGAACTGTTGATACACCATATTAGTGCTTAGTGTCCCATTAGTTAAATAAATGTCAACACAAAATTAAAGAAATGTCGATATCAACATCTTGTTTGTACGTTACATATAAAATATCTATAGTTTTTATAAGTATAATATAGAATCTCTTTTGATTGCAATAATAAATGTCCACTTAAATTTGAGAGTATCTATAAACATACTATATCGAATACAGCTTTGCTCAAATTGCACAAAACGTCTTTAAAATGGTATTGAGGTTTTTAATATAATTTTTTTCATAATCGGATAGTTTGCGCCAAAGATACTTCCAAAGTGGTAAAATGTGTCCCCCCCCTGTAACTTCTAAAATAAGAGAATTTTTTTTGAGACACAAATACTGCTTGGTTTTAATAACTTAGCTTTTGTCGCAAGGGACATTTTTTTGTTAAAAACAAAATGAAATATCAATCAAAATAATATAAAGTTTATAACTTATATGCTATAAGTAAAGTCAAGAGTAAAAACTATACTACAGTACTATATAGAACTATTGGGACGGAAAATATCCCAACAGTTCTATAGAACTACGGTATGGGGTACTACTGGGATGCACCTGTTTCTGTTAGTGAGTAATGACTCTACCAGACTAATTCTGCGGAGAAGAGCCGAAAAACTAAGTTGCTTTTTTTCCTAAAATAAAATTTTTAATAAAGTATAATAAGAAAACAGCGGAGCCGATAAATTTCTCAGATATTTGATTTACACAAATATTGAAACATTTTTCAATAGTTAATTAATAGTGGTGTGGGTACAAGTAAATCAAAACTTATCAATCTAAAATCCGCTGATAAAGCTGATTAAACAAGCTAATTTTATTATCGCCCGATAATCTTATCAACTACATAATAATACAAATTGGGTATTATTATATTTTCTGGTTATTAATTTCGCGGTTAAGTTTAAATTGTTCCTCAAGATTGCAGGACGTAGGTATTGAGGTGCACTTGCCTAGAAGATGCCTATTCCGTCTTGCTACAGAGAAGAGCCACATATTTAGTTATTCTTTCATATATTTTAATTGCGTTATGCAATTGTGCGGACACTGGGGTTTAACATTGAAGCACGTTTATTAAGAAAATACTAGCTATTAAAATAACCCGTTCCTACCAGTATGGTATATAACTTTATCTCATGTCTAAATAATTCATTAACAATTATTATATGTGTTTTTTAAAAAAAACACAAAAATGTTTTTCCAGATATTATATTTACAGATAGTTAGTTCAAGATTTAGTTTTTAGTTTTACTAGCGGGTGCATTACAAGTCATTCAAATCCTAAGATACAAGTACATTCACTATCTCATGACTGAATGAAACAAAAACTTAATAGAACGACTGATCCATTGAGTAAAAAATATTCGTTATCTCGTAGTAGAAGGTTAACAACGTGATCAAGTCGGTACAAAAAATGGCAATCGTTAATAACAATCACTGTTCGTTATATAGTTTTTTTAGAGTTCAATTACCTCATTTCCGTTAAACTGCTAAGCTATAGATTAAACTATACAAGGAAAAAAGAAATATCGGTAAGATTTATAAGCCTTTTTTATTTTATTTCTCGTAAACATTTCGTTTACGTTCGTGACATTCGATTTATTTTTTTGTATAAAAACAAACTATGTTCACAATGCAACTAAATCTGTGTATTGTTCCAGCTTATTCCAATATCCCTGTAAAACGACATCGCAAAGCCCATTCAATTAGATCCAAATAATACTCGCACATGAACCTTTTAGTTTTGCTTTGTCTAATCTGGACTAATTAAAAAGCCACGTAGCTTGCGTGGTTACTTATCAAGAGATCCTCGATGCAAGACGAGCTAGAGAATTTTCTTTCTTACAAAAATTCTCAGGAGGTATACATTTTTAACCCGGAGAGGGGAAGTCAGTGGTGTTACAAACCATGGATAGTTGTTATTGTTATCATCTGATAGAGATCGTTACAAGAGTGAAATATTATGCACGACATTGCTGCAGCATGGTGGGTCGAAGCTCCATAGAAGGATCGAAGCCTGACCACATTAACTATGAAATGAAATGAAATGAAAAATGAAAATATACTTTACTGCACACACCAAGACAGGAAAGATACGAAACAAGATACAATTAACACAAGAATTTACAGTAGCACAATAGGCGGCCTTATCGCCAACAGGCGATCTCTTCCAGGCAACCTACTTAAGAAGCTACAATAAATTAAAGAGGGGGTGAGGGTGTACAGAATAAGAAACTCAAAAAGAAAATAAAAGCTTAGTTCACAAATAAATCGAGAAAAAATAAAAACTAAACCCTTTATACATAACTTAAACTTATAAATAATAAACACTATTATATTAAAAAAAATATATAAATACATATGCAAAATGTAAAATATATAAATATATATAAAACATACAATATATATAATACATATATACTTATCTATATGTTCAACATTAAAATTGACTGGTAGTAATCGTTTCAGATTACTAGCAGTCAATTTTAATGTTGAGAATGTTATATACATTGTTAATGTGGCCAGGTACCCCGCTTTCTTCTTAGATTACATCATCACTCCTTGGTACCAGGTGAAATTGCAATCAAAGGCTAACGTATATTGAATAAAAAAGAGTTTAAATTATACTGATAATGATGAACCCAAGTTATTAAGTCTGAAAGCAAACAAGACAATAAATAATTCATTGCATTCAAGTCAAAGCTACTAACGGCTAATTAGGAGTAAACCAAAACCTTATCCATCACATCACTGACAAGCAGACAGGTTTATCCTAGCGAATGCGATGTTTAAGAACGAAATATTCCAACGTTTCGCTTTATGATCACTTGAACATATTCCACAATACGGCTTAGGCGTATCCACACTAAGTAATTAACCACTCCCTTTCTTATCTTGATTGCTTGTGATCGTTACAAGTAAATATATATTTTTTTTATTTATTCTTTTCGTTATGTGCTTTTAGCTGTATAAGTAAAGCATGACACATTTTACTGTGCAATAGTATACTACCTTCTTGAGACGTGAGTGTTAAGCCTCAAGTGCCTATAATTTAACCACTTCAACTCAATACTGAGTATTACTGCTTGGTGGAATAAATAAGAGTGGCGATAAAATTTTCCCAAGCAAGCCCTGTCAAAATTACATCTACATTTGACATGTATATTTTTCAAGGAGAGAATTTTCCTTGTTTTTAGATCACGAATATTTTTTTAAACATATTAGTAGACGACGCTAGGATGGAATTGTCAGATTTTTATAATTACTTAATAGTGCTTAAACAAACATATATATTGAAAAGAAATTCTTGGGAAAGCTGGAAGCCTTTGATGGATTAACCTACATACCCAATCTGCAAATCGATACCATTTACACAGTGCACATTTAAGATTAACTCATACTGGCGTCGAAGCAAAGCGAAGCGATGTGTTGTCAATCTTTAAATTTTGCCCTATAGCAAACTCATCTCTATTTTCGTATCACTAAAGTTCAAAGTTTTTTAATTTTCTATATTTGAATAATACAACTGTTGTTAGGCCAACTTATACCTAACTCTTCTTACAATTACATTTGTTTTAAGATAAAACAAGATGTTGTAGAAGTCTTCAATGTTTTATCTTATCGTGCAACAAGATCATAATCAAAAATTGATACTAGTATTGATAATAAAATTGATATTAAAATATCATTATATTTACGACTGGAAATTGCCTGCGTGCAATTTCATCCGCGTGGTTTTCTGTTTATTGAACAAATTTTCATCTTAAGATTGTTAATAGACGAGCTTAATTTACTCAAAAAGAAGAACATTGATAGTTTAAACGATTTCTGATTAAACAATCACTGAGACAAAACACAACAAAACTTAACAGACTAAGTGTCACAAAAATTAAAAATTTTAGTGAATCTGATATTTAAGCAATTGAAGAAGTAAAAAAGTAATGAAAGTAAGCCAACATTACTAAGAAATAAACGTGTACACGATAAAACATTAACGGTAGTAAAGTGACAAGTGAAACACAATAAAATATACAAGAAAGTCAAGGCTCGAGAGACGTAAAGTATAAAACAGTAATGTGATCAATTCTCTTATAAGACGTGCGAATGTTACTGAAGTAGTAAAGTAATATGGATTGCGATGTGAACTTTTAAGCTTGCCTTTACAATAACTTAAAAGCATGCTAAAAGTAACACAATATACGTTATAATATGACATATGACAAAAAAGTAATAACAGAAAAGAACATCTTCCGGTTTTGATAAGTAAGTGATGCCTCGAAGCTGGTTTCAGGCTGCAGAGACGCTTCAGACACCATAAAATTTCACAAATTGTAGCCAGAATTTATGATTGGGAGTCAAGTTAGACTTCAAAATACGGAAGCAGTCAGGTATGCAGGACATAATATTAGGGTGCGCCAGTGTTTGCACAAGGCATAGATGCACACTCTCGTTTACACTTCTCTTGGTTCAGTAGGATAGAAATTCGCTACGATTGGTAAGAAGACCAAATATTGATAGGTATAAATGTTGTAACAATAAATAGAATTTACTTATACCACACAATGTTACAGTTTCATAAGGAGACCCCAAAGGAGTTTAGAATAACTGTTACGATTCTTGTAAGTATCTATGAGGGTTAAATAAGAACTGAGTACATTCCTATAATAACCAAAGAAACTAAAAAGCTAGTAGCTCAAAGAATTGCTAAGCGGAATAGCAAGGGCGGGACGCTTTGTTTGCAAAACAGGATGACGTAGAGTGGGCTAGTAAGTTAATCTGCCCCTCACTAAGTGGACAGACTACACAAACGAGACACTGGAAGTAAGGTAGTTTAGAGAAGTAACGTAGCGAACATTTATAACCAATGAAAAATGTTAATAGCGCATAAATTGCTGTAAAGTGAAAATTCATTATTATATTAGTCGATGCACACCCACTGATGGACATAGGCCTTTTGAAGGGACTGCAAAACGTAACAGGCCTGAGTTGCCGATACCTAGAACTTCTCTGTAACACGTTTAATGTCGTTAGTACGCCTAGTGGTGGCTCGATAAAGGTTATTGTCTAAATAAAGAATAGAGCTGTAAAAAGATTTTTCTGTAAGGGATCATTAAAAAAACCCGCAAACAAAAACAAAGCACGTTATTTTAAGTTAAAAAGAAACTTAAAAGAAAAACGATTGTGTTATTCATTAGCTCTTAAACGATTCAAAGGCGAGTGTTCAAGATGGCCCTTTGTAAAGTTCACGCATCATTATTTTTAAGTCAGTAGTTAGTTATAATGCCTCAGACAGACTTAGCTATTTATAAAATAATAGTACGTAGGACGTACGTAATATTTTATAAAGAATAAAATAAATCTATCTAAATGTGTATCTATATAAATCTAGACATGTATTTTCAAAAACTAACTTCGATCTACATATTAGCATGATATGGAATTCAAAAACAAAAAGTTTTGTTTGATAATTAAATTATTTTTCAAATTTCTTTACTAGACTTTTTTAGTCTAACGAAATAATATTCTTCTTGTAAACAAAATCGCAGGCAAGAAATAAACCATCATTATTAATGTTAATTAATCCAACAATTAGTTTACCCTTCGAACCGACATTTAATATGATATCTAATTAGTAATATTATGATTTCAGCTTTACTCTTGATTTATTACAACGTACTTGTGAATATAATGTTATAAATCATGTTATTTATGATATACCAGCTGGTACTTGCGATTTCATCGTGAATTTAGAATGTATCACCCAGGGGCGTAAAATAGTCTATGACCTACCAAAAACAAATTCGTAGGTACACATAAAAAATTCACAATAAACAGTTAAGCCGTTTCCAAGGAGTTTGATAACAAAAGCTGTGATAGGAGAGTTTTTTATATTAGAATAATATTTCGCGACTTTGTGAATTTTCAAATAGCCTGTTTTGCCACGTAGAATTAATTAAAATTTGTTATTTAATGTACCATGCAATTAGTCAAGACAAGGTAAAAAGCATGAAGCGAAAGTTCACGATCCAATGAATAACCTATTTATTTTGCTCTCTTCTGTGAAATTGAGCATTTTCAGAAGATCTTGACAAATTAAAGTATTGTATAGAACAAATGGATGAATGTTGACGCTTATTATTATTATTTGATCTCTACCCATGTAAGCGTTTATTTTGAAACTCACTATATTATGAATGAGTGAATGAATAGTAAATACGTATATTTGAATAAGTCAATATAATGTAATTAATGTGAAAGTATGATAGATTTGTCGATATTTTGACCTAGTTGCATGCATTGCGGTTACAATAGGAAACACGCGATAGGATTACTTTAGAATTTGATAGCCAAATCTCTGCACGTAACGAACTAATTACGTTATTGTTACAACAAAATCGCAATCGCAGATTATAAATAAATGTGTTTAATGTCAATACAGCGGAATCGTACTTTTAAATTATTTATCGTGATGCCATCGAAACCAGGTTATTAAAAAAAACACTGCTTAGCGACCATTCACAGCAGATGAAAATTTAGTTATACGTTTTTAGATTGGGGAGGCTACTCCAGTTTAAATAGACAAATGCACCTTAGAAACTTACACTTCAGCCAAAGCCAAAACAAAATGTCTAAAGTACAAAATCTATTATTATTAGAATTTCACAGAGAAGATAAGCTAAAATACAGGTTAGGTAAGGTTCGGTTATTACACAAGAAAAAAACAAAATCAGTGACATTTATGGCTTATTATCTGGGCTCTTTTGTCATGCAAAATCATAATAGACGTCACAAGAAAGAAAGGTGGCGATATTTTATTACGACAACGGACATCATAATAAAAATATATTCGAAGCCTTGAAATTTAATCCCCTTTTAAATACTTATACAGTTTAATAGCATAAAATGCGTTTTTAAAACAATGACTAGTAAGGTAGACTTGTTTTGATCTGAGATCTGGTGATTGTATAGTCTTCACCATTATCCGCCTATATGAACTGAATGGTTAAACCACCCTCCTTTATTTAGGAGAGGGGATTCAGTATATTATGATTTAGTGAATAATATTAGCGGATAAGTAGAACCAACAAATGCATACCTCGTGAGTGATACCTAAAACTAGATCGACGTACTTTTAAAGCACAATCATTTTGTGAAATGTTAACCAATAAAGATCTTTTTCTTCACCAACTGCAAATTTTTCTATCATTTATTTATTTACATTTCTTTTTAAATTTTCAACAATGCTATATAAAACAATTATAAAAACACTATTAAAAATTTATAAAAAAATCATTCCGCCTGCTGCGGGGCCCGGGGGTCCAAGCAACCGGTGGTCAGGGCTCCAGAGTGAGGAACCTCCTCACAATACGCGCCGTTTCAAGAATTACTGCCTTCTGTATCCGACCCTTGATCCAACAATTAAGCGAAAGCTTTTTAAGATGTTGGTCAAAGCTTTTCGCTATAAGACCGTTGACTGAAACGACTATAGGAACAATCATTGTTGAATCAACATTCCACATGACGGTAATCTCATGAGCAAGGTCCAAGTATTTTGATACTTTTTCCTTTTCAGCTTTCACCAGATTATCATCATGTGGAACAGTAATATCAACAATCATTGCACGGCGCGTTAATCGATCAATTATCACTATATCAGGTCTATTGGCTACAATATACCTATCAGTGATAATTGTTCGATCCCAGTAGAGCAACGCACTGCTATTTTCAAGAACTGAAGCTGGGTCGTACCTATAGTAAGGCACCTCAGAATCGACAAGGCCATACTGAAGAGCAAGTTGTTGGTGGATTATCTTGGCTACTTGATTATGTCTGTGCAAGTATTCGCCGTTAGCAAGATAAGGACACCCGGAAACTATATGCCTGAGGGATTCCCCAGGTTGATGACACGCTCGACATATGTCTAGAGTGCCATCTTTCATAATATGTTTCCGGTAGTTTCTCGTCTTGATAACCTCGTCCATAATTGCACAGACAAAACCCTCGGTTTCCCCAAAGAGGTCACCGAATTGCAACCAAGATACAGATGTTATTTGATCTATATCCGGTCCCGTGAGGGCCTTGTAGAAACGTCCATGCAACTCCTTACTCTTCCATATGGCCACACGATCTGAGTTACTAATTACTTTAGGCTTACGCCAGTTCTCTTTGCCAAGGGATAGTGGGGTAAAACCCTTGTCCACTGCAACGACATCCTTATGCATACCCACATTTATCTTGAGAAAATAATCTCTGAGATTGCACACCTCACGATTATGGAGGTTCTTGGCATTCAAGAAACCACGTCCCCCACACTTGCGTGGGAGGTACAATCTCATTACAGATGAACGTGGATGGTGCATCCGATATGACGTCAGCAGTTTGCGGACTTTACAGTCCAGGGAGTCCAGTTCAGTTTGAGTCCACTTTAGAATGCCAAAAGAGTATATCAGTAAGGGCATGACCCAGCTATTGTAGGCACGCACCTTATTACCACCTGATAAAAGACTTTTTAGGACTTTTTCAGGCGGCCAAAGAACCGTTCCTGCACTAGACCAACTGCAAATTATTATTAACTGTGTGTCTCCTCTAATGTTCTGAATAATTTAGTAAGTATAAGATCAACTGACTTACGTCGGTTCCCATATAAGGCATCGCAATAGATCACAACGCCATAGATCACAACAACACAATTTAGGTATGGTTTTGGCTGACAGGTACTACCAGGCGCAGAAACTATTAATATTACTAGAAATAGACCTTAATCAACGAAGTAAATATAAGCTTCTCAATTTATACTAGTCCAAATTCAACACGGGATTTCCCAATTTTCCCGTCTCCACAACACGACCTAAGAACTGCCTTAGGCAGCTAATCTTATAGCATAACTCATAATAACTCTGTAATATGATTTGCTACGCACGTGAAAATGTTGACAACTAATTGCTGTTTAATGTACAGTTGTACTATAATTTTACATGCAGACTCCATAATTTCATCTAAACATACGAAATGCAAACATTAGAAAAGTAACTCAACTATGTGTTTAAACAAGTGTCGCTAGAATAAGAAGGTTAAGTCAAGTGCGTTATGATACTTCAAGTATTAAACATGAAATACTGAAGAGTTTTTATCGGATAATTTGAGCACATTGAGACGCCAATAAACAACTTACGCACACGATATACGACGCCTGTGAAACACTCCAGATCACTTCAGTCGGCGACACTTCAGAAACTCGGTAAGATATTTAAATTGCCTGCAAAACTTCGATATCCAAACTTAGTTCGCAGTGCCAAAAACTTTTGCCTTCCTCCATGCAAACGACAATGTCTTGCTTATTAAAATTTCTCCAATCTCAGGTTGTGTGGTACGCAAGAAACTAGGCCACGTGTGATCTTGTATGCTCGTCAAATTGATGTTGATAGGTTGACGTTAATCTTGATAAGCAAGTGGATTAGCTGCTCATCTCAAGGTTGATTTGGATAAGAACGTCCAATAGTTATCTTCGTTCGCTTCCAATAATGATCCAACATTATGTTAAACTTTGTAAGAAGTCTTGTTTTGTTTTCTTCCAATTAAAACATTTTGCTTTTGTAATCTTCTGCAGATGCAAATGTTTCAAAACATTTGGAATCATTGATATTACGATTAACTATTGAATAATTTAATCTTTTACTGAAAAGTCTGTTTGAATAAAAGGTTAAGAAGCGTATCGATTTACGTCAATTGTAAATTGTATGACGATGTATGTCATAGTCGCATCGCTATTACCTCATTATCAGAGGTAATTTATTCGTAAACAAAGACATACTAACAAGATGGCTGTTACGTTTCGAAACCCATATGACAATAGATGTCATTAGCGACAGAATGTCTGTCCGCGATACAAAAATACGCGTGTAATCATCGAAAACGTTGATCTTGAATTTTGATCGTTATCCAAATTCACTTGGACAGTAGATTATGTAAATAAATATAGACGTTTAGTGTGATATAATGATTTTGAATTGATTTTATTTTTTTTTTAGGTTGTTCGAGTACCGTACGGAGGGTGGGATCGGGATGGCGGAACACAGTGCGGGGGTACGAAGCGTGTTTACCTGGGGGTTATAGACGGCAGGAGCGAGCGCGGACACGGCGGCGGATCGCGGGCGGCAGCGGGCCGCGTTACGCGTGTGGCCGCACTTGCCAACTGAGTATGACTGCCGCTGCCGCCTGCCGCCGCCGGCCGCTCGCCCTGCGCTTATCGGCCGCGCTACCACGATGCACTAGTACGATAACGATTTAATACTATTAAATTTCCCTTTGATACAGTTAAACGTGGTGCCACTATTTTCAAAAGTTGCATTTAAAGTTAGTTATCACGCGTACGGGCTTCCGTAAAAGGTTCCGGTCAATGTAGGTACCGTAACTTTACTATCTAACAGTGACGTCAAATCTGATTAAACAGATGACGAGTTCCTGAAACAGGCGCAGGTGTTTTGTCTAATTCAAAAAAGTGATCAGAAATGTCGGAAACGCTCTTCTATGTTATGGATTGCACTGACGTTGCACATATTTCATGAAAACTTATAGAGCTATCGCTTTCGTCTTTGATTGTAAGAACGGCGTCATTTACGGCATCATCAACGGCACATATATAAACTAAAATTTCGTCACGATTGAGGGTTTTTGCTTCCAAAAAGTCGCCGTGATACAAACTCCTTAGTTGCTTACTCATGGTAGGATTGAGAAGACTTTCGGTTTTTATGAATTATGGAGTTCCATAAAACTATATAACATAAGAGAATATTAAGTTTTATATAACAAACTTAAAATTTGCTGTGATTGAAATAATCTTTGTTTTAGTATGAAATTATGATCGTAAGGTAGAGCATTAAAGTACTTTTGGAGAAATTCATCTCTATTTCTAAAACTTATCTCATTTCGTATTGACAAATTATAGGAACATTCCCTTCCGGATAAATAGCACTTGCGCTTTGCTATAAGTTGTTTTGTACATAATCCTAACATTAAATTTTCACTTACATAATGTGAGTGATAATAAAACGGAAAATTTTCGATATACTTACTGTTTACTACATGTTACAACTAATTTTCGAGTCAAAAAGCTATTACCATTTTTGTGGTTCAATTAATATGTCAGCCGATGTTTCCCTGAACACTGTATACACGAATTATAAATATGTATTTTGGTTTAGTGGGGTAAACAAAAATGTCACGTTCATACCAAAGTTTCGTATTAAAAGTACGGACTTACCGTAAAACTCTGCCGATATCAGGTTCGTTCATACGTAGGGTGTTACAAGTTTAATAGTTGGGGTAACTTGGCTTAACAGACCCTTCCACTTTGGCTTGGATATTTTAAACTATAACTCAGGTTTCATACATGTAATCATTATGACAGCTATCAGGTGTTCCTGACTTTGTCCGTATAGTATATATTTTTATTTCCCTTGAGATTACAATCCAATTCTGTTTTCCCTGTTTATTAGGAACATGGTCCCGAGGCAATGGCTGTAATAAGCTTAAAATATATCTATATATATTAATAATAAAGTAGAACCGATAAGCATTGTACTGTTTTGTTAGTAGAGCGCGTGATTAAGTGGCCATCTACCAGTTTCAATTATATTTTCAATAAATATAGGGTCCCTATATGTATTGAAGTATTATTAAAATCAGTAGGTAGCCACTTAATCTCATGGCTCTCAAATATACACAAAAACTGATCTGTCCAATTAGTTGTTTAAAATAAAGCTAAGTGACAAAATTTATACCTTACATATAGCTGTTGTAAAGTGTATAGTTTTCTTTTTTTTATCGACTACAAGTTGGTCCTTGACTGCTATTACACCTGACGCGAAGTGATAATGCAGTCTAAGATGGAAGCGGGCTAACTTGTTAGGAGTGGGACGAAAATCCACACCCCTTTCGGTTTCTACACGACATCGTACCGGAACGCTAAATCGCTTGGCGATACGTCTTTGTCGGTAGGGTGGTAAACTACGCCACGGAGGTCGTCAAAAACTAAGTATAGTATTAAATTTAAGTTTTAACTTTATAACTTGGTTAAAGTTTTCAGAACTCGATCAATTTGGATCTATTTCACTCTGTTCGATAGGTAGGTATACCGTGTTAAACATAGAGATACGAAGACAAAAAATTTGTAAAAAAACTCACAGTATCAAATTATAAAAATACCGCTACAAAACAGAATCACCTGTAAGATAGAGAGGAACGTAAGAGTCAAAATATTTGCTAGTATTCCATAGTTTCAGAACAGCGTACAGTTTTGATACATATAAATTGTCGCCGCTCAAGAGGTGAACCACAGGTAAACAGTATTAAGCTAGGGGTGTATTCCCAAGCGTATTTGGCAGGTCAGTGAACAGGGCGAATGTTCACCTGTACGTATGCACTCGCACCGCCGTTTACACCTACCAAATAAATAAACGTTTTCTTGAGCTTGAAAAATAAACAGTAATTAAATTTATAGCCTTGGTAAAGTTAGTTTATTGTTGCATTTTATGCGTTCAGGTCATCGGCTTTTCTTAGTGCAGTCATTGTTATTAAATTTGATCTTACCTGCTACTGAATGTTTTGGTTCTATGCTCTTTAGGTTTTTTTTTAATTATTACAGCCCTTTACTGCAAGTGGATGTGCAATTCACATCCCCTTTTTGCCGAAGCCTAGAGGCTTCTTGTCTTTATTTACATTTTCTATTTAGAGTTATAATAAAATCTCAATCGGACAAGCCGGGAATCGAACCCAGGACCTCCGTCTTATAAATGGTTTTTCAGCTCTGGGCTGCTGTTGGGACTCTCGTGGAAAAAATCCATTCCAAGACCAATGAAGGAGGAGAAACTCAGGAACTCCTTTACCAAAGGAGCATTGGCTAACTGACCTCAACTAACAAGACATTTGGTCATGATGAGGTCTGTGACTGTCTCGTTGGTCTAGTGGTTAAAATATGTGGCTTCGATCACGAGGTCTAGGGTTCGAAACCTGTGTCACGTTACGGAATAATTTTGAGTTTTTCATTGTCCTATGAAATTTTACATCACTTACAATTATTCATTTTTTTTCGTGTACATTCCAAGCCTGGAGTGGGGAAGTTGGTGGTGTTACATTCTCGTGCCTAAGAGAGCACGTTAAGCCGTCGGTACCGGTCAAAATCAGCAATATCTGATAGTGATGGTTAATAAAGGAAATATTATCACCCTACGCCCGCCAACCAGGATTGGAACAGCTTGGTGGGTACGCTACATATCCTCTTTCCTATTAGGAGGGAGGCCTGGTTTTTAATACGCTGATAATAATGATAATGATGTCTGTGACACTTTTTAAATTCATAATCATATATACGTGGCTATATCCACGCATTAGCACACTAATTTGATCTACATTACAAATTAGATTTGGATTCATATAAATATAAATTGAATTTTGGCAATATGTTAATGAATTTAATTTTATACAAGCTACATTCATTATTGTAATACAATTCAGCATTCGGTAATTGATTAAGGCTATTCCTGAATAATTAAAAGGCCCTTTTGTAATAATATTTTACCAACAAGTTTTACTTTTAAAAGGATATTTATTTGGTGTACCCAAATTAATGGTATTCATAGCCAACGTGGTCCGTGTACAAAGTTTCTTTTAACTTTTCGTTTGATATAAAACTGATAGTACCTGGTTGACCGAGCTTTGCTATGAAAGAATTTTTTTTTTGAAAATTCTAAAAAGGAATCTTAGCTAGATTGGGTATAAGATTTCGATAGTTTCCTTGCTTTGTTTATTTTATCTAATAGTACTATGGATGCTATCGGTTATCAAACCGATAATCGAATCATGTACCACACAGTCTATTTATGAACTAGGTAACCACGGATCAACAAAAGGGTCAAGTTAATATAATTACTTAAATGAGCAATAAAAGGTAGGTATCTCAAATAGATCGATCGCTAAAGAATGGTATTGAAAATCCTCCTTAACTATAGAAGTAAATTCTTTAAGTTTTTAAATGGATTAGATCCAGTTTACCTATCCTTTATTTATTTACTTGAGAGGACTTACCTACATTTGGCGCACAAGCGGTAACCCAAACGTACTTGAACTTGAATCGGAGGTACGACAGGAATCTCAAGTACTTTCTCTACATAAATGACGGTATTTCGGTACAAAGCACTCTATTTTGGTTGCGGGAAACTTATTAAGTTGACCGTACCCCTTGATTTTGTCATTAAAAGTGGGTGTGTTTGGGTCCCTCAAGCTGTAATTATAAGACTCTATATAATGTCCTCTATAAAATGATGAACTCCTTATAAATATTGCAAAAAAAGATTACGAATAAATAATTATTATTAATCAGTAAGTAAAACAATTACTTAACAATTCTATAGGCATAATGATTTGTCAAGGATTTGAAGTTAACGTTTTTGGATTTTAAATGCTTTTTATACACTCATTTATTTATTTACAATTATTTTTAAAATTTTTAACAATGCTTATAAAATAATAAAAAAAACACTATTAAAAATTTATAAAAAAATCCATTCCACCTGTTTTTCAAGAATCACTGCCTTCTGTACCCGACCCTTGATACAACAATTAAGCGAAAGCTTTTTAAGATGAAACGACTATAGGAACAATCATTGTTGAATCAACATTCCACATGACGGTAATCTCATGAGCAAGGTCCAAATGAATGCTTATTATTACAGTTTGAATGATTATAAATTATTATTTATTGAAAACAAACTAAGTAAGTTTTCATATAAATTATAGAGAATTTATACTAACAATAACACTCTATAACATGCTAAAGCCTTACTAGAAATGCAGCAAGCTCCATATTAGAACGAGTATCCAAAGCTATTCTACTCGGATCTTTCCAGATTTCGCTGAGCAGAGAGAATAACATGAACAGATGATTTATGTGTTGACGAGCGATCCCTTTTAAACCTTTACTCGTGTCACAAGTTTCGGGCTCAGTTCAGAGATTTTCTCTTTGCCACGCGATGGACCCGGCACCCGCACGGTGAATCCATGAAATAGCAAGATATTCGTCTCTATCTCAACTCGCGACATTATGATCGCTGAATGTACAGTAGGTACTGGACTAACGAACTTCTTTCTGAAGTCTGGTGTTTGTACAAACTGTCATAAATTTTACTAGTTAGACATTTATTCCATCTCAATGTCACAGAGTATTTTGCGAGTGAAATGGCAGGATAGAAGTTAAACATCGAATCCTAAGACATCGGGCATGGTGGCATGAAAGCGTTAATTCTAAAAGACTAGCTTTGATGCTGTGTCAGTCCATGGTGGCATCGATGATTCCAGACTTCCAAAAGCAGTTTTTTATTCGGAACTTAGTACTGGTAAACGGAGGTCTGGCGGTCAATATTTGCGCTTCAAAGATGTTGTCAAACGTAACCTATCTTCATGCAAATTATATGGCCTGCCCATTGCCACTTCAACGTGTTTATCCTTTGAGCTATGTCTACTACTTTGATTCTCCTTTGTATATCCCCATTATGAATTCTATCTTTCAGACAGACTCCCAACATAGCTCGCTCCATAGCCTGCTGAGCAACCTTAAATTTGTGGATGAGGCGAACTGTCAGTGTCCACGTTTCTGCGTTCAGGCTATTATTAAGCAGATAATGATGATGATAATAAGACTAATATGGAATTCGCAAGGATAATATAATGTAAAAATACATCAAATAAAACATACCCAAATTAATAAGTATAACCAATGAATTAAAGCGGCTACTCTATCCACACAGGCCATAAACCCTTTTATCAATCCGTGTACTACTTGCTATTCATTATTCAAAATAGGTAAACTTGACCACGCAGGCAAAGCTCTACAAAAATAGAATTTCTTTCAGGTTCAGGTGGCATTGCCACTGAGATTAATTGGTTCATTGAGTTTTCATGGAGAATAAAAAAAATTAATTATTGACAATCAACTTACGTAAGTAATTTCTATTTTTAATCAATATTCTAATACCTATTACTTTCTACATTAATTATTTTTTATTATTTACTACGACTACAAGTTAACCCTTGACTGCAAACGTAACGTAACGTAAGTGATGATACAATCAAAGAAGAAAGCTGGCTAACTTATATGCAGTGGGATGAAATCAGTTTCTACACGATATAGTATTGTAGCCAAGGCATTTCACCAACTTGAGGTGATTTAAAATCGTGACTGGCCTAGTCGGGAATTGAACCCAGGGAGTTCATCTTATAAATCCAGCACACATAGCAGACGTCAAAGACCATATACATGTGAATATGTATTGAATTTTTCATTACGTCATGTTGAAGAAGAGTCCAGAATTATCTAGTAAATGTCCATCATGTGTTTATATTCAAGTATATACCAATAAAATTTACATAAGCCGAGATTGTAGCCCATTAACAGAGGCTGGTCAGCTTCGAGCGTAATATTTGTGTATAAATACCCGGAAATTGGAATAGAAATTGGATTATACTCGTATGTCTGTTGCGAGATAGTAATTTATTTTTTACGATTTTTGAATCAAATATTAAAAAATATAAAAAACCTAATTTGGTATTTTACTGCGTGTTTTTATTGTACGTTGAACATAGTTATAAAATCTTAAAAAAAGAGAGAATAAATACTTTCTTTTAATTACATAATGGCAACTATTATCTTTAATATTCGTTCGACATCAAAATTTCCGGATTGAAAACGCTTAGAACAAACTTGTGCTACTCTCACAGACAAGTAAATTAAAGGAACTAAATGACCTTAATCATTATTTCTTACTTTTTAGTGATTTATCGCCACACAACGTACTCCTACTATATTATACGGCATACACAGTATATTATACGGCATTTGTAGCCAAAAAGCTACCGATACTTACACAAAAACCGAAATCGCTGCAAGTGTGCCTATATAATTTGAAGAGTTCCTTCAATTTTCCCAGGATATCATCATCAGATCCTAACATGATAACAATGGGACCACCTTGGAAGTGTGCCCTTTCTAATAAATACCTATACGAATATTGAATTATCAAAATCGGACAACTCTATAAAAAGTTATGCGTGGTCATACATACATACATAAAAAAAATATACGTGTCAATTTGAGAACCTCCTCCGTTTTTTTTCGTCGGTTAAAAAATAAATTATGTTCAATATTAATAATGTCTTTATCTAATCACTAACTTTACGGAGATGCAAGAAATGGATAGACAAAATTATTTTCTCTTGAAAGTTAATTTTTCGCTACAAAACACAATGTTTATTAATATAACGTTATTTTTTCATTCTACGGCCATGCCAGTTAAAGTGATTTGCATGAATAAACTGAAATGATTAAACATAAACAAAAATCGTTGTGATAGCTATAAAGAGCAATGCTAAACATGTGTTTTTATTGTATCTAAAATGACATACAATAATATAAAAAAGACTTTTTAAATTTGTTTTAGAATTATTTGTTTTAGAATTTTAAAAAACATAAATTGGTAGTTAAGTTAAATAATCATCATATTTTGGTTCTGATGAAATAAACTAAGAGGTTTATTTTTTCATGGCACGGCAACCATTTTGTATCTATTACAGCAATAGAAAGCTCACTGAAAGTTAATTAAGTATTGATTGAATGAATGAAATAAATGATATATTGTTTATTTTACAAAAATAACTTACAAATAGAAAATACATTAAAATTAAAAACAATGTACTATTGACGGTATTATCGCTATTGATCGATCGCGATCTCTTCCAGTCAACCAATATTGGAGAGGAAAAATGCATCCACTCGACAAGGTTCCAGTGTACATACACACAAATAAAGGAACTATAGTATCAAATTATCAAATAAAAATATACTTACATAAAACACATATAAAAATATCTATACGATTATTGATTTTCCTTTTGGAACGTTGCTTTCAGTGTTTTTCTTATTTAACTAAAATGACTTATTTAACTAGAATGAATATGTTTTGATTGCTAAACTTAATTAAAATCCCTTGGTTTTGAGCATTAAATAGTGAAATAAAAATACTTACATGTCTATTATTGTCTAGTTTAGGAGTTCAGTCTGGTATAACAACACGTCTTTGTCACTTGGCAGGTAATTTCATCCTTTCTACGTGACTACCTAGTTTTGAAAAGGATTGCTTAATCTGCTCTATTTTTGGTATATCTTGCTCAACCACTTCAATTGATTGCGTTTTTATGTCAAACAATACATGCTGAATGCACTTTTTTTTGGCAAATGTGTAACTGGCTGTTCACAGCGGTTTCACTCATGTAGATCCAGGCATATATATGGGAGTATATAGAAATCCGTTTCTTATGTGCGTTTACATCGCAAAATTAGTAATTAAGGTTTTCAAGTTAATCTAGTTTTAGTGATTTCGTGAGTCAGTGACACTTTGCTTATTTCTTAAACATTTTTACATTACCTTTTAGTTAGGTTAGTGTAAAAATATTCCCAAATATTTCTTAAATTTAATGCTGACCACATCTATATCTATCTTTACCATTTCACTCGTAAAAATTAATATTATTTCTGTACTTAAAAATGTAACTCTCCTAACTAATGAAAAAAGTAAAACATTTAAACAAAGAAACTGTAACACTAGTTGCAAAATAGGAAAAATCAATCATTATTTTACAGCTGTCCCTAAAGTGATAGAAACTCAGTTTGTTAAAATGTGAGAGCTTATTAATTTCTGAAGGATAGTAGTGAATAATTTAAATATTCATACTGGACTACGTCTACAAATTATGCAAATCTTTCTAAATGATATTCATTTTGAAACTATTATTTTAATTTTATACGTAGCACAGGCTCCACAAAGTACCTATCCAATCAAGCGAGACTTAATCAAAACCAAAAATTTACTTTGTTATCATATTTCAATAGATAAATAAAATCTTAACTTTGACGACCTCTCTTCTTTAGGTTCTTTTATCAACTGTTATAAAATCCATTAACATTTCCTAAAACTATCGAATGTGAACAATCATTTTAATGTTTACAAATAAAAATACTGCAAAATGCTAAGTGAGGTCCTATTTGGGATCACATCACTTTCGCATCCTGCATTTTATTGTATTTTGTTGTATTTTATTTGTATTAGTGGTGTTTTTCCTAAATAAACATTTTTCTTTCTTTCTTTCTTTCAAATAAAACTTGTGTAGAAATAGCCAATACCTCGTATATTTTTGAAGTGACAGGGATTCTTTGTAATTTTGAAGTAGTTCATATGGGAGAGTAAACCCCTTCGTTACGTAACGCTGAATGGTATCACTTTCATTCACACATACCGCAGTCTCCTCCTGTCGCACCCACAGCGCTAGCCGTATATAAGTTATCACTTCTATCGGGCGTCCCGAGACGCACTTTTGTAATTATATTATACTTATTTTAATATCATGTCGGTTTGAAGTATGAAATTAAAGTTACCAAACATTCTTTCTCTGTTAAATTGCCTTTGTCATGAATAATGATATAAAATGACAAGTCAAAAGTTATTTTTCATAAAATCAGACCAATATCTGTGGTTTTCCGTGATTCGTAAAACTTCTTGATATCATAAGCTTCTAAAATATTGCAAGAAATAACTGTAAAAATATCAAACTGGGCAAGTCGAAAAAATTGGAGAGTATTTTTTTTATCCATAAATAAATAGATACGTATTTTTCTAAAGTAGGAATGACGATATTTTGTATCTGCTTAAAGGAAAATACTTAGTCTTTGTTCTTGAACTTTCATGTTTATAATTTCATCCATGATTTTATCGCGTTCTATTTTTTATTCCTATTTACAGAAAACTCGCCATAATTCAATCACGCACGATCCAATTAAGATATTACACAAGTCTTTAGCAATTTCTCTTACAACAGGAAATTACAAAGCAAAGTATTCATCTTGATGTTTTACTTTACAGAAAGCCGCACGTTTATTATTAGCTCGAGCTAAGGATTCCTTCCGCTGCAACGTGATTTAATTGAAAGATTTGAATAAAGATTTTCTACAAGCAACCAGTCAGTATTTTAGATATTTTCAACTTTATTCATTCATTTTGTTATTATCTATGTTAATGATATCAAATATTGGTAACTGACAAATACGAACTTCAACAGTTTGAATTTATAGTTATTTATTATACCACAGAAACTTTTTAGTTTTTGTGACAAAATGAAGACTGTCATATTCCAGATTTTTATCTATTTTTGTGCCAACTTGTATTAAATTTTGCTAAGCAATAACCAATGAAGCATTTCACGTTGGTCCCAAAATCATTGCTAAATATTATATGTACCTAATAGCATTAAATATTTAGATCAATGGCATTATATCACAATTAAAGTAATCTTGAGTTAATAATTCTCCTTAATTGACTCTTAATAACAAACTTCCGTAAATGATTTTTGGTTTTGACTTTCCCATTATTAGAAAGTTTGTATCGTGGTTAAGTATAAACAAAGTAATTTTCTCTTTAGCTTCCAATTTTATTCGAATACCTGTACTTTTGTTTATGTTTACGTTTCGCCTGAAGCTATGTCCAGATTGTTGTAATAAATATCAAAGAACGAACCAAAATGAAACCCCCTGTTTGGTATGATAGTATTTTTTTAATCCCACTTTCGCAATGATGTTATAAACCATATACTTACCTACGTACATATTTTTATCGATATTATAACTAAAGGCTTAATTAAGCTTTTGAATTATTTTTGTATAAAATTTGTCTGGGATTGTTCAGTCTCAATTTTAGGTTAATTTTACTGTAGTACTCGCTTTATTCATTGCTATCTGTAAATTACAAAAGATTTTTATTAGCTCTACAATATAGATTTTTCTGGTTTTTATTTTAACGGTACGTGCCACATACATAAAATTTTTGATAGTTTGTCCCGTCTTTGTACAGAATTTTAATAGTTAATTAATTCTATATACTGCACTAGCAGTGTCTGCGACAATTGTCCAACGAGCGGGATTGTAACCTATGACCTCTCGTCAGTTTTGAGTCTTTTTCATTCCGGACTTTTTTTGAACTTGGCCGTAGTGGGCGTTATATATATAATATTATGGAGCTATTGACATTTGAAACATTAAAATGATAAAAATTATTATTATAGCAAATCACATTTCAACTACGCCGTATTTAGACCATTTCATTGCGAATATAGGCGAGAATCTTGTCATATCATCAGGGAATAAGCCGACTTAGTGCAGAGAGTACTAATAGCGGCGACACAAGTACAGAAGCAGTATAATGCTACACTCTACAGCCTTGCCCGGGCCTATATTGAGCGCTCGGGCCGCGCATGTCGATTTGCCTTGCACTCGGATATAACTGTCTATAGAGCATATAAAAGCCTACTTTAATTCAATATTCAATTTCTTTTCATACAAAAATTGAATAAAATGAAAATGACATTAATATATAAATATCTGAAATTACACTATCCATAAAGACCACTAACCCACATTGGAGAATTGTAGTATATCTCCTCTTCTCCAGGCCTAGCTCTATAGAGTCCTTAATAGGCTGATAATGTTGTGTATCCCATAAAAACAAAGTATGTGAAAAATGGGATATATAAATATTAAGTACTATACTAAAGCCAAACTCGATTGGGAATGCTTGTCAACAAACAAATTAAAAATGAAGGTAGAAATCACTAGTCATTTTACATCCATTTTTTTTAACTAACTAGTTAATGACGAATTCATGACAATAAATTTGATTAGTAAGCTTAAAACTAATTAATATATTCAATATCTTTTAAAAAAGATTTTTTAAAATAACAAAATATAATTTTAAATTTATTAGGCATAAAATGTGTTGCATTTACTTCATTTTAAAATTGTTTGTTGACAACCATTCTCGATCAAGTTTGGCTTTAGTATAGTTGTGCAATTTCACTCTTTTAGATATCGTAGAAATATCGGTATAAAAAGTAGCATATTTATTATTTTAATTTATTACCTATCACTGTGCCAATTTTTTATAAAGACCCATTTAGCCATTTTGGAGTTAGAAATAACCCGACTTTTATTTATTTATATTTGGCTGACTTAATACCCAAAAATAATTAAGATTTGATAGATGCTCACTCTGTACAATCGAATAATTAATCTAAAGCCGATAATTCTAAGTGAATTGAAAGTAAAAATAAAGCCTAGGTATAGAAATAGATAAAGACATTAAAAGTATGAAATATGTCACTTGAATATGAATTTTATTAGCTAAAAATTCAGCGAGGAAAATTAAAGTCGAATTCAAAAAAAGTAAAACCGTGTACAGCTTTAGTAGCACAAAGGTAAAGAGGACTGATAACCTCCAACACTTTAATCTCCAAAAAGAGCTTTGTGGTCTTGTCCTAGGAAAGGCTTTTTGCTGAAGTGTAGATTAAAGATATCAACAAAAGTGTAAGATTTTTTAAAAACATTTATTGATTATAAACCACCACCCTATAAAGTAAGTTTATATGTTATCTAAATTTCAGTGATTTTCGGAAAATGTCACTAGTTTCACAGTCGCAATTTTAGCTACATTTGCATATTTCTTGAATGCATGTGAAAATTGGGACGTTGGCGTATATTGCATGACATTGATTTTCCCTTTGAAGCAGGTACGGGCTCTATTTTGGAAATGAGCTCATCGATTGTATATGCACAGTACGGGTTTTCTTGTTTCTGTTCGATCTGCTCTCGATAACAATGCTCGCGGTCACAATAGATCCGAATATTGAAGTTCCCTATAGTTTTAGAACAAAGTAATTATATTAAATTAGGTACTGATACGGGCAGAAATGTTTATTAATGCGAGTGCGAGATAAGGTTTATTAAATTAATAAACTAAAATATGGTTGGGGACGTAATGTGAATAAGACTGACTGTTGTTAAGGAAATCAGATGTATGCAGAAAAAAATCGTTATTGGTAAGCGTCTTGAAGAGCAAATTGGTTTTAGATTTCGTTAAATATAATTACAGTTCAAACATTATTACTCTAATGCCTTCACCAATTCTCTTTGGAAATTGATGATCAAAACTCGTACTCAGTAAATTCGATGATGACCTGCAGCACTGAAAAACAGAAACTTGTATTGTTACGTAAACATTTATATGCAAGAAGCTTTGAATATTTGATATAAACCTATTCCTACTGTTCCTAAATACAGCGGTAATATGTCTCTGCGGTCCTATTTAATATCACTTACGTTATGATAGGTATAATCCTTAATAGCCAACTCGCATTGGATCGTAAATTGATATAAGCTCAATATATCTCTCTCCTACGAGAGAAAGGGACTAGGTAATGGAAAATTAATTTATTTGGCCAAAGATTTTTATCTGGCAATTTAGTAGACTTAAATGGAATGTAATTTTATTTCTATAGCTAAAATGAACCGCGCGCTTTGAATGATAAATTGCACTGCATATTAGTGCAATCTCCAGTAGGTAGATCGGCTTATAGACGCCCTTTCGATAGGAGCGGATACAGGCCTTCGGCCTAATTAATAACTTAAGGTAACTTTGTCTATAACTCTTTTTCGTAATAACTAACTCGAACTCGATGATCGCTAATGGAAAAAGCTTATTACTTATCCCTCTCCTACGAGAGCAAGGATCTGAGGAGGCAATGGAAAATTAATTTATTACACTGAGATTATCATCTGGCAATTTATCAGACTTAAATGGAATGTAATTTTATTTCTACAGCTCCAATAAACCGCGCCTGGGTCGAATGATAAATTGCACAGCGTACCTATTAGGCAATTGAGGTGCTATCTCCAGTAACTAGACTGGCTTATTAGCGCCCTCTCGACAGTGGCGGAAACAGGCCACCCGCCTAATTAATAACTTCAGGTAACTTTGTTCGTAACTCTATTGAAAATTATGGTTATCACGAAAAGTTTTAACAAGGCAATTTAAAATTTACTTATGCTGAATATTCTCAAACTTTAAAAAGTATTCACACCTGGTTTTGATGATCTTTTTGGCGCCGTTTACGATATTTTGTTTTATTACCGAAAGATTCGGTTTTCGATTCTGTCTGTTCTTCGGCTCAGTTTTGGTGTAATAGTAGGTTTCAAGGACGGCTAGTTAACAGTCTACCGGCAAAAGGTGTGCCGTCTAGAGATTTAACGTTTTGATTTGGTAATTTTCCAGCATAAAGCCATGTAAAAAGTAATCATAGATAAAAACTCATAGCTCTTACTAGTTAATCTTTGAATGCATTATAAATTAACATCGGGTGAGATAGCTCGTAAAGTAATAAAATTTTTTAAATAAAAAAGAACCGATTCAAAACGCACTAAAAAGTAAAAAATAACTGTGTCATTTAGTTGATTTAATTTACTTAAGCAAGCATCTATGAAGTCAGTGCCAGCAAGTTTAAGGAACATTTATTTTACGTAGCAAAGCAGTTAGTGGGTTCTAGGTAATGTCCTTAAAGTAGAAACCTTGGCTGGCACCTACTCCTATATATGCTTAGGTAAATTAAAGCAACTAAATGACACAGTTATTTTTTACTTTTTAGTGCGTTTTGATTATATTATTTTTATTTAAAAAATTTTATTTCTTAATTTTTGGTGAATTATCACCACGTATCGTACTCGTACTATACTGTCATAGTATATTAACGGCACTTGTAGCCAAAAAGCTACCGATACTGAGACAAAAACCGAAATCGTATGTATGTAACGTGAAATGTAAGCGTGCTTCCAAAATTTGAAGAGTTCCTTCAATTTTCCCAGGATATCATTATCACATCCCAACATGATGTGAAATTAAAAAAAGAATTATCAAAATCGGACAACTCTGTAAAAAGTTATGCGTGGTCATACATAAAAAAAAAACATATACGTGTGTTTCGTCGGTTAAAAATATTCAGCCGACAAATATAATTTCTTCAGATTATTGTAACACTTGCAACGTGATATAAACACAGGCACGCGAGAGAAGTCCAACATGTATACCGTGCTAGCGTTATATCGGTTTGGTGTGGACAAAAAGTTTAATATGAATGGAAATCAAGTAAACTGGGAAACGCTTGTGAGGGGCTACTACGGCACTATATAAACATTGAGCGGTTACTACGGCGTCGTGTAAACAAGTAGAGGACAAAAATTCAATTACCTACTACCACTAAATCGAAACTTGTGGTTGCGTAACTTAACCTGATATAAAATATTTTTCGTAATCTTCGTAGAACAATCAACAAAGGGGGAGAGACGAATATCTTAGCATTCCATGGATTCACCGTGCGGATGCCGGGTCTATCGTGTGGCTGAGAGACAAACTCCGAACAGAGCCCGAGACTTGTGACACGGGTGTAGGTTTAAGGGTAACCTTAGTGACGCGCGTTAACACTCACCTCCTCTGTTCAAGTTATTCTCCCTCCTAAGCCAAATTCGGAAGGACCCTTTAGCAGCTTTACCTTTGATATTGTGTCGTAAAATGTGTCTATACAGAGAAAAATGCAGTAAATATTCAACCACGTGATGTTTTAATGAAATTGCAGATTGGTTTCTGAAGTCTTTATAATACCTATTGGGATTAAGAGCAAGAACAATGTGAAATTAAGAAAATCTTGTTACATTTATCTTTGACAGAAAGCTGTGATTAAGCAAAGCGCCGGTGAAAATAAAAATGTAGTTAATATCCAACCGCGTGATACTATGACGTTTTAAATTAAATTCCAGATTGCTTTTTTAAGTCCTTTTGGCAAACAGCCAGAACGCTATGAAAGTTCTCATACGTTTACAAATGTATTAAAGTTTTTAAGTTACCTTTTAGAATTTTATGCATTTGCATAAAATGTTAGAAAGTTGAAACAATATTTTTACTGTCGATAATATGAAGGTTAAAAGGTTTGTAAGATATTACAAAGTTAAGAAACTATTCTTTTTATAGCTGTATACTTAAATAACAACAAACTAAACTTAGATTAGGAAATTTATAAATAAAAGCGAAACTACTTATTTTATCGACTATAAGTTGGCCCTTGACTGCTATCACACCTGATGTTAAATGATGATACAATCTAAGATGGAAGTGGGCTAACTTGTTAGGAGTAGGATGAAATCCACACACCTTTTGGTTTCTACACGACACCGTATTGGAACGCTAAATCGCTACGACGACGACTTTGTCGGTAGGGTGGTAACTAGCCACGGCGGAAGTCTCCCACCAGCCAGATCAAGACAAATTAAGAAAAATCTCAATCTGCCCCGCCGGGAATCGAACCCAGAACCTCCGTCTTATAAATCCACCGCACATACCACTGCGCCACTGAGGTCGTCAAACTTTATTGGCAATATACATAATCTTAATAAATTTACATTAATTGCGCTCCTGATATAATTTGGCATCAACACAAAGTATTCTAGACACAGTATACTAAGATATCTCTAGAAAATCTAAAAATTATATCAGAAATAAAAGAATAAAACCCTTGAAAGAAAACTCGTGCTACTACTAAAACAAACAATTACAATATACATGGTAGCGCATACTGTAAAAACACAGACAAATAATTAAAATGTGTAGAGAAAGAAAATCAAAAGTGGTTACAAAGCTAGAGAATTACATTGTTGAGCGTGACTGTTTTAATTTTTCTGTTAAAGGTAAGCACAACTTATTTATAGATCTCGTGCTGGCATCCCATAAACAAATAACTGCCCTGATAAATTAGACCCTCAAATTTATTGTTGTTCTGTTAAGATAACGCGAATTAACGATTCCTAAATGCTTTAAAACTTCTTTTTCACCGCAAGTGGCGTGTAATGAAGTAAATTTAATCGTAACTTAGTTACTGAACGAGCTCGTAGAATAAATGAAAAAATGTTACCTCAACATTATCTTCTACTCGCTAGCTAGTTCACTTCAATAGATTTGTAACGCTATATGAATCAATAGGGAGACAAACTTAACTCAGAGCGTGCATGGTAGCACTGCATATTAATTTCTTCAGATTTGTAGAGCTCACGTGAGTAATTTGGTAGAAAAAATAATCTAATAGCCCAGTTGGATGAATACATTATCACATAATATTATACATGCGTCAAGTAAGGGACTGTTTTATAAACACCTATGACACAGAACATAAATCATGTGAAACCGAATAGAAACAGGGTAAGTAGAAAAAGAGACTAAAGTAGAAAAATAGAGTGATAGTCTTTTACAGAATACTATTTATTAATTAATAGGTAGGTATAATTAAAAAACTAATTATTAATTAATAGGTAGGTATATATTGAGTCTATTCATTTGACTCGACTGTTAATGCTAATATTTGGAAATACTTAACTAGCCATCATCTACCACTAAAGGCTAAAAACGAACCCATCTCGGTAATAAATTAAGGAATTACCACTTGCGTTTAACAAGATAAAATAATTATTACTTGTTACGTATTGTATGTTTTTATAAAAACGATCTTTATCTTACCTGTATAGTAGGTATAATTTGAACGAAGCTATCAACCTCCAAGCCTGCCTAGCTTGATTTATACAAACAATCTTCGTGTTAAGCGTTCTATTTTGGTTGGCGAGCTGTCCTCGGCTTTAATGAAGGTTTATTGTAAGAAAATACGTTCAGAATTTTCAAATTAAGAGGTCCTTGCTTCAAAAAATATAATATTCTTTCGTGCGCTGACGTCAATTATGTATTGAATCACAGGCCAAGGTAAAAAAAACTATGGAAAAATGATCGACTTTACTTATAAGGTCCGTTTTTGTAGTCAATAACAACAATTATATTACTTTAAATTCAACTAATCCTATTATATCTTCGTTTTTTTTATTTGTTGTTAAAATAGCACCTATTACACACTATGTACAAATATTCTGCCTGAATTAAAGATAGGATCTTTTAATCTTAAAATAGGTTAAAGATAATGGTTTAGTAAAAGTGCCCAAGACTAAATGCCCGCATGACCTTTAAGTCAATAAAAAGAAGAAAGCACGGTCTAATTGGACATAAAGTAACTATGTTAAACGGATTCCTGATGCCCGTTACTTATTCAAACTGTAAGCACTTTTTAAGCTCATTTAAATAGGAACTCTACTTTAGTTCACAGAATTAAGCAGGAAAACATTTTCAGAGAACTACAATTTATTCTACTTCTAATAACTTATAGTCTCTGGTGAAAGGATGCCACAATCTTAAGTGTCTGGTGGCTGTGGATATTATCGCGACGAAAATATTAAAAATTGAATTTTGTATGGATGATTTAGGGTCTCGATTGGTTGCGACCTTTCAAACCGACTACGATGTTAGCAGCATGGGCTGACTTTTCTACTTTTAAAAAGTCACAACATTCTGGAAAATCACAGAGTTTTGCTTTATTATTCAAGTAGTCTGGATTATCATGGATGGTATTCTGATAGACAACATAATAGTAGTTAGGTAAGTTAAATTACATTATTACTAAATAACTAGTAGCCCAAAATAAATATAGACAAAGAGTATAACATAACAAGGGATACATAAGTATTAGAATTCTTATCTTTCTGTCTAACTACTTTTCGAAAACCACTGATTTTTATATAACTAAAGGTTTAATAAGACTGAAAAAAAAGTGCCATCTAACGCGGCTTTTTTGTGGATTAAGTTTACTTTGAAGTAACAATATTACAATATGTTTTGTTTCATCGATATCTATTTATGATTGGAAGTATTAAAACGTTCTAAATTTAAACCTAACAGCTATTTTAATGGCCGATAAAACTACGGGTTCAATGAATGCTCAGTTATTACTGACAGTAACATCTGCGTCCAATTTCACATATAGGTGGGAAAGCATATATTTCCAGTCGTAGGTAATATTAGAATAAATGCCAGCTTTAAACGTAATTTACGAGCACCAAAACACTGAGTCATATAAAAGCAAAATGCAATTGTGTTTACGTTTATGTATATTACCTATCTACCTAGAAAGTGATCCAATTAATTAATTTTTTAAACTGTTTTGCATATACGAGCCAGTAAGATATGCTACTCATGTTCTTTGTCAGATAAAACATTGACTTAATTAATTAAGTAGTTTAAATAAAATCAGCCAATATTTATAACTTACTAACTTTTTAAAAATATTGTTCATTTAGTGTTTTATAAATAAAGAGTATAAAAAATAGAATGGTACAAATACAATGGTACGTCTAGGAGTCGGTGCCAGCCAAGGTTTTTACTTTAAGGACGTTACCTAGAACCCACAAACTGCTTTACTACGTTTAATAAATGTTCCTTAAACTTGCTGACACCGACTTCATAGATATGCTTACGTAAATTAAAGCAACTAAATGACACAGTTATTTTTTACTTTTTAGTGCGTTTTGAGCCGGTTCTATTTTTTGTTAAAAAATTTTATGGTATTTAACGTAGGTGAAAAGATAGGTATCAAATAAATAAAGATGATAATATACTTACCGCATTATATCTCGACCGAAGCAAAACAAAAACCATCAGTCATATTATTGTACGAGATGTTATCATAAACTAATTAAAGTCACTACCCCTCAAATAGATTCAAACAGCCAATCATTAATTATTGCCAAAATGGAATACTAATTTAAATAAATGTCAAAATGATCACTTCAATTAGCTTAATAAATGCCAATGTATTTACGTAGATATGAATAATAATAATGATACGTATAAAAATATTGCGCTGCATCAAAAATATGCGCTTGTTGACTTGCTTTTTAATCGTATACCTAGTTAAATCAGCGACTTTGAATGTTGCATGTAGATATATAAGATTCTTACCATTTTTTAAGCTTTTCACATAAAAAAGTAATTTAGGTATCATCAATTAATGTCTCTAGGCTTTTTCGTCAAAAAATTGTCCCAATAAATAATTTGTTTTTAGCCTAATCAGGAACTCGAATCCAGGACCATACTATCCAAGGGTGAGCTAACTAAGAGATTAATGAGTACAAAATTAGGGGTATAGTTATGTTACCCCTTAACTATACTTCCGAAAATTTCTTGTAAAGAGAAATAGTTTTTCAACTAATCTTAATTGAATTAATATATTAATACAGCTACGAGTGTACTTATAATAATGGTATTATGCGTTGCGTGTTAAAACCTTTAGCCAGACTCAGTAACTATTATTGATACACCCACCAATCTGTTATTTGGAATTCAATCAATCACTGTAACTCATCTATCATTCCAAATATGTACTATGTATTGCTTTAGGTACGACAATAAATCTTGCATGACGTAGGATGTAAAGTTCACATCACAAATGTCTACCAGGCTCTGTGTATAGTGTGATTCTGTCTTTTTACTGTACTGGAAGTCTAAAAATGAGGTATACAATATTTGATGGTTTAATAACACCGTATTATAATAACCTAGCAGTTAATGATAGACTTTCATATAAATATCCCAAATTATGTCTACTGAAAGCATAGGAATTCATTATTTTTTATGATAAATGAATATTGTCTCGCTTATATAGGTATCTGCTTCGTTGGATTCGAGTCCCGGGTCCGCCTATCAAATACGCATATAAAATTTCTCTCTTCCAAGAAACTTCCCGCAATAGACCGCAGTTGAAAATTGTTTGTTATTTATTAACACTTGCTCTTGCGTCATTGTGACGTTAAAGTGTACCATAAATGTCTCATATCAGACTGGTATCAGTACAAAGTTAAACCCCACCCACAAAAGTCACCCAAAGTTTACTTAAGAGATCAGCGGGGTGGATCTTATCTTCAAATTTCCTTTTCCATAAGGAAAGAAGCCTGGCCTTCTAGTGGACCATCAAAGTGAACTAATTATACTACCTACTGTGGGCACTTTCAAAATAATCAATAAACACCATGAATAAAAAATAATGACTAGATAGTCAGGGGTACAAAACCTCTATAAGATACGACAGTTCTGAGCATCTCTGTGAAAATGTAACAGTTATGAATATAAATCGAGTTGATCTGGGATTCTCCTCGTAACAAGGGTTCATACAGTACGTGACGTGATCAATACCCTAATCTGTATTAACGCAAGACTTGTGCTAAACTCTCTAGATACTTTTATTTTAGCTAGCTACTAGCATCAAGACTAAGAATAACAATAAGTACGTGGTTGATCGAGCTATCTGATTTTTAGGTCTGCGACGTCCGCATCTTAAAAATTACAATTAATTATAAAATAGTGATGGAATGGTAGCATTTAATTGTTTAATAATTATATTTAATAACGGATGTCGAACGCTGCCGAACGCAAAGGCCGATTGTGCCGTCGCGTGTCTATTAAACACTCAAAAAACAACGTCTGTCTGCTGTGTCGACACTTTTAGTTTATCAACTACAACCTAAGCCAAACCGTCTTCCCAATATAGAACTTCGATACTACTAGTATGTGACACGCAGTGTCCCCGGCTATATCCGTAAGGGCATGCTGCCAAGGAGTCCGGGAAGCGTCACCTGAACATATGACGCATCCACATTCTTCTGTGACCAATTCATTGACTGAGTATTTATTGCTTCACTTCAAAAACATGCGTCTGCTTTCTATCAGTGTACATATTATAAATTGATACAATGTTTAGGCCTTTTTTATTTACATAAATAATAAAAAATCCACAAAGTGAGAAAGCCTGAAAGAAATAAAACAAATAAAAAATCTTTAAATTAAAATTTCATTTATTACAAGTCCTTTTGAAGCGTCAAGTTTGTAGTGATTATTTGTAGTGACTCTGCCACCGGTCCGCGAAGATCCGGTAAGAAACTTAACAGTAGTTTTTTTTGTTGGGGAACTTGTTGTAAAAGAGTAACCCTACCATACTAATTATGTATGTAATGTTCGGAGGCAAATACATACACAGGCAAAAAATTACAACAAAATTTACAAATGATCTTTTGGAAATTAAATATTGCAACCTATTTATGTAAGGTTACATACCTTTTCCATTTCTGTCCGTACACCTGCAAAATTCGAATCTGGACGAACGAATAAAGATAAAAAGGAAGCGGAAAGCCCTAGTTCGATTTTCGCACACCTGCCTCTCTGCTCTTTTTTTACGATACGTGTCTGAGGTCTTCCCATATAGATGTACATTTTACGTTACATTCTCTATGTACCACAAGCGGATTAACTGTTTCACAATCAATTACTAGCAATTTGAAATAGTACACCAAAATTGCTATAATTATTCACATGGAATAGAAAAAATAAAATTGTTCAAGTGGGGAAGAAAAAGAAACAATGGTTATGTTAAAACAAACACATGATTATTTAGAGTGACAAGATCTTCGTCATTTGATAAAAGCTGAAAGTTTGTCAGCCGCTTATGCTCCTCCATAGGTATGGTAAGCATATATCTGTTTTGGTGGCTTAGAAATCATATACTTCAGGGATAATATAACATGTTTCTAAAGTTCTGGACTTTACAAACTTGTTATATGATCCCTAAACAATTGTGCAAGTATAAAACGTGATTCAACATATTCTTCTCAATAATATGAGAAATTATATCCTGATTCCCGATTTATTAAGGTATTGCGGACTTCGAAATAGTTAGCATTCATAACTGAAAGCAATAGTTTGAAAGTTTTAAGCAAACTGGAAGCAAGAGCGTTGAGGCAGTTGGACTTTATCACTTGAGAACGATCTCTTTCAGAGCTCCTTAGTTAGAGATTAATGTCGAGATCGATTTAATGAGAAATTAGTATTCACTTCAACATACTAATGATTGTTCTATTCGGAAAACTTTATTAAAAATAATATAATTGAATTGGCTCAATAGGTAGAGTTATGAGTGTATTGCAAATCTGTCAAAGTAATCATTAATTAATCGATTTTATTTGCTTGCCCAAAATATAAATTTCTATGTATGGATGAATGCTCGTTACTCTTTCACGTAAAAACTACTCAATGGATTTTGATGAAACTTGATAATAATACAGCTTATACATCAGAATAACACATAGGCTTAATTTTATTTAGAAACTAGCGGATGCCAGCGACTTCGACTGCGTGAAATTAAAATTCTCTCTTATATATATTATTAACGCCCCCGCAACCCCCCTTGTGGGTGGAATTTCGTAAAATCCGTTCTTAGCTGACCTCTACTCGACGAAAGGAATATTCCTACCAAATTTCAAGTCGCTACGCCTTATGGTTCCAGAGATATCGTGATGAGTCAATATATAGGTGGGAATCTCTTATATATATATATATATATATATATATATATATATATATATATATATATATATATATATATATATATATATATATATACATATATATATATATATATATATATATATATAGATAGATAGATAGATAGATAGATTATTACTGGAACGGGAACTATGCGGGCGAAACCGCAGGCTTCGTCTAGTTATTAATATTAAGAATGTAAACAATTTACATAATAAGAACATACATTGCGTGAGCTCAAGGCGATGCGCACGGGAGGCTTCGCTAAGACTTTCATTGGAGAGCCTGGATTTTTTCTAATACGTGTATGCTGTGAGTGGCCATCGAGGAAGGCTTGCAGGATGTATATAAGATTCCGCCATAACTCTAACTAAGTAGGGCATCTCGCAGGATATTTTTCACTCGAAATAAAAAAGAAACATCTCTTTTTATATCGATATTCCTACGAGAAGGGGATCTACGGCAAGTTACAATATATTATCGTCACAGACCAGAGTAGAGTAAACATAAAGGTCACATACATCAACGCTTCGTCAACTCTATTGTGAAGGAGAAAAGACCAGAGTGAATAGAAATCCCACTGAATCACGTAATCATGGCATTTGGCGTGACCTAACTTCGATTTATGAGCGTACAGACGTACGTCAATTCTGAGAGTGACATGACACTTTTTGGAGAGCCTTTTAATAAGTTTGTGGTCCTTCGAGATGGTGGAAAATTTCGCAAAAAGGTTTCGATTGTGTAAGAAACATAATAAATAGTATTGGAACTTTGCAAGTTAGGGATAGTCCACATCTGAAAATAAATTTACCCGCACCGTATGAGACTGTTTTATTCAGCCAAGTAACTGAATAACACTGCCTCGTTTTGATGTTATAGTACGAGTACAAGGAATTGTTGTAAGGGCTCTTGTGGTGAACATATTACCGCCATGCTTATCTCTGCTGCTAAGCAGTATTGTTGTCATCTGATTTGAAGAGTAAAGTTGCCGGTATAGGTACATAAGGTAGTTGTTAATTACGCCTTATGTTTAACGGGCATGAGGCGGGTAACAAGTTTTTGACGACCTCCGTGACGCAGTGGTATGCGCGGTGGATTTATAAGGCGGAGATCCTGGGTTCGATTCTCGGCGGGGCAGATTGAGATTTTTCTTAATTTGTCTTGGTCTGGCCGGTGGGAGGCTTTTGCCGTAGCTAGTTAGATTTAGCGTTCCGGTACAATGTCGTGTAGAAACCGAAAGGGGTATGGATTTCATCCTAATCCTAACAAATTAGCCCGCTTCCATCTGAGATCTTAACTTAACTTAACATAACATCAGGTGTGATAGCAGTCAAGGGCTAACTTGTAGTCGATAAAAATTAAAAAAAGTTTTTCTTGCGAATCTCTGATAAAGGTAATGGGTTACTAATAAAATTCAGGTGACTTCAGAATGTGATAAAAGTTCTTTTATTACTATAAAAAAAACAATACATAATGATGAGTTTTAGGTTGTAGCATAAATCGGATATAAAATATATCGTATTGGGATAAACATAAGAGTTGGTTAATTCTTACAATCTTTTATTTAACTTACAATGTATGTAAGTCAATTTGTTCGGGTGAAATCTTACTACTCGATTTTGATCGATTGAGCTGAAATTTTATATACACATTTAGTTTGGATGACAATGCATGATTAAATGTGTGACATTATTTTAACATCGCGGCATACCCAAGGTGCTGGACTAATAATTTTTAATGCACTCCAACAATATGGGTATCGAATAAAAGGGCTTGCTAAAAATAACTATTAAAATAATGTGACTTCACTCTTAATCTAATATGGCAGACTTTTAAATCGAAGCAATTTTATCATAAAATGGAGCTGATCTTATGCTGGTGTTAAATGGGGCCATAGGACCAATAAAACAATACACCTCCATTGAGTTTGGGCTCGTTTGATTCCTCTTGATGGGTAATTGTAATAAAAGCTTTTTTAATTAAATTATAAGTCAATTTTATATGTGTGTACAAATCTTTATAGACAAGGATAATATTAATTTCGCCTGTCATTAGGCATTTATAATTAAAAAATAAAGATATTCTCCATAACTATACAAAAATGAACAAAATTATGAGAAGTCGGGTTTATGTTTTACAGAAAAACAATAAAGGGCCTCGGAAACGCGCCCTCAGGTTAAAATGTCGGTTATACTACCCGAAAGTAACTAATTGCTAAGATCGTTTGTAATGTCTCGTGTACAACGCGGCTCGTTTTCTGTAACAACTCGGATAAGTAGGTATTAAATGTAATGATACAAACAGCCAAAAATTTCATTTTTATTTTTAGATATTTTTTCTCTGTACATCTCGTACGTACTAACGTATGTGTGATTGAACAAATCAAACTTTTGAAGATTTTTAACCACTTTCTCTTTGTGTAGGATTGAAATTATTAGCTCGTCACAATTAAAGCAGCGTGGTGAACTAAGTTTCAAATCCCCCCTTCGGTAAGACAGGAGGCCTGCCCCTATATTGAACCATTAAAACGGGCTGATAATAATTATAATTTGAAAATAATCCAACCAGTGAAGATCCACAGAATCAAAATTTCTATAACTATTATGAGATGTTAATGTTGACGTAAACCAAATTGGTTCGTTACACGAAATAAGAAACTTTATTATTTTCGTTTGACTAGAAAGTTCGAGTCATAAAATAACGTCTTTGAAAAGAAACTTAATATTTACCAAGAAACCAACAACTTTACTATCTTCGCTTTTACAAGAGAATATTTGATGTCCAAACTGTAGGTAGCTGTAAATATTTATACTATCAAATTAAGTATAGTATTAATGGTGATTTCACTTGCTCATTATTAAAATTATTTAATTTATTCTCTTTCAATTTATTTTTATTATTAAACTTCCTTGTTGATCAAGTGCCAAGCCTATGTGGATTTAGATCATAGTCCTGAATTCGAGCGCTGTTTGGGGTCCGCAATACTGAACATTTCTTTCTTTTAAAAATATACCTAAGTCCAAGTTAGGAGGTTGGTTGTGTTACACCACCGTGCCTTGATGAGAATTTTAATTGTCATAATAATTTACATACGATAGTTTTAGTTAAAAAGCTACAAACTTGCAAAAAAGATGCCTGGTAAGTTTAAGTACCATTTCCTTTACTAAGTATATCTCCTTTTATTTCTTTTATTCTGAGGAGAGAGCCCTGTAATAATCCGTTAAAACGAGTGATAATGACGATAATTTTTTATTCAACTGTTTTTGATATAATAAGTTTTTTTCAAATGTAGCTATAAACTACATATATATAAATTAAATATTTCAGTACCTAAGTTTACGTAGCCTGAGGAAGATTCTGGTTGCTGTTTAAACATTTTTACCTGGAATATTTGCCAACGTTCTTATTTAAATTTAAGTTTCGAATAAGTAATAAACTTTGGCGTGCCCTATCTCGTCTGCAAATCTTTTTTCCGAGAATAAGAGCACAAAATCAATTAAAAAGCCAGAGAATTCTTGAAGAGTCAATTATTTATAAATAGGTAGTACAGAGATTACAACTTTTTGTACTACGAGTATGTAGGTTTCACGATTACAACTAGGCGCTCGGCTTTTCCAAAATAAAACAAAACACAATGAGGACTTATAGTGCAAATATATGTGCTTTGTTTTATTTAACTGGTGTTAAGTTCGATTGCCAGCTCAAGTGAATGTCATATACCTAGATCATCTGATGAAAGTAAGTAAGCGAAAACTTGTGTTAAGTATAAAAACACGGTCAGGGTTTGAACCCAAGAAATTTCAGATTTGACTCGGTCCTTAAAACGGAGAACCATAACCACACAACCACAGGGGCTTATATTGTCTATGTGCTATAAATACTCATAAAAAATATTAGAGAGGAACCTTCTTGATTTGTACCCGGTTTTTTAAACGTGGGACTATAGAGGCTTAATATATCTATGCTACAGGTAGGTACTCTTAGAACATATTTCAGAAGAACCACGTCCATTAAAAGGACCAAGTTAATAATAAATCGTGGAGCGCTGTGTCCCGGGCCGAATCTTTCTTTTACTCCGGCTTAATCCAAATTATTTATGTATGTGATTGTTCGTACCTACCTACGGATCCTAAATAAGATGAAATAAAAATCCTGCTGTAGAACCGCAACGGCGTAGTGTATTTTTGCGTATAATATTTACATAGCACATTTTCCTACTAAATAATTGATGACATGGACGAAATTGCAAACTTCTTGTCGCTAAATTGCATTGATTTTTTTTATCTGATTTAGATACTTATAGAAGTGTGCTCAGAATGTCTACCATTTTATTCTACCATTTCTTTTCTACCAGAGAACAGCAACACGCCATGTCTTATAATTTAAACATCTTAAAGTTTAAAGTGACTAGAAAATTACAATCATAAATATGTTTTTTTATTTTATTTATATTATTTATATATAGTATTTTATTTATATATTGTAGGAAAAAAAAGGCTCCAACTTAGATTTAGGTAAAATACAGCAAGATAAAGTACATACTGGCAATATTTTTTCGTACATAATTCAAAATAATCAAACTCCTGGAAGTAAGCATGTGTATAATTTGTAAATACCAATACATTTATCGTTTCGTTTTATTTACTTTGTTATTATAGAAGTCAAGGTTTTATCCGAAAAGAAACGAGCTTGCAACTCTGTTCCATATGAATATGATACACAAAAACAGCGACATCTGTGGGCAAGTCTACTAAACAAGTCTTACCTCGTTTCAGAACCAACTACGGTCCAACCTCGACGGCGTCGAATGGCGCGGATTTCAGCTGAAACCACGCGATCTCGGGTTTTCCGGTGTCGGTTCGCGTTAGCCATCAACAACGCAGTGGCGCCCTCCTCGAGTTCAGCGATCGGCAACATAGTTCAGAGCGTTCAAAAATCAGTTCAGATGTCGCCACTAGTTATACTTCTCGGTCACATTGTTTGTAGTGTTTCGATTTGTTTATATTCGTAATAAAATTGCTTACACTGTAATATAAAGTAGCAATTACAACGGCTCGGTTTCCTGATTTTTATGTACGTCGTATAATCTTGTTTTATAGCTTGTACTAATTTGTTTAATTTTATACTTCCAAAATAGTATTATTTTTATAGTAGATTATTTTAGTATTGGCGCTAATTCATTTATTCAAACAGCAGTTAATCTAAAAGTTTATTATTTTAATGTTTTTGTAGAGGTTGGTTAATTTTTTTTACTTATTTATTTGCAATTTTGTATAAAAATATAAACTTGGCCTTTGATTTTTTGGACATTTTGCACATAGCCGTAGAGAACTTCAGGCGCGACCAACACAGTAAGTAGGTTTATTTTCAAATTTTACTTTCGCTGGTTAAAAAAGTTAAGAAGGTGAAGATTACATTACAGCTGTCCTTATTTTAGAATATAAACAAAATGAAAAATTATGCCCCAGTTTTAACTCTAAATAAAGTTTTGGTCGTAAAAACGTTATTTTTGCAGACAATAATATTTCGCGTGACAAATTGTGGTTTCATATATATTTTAAGCTGAATCCGTCATTTACAATGTGGAATACATTTGCATTAAATTATCATATTATATTATGATTATTTTCATTTCAAATTGAATATGTCGTGTTTGAATTTGACACTGTTAATTTTACCTTCCTAATAAGTAGGTATCTATCTGGCTAGCTTATGTAACTTCGGACTAAAAGACCCTGGAATTTATTACTAGGTCAGGTTGCGATATAACGCAGGTAGAGTGTAAGGGAGACACCGGTATGTAATTCTCACGAGAGTCCGGGGTTTCTGAATATGCACTGAGGATGGCCACCGAGGGGGCCCAAATCCCACATAACCCGACCTCTTCCCACAAGTGGTTGGGTATCTCTAGGAGATTTCCCCCCGTCAAAAAAAAAAAAAAGGTTGCGATATAACAAGCTTTTTTTTCTTCCAAGGACCTCTCAGTAGCACTCCCGAGTTGGATAATTAGTGGTTTTACATCCTACCACTAAGAGCAAATTAACCATTCGACCCAAAGATACCATAAGACCCTAAGATCGCTAATACGCACGGAGCAGCGTGGTGGGTCTAAGCTCTAAATCCCTTCTCCTACAAGTGATGCAAGTTGTCACCCATTCCAATATGTTGTTAAAGTTATCACCCATTCCAATATGTTGTTAAAGTTGTCACCCATTCCAATACGTTGTTAAAGTTATCACCCATTCCAATATGTTGTTAAAGTTGTCACCCACTCCAATATGTTGTTAAAGTTAAAAATGTACGAATTTGAAAAATTAACGATCGATAATTAAATCACGTATAGAACGAAAAGGACTTGGTCACTTATCATTTAACTTCAAACAAAATAAAAAAAACATGACCCAGATTCAGAGCTATTTAAAAATTTTTGAGAGCACAAAGCTTTCCTTTGTTCCGGTGTTTCGGACAATTAATGACGGACATAAATATGTCAAAGATACTTATTGCGAGAACGCAATAAATTTGATTTTCATTTAACTGTGTATAGAGTTCAGCATTAATCAAATTGCAATATTTTTTAACCGACGAAAAAAAACGGAGGAGGTTCTCAATTCAACACGTAAATATATATATATTTTTTTTTATGTATGACCACGCATAACTTTTTACAGAGTTGTCCGATTTTGATAATTCTTTTTTTATTAGAAAGGGCATACATCCAAGGTAGTTCTAGTGTCATTATGTTAGGATCTGATGATGATATCCTGGAGAAATTGAAGGAACTCTACTGTACAGTATAGTACGAGTACGTTACGTGGCGATAAATCACTAAAAAGTAAGGAATAAAAATTTTTAACAAAAAATAGAACCGACTCAAAACGCACTAAAAGTAAAAAATAACTGTCATTTAGTTGCTTTAATTTACTTAAGCATATTAGGAGTCGGTGCCAGCCAAGGTTTTTAACAAGAACCCAAAACTGCTTTCTAAAATAAAATATACTTAAGTAAATTAAAGCAACTAAATAACACGTTATTTTTTACTTTTTAGAGCGGTTTGAGTCGGTTCTATTTTTTGTTAAAAAATTTTATCTTGAAAGTAATTATGTTTTTAATTGTTTTCCAGAAATATAATTTGAATAAATAATAATTGAATTAAAACTTAAGCGGAAATAGAATTTTGGTCGGTCAGTAACTAAGTCAACAACCAACTATTTTAGCTCTAAATTAAGGAATATGGACACATATAATAAAAACTTGTTTGTGTGGAGAATAACAGTGTTTACTCTCCGTCTGTTGTTAGAGTACAGCTCTACAATTTTAAACTAAAAAACAGCAAACACAGTGATTGCTGTTATATTTTACTTGTTATTTTTTTACTCGTCAATGCCTGCGAGTTTGACCGCGTACATTTAGGGTTTTTAAATCCCGCGGAAAATATGTAGTTTTCTTGAAATATAAAATAACAACGTGTTATTAAAGATAAAAATTCAGTTAAGACTCAAAATCTGTTACGTACTTTTGCGTAAATAAGTAACAAAGATACAAATATGCAAATTACATTAGCAATTTTCATTATTCAGTGTTAAATTTTTTTAAACTTTGCTGCGTTAAAAGTTAACCTTAACTTTCATATAATAACTCGGAATGTTATATTTATAAAGACTAAAAATTTCCAATAACAACAGTGACAGATAAATTATCTAAAATTGGCACAAAATAACTTTGATCTTGAAGCAATCCAAGAATAACTCTTTAACTATCGAGTTGTTGCTAAAGAAAACTCATTTTATAAATAGATGGCCGGTATAAAAAATTCAAAACAATCGTGGACTTTATTGCTGGTATTTCATACAAATGTTTTATTCAGTAGAATGATTTTAGAATATGAATACAGGGTTTTTTTTTTCAAAGTAGATTAGTTAATCAAATTAAAGAGAATAGATATAAAAAAAACATGGTGCCCTTAACTACGAATAATGATCTAGCTTACGAATAATAATTCAATTAAGTTTAAATAAATGATCTCTTACCTGATGCCTATTTAAATATTTTGATATTGTACGTTCTACGAAACATAATATAGAACCATCTACAGCAAAACCACAAATATCCTTCCTAATATTATGAAGACGAAAGTTTGTATTTATGGATGGATGGATGTTTCACGTATAAACTACTGAATTTATTTTGATGAAACTTCACAATAATTCTGAAATAAGCTTACGTATCAAAACAAAACATAGGTAGACCAACTAGGTGGGTGAAATCACGGGCGACCTCTAGTGGTCTACAATATAAACTTACCATGAATTCAGCAAACATACAATGCTAGTAAAGAATTTTGATTTCTGAACCAAATGGTTACTTGATCTCAATGAAAAAAGCATAATAAAATTAGGTACCTACATCCCAAATCTACCTATGTATCAACGAGTCCTATACTCTATCTATCATATTCAAATAAATGATAAATATTTACATCAATGACCCACTTGTATGAATACAAGCGTGCCTGACATAAGCAGCTGATACTCCGAACAGCTGGTGACATATTGCTTATTATAGAAATGCAAGACAGGGTGATATATTTCTAAGCGATTTGTTTCAATCTCTATATATCTAAACTATTATTAATATAAGTATTACGGATTGTACCTATGTAAATAACTATGACTTGCGTGGTGATTCGGTAACGAAATTCGACAGTGCCAATCTTGAGTCGTTTCTACCTCTCTCTGTCTAACACGATACTAAAGGTAAAGAGATATCGAGCCGACGTCGTGACTTGGAATCGAGAACGGACAAGTTGTACTGGATAAGGCCACAAGTTCGTAGCCAGAGATAGAAGCAACAGATTTCACGGCGGCAACTACTAGTTTCTACGATTGTATTCACAGAAATACTTAGAAACCAGATGTGTCGTAGCGACTTGGCGTCTGCTGCTGCTGTCTGCAGTCAGCTAGGAAGTCGTACCTTAAAGATAAAATGTTTATTGGATTGATTTGTAAATTAGCTGTGTTTAATTACTGAGGGTATGATTTTTCATATTATACTGAAAAAAGTATAAGGAACTAGAAAAAATGTACTATTCCGTCCGAGAAAAAAAAACAATATTTATGTCTTTGTATACGTATTTTTTTGCTATTTGTATTCTGACAATTATATTCTGTATATCACCTGTATACATAGATTAAAGACTAATAGATGGAGTCATAACGCGGCTGTAGGTTCAAGAGCGTGACAGACTTATTTCATTCGGCCTTTATTAGAAAGTGATACAAGATTATTTTTTGTCCCTTTCAGCGTGTTCGTTTTTATTATTTGTCAAGAGTGGAATTTGTGACAGACAAGGGACATATCTGAGCAATTATTAGCTCTTTATTAAATTTGCTGATAAATAATATAACTTTGCGGTTACTATATTAATTTAAACGTTATCGTGCTATGGTGGGTTGTAATATTTTCGCCTGCAACAGTCGCAGCGAACAGAAAATCGAAGGAATTACGTTTCATACGTAAGTAGGCATAAACTTCATTGATTGATGATTTAAAGCTTAGATATGTTATTTTTTAGCAAATTTCATGTATTATGCGTTTACTAAACTATATTATATAAAGTAATATTTCGTATTTTACGATATTTTAAAACATAACGTTTTATGATGTACTTTAAATGTTGACATGTCATGTCAATAAGGCTGATTTGCTGTCTCACGAGTGGACACGCTATGGGCTCTATCTAGTAGTCTTTAATCTATGCCTGTATATGAATAAATGTGAAACGTCATATTGAGTCTCTTTTCATTTCGACGTGACGTCTTTCCGTTCATAATCACTACATAGGTACCACAGTATGGTAATAATATGTTTAGGTGCCAGAAAAAAAAAATCGTTCGTACGAACAAAACAAATGACATAAGTACAGAGATATAGGTACCATGAGTAAGTTATTTAAAAAACATTTTTTCTTTTGGAAGTCGGTTATATACAATCAACAGTATGTTTTCGCTACAAGGCTTGTAAAAGTAATTTCCTCAGAAAAAGATCATATGATAACAAGGCAAAGACGAATATGTTTTCTTTTAAAAGTGTAGGCATTCCGGGCATTCGTAATTTTAATATTCAGAGCGCGGTGGACGGGTACATGTAAAATATTACTAACATAATCCATATTCTTCTTATTCGTAGGGAATTTTCGACAACCCCAGGGCACGCTATTCCCAAATCACATCATGGGGTTTCGTGACACCTGACCTTTGTCTTATTGTCATGGTATAAAACATTATTATATATTTTTAAATGAAAATACAATTTATTTGACATTTTTGTTGTTAACTTTGATAATAATTCAAAGGAAAATTTTATTGTACTAAACACGTATTTTTTCATAATTTTTTGTAAAAGAATTTCCGTAACTTCAGTTTCCTATGTGTTATGATGTTTATTTAAAGAGTTTTTGGATTAAGTGGCTTAGAATAATTATTTCAATTATTTAAATCACAGAAAATAATAAATTTTGAAGTGTTAACTAATAAACCATAATATCGCTTAATGTTGTTAATTTGACATAATTCTCACGACTCACGTTAGTTATAATTGCTACTTTACAATCCGATTCACTGCATCACAATTTCACTGTCACAAAGAGGAAGCACCAATCAAGTATCCAATAAATGCACTTCACACACTTATCTCAATTAGCCATTACAAACGAGCATACTTTTTCAGTACAATTCAGCTGAAGTTATGTTGGCAAGCGCGTCGTACAGACTGCGCGTGCGCATATCATACGACGCAAGCTCTAGAGCTGTGAAAGCGAAGGCGTCGACGCGAACACTTCGCAGGAATTTCCGTTAAAATCGGAAAAATCGATGGTAATAAATCAATGTCTGTCAATTACTCGTACTCGAACTGCAGTATCCAAATACTCTTAGTATCACTCGAAACATTTCAAACAAAAATATGTAAAACGCAAAAACTGTTTACGATACCTGACATACATATTTTGTTTGAATGTATTCATTAGCACCTATGATTAATGTGTTTGTGTACAAAAATTATTAATTATATGAACAGCTTTCATACTTGCGAACAAGTAGGTAAAATCATCTAACTCTATATTATACAATTTTCATTCCTTTAGTTTCAGTTTCTAATATTTTTAATTTATTTATTAAGTGTATGATTGCACAGTTTTATTTAAGTAAAATTTTCTGTGTATTTAATTATTTTAACAACTCTTTCTCTGTTAGAATATTTTCGTAAGCGAACTTGCCTACTAAAGACTTGCTGATCTATAAATTATTCTACACAGACTTACTAGGATAGATAAATACGCGGTGAAATGGCATTGGGATGCAAATGTTTTGGAAAATCGAAGGCCAAAAGGTGAAAGGATGGGTAATAAAACCGAGTAATACACTGACGTATATTCATGACTCTCAAGCGACCAACGGTGCTACAAACATCCAAAATTTATCTGTTGCAATCAGAGATTAATTTGTTTTATCTCATCCACATTAAATAATTGTAACACCAATTAATTATATTAATGCAATGAACCTAATTAGAAGTACTAATGAGGATGGTTATTGTAACTATTATTACATGTCTCAATGACTATTATCGTCAAGCTCTTAATGACACGTCATCACCATTATCGTTAATATGATTGATAATGATCTCCTTGGCTATCCGTCAAAGATGATACTATGTCGTCTTTGTCGTCTGAAATATGCCCAAATGGCTTAGGCAATGACAGGTATTACAGATCAAAGACTACTAGATGGAGTCATAACGCGGCTGTAGGTTCAAGAGCGTGATAGACATATTTCATTCGGCCTTTATTAGAAAGTGACAGAGCTTATTTTTTCTCCTTTTGACCACCATGACAGACAAGGGACATATCTGAGCAATTCTTAGCTTTTTATTAAATTTGCTGATAAATAATATAACTTTGCGGTTACGATATTAATTTAAACGTTATCGTGCTATGGTGGGTTGTAATATTTTCTGCTGCAACAGTCGCAGCGAACAGAAAACGTTTCATACGTTTGTAGGCATAAACTTCATTGATTGATGATTTAAAGCTTAGATATGTTATTTTTTAGCAAATTTCATGTATTATGCGTTTACTAAACTATCTTAAATAAAGTAATATTTCGTATTTTACGATATTTTAAAACATAACGTTTTATGATGTACTTTAAATGTTGACATGTCATGTCAATAATGCTGATTTGCTGTCTCACGAGTGGACACGCTATGGGCTCTATCTAGTTGGGTATTACAGATAACAGAGCATAGATTATGTTACCCCGACCTAGTACTTCGCACCCAGCGAATAGACAAGAGTGGCTAATTTGTTACGATGCTCTGTGTTCGAAGTAGTCTCTATACTCGTATACTGTCTTACACAATACTATAGATAGAAATTATAGAGATAAATTCGAAACTCATACTTTCGAGCTATAAAACACTATTATATTACACACTACACATTATTATTTATACGTACTAACTACACATTATATTAATGGAAGGATAAACAAACTTTTGTTATGTAGCTTTTTGCATTGAGATCAATAAAGTTTTTATGGCCTACAATCGTCGCTTATACTTTTCGGCCATGTACTCGTATGAGTCCGTAACTCAAGCCGTTAGATCGTTACTTTTTGTACAAAATGTAAGGTAACGTTTAAGAACATTATGCAAGAGTAAATTGAACTTTTTTCATAATAAAAAACTGCGCAGCACAGAAGCCTCCTAGGGTGACCTTTTAATAATGCTTCCATGTTATCCATCTTCTTCATACTGTGTTACTTAACTCTGTCCCGCCCACCGCAATAATGCTCCGAAATAGATATCTATTTGTTTAATGTCAAATTAAATTAATATCCGACTGGTATGCAAAGGTTTTAGAGTGAAAAAATACACAACTTGTGTAAAATATATGCTTGCGCAAAGAAATTTTCACTCTGTTTGAAAATTCTATTCTTTACAAACGTAATTTGTTAACATCAAGAACAAGGCCATGGACTTCAGATGTCCGCTTGCAGGATCTGCTTATTCTACAAAGACCAGTGAAACAACGATTTATTTATCGCTATAGAACTTTCTCCCACACATGGCGCATAGACCTACTCGTATATCATCAAAAACAAAATTATATTTCTTACTAGAGAATGCCCGCGGCTTTACTCGCGTAGTTCTCATACCCGTGAGAATTTCGTGATAAAATGTGGCTAATTTGTTAATTAACTAACTAACCATACCAAAATTTATTTGCTGTTTTGTAAGTGCTGTTAAATTTATAAGAAATAAAATAAAAGAACTGATTTTAAACAACGAAGCATCGCTCTGCCTTGCAGGGACTATTTAAACTGCGATCGAGAATAAATTGGGGATGAAAACCCTCTTGTTGGGAAACGATTTTTCGGTACGTTGCACCCCTATAAAGCAGCTGTAGGCATTGAATTGTGCTTCATTCAGTATGCAAGTAGTCTGTAGATATACCTTCCTACTTTTGTTTAGCTTTTGTTCTCAGATTCGCCCACGTTACTTCACAGCCGAATTTTAATTTGGTTTTTTCCGCGACTTGATTTTCATGAAGCACCATCTTCGATATTAAAAGGTTAATTGAATCAAATGAAAGTTAGATCTGAAACGGAATTGCGCTCTACTATGGTATCTATACACTTAACGATTACGCAACATCTAGATATAGATTTTAATTAATTAATAATCAATAAATATCAATAGGCTTTAAAAAGTGAACACTTTGTTTAAAGGCTCGGACGAACCGGTACCGACACAATAAGAAATTATATCATCTTCGTAATGTTATAAGTTACAAATACAAGTCTTATTAACCGACGAAAATAATCGGAGGAGGTTCTCAATTCGACACGGATTTTTTTTTATATATGACAACGCATAACTTTTTACAGAGTTATCCGATTTTGATAATTCTTTTTTTATTAGAAAGGGCACACATCCAAGGTGGTCCCATTGTCATCATGTTAGATCTGATAATGATATCCTGGAAAAATTGAAGGAACTCTTCAAATTGTATAGGCACACTTGCAGCGATTTCGGTTTTTGTGTAAGTATCGGTAGCTTTTTTGGTTACAAAAGCCGTATAATATTCTATGACAGTATAGTATGAGTTTGTTACGTGGCGATAAATCACTAAAAAGTAAAAAATAAAAATTTTTAACAAAAAATACAACCGACTCAAAACGCACTAAAAAGTAAAAAATAACTGACATTTAGTTACTTTAATTTACTTAAGCATATGTAGGAGTCGGTGCCTGCCAAGGTTTCTACTTTAAGGACATTACCTAGAACCTACAAACTGCTTAACTACGTTTAATAAATGTTCCTTAAACTTGCTGGCACCGACTTCATAGATATGCTTAAGTAAAACAACTAAATGACAAAGTTATTTTTTACTTTTTAGTGCATTTTGAGTTGGTTCTATTTTTTGTTAAACATTTTTACTATACAAAAGCCAAACTCGATTGAGAATGCTTGTCAACAAACAAATTAAAAATGAAGGTAGAAATCACTAGTCATTTTACACCTAATTTTTTTAGTTAACTTGTTAATGACGAATTCATGACAATAAATTAGATTAGTAAGCTTAAAACTAATTAAGTAATATATTCAATATCATTTAAATAATTTTAAATGTATGAGGCATACAATGTGTTGCATTTTCTACTTTCATTTTAAATTTGTTTGTTGACAAGCATTCTCAATCGAGTTTGGCTTTAGTGTAGATAAAAGTTTTACTAGATTTAAAATACAAAAGGAAATCACTAAGTCGTAAAACAGTCAGTAAAGAGATAAAATACGACGTATATATTCGCATTTCGGATACGACGCCATAAAAGAGATTGACACCACAAATGTATAGAGGGTATGGTTTTGTGGATATTGAATATTCGTATATACCGTCTACGCGCGGCGTGTTTACGCGCATCGGGACTTCGTGCACGAAAATAGACGGTGGCAGAGTTTCAAATATGTCGCACTGTCCTAAACTTCAACTCATCAATTTCTCGTAATGTCATAATGACAGTAATAAGTTCAATGTGTGTGGATGAAAAAAATGTTTACTCCAGTTTTTTGGCCAATAGTTTTTATTAAACATCAGGTTACCCCGTGACTGCAATCACACTTGATGATAAGTGACTATGCAATATAAGATGGAAGCGAGCTAACTTGTTAGTTTGTCCTACACATCATACCGGCACGCTCAATCGCTAGGCGGGACTTCTTTAGCGGTATTATCATCACATTAGCTATGGTCGAAGTCTCCCAGCAGCCAGACCAGGACATATTAAGCAAATGTAAGTCTAGACAGGAATCCTGTACCTTCGTATTTTAAATCGTGTACCGATGCGCCATAGGGGATGCTGAAAATTATAAAATGCCCCAAATTTTATGAATACACTAACGTATATTTTTGTTCGACGCGACGAAGAATAATAACATTTAAAAACTTTAGTTAGATGAGTTATACACTGACAATCTGTACAAATGAGATCAATATAAGTGTCTGTTTAATTTTTGAACAATATCCGTTTCAAACATCTGTTTCATTGGGGAATAATGTTTTTAGAATAATGCTTTTATGTGTTATGCACGAATACACGAGCAAAGCCGCGGGCGTCCGTTAGTTTTATATTAGTTACGTTAAAAGTAAATTTCACAATGGCCGAAGTCTGGATGTGGGTTAAGGACGGCTGCCTATCTGCAATAATTTAATATCCTGCTAGCAACACTTCATATTTCAGCGTGCCTTATGACAAAAAGAGTTAGGTCCTATTTTAATGATTAATTTTTTGTATAAATGTACCTCTATTTTTCACACTTTTATGTAGAAAAAGTTCTACTTAGATATAGAACGCCGCTATTTTAAAACCCATTCACAATTCGTGCTGTGTCTCGAGCGAAAAAATCTTTAAAATATAGTGGAGTATAGCGGCGATAACAAAAAGAAGCTTGAGCTTTTTGCAGCTTCTTCTCAGACTTCCTTCAATTGTAATCTGACAAGAAGAATAAAAAAAAATATTACTTATTACGTTTATTGTTATTCAAGTCAATTCAATAACAAGTTAGGCGAGCATAAGATAAGCTTCAACTACATGACATTAATATAAAAATGAGTTAAAATTAAATAAAACTTTATGAAAAATAAGAAATATATAAAAATATTTCAAATAATGATTAAATGAAAACAGTCCCTTAGAGTAACCATTAATGAAGGAAAAGCTAACAAAATAAAGATGTTTTTCTTAAACATTCTTAAAAAAAGTTTTGAACTTTTTGCACGCATAGCAAAATTGTTTGAAAGTTTTTACGACACTTTATTTGCCAAGAATTCATTCACTTTTTTAAGAATTTTTGATGAGAAATCGGCGCCATCAAAAGGCGACAAGAGAATTTTGACAAATGAGTTCTAGGCTCAAAGCTTTTTATCTTGGAGCCAGCTATTCTTCAAAATGGCGTACCGAGATTTTAAATTATGATATTTTTATCACAAACTAGTACCGAGAGACTATATATATAAAAGGCACCATTATTTACTAAGAAATAAGAAATATAAATGAAATTACACTTCTCCCTTCGATACTTGTAAGTTAAACCCCTTTATTGCCTCATATAGGATATAAGGGTCTTACCACATAGCGCTCTACTAGGGTGCCTGCTTTTAAATCGACACCCTAAATCACTTTAGATGTATATGTGCCATAAATGTATGTATCTATACTTATAATCACATCATCCTTGAATATCAGATAGGAGAAATTGATGTAGACGAGTCGAAACGCAAACATTGTTATTAGTGTTTGTTCTTCCATTTGACAGAAAAGAGATCATAGAGCAGGATTAATTGCCTTATATGTATGTAAGCCTATAAATAAAATAAAAAATAGAAGCTGATATCAGAAAATTGACGAGTTGATAAAAATTCCTTACATAAGTACGTATGTTTCAATTCGAAAATTTTTTCTTAGTAGATGTTGACTCTACCAAGTGATGTCGACTAAAGTTTAATTTAGAACCGGAAGTAAAGAGATTTGCAGTGGAATCAAAGTTACCGGCACATCTCAAGGAGTGGCTTTTTTAAATGAAAATTGTAAGCAATTTGCTTTAAAGTATTTTGGCTGCATCCTGAGCGGTAGATTTATAAGATGGAGGTCCTGGCTTCGATTCTCGGAAAAGCCGATGGAAATTTGAAGAACTTTTCCACGTCTGGCCACTTGCCTGCCAACAAAGGCATACTGCCAAGCGATTAAGCGTTCCGGTATGATGTCGTTTAGAAATCGAAAAGGTTGAAAATTTTATCGCACTTCTAACAAGCTTGCTTCCATCTTAGATTTAATCATCACTTACCACCTGGTGTAATTGCACTCAACAGCAAACTTGTAGTAAATAAAAAAAGCAATTTGCTTTAAAGTATCCACCCACCGTTACTTTGTACTACCTATGATAAAGTTTTACAAATTAAATCAATTTATACCCGCTCTCGACGTCGCTAGGAAATCGAATTATGCAGCTGACATCGATGTTTAAACCATACGCCAATTTGTGTCGTATCGCTTTAAAGGGGTTTGAATAATCGAAGTAATTCAATAGAGGAAATCCTTTTTGGTTTGTTTATAATAAATTGCGTTAGTTTTCTAGTTAAAGTTCAATATGTAACTGATATTTGGTATCTTAACCCATCAATCTTCCCGATATCGTCTCAATACAACAACAAATTTAAGAGGACCTGGCCCTAAATGGACCCTATAATGGGCTGAAGCATAACTAGTGTTTGTTTTTATGATAATTAATAGTGTACTAATTACTGGACTAATAAAATCATGTCTATATTTTAAGGGGTTTATTGTGCGACATTGCAAAGCTCAACGCCTTCAGTGGTGAATACACTTAGAGAGGATGTCGAGTAGCAGAGGGGCAAAAATTATGACAAAATGGAAACCACAAACAAAGAGAAACAAAGGAAGACCTAAAAAGAGGTGGTTGGATTGTGTGGAAGAAGATCTGCAAAAACTCAGGAAGTTATCAACGTGGACTAAAGAAGTAAAGAATATCTAAATGGAAAAAAGCGGTAGGGGAGGCCAAGACCCACAAAGAGTTGTAGCGCCGAAGGAAGTAAGTATAGTGGCCTAAGGTTTTACAATAGCGATCATTCTCAACGGAAAGCGTATTTTTTGTTTGAAAGACGATGAACGTTGACTGACGATACAGAACGTGCCATAGGTTGCCGGATCAGAATCAAAGTCCAGCATTGAACGTCCAACAGTAGATGTAATATTAGATAACAAAGAATAGCCAGCCATATACGAAAACATCACAGCAAAGGAATAATAATTGAACTTTATACTGTCTTAAATAATTAATTAAATTAATTCCATAGTACCATACAAGTAGATAGTTAATTATAATACGTTACTCAATAATGTAACGTATCCAAATTAATCTGGAATATTGAGGCCAATCAGTATTACCCGCGAGTGAACGGCATACGCGACCGGGACATGAAAACAGTGATTGGAATCAAACTGCTATTTCCTTCTTCACAGATTGACTCATTTCCCACTAATCTTGTCAACACGGATTGTTGCCATACACACTTTGTATGGACAAATAGGGACTGACGTCGCGATCCAAATTGGAAAAATTATCTTACGAAGCAGATCCCGAACTTAGTTTCCTGTGGTATCAACCTTTTTTCGTATCTTATATGAACAATTCTAAAAACTAATTCACAACGCCATTCTATTAAGAAATACCTAGCCAGCCATGTGGAGGCTTGCTGATTTAATATTAATTAAAAGTAAATATTTACTAATAGCAAGCCACATAGTGAAATCTTATATTTGTCCTAATAAACACATCTTTTAAACTATACAAGATAGCTCATTAACATTTACAAAAGTAAAAAATGGCTTTGATTAGTATTGGTTAAAAATATTAATGATTATTTTTTTTTTAATACGTTTTTTTCTTATTATTAACAATGGTTTTCTACAAATAACAAGATTAGTAAAATTAAGAGCTAAACTGGTCGTTATTTACGAAAAAACAATTCAATTTTAAACGTGTTACTGAAAATACTGTTTAGGTTATAAATTCGAGAAACATCTCTTTCCTGACACCACCACCACTCGTAAATATATCAACAATTGCTTGTTTTAATGTATTAGATAGGTAAAACATTCTTCAAATTCAAATTCTCAGTAAGACAAGTGGATGACAAAATTAAAACTTGAAGACATTCCCATGACAATAGCCGAGGCTACTAAGACTCTCACATAGCTAGCTGTCTTTTGTTCCACAAATGCTCACGACAGGCGGCTAGAATATCTCATGAATATCTGATATTATTAATTGTTTTGAAGACGGACAGTTGAAAACACTAGCACAATACCAGCACGACGTATACTTGAGTCATATTGCAACAATAATAACATACATATTCAAAGCGTTAGTAACTCATTATCATTTTCCCAATGTCGTACGGAAATAATAAAATAATATTATGTTATTTACTATTTCAGAAATTTGAAAACTAGATACCTACTACAATTACATTGTAGTACAAGATTTCATGCATAAGAACAATCATTCTATATTTGACCCCTGACGCAAAAGGAGTGTAAGTGTGTGTGTGTTTTGTGTTGTCATTTTCTGAAAATAGAAGTCATAAACCTATATTATTTGCAATTAGCACAACAAAACATAACCACTTTAGTTAGACGAAGCACTCATGCCCATTTGTAAATAAAGAAAATAACACTACAGTTTTATGTGAGTACACGCCATTACATATTTTTCGCATACGGCTAGGATCATTGGCCTCATTGCCGCCGGCATTTCTAAGCAAATAGCCTGAAATAAGCCTCATACGCACTGGAGGAATACAGATTTGTTTTAAGTCGGCCTTCGGGCGTATTTGCCTGTTTTCTGTATAGATAATGAAATTGGAGGCAGACATCCCAAAAAACAACGCGAACACCGTGAAAAAAGGAGAAACAAAAACTGTATTTAGAATGAATACAAATAACGAAAAAGGGCTCGTTCTGTACATTTTCTTTGAATTTAATACATTGCCCACAACACAAAAAAGGTACGCAACTAAAAATACGATGAGAATGGTTGATTAACATTAATTAAAACACAAAAAGGTTTTTATTTTTTATACAATTCGGAGAAATATTTTAACGATAAAACAATTACTGGTCATAATAATACTTACCTACTTGTTGATATTTCGAGATGATCAGCGTCCACCTGTAGACTAGCGTTATTTTTTGTTTGTTTACTGTCAAACTAATTATAAAGTCGAAAACTCTTTCTCTGCTCAGGGGATTAAATAGAGACGATAGAGTTAGCGTCAAATTCGTTCGTGTCAAATAGTTCTGTTCTGGCACTGCTTTAGTGAAAAATAAAGTTTAAAATTATTGAAAACATATGCTCTCTTTACTTTATGGAGATTAGAGTGCATGGCTGTACACTTGTATGATAGAATAGATACAATTGTACATACAGTAAGCTGTAATACTACTACTACCGACGTTCTGAATAATATCTAAGTTAGCACCTTATAACGGTCAACTCCAGCACTCCGCGTACTTATTGGTGAAATCTGATAGGGAGCGCATTTTAAGTGCCCTGAAAACTTCCGTTTCTTTTACGAAATCACTCCCAGTAGGACAGCGTGTTAAAGTCTATCGGGGAAGCCCGTTTTGCTTTGGATGTAGTGTTAGTTGACAGCATATTGCCTTTTTGTTAAATAAAGGAACGTCATCACAGTGTGCTCCTTCAGTTTAACACACTATAAAGGCTTTGTCAAATACACGGCCAACGTATAGCGAAGCGTTATGACGCTAAACTATTTATGTATTTAGTAGAATAGAAACGGTTCGATTTCGCATTTGCTTATGACGAGATTCGAATGATATCCTATATTATAAAATAAAAATTCATTGACACGCATTCTGACTAGACTCTCTAAAGGCATGTCAATCCTGAGTTTACACCGACTTAATGCGAACTCGGTAATATACTCACACTCGGCCCTCAGTTCCTTATCTAATTAATAAAGCCTGAGCGCCTGTCAAAAGCTTAACTGAAGGTTGCTTGTCGCTTAGATGTAATAGAAACCAAACGAACTACCCCAAATAGATTGACTGTACACATTTAAAAACTTACCCACATATCCAAGAGTGTCTCCGTCTAGGTATGGATGCTAGAGTGAGCGCGAACGGCGGCAGGGCTGAGGGTGGGTTGTCCTCCTCCGCGGGCGCTCCACTCACCCTCAACTCCGGCACTCGCAGCTGGTGGCGACCACTCATCACGCTTCTTTACAACATTATTACCATTTTTCATTTATTTTTGTTCTTTAGCACTGGTTATCACAGAAGCTCCTGCACTATATGTACACTTATTTTAAATTGCTCGATCACTTTGTGCACATATCTACGAAATTATCATGAGAGAATTAGATTATTAGAAGATTCATTTATTTGATATGGATGCATAAATGGAATGTGCGTCTTCGTAAATAATAAACTTAACTAAAGTCAATTAAATAATCTTCCTTGATGATGTTGATCATTCGTAAAAAAATGTTATTAAAGAAATGAAGGACAATATTAGGTAAAAAGGAAACTCATATTAGTTACCCTTTAAAAATAGCTGATGTATCTGATAAAACTTTATTCTGTGCTTAATTTATTTTGAGCTAATTAAAATATTCAAGGACTTCCTATTGTAGTACAAAAACATATGTATATACATATAAACAGTGATCATCTAGTTCTGCGGATAGGAACACAAAATAGCCGAAAAAATTTCCTTGGAAATGTCTAATAAATCACAATGCTTTTCATTCAAAATTATAAAAGATATGAAATTGGGAGACCTCGTCCTATTTTTTACGATCTTTTAAAAATAAGATATTTGACAAACAAAATATTTTTTAAAGATCACGTCGATGTCGAAGGCGCCATCAACTATGAGTTGAGAATTTCTACTGAGTAACGACTGGACTCAGTATACTCATTCTGTAATCTTTAAAAATTTTCAAATAAAAATAGAACCGACTCAAAACGCACTAAAAAGTAAAAAATAACTGTGTCTTTAAAAAAAGAATGAAGTCGGTAGCCAAAATCTTATTTTACGTAGTAAAGCAGCTACCCTTAAAATAGAAACTGGAACATGGTACCATAGTTTGCTAGTTTACCCTAAAAGTTCTTTTGGGTGATTACGAGAATAACTGGTATATTATCCGGAACTAGCAGCCAAAAACCTACCGATACCGGGATAAAAACCGAAATCGCTGTAAGCGTGCCTCCAAAATTTTAAGAGTTTTTCGATACATCAGATCCTAACATGGTGACAACTTGAACTATCTAATAAAAAAAAAGAATTATCAAAATCGGACCACTCTGTAAAAAAGTTATGCGTGGTCATACATAAAAACAAATATACGTGTCGAATTGGAGAACCTCCTCCGTTTTTTTTCGTCGGTTAAAAAAAGAATGAGTGTCAAAATATTACATAGCTACCCTAAGAACATTGTTGCATAGTTTGCTACTTACCCTCAAAGTTCAAGAGAAAATGCTATTTATCTAGATCTAGCTTTTATATATTTTTTTTATTAGTTTAACTTTATAAACGTCATAATCTGCCTTGACTTAACGCAACAGACGAAATATAACTTTTGCTGATTGTACATAATTTTATTTCTACAAACATTGTCACATCAGTTGTATCCAAGCCTATGAAGTTACATGCATTGAAATATAAAGAAATAATGCTTTTGCCTACCTTAAAGAAAAAATACCTTTGTCCCTTTAGTTTAAACACTCCTTTATAATCGTCATAATGTACTTAGATATAAAGCAGTAGTATGAGCACAAATATTGCTGACTGTACTTAATATATTTCGACGAACATTGTCACATCTGTTGGCTCCATGCCTGCGAAGCGCCGTGACCCTGCCTTCAGGGCTAACGATATTTCACGTTGGGTCGTAAAAGCAAATAGACATAATTAAAGATACAGGTGGGCGTGTACCTAACGATCGCGTTACAATGGTACAGGGGGCCTTGGCTTTCTTCTAATTTAATTACGACATTCTTGCCTTTTTTTATGTATCTCAACAATCTCATGTCAATATTATTGAATCCTCCGAAACGGTTTGACTGATTTTTATGATTTTTGTGTACATTTATTTATGTACGATTGAAAATAGGTCGTATTTTTCAAGGTGATAAGGATGGCCCTCTCCAGATTTTTTTCATTTTAGAACTTTCAAAATGCTTTTGAATATACAACCATAAATTTCACGTACACCAATTTGCGGACATCAGCTATTAAATAAAAAATCGTACTATATACATCGTAATCGATACTAACTAATTATTCTAAGTACAGTTTCATTCTATATTGGAAAATAGTTACGTGAAATACGACTGTAAAATTTGATATCGATTAAAAACAATCCCATTCCCCGCTTATCTTTAATCGAAATCTATATCACTGTGGGAATTCGAATAGAATGGGCAGGTAACCTCGGATATCGATGTTTTATAAACAAGGGCGGAGACGGTGACCGTATTTGCATTTTAAGCTGAAAGGCCTTTCAGTTGCGTGAAAGCATTAACAGATTAAAAATATTAGTTGGGTCCATTCGAGCTGGCCTTGTGAATTAGAACAATGATTTATGGAACTTTAAATTATGCTAACTGCTAATTACGAAAATGTTTCGCTACCTCTAACTATTTATGAAATCAACTTAGAATTCTGGTGGGATAAAATTTTATAAGCAATCTTTACATTTTTAATTATAATAAAGTTAGACTATGCCGAGATTGACATAAAATAACACAAGTTTTGCACACTAAGATCTGATGTAAAAAGAAAATAATGGAATTCGACGCACACAAAATCACGAATTGCAATAAAATAATAGGTGTTAATTATCTTTTTAACAAATCCATAAGAAGAAACATTTTCATGTAAAATTATGTTAAGATTGCACTTTGTACTGTAAAAAAGGTCATCTATCACGCTAATATTAAAAACGCGAAAGTTATGAGTAGGTAAGACTGTGTGACTTTCACGCCTTAGCAATTAAAACAGTTTTTATCCAAATATTTCACCGGAAACGGGAATAAAAAGGGTGATACCGCTAGCCCCAGTATAATTTATATATCGCAGCTGGACTCTAAAATGATTTTTTACGTACACAAAGGCGATATTCCAACGAGAGCGGGAATTACAAGGGTGATACCGCTAGCCCTAGTATAATTTATATATCGCATCTGAACTCTAAAATGATTTTTACATAAACAAAGGCGATCGGCTTTTTTACAACAATATAATGTCACATTGACCTTAACATTGTCAGTAAAAGCGCCTGCCTTAGATATCGGAGCAATAACTCGAGTAGGGCGCAGTGCTCTGAAGTAATCGGGGGCGACCTTTGCGTGAGCGCTCCACGGACAGTTGCACGCACGCTTAGCATGCCATTCTAAGTCGACAGGCGCTTCCTATTACACGTTTTTCACACATCACCGTAAAGACTGAATACCTAATAAATCTACCTAATTGGACTGTTAAAAAATGTTTATTAAGATACTAATTATAAAAACTCTTACAAAAATTATTATTGTTACGTTTACATGTGATTTTCGATGTACTTTTATTTATAGTTCTCAAGGTTCAGGCTTCGAAGTCATTTCCTTTTTCTCTTTTCTTTATGAATAACACCATTCTTCAGAAAGGGAAAGATACGTAGTCTACAAACATAGTTACAAAATATTACAGGGGTGTATCATTAACAACTTACCAGTCCCAAACTAGGTATTTTTCTTTTAGAATTATTTTTCTTAGAATTTCTTGAAAACCCAGGAGACGAAGCCACGTAGGTTAGCTACTTGATCACCGAGACCGTTATTAATAATAGGCTAAATTGTACCTTGATATTCTCACAGGAACAGGTTAAATCGTCGGCGTCCGCAAGCGAAAAATAAATGACTTGGCCGATAGATAAAATAAAACGTGTTTCTCACGTGTAAAAATTTGCAACGAACTTTAAATCACGTGCTGGCATCCCAGTGAGCTGAAAGTTTGGCATATCTATGTAACAGTGACAATATGAATGTATGGAGCTGGAACCTGGCCAGTAGTTTGTTATAACACAGGTAGGCTAATTTAATCCGGATACTTTCACTGGTACGGGAATTTGCACGATTTTAGCTGCCGAGAACAGTTAGTGAAAAATATTTTAAATACCAATTATATATTAATGATAATTATTGACGGACCTAGCAGTTGGGCCATCTGATGAGAAGTGTAACACCGTCGCCAATAAATAGAGCAGCAATTTGCAGGGCATGCAAAAAACACGTCCTACAAATGCCGCTGTGTCTATCAACATGTAGCGCTATTTTGTAATGAGTGTCATGACACTCGACGTATACGTTTCAAATTCATCTCTTTCTCTCTCTATCCATCGTATCTAATATCTTACTAAATATAGAGTCATAGTCGCAAATGACTTTGTAGAGTTTTGTTACAGATTTACATACCTAATAACACTGTTGAGATGAAGTGGTAAACCTTTGTGCCCTTTAGACTGCATATAATATAACATAGCAATTCTAATTAGCGACATAAATAAGCATGGTAGTAGCGCTTCCCTGCACTGTTACAAGTTCTATTATTCATAAAATAAATCCATTGTACAAATTGCAAATGTGTTGCTTGCTTGCTTTTGACGGCCTCCGTGGCGCAGTGGTATGCGCAGAGGATTTATAAGACGGAGGTCCTGGGTTCGATTCCCGGCGAGGTAGATTCAGATTTTCTTAATTTGTCTTGATTTGGCTGGTGGGAGGTTTTCACCTTGTCTAGTTACCACCCTACCGATAAAGACCGATAAAGCCAAGCGATTTAGCGTTCCAGTACGATGTCGTGTAGAAACCGAAAAGGGTGTCAATTTCGTCCTACACTTATCTAACAAGTTATCCCGATTCCATCTTAGATTGCATCATCACTTAACATCAGGTGTGATAGTGGTCAAGGGCCAACTTGTTGCAGATAACAAAAAATATAGTTTTTTTTTTCATTTATTTCAAGCTAACATATCTCGATCACACATGGTGTGATCATACAATGCAGTGATGATGCAATCTAAGATGGAAGCGGCCTAACATGCTAAAAGTAGGATGAAATTAAAACCCCTTTCGCAACTTCTGCACAACATCGTATTGGAACGCTAAAGCGCTTGGCGGTACGTCTTTGCCGGCAGGGTGGTAACTAGACATGGCTGAAAATTTCCTTCAGCCAGATTAATCAATTAAGAAAACTTTAATCGGCACAGATGGAAATCGAACCCATTATAAATCTACCGCGTATACCACTGTGCCACTGAGACTAATAATTTGAGGTTAAAGATTACACAAGTAAACTCGATTTTTGAGTCTGAGTTCTGTGGTGCTGATTTTGATTAATTATGTCTACTTAAACAAGGAAAAAATACTTTCATCTAATAAAGTTTGCTTTTGTAGCAACCAGAACGAAATTTCAAATTTTAAGAAAATCTAAATTTTTTAATTCAGTAAAATACAAAAGTAGGAAAAGGAAGTCTAATTTATATGTTAATCACTTTTATTTAGAAAGAACAATAAAGGTAAATATCTAAATATGTAAAATAAACAAAAAAAGGCTTTAAAAATTAACATTTTTTGTTTTTCTTTTGTGTAAGTAAAAACTTTCTCTATTAAACTCCAAATGTAGTCACCCATCATGTTCTCATAGTATTGTCCTTGATGGCGCTGTTCAAAGTTCATCACGTCTTGATGAAAGCGTTCTCCTTGCTCTTCTGAATATGCCCCCAAGTTATCTTTAAACTGGTCTAGGTGTGCATGTAGCATATGCACTTTTAGGGACATTCTGCAACCCATGACTTTGAAATTATCAAGCATGTTAGAAATGAGCTTTTCATAATTTGTAGTTTTTTTATTGCCAAGAAAATTCTTCACTGGCCATTATTTTCTTAATTTGTGGACCGAAGAAAATACATATTTGTTACATTTCGCAATTTTTTTTACAATTAGTATCCTTAAAAGTTATGACGTAGGTACTTACTCTCTTACCTTCTAATGTGTTTTTACAGTTACCACACGAGAATTTAGGGGTCCATATTTTGTCTTGACTTCGAATAGTAAGATTAAAATAAGCTTTATAAAGTCTTATATTTGTCGAAAGACTAAATTTTTTAGCCCTTACTTAAATTCTAAAATTCTAATAAATTCGCCACAAATGTAAAATAGTTTACGTCATTTTTACACTTTCTGGAAGCCATTTTGGACTCCGTGCAACACAAATGGCGTCGTTTCTCGGCAATGCTCGTACGCATACTGCCTAGACTACCCGCTGCTCCTCGCTGCACGCCCGTAACCCCCCACAACCCCGCCTCTTGTATGTTAAAATCGTTGTTCCTCAAACGTTCTGTCAAAATCTTAAAATATTTATTTTTCATTGTAAAATCTACAAAAGCAAACTTTATTTGTTATAAATGGAGCCTGTGGTTACTTTTAGTTGTAGACAATCGGAAAATATTCATTTAATAACAAACCCAAAAAAAAGTTTTTTTTTTGTTGACTTGTGTTATTTATTGCTCTTTAAAAAAATATTAACATTTTCACTTACAGAGAAACATGAAACTCGACGACCTCCGTGGCGCAGTGGTATGCGCGGTGGATTTATAAGACGGAGGTCCTGGGTTCGATTCCCGGCGGGACAGATTGAGATTTTTCTTAATATGTCTTGGTCTGGCTGGTGGGAGGCTTTCGCCGTGGCTAGTTACCACCCTACCGACGAAGACGTACCGCCAAGCGAATTAGCGTTCCGGTGCGATGTCGTGTAGAAATCGAAAGGGGTGTGGATTTCATCCTACTCCTAACAAATAAGCCCGCTTTCATCTTTGATTGCATCATCACTTAACATCAGGTGTGATAGCAGTCAAGGGCTAACTTGTAGTCGATAAAAAAAATGAAACTTATTCTAATTAAATTTAAACAATCTGCTTGAAACAAACGTTTTTTTGTAACTTACTTTTCTATGATCTATTTATAGCCCGTGCGCGATAATTTGAGACTCGCCTGGCATGCAACCTTCCGCCCGCTTCCCTTGTAACTTCTTTAAAATTCACAATGTTTGATGCGGAATTACCTATCTCTAATGTCTAAACTAATATTTTGTCGACGTAAGGCAGTTAGACACGCCATTTTCGGACAGGCGTCAAATCGCAGTTATTATTCAAACCAGTATTCGCAAATCATTGACACGAAAACTTCGCCACGTCTAATTCGCATTTCGCAAGGCTAACAAAGGGATAGTTCCGAATGTCGTTAGTAAATTAGAAACTGCTCACAGCATTTCCAATGAGTGACAATAACAATAAACAATAACAAAACTTGTTATACTTAGTGACAAGTGTGTCGTTTAGTGACAGTGCCAGACTCATTGAGTTACAATGTACCTACTGCGTAATACTCCAGTGCAATTAGCCTTAAAATTAACAAAAAGTTTTCACCTTATTTTGAATGAATATCGAAAAAATAACCTAATTTTCAACCGAAAAATTGACCGTCAAAATATCATTTTTTTCATAAAATTGATGTGCTTTCTGTTCGTTGAAATCTCTACTTTTCGATGGTGAAAATATATATACATGTTACCATAGTATTCAAAAACAAGGCGAAAATATATATACATGTTACCATAGTATTCAAAAACAAGGCTAACGGTTCCTACTGCCATATTATTTGGTTTCAAAAATTAAATGCACTGGTCTATAAGTACATACGAGATGTGATTCATTAGCTACACCTACATAAGCGTTTATGCACCTGTGTGCTGATCAAATTGCGTGTCAACTGATGACATTGCTATTTAGTTATTCTCACTACCTACCTACCTATATAATTTTTTCCTTTTTTAATACGTTTATACGTCTCGTTGGTCAAGTGGTCAAGTGGCTTCGATTACGAAGTCCTGGATTCGAATCTTGAGTCGGGTCACGGAACAATTCAAAGATTTTCATTCTTCTATGAAATTCTCAGTACATTCCAAGCCCGGAGTCGGGGAGTTGGTGGTGTTACACCCCCATGCCTCGGAGAGCACGTTAAGCCGTCGGTCCCGGTCACTATCATCAACACCTGATAGTGATCGTTAATAAATGAAACATTATCACCCTAAGCCCGCCAACCCGCATTGGAGCAGGGTAGTGGGTCTATGCTCCTATAAGGGGGGAGGCCTGTAGAGGGCCGTTAATAGGTTGATAATTATGATACGCCACCTGTAACCTAACTTCGGCGCGCTGTACTTTAGAAAAAAATTTATATTAATAAGTAAGTTTTTAGAAAGCTACTTACTATGTATTAGCCTTTTGAAAGTTAAAGTTAATTGAAGACAATATAGCATTTTTTCCGTGGTTAACTTTACATGTCAAACAATGATCCTTATGTTCGGTTTGATGGAGTCATATTATGTTTATTCATTTTAAAATCGAACCGTCTTAAAGAGGTTATGAATCAACAATAATCACTGTTATAGAATATTAAATTAACAACATCTTGTTATAATAATGGATGATAATTTTCTTCCGTTCGTCTGTTTTTTTTAATACAAATCAACAGGTTAATTAATTAATTGTGCATAATGTTAATTATTATTAAATTATCATCATACCTTGTCGTATAACAAATGGTTGCATAATACTTTTAACATACAAGATAATGTGGATGTAATAATTTAGATCAGATAAGATTAACTTAAGTATTTATATAATTCCTTTGACGCCACTTCACTGATAGTATTAATTAAAAGTATTTGTATGGAAATTAATGAAATTACCCAATTATAATAATATATACTACAAGTTACAACCATCTAAGTATAAAAATTAAAAGTACATAAAATTTTTTTCTCTTGTACGCGCATTCACTCGCGACATTTGAAAGCTCATAGTAAGGTCAAACACATAGATTAAAGACTACTAGATGGGGTCATAACGCGGCTGCAGGTTTAAGAGCGTGACAGACTTATTTCATTCGGCCTTTATTAGAAAGTGACACAAGATTATTTTTGTCCTTTCAGCGTGTTCGTTTTTATTGTTTGTCAAGAGTGGAGTTTGTGACAAACAAAGGACACATCTGAGCAATTATTAGCTTTTTATTAAATTTGCTTATAAATAATGTAACTTTGCGGTCACGATATTAATTTAAACGTTATCGTGCTATGGTGGGCTGTAGTATTTTCGACTGCAAAAGTCGCAGCGAACGGAGAATCGAAGGAATTACGTTTCATACGTAAATAGGCATAAACTTTATTGATTGATGATTTAAAGCTTAGAATGTTATTTTTTAGCAAATTTCATGTATTTTGCGTTTATTAAACTATCTTATATAAAGCAATATTTCGTATTTTGCGATATTTTAAAACGTAACGTTTCATGATGTACTTTAAATGTTGACATGTCTTGTCAATAAGGCTGTCTTGTTGTCTCACGAGTGGACACGCTATGGGCTCCATCTAGTTGTCTTTAATCTATGGTCAAACATCATAGGACTGTACATCAAAGTAGGTATTAAGTTCTGAACTAATACTACAGTTCATTTACGATATTTATTCATAATATATAACTCATAACTGAGACTGTACACAATGGATTACGTTACACTTAACTTAGACAAAAATAATATTAATAATTATAAAACTGCTGCGTCAACACTTTCCAAATGTTTCGAACATAATATCTACTCAAGTAACTGATATATCAACGCGCAGTCTAAGCGCACATAGTAGTTTAGAACATTTTTTTATCGACTACAAGTTGGCCCTTGACTGCTATCACACCTGATGTTAAGTGATGATGCAATCTAAGATGGAAGCGGGCTAACTTGTGAGGAGTAGGATGAAATCCACACCCCTTTCGGTTTCTACGCGACATCGCACCGGTAAGCTAAATCGCTTGGCGGTACGTCTTGGTCGATAGGGTGGTAACTAGCCACGGCGAAAGCCTCCCATCAGCCAAACTTAAGATCTCTTTGATAAAGGGTATATAAATTATTTGTAATAACCCTGTAATGCAGACGGAGCCGCTAACGCAAGATACACGGGAAATAACTTGTAATACTCTGCTACGATAATAACATTAATAATTATAATCGTTGCTAAAATACAGATGTATTTAATTTGATTAACTCACTCGTAAATGCCTTCAAGAAATGTTTAATATTATAATAACCAACCGCTTTATTAACGTAACAAATTGATTTATTATTGTAACACAAGAGACGGCGATTATTACAGGTTGAGTGAACATGACTAATGTAATTATTGCTAATAATTTCTTATTCAACTCACTGTTATATTAATGCCTACGCCAGTGGTTAGGACTTTGCGAACGTATAACGTTATACCTCATTAATAATTCTGTAGGTAACAGATATTAAGCAGTCCTATTATTTGAAGTCACATGGAAAATATAGAGTAGCTTTTATCATTGTGAAACACTGAAGTAATTTTGAATAAAAATTTTATCTCGGACGCAATGCCGGAAGACGTGTTTTCGTATTTACAAACTGAATAAAAAAGTTTAACAAATAATACATATTGTTAATAGTAACAGCTAAGAATTTAATATAGTTACAGAAATGTTTAGCTAACAATAAAAGATTTAAAAATAAGCATTTTAATATCATTTAACACCAACTCATCGTTAACAATATTTTTTTTATACTGATGCAGATAGAAAACTCAAACATTTAAAAATTCAAAGTTCATTTATTAATGAGCACTTTTGAAACGTGAAGTTTGACTGTCTGTAGTGTAATGACTCTACCACCTGTTCGAAAGGCAGATTCCAAATGAAATGAGCCTTTTCTACCATTATTTACAAAGTCGGGTAGTAAGCGGTAGGTACGTTATGGATATTTTTTTTCTAAAACAAAATCTAATTACTCACGGACGGTATCGTGATACCTATTTTTACAACAGCATGGTCGATTTAAGATCTAAGTCCAACGTTAATAAAATATTTATTTTTATTACATTCAATTCGTCCTGACTCTGTCCCCTGTCGGCAACCCTTAAGACGTATGACGTCAACATCCGAACCCTTCCTTTATTTTATTAGCGTCGAATATCGCATGACCGCTAAATAGCAAACAAGGAGACGTTGATATTAATAACATTTTCATTAGGTACTTTTGTGTGTACGTAACAGACCCGTAAAGAAAGTTTATGTTGAGGATAGATACTTCTCGAGTTCGAGGTCGTACCAGTCCCCGCATATCGGATATTTTGAAGGTATTTGAACCCTTTGATATACTCCACTAAACGTTATGCATTGCTTGGTTATGTAGAATAGACTAGTATAGTAGTAGTATAGAATAACTTTCTTATTGTTTTCGTAACAGTTAAATTAGGATCAAGGCTCCATATCCCCTGTCCTACATGGAAAGAGGCCTGGATCCTTAGTGAGATAGTACGTTAGAAAGACATCTTACACCGTACTTTTACCATAAACTGGTCATCTTGAGGCACGTGGTACGTAGGTATGGTAATCCTTTCCGGGAAATACGTTGGACCTTAGATGTAGATGTAAGTTGTCAGCACCTCTCGTATAATAAAATAACCAAGATAAATCTATCAAGATTGGTATGGGTTATTTTTTATCTTGGAAAACTATAATAATAATATAATAGAATATTAATATAAAAGCTTTTGCATAATATATTTTTAAATATTAATTATAGTTTGTACACAATATAATATGAAAAGAAACTACGTAGTGCTCACAGTAGGCAGTTGATATTACGTCAGCCGTGGCTCCAGTATTTCCACTAGAAAACTAAGCATAAATTTAAAAAGTTAGAATGGGACTGCGGTAAAATCAAGTACGATTTTAATAACTTTTCTCCAGTGCCATTTGCATTCATTTAGCGAAAGTCTGTAATGACCAGATCTCCGTCTTTTTATGCAAGATGAAACTGTTTTTTCTAACAACTATGGCGTTTGGGTGATAGTGGTTCAGCGAAGGGTTGCCATAAAGATAAATGCCTGGTCACATGGTGGGAGTTAGGATAGCGCTTGGTTGTAGCCAAAGTAAACGCCTGATGGTAAGCAAAGATGCAGTCTAACGTGAAACGAGCTTGTCTAGAAGGAGGTTGAATATTGATCTGAAGATAGCAACATTATAGGTGGTAGGGAAAACGATAGATGGAAAGGCAAATTAATTCCGCAGTTTGAATCAAAAAAAAAGGAACTACAACGTTTTTGAAATATTATCCATGGGATATCAAATAATTAAATATAGAATACTTATTAATTCCATAATTTTACCCTACATTTTACGTAATGCAGCAGAAGGAAAATAAGATTAATTAGCTAAGTTATTATATCACCAATATCGACAACTGCTAGACTTGACTTGAGCAAGCTACTTTTGGTTTCGAGAGCGTTTGTGGATTATAATTTCATAATCTGACTTAATAGTAATGAGAATAAAAATACGTGCGTCCGATTTGAGGATCACTTTTATTCTACTTTAATGGCCGACCGTCACGCAGAACGGTCTAAAAATGCTTACATAGCGAAACTTAGCTTAGGGCGGACGGACACATAACTCCTCCACCCCTAGATGAAAAATTATCGGAGGGATTTTCTTTTGCATTCCTCCGGTAATTTTGCTTAAATTCTAATAAGCGTGGTGATTTAAACCACAGATAAATGAATAATGCGATTACAAGAAAAATAAAAATGATTAAACTTAACGCTATATAAGAAAGGATGTTGCTTAAATTACTGTCCTTTACATCGTTAAAGACACTTTCAATCACTTCACTGTGTTTTAATGATAGGTCCATATTTTTAATTTCATCAAAATTTATTCCTTTCATATTCACTACACTTTCTACGCTGGACACTGTGGTACTTGGGTGTAGTTGTGGAAGTATAATAATTGGTATCCCTTTTGTATGTGGTGATTCTATGATAATGCGACGTTGTAGACGAATTCCGTGAATGTCTAGAACACATGGTTCGTCAATCGTCATAAGGTAAGTTCCGAACACAAATTGTTTAGTGATTTCGTGGCCGCATCGTTTGGTCAGTGTTGTTCTCACTCTGCTGTAGAGAAGCCAGCTATCTGCATTAATTTGCTGGACCTTAACATTCTCAATTCGAACTTGATGCTGCTTACAGGCCGTAAGATTGTCTTCAAATTTCAGAAGTTGCTCTATACATGTGGGTTCGTAGTATAAAGCTTGGTTATCTGAGGTGCATAGGAACTCGTTGCTTGAAGAAATTGATCGACATGGTTTTACTAGGGGTAGGTAACTTGAACCTTTCGCCAATAGGTAAGGATATTTAGGAATTATGGATACAGTTTTATTTTCAGGTGCATGGAAAATAGGTAATGAATATATCTTAAAATAACTATATGTTGAATTATCCGTAATTGGTATTTCCATAATAAATGTTATCTGATTAGCTTTAGTAAATGATTTGACACTAATACTATCTTCAATTTTTAATAAATTTCTTTCTGTTGGTGGATACACTAAGCTTTCAGAGTTAGATATAATACTTAAGTGATATAATAATTCTGTAGAGTTTACAATTGATTGGTGTAATATAGAGACCTTACTTAACGCTAATGCTGTTTCAATTTCACTTAGTCTAACAAAAATGGTGCGAAAGTTACTTGTAAAAATACTAAATAATCCGGTAAGATAAGTAATAAAAATCCAACTATTTTGCTTAGCAGCTAAATCTTTTAGTAGCAATTCAATTTTTGTTAAACGGTTTTGAAATTGAAGAGAATTCTGATTTAGAGATTCGGTTACGTTAATAAAGCTTTCAAACATTTTGGAGACTATTGTTAGTTTCTTTGAAATAATAATTTGATTATAATTGAGGCTGGATATAAGTTTGTCGTATTTTACAGCGTCATCATGATCCAGGTTACCAGTTATAACTTTTATTAATGAACCCAATGGATTTATAAGACCTCTCTTAAAGCGTTGCTGCGGAACTAGTTGTCTGTACTTTTCAATTGTAATATTGTATATAAAGTCGGTATGTGTTCGAATATTATCTAATTCTAGCGAGTATGATGCGTTCCAGTCAATTATTTTACACATTTGTTGGTAGTTTGTGAGTACATGGTCAAGATCGTTATAAATTTGTTCTAAGCTTATAACCTTTATTATAGTCCAATGGTCGATTTGAATATAAGCTTGACCTTCTTTCGCCGGGAATATACCAGGATTTCCTTCAAGTTTTTGCAGATGAAGGGTCTGCGACAGCTTCGCTACGAGCAGGACGCAGCATAACCTGCGGAGGACGTTTAACGTTTTTAAGAGGAGTTTTGGTTGTTCGTTCTCCTATTTTAATGGGTAAAACATTTCTTTCGCTATTTCCTATGACTTTTGCCTTAACGTATCGTGGTTTGTCTTTACTTTTACGTTTATTTACATCTTTTGTAAAAATAATGGTCCCTTCAGAAATTTCAATATTAGCTTCACCACTTCTTCTTTTCCTAACATTTTCCTTAATTGCTACCATTTTATCCGTTAAATATTTGTATAATACTTTAGTTCGTTTTGCATGATCTTTTACCATTTTCTGAAAATATTGTTTTTCTAATTCTATGCTATAAGGACTACTCATGTCTGTGTGTCCAAAAACTACTTCAAAAGGAGTAAGTTCCGTAACAGAATGAATAGAATGGTTGTAAGCCAGAATTGCATATGTCATAACAGATGCGGTATCTGTACACCGTTTTTCATATTTAGCCAATCTATATATTTCAATTAAGGTAGAGTGGAAACGCTCTATTAATCCCATCGAATTTGGATTATTAGGCGTTCCGATATGAAGTTCAACCTTGTGTAAGCTTAAAAATTCTTTAATTAATTCATTGTTAAATTCAGTACCGGAATCAGAACTAATCCTTTTGGGTATACCGTAAAATGAAAAGTATTTCATCAAGGCGCGAACAACTTCAGGAGTTGATTTGTTCTGAATTTCAATAGCCTGACCTAATTTACTAAACGCGTCTATAAGAGTCAAATATGTTTTTCCTTCAATGCTAAAAAGGTCGATAAATAATTCTTGAAAAGGGGCTTCTTGGGTTTGTGACAGCTGTAAAACAGGTTTTATGGGTTTTCTATCATATTTCATCTTTCTACAAGCTTCACAACTATTTATAACAGCGCTAACGGTTTCCTGCATTCTGTCCCAGTAATAATTTCTACGAAGCCTAACTAATGTCTCTTTAATACCACGGTGGCATGTTTTCCCTTCATGGTGCTTAATTATTACAGCTTTCTGTTCCCTTTCATTTTCAATATATACTACTCTTTCTGTACATTCATAGAAATTGACTAAACCTTCCTCAAAGAGCTGAATTATTATATTACTGAATAATTTACGATGTTCCTTTTCCTCGAAATAAATGAAATATTTTACCTTTGGTTTTACATGTTGTTTTAAAAATTCTTTAACTAATTCGGGATTATTTATGGGCAAGAAAACTTCTAAAACTTTCTGTTTATCTCGAGAAAGATCTTTTACTTGAATTTCATCTTTCAACCATGAAAATACTAAAATTTGATTTGGTTTAGTATCTATAGCCTCATTTAAAATTGGTATTCCAGACGAACCGGGATTTAAATCTGAATGAATTGTATCCGTACGACTAGATGATTCTGATCGGACAGGGTAATCTTTTATATTTTCATCATTAAACTCTATGGAACTAGCAGTGGCTGTTCGACTTGTATCTGATACAGTTATAGTCGATGAGTCGCTGTGATTTGATTTCTTGTCAACGTTAACTACAAGTGAGGCATTATCTTTGGCAGAATTTAAGGCGTTGATTTTTATTCTAGATAGAGCATCGGCATTGGTATTCTGTTTGCCATTTTTATGTATTAAGTCAAAATCAAAGTCTTGTAATTTTAACCTCCAGCGGGTAAGTTTACTACTAGGATCTTTAAGTGAATGGAGCCAAACTAATGGACGATGATCGGTATATATGTAAAACTTTCGACCATATAAATAAGGTCGAAAGTGTTTTACAGCCCAAACGATTGCAAGTAATTCCTTTTCGATTGCGCTGTAACGTGATTCCGTATCGCTCAAAGTACGACTTGCATATGCGATTGGTTTATCACTTCCGATTTGTCCTTGCGATAAAACTGCACCTAGAGCTACGTTGGAGGCATCAGTCGTAAGAATAAATGGTTTACTATAGTCAGGGTATTGTAAGAGAGGAGCATGTGTTAAAATTTCCTTACATTGATTGAATGCATCGATATAGTCCTGATTTATTATTACTCGGTTACGTTTTTTCAAACAATTGGTCATAGGCTTAGTAATTTTTGAAAAATCTTTTATAAATCGTCTGTAGTAACCTACGAGCCCTAAAAACCCTTTTATTTCAGTCGTTGTTCGTGGAAGTGGATAATTTAATACCGCTTTGATTTTATCATTATTAGGTTTAAGTCCTTCTTTGGTAATAGTATGCCCAAGGTAGAGGACCTCTTTTCTTAAAAATTCTGACTTATCTAGTTGAATTTTCATGTTACTGGCTCTAAGTCTATCGAAAACAGTTCTTAAGTTTTGAATCATGTGGTCAAGGCTATTTCCGTAAATTATAATGTCATCTAAATATACCATGCAGTGTAGTCCCTGTAGTCCACGCAACACATTATCCATAGTTCTCTGGAATGTCGCGGGGGCGGTTTTGAGCCCGAATGGCATCCTGAGAAATTCATAATGTGAATTTTGTGTCGAAAAAGCTGTCTTCTGTCTGTCTTTTTCGTCTACCTCTATTTGATGATATCCGCTAGCCAAATCGAGTGTAGTAAAATAAGTGCTTTTTCCTAGTTTATCAAAAAGGTCATTAATATTGGGCAAAGGGTACTTGTCGTCAACAGTTATATCATTAAGTTTTCTATAGTCAATTACCATCCTATACTTCACCTCTCCTGAAGCGTCCATTTTTTTTGGCACGAGGTGTACAGGGGCGCTCCAAGGTGAGTGGGATTCTTGTATTACGTTATCCTTTAGTAATTTGTCAACCTGTTTATTGATTTCATTTTGAACGAACGGGGATTGTCTATATGGTTTTACATAAATTGGATCTTCGTTTTTTGTCCTAATCTGATGTTTTACTAAATTAGTATAAGTTAGAGGTAATTGGTCACAGTAAAATATATCTTTATATTCCTGACAGAGTCTGTAAATTTTTGTTCGCTCTTCGTCATTAGTATGGTCTAGTCTAAGTTTATTTAAGTTTTTCTCGAGAATTCTGTCGGTCTCCGCGTCCGTTATGTTTTTTGTAAAATGTAAATTACAATCTAAATTGTTATAATTACTCACTAAGAAGGGGTTGTTAATGATAAGTCGTTTTGGATGATATGAGGTATTTTGGATCACAGTACATGCATATCCATTAATGCAATGTACAATAGCGCTAGGCATACGTAAATCCTTTTCGTATTCCTTAAAATCTAGTAAGGCATTACCTGAAAATTGATTGACTGGTAATTTAACCCGTTTTTCAGACCTTGCAGGTATATCAATTATAATATTTAAGTTCTGGTTAATTATTGGAATACAAGTAGTGTTCGTTTTTAATACTTGTTCCTTTAAATCTATAATAGCACCTAATTGTTGAAGTAGATCATTACCAATAAGACCATCATAATGAGAGTCCACGTCATATAAGTAAAATTTATGTGAACTTTCATTAGCAAAAGTAGGTAAAAGAGGAATCTCTATCACTTCATCGTGTCTACTAGAGGCATGGGTGCTAACGACTTGAAATGGTTCCTTTCTAATATACTCACTAAAATATTCATAAGCTTTATGGGGACTAAGAAAAGATCTCATGCTACCTGTATCAATCATCATTTTAGCATCTATTTCTTCTAAGTAAATGTAGGGAAGTTTTAGATTAGGATCACAATTTATTTTTATGACTTGTCGTCTATTTCTGAGGCTATTTTCTGAAAATCCGGGAGTGGGTGTTCAATATCATTTGTCGGATCTGATTCATCATAAATTAGTGTTGGGTCTGTCTCTACATTTTGATAGTCTTGGTCGATGTCAGTGTCATAATATTGGTAATATTCGGGATTTTCATAATCTGTTATAATCATTTCATTAACATTAAAGCCTTGAGCCCTTGGTTGGGCCGTCCTCATAGAAACGTCCTGATTTTTACCCATGGGTGAATGACTTGGATAGCCATATTTTTGTAGGGGATTTTTTTCGAACACTTGTGGGGGTTTGTATCCAAACGGTTGTGGGGGCCTATAACCTGATTGTTGGAAATGTCTATAACCTGTTGGTTGTATATAGCCTAATTGTTGAGGTCTGTAGCCTACTGGTTGCATATAGCCTAATTGTTGAGGTCTATAGCCTACTGGTTGGATATAGCCTAATTGTTGAGGTCTATGGCCTATTTGTTGAGGTTTGTAGCCGATTTGTTGAAGGGGTCTGAAACCTGGTGGTGGAAGTCTATAACCAACCTGTGTTTGCGGCTTAAATGTACTCGCAGACTGCTGAATTGAAATTTTAGGTTGAGAATTATTGAATGGTTGGCTCATAGGTAATTTATAACCTGAGCCCACATTTTGGTTATGTAGACGATTGCGCGTCTTGTACTGTTCAAGAAAATTCACCTCTTCTAGAACGACCGCAAGAGCGTCTTCTAAGGTTTTTGGTGACTTAAGTCGAACAATACGCACCATGTTTTCCGGAAGATTATACAAAAATACGTTCAAAGACGTGTGATTATAAATCGCTGATTTAGCTATTTTTAAATCGTTATTTTCTATTGAATTCACTTTCGACATCAATAATGACCTTACGCTTTGGATTCTATTGCAAAAGTCAAGATAACTTTCGCCTGGTTCTATTTTTAAAGATTCCAATTCAATGTTTATACATTCTTCACTTCTCGGGTCTCCAAAATGCTGAGTTAATAAATTCTTTAGAGTGGACCAAGTAACAATATCCTCTCGTTCCGATAAGAGCGCAGCTGCACCGTCGCGTAACCGACTTGTTAAAACGTTATATACGTAAAGGTTTTGTTCTTCGTTCCCGTTGTATCGGTCAATTACATATTGGCATCTTCGCAAGTAAAGGTTAAGTTGCCTTTTATCACCATTGTATAAGGGAATAAATTCAATGACATCTTTTGGAATAGCTGTTGCCATGATGATAGAGTAATGAATGTATAGAGGGTGCAACTGACTCTTAATTAAAACACAATTATAATTAAACACACACAATTAAAACACACAATAAGTAAAAGATAAAATTAGCATGAATGTAATAAATCTAATCCTAATTAATAATAATGTAAAGTTTTAATGTATTTAAAAAAATTATAAAATAATAGTAAATTTAAGTAATTATAAAATAACTTTAACTGGAAAACTTATTTTGAAGTTTTCAATTCTATCAAAACTTTGTATTTTTATAAGTATATAATAATCTCTCAATAACGTTTATAATTCATAACTGCTCTATTAAATTCTTAATACTAAGCAATAGCACGCGTATCAAATTACATATACTGCGAACTGAGGTTGTTATGACGGGCGAGGATTGATCCCAAGAAATAACAATGTAAACACTTATATACTAATTATGGAATATGGGAGAATTTTGGCAGAAGGGAATGGCGAAATAGCTCACTTACCCCAATATCACCGATCTCTCCATATCCGTTGCTCACCACAAAAGAAAATTTATTTGGTTCGGTAGGAATTTCTAACCGTTTATGCCGAAAGTTTTATCGGAACAACTGCGGTTTTCGAAAATCCTATACCAGGCTGCGCCACTTTTGGTTTCGAGAGCGTTTGTGGATTATAATTTCATAATCTGACTTAATAGTAATGAGAATAAAAATACGTGCGTCCGATTTGAGGATCACTTTTATTCTACTTTAATGGCCGACCGTCACGCAGAACGGTCTAAAAATGCTTACATAGCGAAACTTAGCTTAGGGCGGACGGACACATAACTAGCTGCAACTTGTTTAATATCATCATGTTATGTTACATGTACGAAAGTTAAACGATGAATGAACAATCACAGAAATAATTTATTATTAATCAAATGTCAAAAAATCAAAAGTCTGCGCAGGTGAAAGCCATGATAAACTGATAATGACAATAACCAGTTATAGCTTTATCTAAGGAATACTTTAAATTATTAACATCTCATGCTCGTTGAAGTCTGAAATGATACATTTTGAACATACCAGACTGTGGGCTATTAAAGTCAACCTTGGTATACCATTGTCGTTCCATTATTCATTGAAAATCTGAAACTCGATAAGCTATATCAAATTCATATGGGATCGGTCAATATCGAATTCATATCGATTATTTATGATTACGTTTCGCGGCTGCATCACTACCGGTTGAATATCAATACATATCGAATAAATATCGTTGGTGTAAATAATTTAAAATATTTTCGGTACATGACCGACTATTCGTTGTATCCGAGGGTACATTGACTTTTAAATATAATTTAATTATTAGAATTACAGGTCAGGTAACGTACGTGTAGGCTAAGTTTTAACCAAAAAAAAATCAAATTTGTAGGGAATAAAAAACAGCAGGCTTATATTTTCAAACGACAGTGATTCTGCGATTCGCCGTGATGTGCCTACTTTAAAGTTGAAAATTTAACAAAGTAAATACCTGAAAACAATCGGATCAGTTTTTATTATCACGTAGGAAGTAGAAATAAAGTGTAAAACCATCATCAACTAGCAAAAACCTTACAGCACCTATTGACTTTCAAGTCAATTCTTCTTAGTACTTGTAGATGCCGTCACAAGAGCTGTAAGAATATTGAAAACTGTTAATAAGTCTACTACCACAGTTAATATATTACTCTAAATTCTGTCTGGAATAGCCCGTAGACTCACTAAAAACAAATTCGAATTTCAGAGAACACTTGTTTCAACAATTAATAGACTAGTTGCAACATATAATACAATTAATTAGACTGGCAACTTATGTCATATTTTTGTCACGGTAAATGTAATTTACCAATGTTAAAAAGCTTTCTTTTAATATGATTGAACTCTACGTATGATCAATGCATCTCACCGTTATTATTTAAAAGTAATCCATTACCCAAAATACAGATCACACGTAAAGAGGATGACGGCAAAATTGATATATCTTGTTTGCCGTATCTGTGGAAAGTAATCAATAGGAAAATGTATCTGACTGCATCAAATATAGCCACAGTGGGTATTACGTAGCCTCCCTACTCCCTAATAGAATGCCGAGATGAGATCAAACAGTGCACTGTTACACCGAAATGCAATCACAATTTCACGTCTCTTTTATGAATCGAATTAATAACTAATAACTGAGCTTCGCTCGGTGTTTTTATTTTTTCGAAGATTGTTTTTTTCGTATAATATATATTTAAATTTTACAACTCTAGATGTATATACGTGGCGTACAGCCGCGTATTCATGTATATTATGACGATAAGAACTTTTATAACTTTTAGAATCGTTATATCTCAGAAACGGTGGCTCGTAAGAAAAAAAGTATTGATACATTTTTTATAGATAATTTTATGATCTACAATTTTTGTCTGAGGTACTTTTATGATAAAACTTACCGTTTTGCTGAAAATCGCGAAAAACTCATTTTTTTGACCTTTGACCTTGAATTAAATTTTTTCCTTACAGGGGAATGATGGGGAACTTCTAGACATTGTTTGTTATTATGTTTTGAACAACTTCACAGAAATTCAGCTTGTTGGGACTTTATGTAACTTCGAATGTTTAAATTGACCGGACTACGAGGGATACGTTCCGGAAAAAATCGCGTTAACTGAAATTCGCGTATATAGAGGTTTATGATTAAACCTGTCAACTTTAGGTTCAAGCCCACTTCTGTCACAGTAGGATTTGATTTTATGGGCACAATCTACTCACGCCTTTCTGTTAGATCGCCACACAACTGGTAGACTTGTCTTGTCTGTGCTGCAAGGCACACTTGCACGGAGGTTTTCTGAAGCGGGAATTCCCGTGACCTTAGAAAAGTTGATGACTACATTATATTTATACACACTCTTTCGGATAATGCAAGAACTTTGTGTGCGATATTTGAAATACGCGTTATAGTGAAACCGCGAATAATGGGGTCGCGTAAATCGGGGTATTACTGTACTGGGTCGCGGTTTCAAAAATGAAGGATAATGATAATAGATATTTTTGTCTGGGTGGTATTATTTTTTAGCTCAAATATAAATAGGAACTTAAATTAAAAAATATTGACAAAATAAAAGGCTAAATGTTATTCAAAATATTTATCTATACTTTTTCTTTTTTAATACTGATAATCAACTCCAACTTTGTAATTTAAAAAATAAAAACTAATCTAAATACAAAATTTTCCCATCCGGTTCCGAAAACTTAAAATACCTATATCTATCTACACAATCCTAATATATTGAATCGAGCAAATCAAACAAAATTAATCTCTTTTAAACGTCTTCTGTATTTTGCATACTAATACGAAAATCTCAAAGATGGCGGTTTTTATTAATCGGCTGTTAAATAAACCACCACTCACCCAGGTAGGTACTAATATTTATACAAGATTTACTCGTTTAAATATAAATACTAGATTTATTTGAACACGATATCAGCGATATAACCGAACCTCTCGTGAACATGACGTCACTTGAAATCTACTTCAGTATAACGAATTAATTAAACATTTTGCTAACAAACAAGTGCTTGCAATTTCGCTGCTTGGAAATTAGATTTATCTTATAAACAAACACATGCAATTCAAACAAGAAAATATTATTAATATAATAGTAAGTAAATAATTAATTTTTAAGTTTACGTTCACTTTGACAAGCATTAAACTTGACAATTCTTCTATTCAATTCGTCGTTGATATTTTAATTATAGCACTTACAAATATATTTATTAACGAGTACTACAAGAATCATTCATGCTTACATAATCATGAGTTATTAAAGTTATTTCAAATTGAAATTTTCACTAGTCAAGTACTGACTCTGTATAATCTAGGCATATATTACAATTTACATTTTATACAATAAATCTAAAACAAAATTGGCATACAATGTCTAACATAATAAAAACGCGTGTTATTGTTTTTCTTCATTCACACTAACATAAAATCAATACATAAAAAAACAAAAATATTTAAATTGTATTATTCTTTCGTTCACATTCAAAACAAAAAATGACATTAAATAGCTGTAAATGCGAACTAATACATTTCAAACATGCAATCTTGAAATAATGATCTTAACAATTTCCCATTACGTCACAATGATAGAAGAATAACGGCTCACAATACAACGACAACTATTAAAATAATTAATGACTGCATTCTTTATAACGCAGTAAATTGTCGGCGAGACGAATCGAAAGGAACAATTGTTGATGACGTATTTCTTTTAGATTCGACAAAATAAAAATGTACTAAATCAATTCCTTAACTTACTGAAATGAAAGTAAATGAAATTAAAATTTTAAAAACATTAAAGTATACACAAACTACGTTGTTTTGATTGCTTAGATTCTGCTGTAAATATCAGGATAAAAAGTTGGCTATGTTATTTCAAACTATATTCTTTTTGTGCCGCTTTTCATGAAGATCCGTTCTCGAGATCTAAATGTTATTAACCGACTTTGTTTTAGATTGTAAATAAAGACTATGGGAAACAATCAATTTAAAATATAAATTGTACTAAAATAAAAAACAATTAGCTGAATATCTAAAAAGAAACATTAGATTTGTATACCAGAGGTGGTGCTGATGGTTGATGAATGCAGTCGGTTTAAGACGTTGTGTTTCAAAGTCCTTTCAAAAGATCTGTGTCCTACTGCAATCTCTAGTGGACTTTCATTGCCTAATGTAATGATATAATTATGAAACCATTTCATTTAATATATCCTTTGAATACTAAAAACCTAAAATTAAACATTGATTTCGCTCCCAAACTTTTTATTAATACCAAAACATTACACAGTATTAAGGACGTGCTTCCCGCATACTCGTGTTTCATTTTAAACACATTAACAGAACACAAACATTTGCGAACGTTACAACAATCTTCACTCTCCAGAAAACTGTGTCTGATTGAAACATATTGTAAATATTTGTTCAGTATAACAGCAAATCAGTTTGGTTCGCAAACAAAGGATCCATTTACGTGTGATCGTTTATTGACGATATAGAGGGAATTTGTCAGAAAATGCCTTCATGATTTTTATATAGTTTTTTAGAAGGCTTTGTATATATAGCAAATAAATGCCAGGTTTTTGTGCCAAAAAATCTAAATATAGAACTGTTCTTGGGCTGTTGCCTATCAAATTTTAAAGATTAAAAAAAAATTAGCAGAGGTCTATGACTTCATCCACGTGGAAACACTAAACCACAATATTCTTTGTCAAATTACACGTACTCGTATAAACCCTCTTGAATTACTCTATCACTTGATAGAGTCATTCAAGGTTTCTGAACAACTGATTAAATGTAAATAGTAAATCCGTTAGGTTTTAAAAAAATCTAAGCATACAGACGAGAAATAGCTACTTTGTTTTATTCTATGTGAATCTAAGAAATATGAAGTGCCCCTGAGAGGCGCCCGCGATTCTAACGACTAACGCGATTTTGACGACCTTCGTGACGCAGTGGTATGCGCGGTGGATTTATAAGACGGAGGTCCTGGGTTCGATTCCCGGCGGGGCAGATTGAGATTTTTCTTGATTTGTCTTGGTCTGGCTGGTGGGAGGCTTTCGCCGTGGCTAGTTACCACCCTACCGACAAAGACGTACCGCCAAGCGATTTAGCGTTCCGGTACGATGTCGTGTAGAAACCGATAGGGCTGTGGATTTTCGTCCCACTCCTAACAAGTTAGCCCGCTTCCATCTTAGACTGCATCATCACTTAACACCAGGTGTGATAGCAGTCAAGGGCCGACATGTAGTCGATAAAAAAAAATAAGTTCATTAAATCTGTGTATTTTTCACAGTCACGTCAATCAGTACAGTAAGAAAACAGCAAGCTAATTTTGTAAATACCGGAGTTTTGTTCCATGGCTACGCATTGCTTGTGAGAGGTTTTGAGGCAGGAATTTATCTGCCGTGTAACTTAATTACTGTTCTTGTGATATTGTAGAATTCGCAATACAAAAATCATACGAGTATATACGTAGTCAAATATTATCGCGATGACTACTTCGGACTGAGAATCATCGGGCAGTGTGAAATAAGCCTTCCATATTATATAAAAGTATTCCATATTATTTTATTTTAATTTTACTGCTGACCAAGCGTACGTGCCATTATGAAGTTTCAAGCAGTTTGCGAACTAAACATATACCTACCTACGTAGACAGGTGACAAAAAATAATCTTGTATTACTTTCTAATAAAGGCCGAATGAAATAAGTCTGTCACGCTCTTGAACCTACAGCCGCGTTATGACTCCATCTAGTAGTCTTTAATCTATGCATCGGGCAGTGTGAAATAAGCCTTCCATATTATATAAAAGTATTCCATATTGTTTTATTTTAATTTTACTGCTGACCAATTTCATTTACACATCAGTTTAACCAATTTAATTTGCATACACAAAAAGTGTTTCAACGCGCTTTATATAATTGAAACAGTTACTCATAACATGAAATACAATTTTAATTATTATTATTTTTAAATTAAGCATAAGTTTGTGCCCTGTTTTTTTAATAGCACCACCAAATGAGATTTTTCAATTTAAACAAGATTGTTTGTTTCATTTGTTTAAATTTTGATATTTTGTTTACATTTTAACAATTTATTGGTATACTGTATTATGTATTCACTATACAGTAATCAATATTAAGTATTATAATGCGATCATTGAGTTGCTAATTGTAAAATTTTAACATTCGTAGTATAAAACAAAATCTACTTACGCTCCTCTTTGTACGTTTGGAGATCTAAAACTAACGGATTTTAATGCGGTTTTCTACAATAGGTAGAGATAGTGTGATTCAAGACAAGGTTTAAACTTAGAGTTTATTAAAAAACATTCAAGGTTAGTAGTACTATCTAGCAGTACAAATTAAGATGATGACGAATTAGTGCGAAACTAATTGCTGCATTACTTATTACACACATACTCGTACTCGTAAATCTTTGATGTTATAATAAAATGTTCAACTTGTAATAACAACATTTTCTCGTTTTCTAGAACTAATATTAATAACTGTTATATTTATATGAAGACGTCATCTCCAGTATTGCCAAGAACATTAATTATAATCTCTAAACGTTGTACATAAAACATCAAGCTTCGAAATGTGGACGGTACGGCTTTTAACTAAATAGTTTTACGGCATGTATTCGATTTAGTTTAATAGGAACTTGTCAGAGCAAGTTTGAACCTGCCAACTATAAACTCCGCCACAAACCATATTTCAAACTAAGACTATTCGGTTTCAGCTTATCTTTCGGTAAGAGATATTGCCACTGGGATTTTTCAATCCTAATGAATTAAAAACTTATTTTTATTAATTTTATTAAATTTTTACTATTCATAATGTAACTACTCCCAAGCAAAAATTCAAAGAAATACCTGCTTTTTAGTTTTATTGAAAAGTGTTCACCCACACTTTTGGGATTATTTATATTTAAGAATAAACGTAATAGATAACAAAAATTGCGGAATCGACGGGAGTCGAACCCGCGTCTCTCTGTGGCTAACCGGGCCTTGACTAACGCCTTATCCGCTAGGTTATCCACAGAGAGATGCGGGTTCGAATCCCGTCGGTTCCGCAATATTTGATATTATGTTTATTCTTAAATATAAATACCTGCTTCTTCTTCAGTTTTAGTTACTTAAAAAAAAAAGAAAATGATAAATTCAATTATTAAATGCAATAAAAACGATTATAAAAATACAAATGAAGTTTAAGTCAGTCACTCAAGTCTAAATAAAACTTTGTACAACTAATTGCGATATTAGATATTGTAATTATGAGTCGAAATACGAAATGTTTTGCTATCTTAAGGCATGTTATATTCATTATAATAATATAATTGGTGGAAGAAACTTTGATAAAAGTTTGAAATTTTGAGCACACAGTAAAACATTTCGAAGCTAAGCAACTTTTATTATTCGAAACTTCATTCAGGAACAGTTCGAGCTTGAAAATTGTAAGTGGGTATACATTTGGCAACCTAATACATAGGTAATTCCTGTTTTTTTAACACCAGCTACAATTCTATTAAAGAGCTCTTTTTGAGAGTCCGTCGGCATATTGGGTGGATTTATTCTAAGAAACGGCATTATGGTTTCGCTTTGAAGAATGCCTATAGTTGCACTAGTAAAATTTCATCTATAAGTGGTATTTTTAGGTCAATAGGTGTCATCAGTTGCTGTTCCCATTTTCTGTAAATCAATATAGGTTTTTTTATGAAATTGTATTTTGGAACGAAGTAATTCTAAAAACAACTTATTAATAAACAGGAAAGTAAAATAAAATTGACTTTAGTTAATTTAATTTAATTTATTAAGTGTTAACTAAATACCTAAGATTATAAAATTATATAAAAAAAAGATATTAAGCGCCTACAACAAAATCAGCTAGTACAATAATAATCCTTTCCTTAATATGCAAAAACAAAATTTTTGTCTAGTGGTAACAAAATATGTAACAGCTTGTAGGCTCACAAAGTGTACACTGGTATACGGGTTAGTGGATAATATAATATTCTGAAGGCACTTTTTATTAACCGTCGTATAGAGCGTTGGGGAAGAAAATTGCGGGTTTTCGTGAGGGTCCTTGTCCAATAACTCTTATTTGGCCTAGTAAGCGGTCGAAAGGAAATATAAAATATTTGGTCAAGACATTCTAATCTTATATTTTACTTGATGAAAAGTTACTTCTTAACTGTTGTTATTTTAACTAATGTTAAGTGATGGTATCACGCAATTGAATGCTTGGAGTAGAAATTATAAATTCTTAAACAAACAAGAGTTAACTTAAAACAAAAACTGATAAATATACCATTAACTAAAAAGTCCATAATTTTATATAAGAAATTAATTCAACGGAATGAATAATATTTGAAATACCGTAACCTGACAACTAAAGCATTCTGTTACATTATCCCATTTCGGAAACAAAATAGATTTATATCAAGCCCAAGGCTTTCGATTCATCAATATTATTACATTTCTGCGAATTCCTGTAAAACCCACTTAGTTATTCCTCTAGCTGTATTTCATGTAAATGTACATGATAATAAAAAAAGTTCTGGGATATTTCTATTTTATTAGCTAAGAAAATTTTCTTACAAATTGAATTTCCGATCGGCATTAGATACCACGGCTGCTAATTTAATGCCATTCAGTTACGAAGGCCACCTAAAAGAATTTATGGCGCGTGTCAGATAAGACAAATGGCAAAATTATGTTATCATAGTATCTAAACACGGCACTGAACCCGCAAGAATATAATACCGTATCCAACATTATATATTGGGCAATACAATAACTCATATTCTTCTGACTTATCCCTTGTTTATAATATTTATTGGATAGCTTTCACTCGCGCGTATTCTTCGCTGTTGGTTCCGATATACCGTTATCTCGTTTTTTATTGCGGCAAAATATATTATAAGTAAATAATACATACATACACATTATAATATACTGGACAGTATTTTGTCAATTGTTGGTAATTAATCATTAGTTAGAATAAAACGGATTTAAATTATGCAAATTCATTATGCCGAAAAAATTAATAAGAAAAGGAATAAATATTTAACTCTCCAAAATCAATATCATGAGCATTTTAATGTTCTGGAGATAATGAGGATCTTTTTTTTCTATTTTTTTTCAATACCGATTAATCAAGTAAACATAATAAATTTTATAAAATACTTTAACTTTCTAGCCATAACCAATTACGACTACTGAAAAAGACAGACATTATATTAATGAAAACAAGATTTCGACATGTTTACCAGAAAAAAATTTGAGGTCAAAGTATTAATCGAGTGTCGTAAGTATAAATCACGAAACAAAGACTTTGTGGGTAACCTGGAACCCACCTAAATATTACATTATTTTGCTTTTACGTGGCTGCTATAAGATTCTCATTTCTTTCGGTGTATTTGTGTTTGCCTGTTTGTGACATGAATAAACCGATGATGATGCGATTTTTTCGTTTAAAAGTTAACGTGAAACGTCTCACCCTCTAATGGATAAACTACCAATCCGTTCCTATTAAATAAATAAAAAAGCCTTTATGTCAAGTACCTTACAATTTTTTACAGATTAATTATTTATTGAACTAATTAATTATTTAATTAATAAATCCTATTTATTTTTATTTTTTTTAAATCAATCAGTATATGTCGCATGTATGTATGTATGTAGAATTTCTCCAAACTCACCCTGTTTCCAGGGGGAATGCGTAAACGCATTTGCCAGCGTAAAAATCCAAATAATGCCAGATGTTTCCGTTACGGGCTGTACGCATGCAGAACTGTCCGACTACTTGTGAGAAGATATCCCTCATCTCTTTCTCTGACGTCCTCTCTTTCTTATTTCACCTCGTCCATTTCTATTAATATTATTTTGTCTTCCCAAAATATAATATCGTTACACATTTACGTCATAGACATGTCAGAAGGAAAATAAGCATTTAAAGTCGTAAAATTGAGATTCAGTTGTAAAATAATATTATGCTTAGTAAGTCACTTTCCATTCACGTCAGCACTTTTCTATCAAGACTGGATCTCTTGATACGAGCTTACAAGACGTGACGTAGATACGTTATTATTTGCACATGAAATAGTATTGTATACCTTTATGGTTCAATAACTTGTTATATCGGAAGGTTTTAGATTTGAACTTTCTTTTAGGAGGTAGGAGGTCGGAGGTTCGATCCCAAGCAAGCTAAGTTTGTACAATTAATAGACATCAAGATAAATGTAAATAGATAGAGAAATAAGCTTAAAAAAAGGCATCCAATTTTTTAAACCAAGTTATAAATTACTTGTAAGCATATATTTTTTGTTAAAAAATTTTATTTCTTACTTTTTAGTGATTTGTCGCCACGTAACGTACTCGTACTATACTGTCATAGTATATTATACGGCACTTGTAGCCAAAAAGCTACCGATACCCAGACAAAGACCGAAATCGCTGTAAGCGTGCCTCCAAAATTTGAAGAGTTCCTCCAATTTCCCCAGGATATCATCATCAGATCCTAACATGATGACAATGGAACCACCTTGGAAGTATGCCCTTTCTAATAAAAAAAGAATTATCAAAATCGGATAACTCTGTAAAAAGTTATGCGTGGTCATACATAAAAAAATATATACGTGTCGAATTGAGAACCTCCTCCGTTTTTTTTCGTCGGTTAATAAAAGGCATCCAATCTTTTAAACGAAGTTATAAATTACTTGTATGCAAAATTTTATTTAAGCTTGTCCAACCGTTTTGCGTCTTTGAGTACCTATAACATCCAAAAATGTATTGATACTCCTTACTAATAGCTAATAGGATATTCCTATATGTTTATATTATAGGATAATTTATCACCAAAATGTCGACCGGCACAACCTTTATTACTATAATACCAAAATGAAAATTTTCTTTTATAGAAAAGAAACGAAGTGATTGATTGATGAGTAAATTGAAAAAGTCTATGTTGACAAATCACGCAAGTTCCTAAAAGTTAAACAAAGAATGCCCAAACTCATATTTTCGTGAGACAGCGTGTTAGAAAACAAGTGGGTAAGAAATAAAATATAATTATTTTGTCCATTTTGTTTTTTTCTTATTCTAACTAGCAAGTAAATAAAGTCCAGGAATAAAAGGATATTAATAGAAAAATGTATTTGCAAGTGGAAGAATAATGAACCGAAAATGACAGACCATGTAAACGAAAAAGATAGCTACTTTGAAGCGAAAAAAGGGTTGTAAGGGGCAAAGGGGGGATGAAATGTTGTATGAAAGTATCGTCATTTTGAAAGCTTAAGACCTATTTCTTAGGGAGTTGATTAGATATGACATTCAAGGCTTAGAAAAATTAGGCTGCCGTAATAACTAATTCCACGCGGACGAAGTCGCGGGCAAAAGCTAGTTTCTGTATAATTAACTGTTGAACTTCTTTACAAAATTAAGTATTACGTATTTGGAAGACTCTTTTTTAAATTATACATATAGTTTACTTAGCAACAAAAACAAGCGCCAGTTGAAGTTCTTTAGATTCGTAAATTAAATATTCCAACTTGGGATATTTAATTATTCACCGTAGGATGGTTTTTCACTTTCGCAAGGATTATACGACTCCCGGAACGGAATGCCTTTACTACGGGCCCCGTGAACTACGTGACTGCGACTTTTTATTGGGATCTTAAAGTTAGGGCACACTTTTGGGTCGGGAAATGGGGACTTCGTACCTGATTGTGGCTTGAGCAATTGGTGTCATAAAGAAAATTGTTATTCCTGCCACGACTGCTTTTTTTAGGTTAAATGAAAAGAAAGCAACGTAAAAGAAAATCCTGACACATTAATATTCAAACATATATTTATGTAACGCAGTTTTTGAAATATGAGTAAAAATTAGATAAATAGTATATAGAACTACTTAACAATAAAACTTTTAAATAAGCGTAAACATGCAGAAGTGGTACAAAATCCTGTTCTGTGATAATTAAAAAAAAATAGCCTATGTCCTTTTTTTATCGACTACAAGTTGGCCCTTGACTGCTATCACACCTGATGTTAAGTGATGATGCAATCTAAGATGGAAGCGGGCTAACTTGTTAGGAGTAGGATGAAATCCACACTCCTATCGGTTTCTACACGACATCGTACCGGAACGCTAAGTCGCTTGGCGGTACGTCTTTGTCGGAAGGGTGGTAACTTGTCACGGTGAAAGCCTCCCACCAGCTAGACCAAGAAAAATTAAGAAAAATCCCAATCTGACCCACCGGGAATCGAACCCAGGACCTCCGTCTTATGAATCCACCACGCATACCACTGCGCCACGGAGGTCGTCAAGCCCTTTCTAATGCTATAGACTCTCTGTAGCGAATTTCATTTAAATCGGTTCCATTGTTTTAGTGTGAAAGCGAGTTTTTTAATCAGACATCATAAATCATCATCAATCAAACAGAGTTACTTTCGCATTTATAATGTTAGTATAGATTATTGTAAGCTTCTGTAAGGACACAAAATTATTAATCTTGAAATAAAAATATTTGAGCAGATAACGCATGACTTACGATTTCATATCAGATACATTCACCGTTAAAGGTGAAAAATTGTAGTTCGCAAAGAAAGCTATATCAGAAACTCAGCCATAACACATCATTGGTTTTCTAGTGCAGATTACCCACCTACGTATAATATACCTATAACTGTCTATATATCTGACCTTGCCCGTCGTGATTATTCAGTTCTGCCGGTCCGCCCCTACCCCTTGTTTGAGCAGTCATTGAGCCCCAAAGGATATGTCAATCAATTTCGACATTTACGACGCGTCGGCGAAAAGATTGGGCTTTTCATACAAGACGTTATTATATTGTATGTGTTGGGATACAATATATTACTTTTATATTACACGTAACACCTTTTACTCTTGTAAAATTTATCAACAGCGACCGATTTATTACAGGTAATTTGTTTCTTGTAACATTTTTATTAAAATTATATTTATTTACCATCATTGTTATCAGCTTGGTTTTAGAAAAAAAAACAAATATTCTGTGATCTGCATCTTTTTCTCTCCTTTAGATGAGATAGAGCTTAATAACTAGAACTGCCAACAGGTTAACAACTAGAGCAACGAGGCAGTTAGTTAATTATACCTACACGTATTTCATTAACATTTTCTAGTATAAACATTTAAATTTTATGGCTGATATTGCTGGTATCGACGTAATCATGGTTTTATAACAACGCAATAAGACATTGTGCACGTTATTTAAAGTTTTAACTAAGTATGATCCATTTTTTGTATTTATTTCTTGTTATAAAACCTGCATCATGGCTTACAGTGAAAATGCTGTACACGGCATTCTCAGAATTTTGAAAAAGTTTCTTTTTCACCCTAACGAAGATTCTCAGGAAACTGAATTCTCGAATATTTTCAGAAAACTATTATTTTGAAATAAGATACTATTAATATTCATCTGATTGGATGCCAACTTAGATCAGCTTGACTAACTGGTTTACCTCGAGAGAGAGAGTTTTATTGAGTACTTATTTGAAACTTGAAGACTGTAGGTATCGGACAGGATGGCTAATGTTAAAATGTACAGGCGCAACTCTTAAAATGAATGAAATGCTAAAATCCCTACACTTTTTTTAAAAACATGCAAATATTTATACATAGAGCGCAACAACTTCGGACAGATATCCGTGATACCAAATACCTACCTACTGCCAATATCGGATATCAATATCACACTCTCACAATACCGCTCTAAACAACAAATACCAATCGTACTGCAGAAGCCAACTGATAGGAATGCCATCTGATTGTGTTTTTATTTCATAAAATATTTTCTGAAATTTCAATATTTAGTTGCAGTATATAATTTTAATAATACATGTATTTACCGTTCATCAAAATTCAATTCGAAAAAATCTCAATAATTTGTAAAATAGGTAGTAAAGCGTCAATATCTATGCAAACACTACAAAAAATATAATAATTAAAATATAATAGAACAATTATGTGGGTATTGTATATCCCTATTGTAATTTACTCTCTAGTTCGTAAACTTTAAAGTGTCAGACCCATAAAATTAGAAACATCAATATTCACTGTTCAAATTCGTCTCTCAAGTGAGCTTTGTTTGCAAACACATCTTAATCATCAGCCGAAACGGTTGTGGTAGTAAAAATACTATAAATAGACACTGTACTTCCCCTTTATTCTAAACAACAATAGAGCTGCATTTAAACAACTGAAGTTACCAACCCGTTCTACCGTCATTTGCTCAGCACTTTTAGTCCAAAATATTTTCTAGTTTCAACACACCGGGTAGTTTTAACAGGAACAGCTGTGGGCTGACCTCAATTTATTATTTGCAGTTTAGTTTTATTTGCAACGAGCAGATGATAGGGCAACTTTAGGCATTGTTTTGATTTACTACAAGTTAGCCCTTGATTGCAGTCACATCTAATGGCAAGTGACGATGCAATTTAAGAAGGAACCTGACCAACTTCTTAGAAATAGGATGAAATCCACATCCCTTTCGCTTTTTTACACAATATCGGAACGTGAAATCGGTTAACGGCTTCCACAAGCCAGACGACCAATTAAGAATATCTTTACCGGCCAACCGGGAATCGAACCTAGGACCTCCGACTAAGAAATCCACCACACATACTCTCGAGCCACGAAGGCCGTCATTCAATAAACTCATTGCGAATGTGAATTTGCAGCTGTATGGAGTTATTAATAGTTCATTCCGCAATGCCATTTCATTAAAGAGATCACTGACGTTGGTAATTGAACTTTGTAACTGGTTATTACCATACTTAAGCAGTTCTTTAGATTAGTTAGCGTGGCACTTTGACAAAGATAATGCATTCCGATTATGCGACACTTGGAGAAAGAAGGTTCTATTTCCGACCCGTATAAACCTACATAATTATGTAGGCGATTTTCACAAAAACAACTGATCATTTTTCGAAGCATATTTTTAAGGGATGATATAAAACTTGGAGGTCATTTAATTTTAGTTGAAATTTTACGTAATTTCGAAAACGTCCTTTTGGTGATATGTGACTTGATGTCATGTTTGTTATGGTAGTTAAGACATAATTGGTAAAATAATTAATTATATAAAATTATATTGTATTGTAAGGGGCTCAACTACATCTACTGGACTATTGTTGTTGTAAAAAGGTAGAGTCACTACAAATAGTCTCACTTGACTTTTCAAAAGTGAGCCAATGTACATGAAATAAATGATCTTGTTTTTATTTAAAATTCGACTGGTCAATATAACAGGTAGGAAGGAAATGTGGGGACCAAAGACACAAGAATGGGTCGTAGTAAAAAATATGACTAATATTCTTTAAGAAAATGTCGTTGGTTGTAAAATCGTGTGTAGAATGGCGGTCCGCATCACGGTTGTAGGTCGGTTTCGCTTTGGATGCAGTCTCATATATTTGCGATGCAAGCAACGTGAGCGTCGCTTCATGCCTTCGAGACGATCAGCATATTTTATTTACCATATGAAAACAACAAGAATTATGAATACTGAATTGTATCTGGGGCAAAGATTTAAAAACAGATATTGGGTCTCTATTACCATTACAAATCCATTTACAACAAAGACGGTGATAAGTACCAACTTGTAGAGCTCTCATATTTTGTATTGCCATCTTTCAATACAAACTTGTGTACATTAAAGTCAATAAATAAAATTGATGTCTTTACAAGATTTGCAACATTTTGAAACGGTGCACTGGACGTCAATTAGTCAAAAGATTTAAATTCAAAGTAAAAAATCCTTTTTTTTGAGTGAAAACAATACGTTCATTTCGAACTCTTAAAAAATTGAATATGATTATTAAATAAAGATAATGAATATCAGTTTATTCTAACGACAAACAGCAGGGCAAACGATCTCTTCTTATAGGAGAGGGAAATATGGAGCTTGGAGTCACCACGCTACTCCATTGCGAGTTAGTGGGCCAGGATAATAATATTTAAGTAACACTAAAGGATCACTATCAGATATTAATGTTACTTACACAAACTTAAATTGAGCTTTCTGAGACCACTAAATGCAACCACCAATTTCCCAGCTCCGGGCTGTACATTTTTATTGAGTATTTATTATGAAATACGAATAAGTCTAAATTTCATTGCCAGAATTTAAACATTGTGATCTATAGCCACATGGCCACACATCAATTTATCAGCTGGAAATAATATCAGTAGAGATCCTTGTCAAGCGTTATCTTGTCCTTGAATATAAAAGCGAATTTTTATTCAAATTATAAACAGGACAAGTGAGTAAGCAAGCTCCTGTATCTCGATGTACGCAATAAATCTAATCTAATGTCTTTCATAAATTTGTAGGTGTTGCAAAGACAAAACACGTGCAATAGGGACAAGTGAATATATATCTCATTCCGAAAACATAGAATATTCAAATATAAATTCCACGAGATTGTACCACGAAAACAATGTACCTGAAAACTCATAGAGTATTTAGATACTATTGGATATTTAAAATAACCGAATAAAATACATTTTGGCGTCATAATTAAGCTTAGGTTAAAGTAAAAATCCAAAGAAAAGTTTAATAAGACACATTTTTTGGTACATTACATCATACACAAATTGGTACATTACAACAGATAAAAACATTAAATTATCAGCCTATTAAGGGTCAATGACAGGGCCAGGCCTTTCTCTTTATACGAGATATAATACTATATTTGATAGAAAAATCACCGAGGTAAAGGTGGAAAATCGTAGTCTTTGATGGAAAACTCTTCGCAGGACATACAAGGAAAACACGAGGCGCCAACCATTTAATATATAGTTTTTAATCTGTTATGTCGAGAAATATAAGGTAATTTTTCTCCAAGAAGCAAGAAAACCATAAAAATACTAAAACTACCTACTACAGATTATTAAGACAATATTACAACATCTACTTCCTCGTTTATAAAATGTGCTACATGATCTCATTAAATAACAGTAAAAAAGTAAATTACATCTCGGTAACAAGAGAGCGTGTACCAACACTTACATTTTATCACAGAATGCATGGTTTTATATTTAACTAGCGACCGCATCGGTTTCGAATGGTAGTTGTAAATTATTTTCCTTCTTTACAAAATTTTATATAATTTAATAGCTCTAGCGTACTAGTAAAGCTCTCGGTTGACATGATTACTTTCAACATCATTAATAATAATTGTCATCAAATTTTTTAAAATTAATACAAAAACATATTATAACTTACAACCCAACGTATAGGTATATCAAAATCATCATGAATCACAAAAGATATCATAAAAGCCATCTTCTTTAAATTTAGGTTAATTATAGATAATTTAAGATAATCACCTTTGTATCACTCTTATTTTGTATTTTTTTTTTGGCTGAAAAAACGAAATTTGATTTGATTTGATTTCATTTTACCAAAAAATTTATGAAAATTTTCATACAATTCATAACAAGGATAGATTCACAACAAAGTTCCATAAGATATTTGTCATAGTCTACTACAGCAGTTTCTTACTTAACAAAATTACATCACTCATAAGTTACCCAGTATCAACTTCAATTTTTGTGAGCGAATTTTTCATGTTTTGCTTGCAATCCGTACATTTTTCATTATATAAGTGTTATCGTACTTTATCTTACTTAAAAGTTTCTTATACATTTTCATGTCGTTTAAAAATAGCTTCAGCATCTACGGGTGTAAGTAATTCGAATTCGAGATAAATGCTGCCGACCGTTAGACAAAAGCGGATAATTAACTCTTTCCTTTTTCACTATCATTAGCAGCTCGTCTGAGCATTAAAAGCTTGAAGTTTACACGCTGTACCAATGGCCGCCAACTTTTTGTACTTCAAATTAATGGGGCGATTCAAGATTAAAGCATTAATTACAATTTACTTGAGAATTTATCTGCTTTCTGTTAAGATTTAAAAAACTCGAGCTGTCTTATTTTGTTCTTACAAAAAATCATTAAAGATCAGATAACATCACTGTCTGTATATATAGTACCAACACCTGTTAAAGAGATTGTATCTTCTTGCAGTTTTCTTTTAGTAAAAAAGAAGGCCTTCAAACGTTGTTTTTTGTACGCAGAGTTAAATTATTTTATTCTTTTGGCCACGTGAATATTACCAGATTCATTTAAATCTGGTGGCAATTCTATTGATCAAAACATCGGGCCAATATGACCCAACAGAGTTAGTCTACCCATATAAATGGAAAATATGCCAATCAATATTATTCAAAAACGTATCAAATTAAGAAAAAAGTTAATATAAGAAAAATGACAATAAAAAGGTTTTGGTTGATAAACAAATTATTTTTGAAACATTTATACTAGTCCTAATTTTGTGCATGCTTAAATGCAAGATCTTTCTGGTCTTATAACATAGTAAATAAGGATCTATTTTGTGTAGGACTTAAAATAATGACGGAAAATTTCATCAGTGCAGTGATGACGGCACGAAGGTGAAGGTTGTTCAAAATCTCAGCGGGTCTGGCCACGATATTGTACCGTGTGTATGGACCATTATATGCCGACATACGGTTCCAGAACATAAAGGCGTTACGGTCTGTGGCGTATGTGTGCCGTTTGACACCATCAAAGTACCCGGCGGGTTTACGAGTGTACCACGCTGCTCGATTCTGCCAATATTTCGCAATTTCAGCCCGTAAAGGGAACGGATATTTTTGATGTTCTACGATATCACGAACAAACACGCATATTTATTTCCAGGGCCAACCCTCGTCGGTGTTTCGGAGTGGAATCATCACACGTCAGAGGTTTTTACATCTATGACTTTTTATGAATTTCGTTTATACCTATAACTATTAATTTTTTTAAATTAGTAGGTAATTATGAAATATCGGTGTAAGATTCAAAGCAGGGTCAGTGACTTGCTAGGGATTTATTCAAATTGTAATTGTGCAGTCTAAAATGGTTGTAGATGGGGTATCCATTTTCTTAAAGCATATACAGGCTGATTTCTACACGGCACTTGCCAGTAGAATAATAGATGTAGTCGAAGCATAACACCAAACCAAAACCTTAATCGATCTACACGTACTGCTTGATCGAGCTTTAATTTGTTAATATGAACCTAATCGGATTCGCAATGCTTATATTGAGTAATGAAGTAAAGATAAAAACTTATTAATCTTATTTACGTTAAATTTATCCAATATACCTAAATATTCGATAACTTGGTGGCCAATAACTGAATGTATATTCTATCCAGTTAATAAATGGCCGTAAAAACCTAATTTGAGGGTAAACGATCGTCCCTTCCGTCGTTTCATGTTCGCCCGACGGCTAAACATTTGCGCAAATAACTTATTTTCTTACTTTGTAGTAGCTTTTTTGGGCTTTTAAGAGGTTTTTTATGAAACAGCTACACAAACGTCAACGAATTTTGGTCTTACGTCACATTATAATTTTGGAAATAAAGTCATTTCTAAATAACGTCAAAAAGTACGTACAACAAGCAATACATTTTGCATTAAATTTTAGGGTTAAAAAGCTCTCATAATCTTGCTATTTATTAAAATTACTAGCAGTCGCCCGCGACTTCGTCCGCGTGCTACCTGCCCTTCTATGACAGACTTTCATACGAATTTTCTTACCAATGTTTCCGGCAAGACGTTTCGTTCGATGTGCTGTTTGGCGAGGCGTATCTAAGATGGCGACTGCAGTTTGTTTGGATAGCAACTAGGGTTTATTTGTCAGTATCATTATAATTTACAGAAATTTTCCTTAATCCAAATTTAACGGATATATGCTGTCGACTCGAAATCAATATTTATTTCGTTATTCATCTAAAGTTTCGATCGACTCTACCGTACCTTGACTTGACGAAATTATTAATATAGAATTCTTGGACAATTACACACATCGCTATATAGCCCCAAAGTAATGCTCATCACACAAACATTTATCTAGATGTGGGAATCGAACCCACAGCTTAGGACGCAGAAGCAGGGTCCACTGCGCCAGTCGGCCGTCAAAGACCTTCTATGAGGATCTTTCGTCAACATCAATCGGTATCAAGTAAGCCTTGGCTGTAGGCAGCTCTTAAAATCGAGATGTTTGAAAGCTTTCAAAGTCCCTTCAGTAGACGTCAATCAGTTAAGATCCTAATGATGAATTAACGAAAGAAGCTCGTGAAAGAATATCTTTTACTTTTAATGTATATCCAGAAGTAGAGTAAAAGAATTAGGTTAATGTGAAGGTGTAGATCAAAGTAACTAGCCGTGTTTATCTAATTAGGTAAAGCTTTCGGGAGCTAGACGCCCACTTCGAACGTCAAAGTGATATAATTATGCGGAAAAGAAACACTCGTGTGCAAAACGAATCTCACGCTTTTGGTTCGATGTAAATCTTTGCTCATAATATTGCGAAGGTATAATAATAGAATTTAAATAAATATTAATTTCGAACTCATCGAAGCATCGTTATACTTAAGCTTGATATGCCCTCTCTTGTAAGGAGAGACGACGATTTTCGTTATTTGTTAACTGTAAGGACTGCTCTTCATCATTGCTTAATTATAGACGTCCAGTACAAGGGTTTTATCCCACCTTGTTTTTAGATAAGAGATCTAGATGGGGGGACTGCGTTAAAATGAGTAACATGGAGAAATATATATAATCAGAACAAAAATTTCAAACTACAATGGACAGACGTATGACAAATAATCTGGTAGCTTTATTTTGGTATGTGGGGAAATAGCGTTTTATTTGGTTCATTACCGAAAATTCGTGTAATCATTTTATATCGATTTACATTACATACATATGTAATGACCATAATTTGGAACATGACGATCATGTACATTACAAATAACATGATTTTATTATACTTATCGTTAACGTTATATATGTAAACAACAAAACCATTTTGTATATTATTTAACTATTATTCAATAGTATGAATACAATAACACATATCACAAAGTAATATTACCTGAATTGCAACTTCGTGGTACTGTAATTATTACACTTCATTATTACAGTATGATATTACAGAGTATCTATTGTAATTACATTACATATACGTGCTGCATAGTAAGTTGAGACGCGACCTACATACACTATCCATTGTAATAAAATCATCTCATTGTTATGTATCTCTACACTTCCTCTCGTTGAAGAAACGCTTGATAAAAAAAGTTCGTAATATTTTTCTTGCTCTGCTCATGATAATTTTGAAACTTTGTTCTTTATCTTGTGTTTATTCTGGGTCCGCTTTTTTATTTCAGAAGTTAAGAGCCATCATTCACTTCAGAAAATCCGTTATTAGTATATAGCCACTTGTCCTTATTCATTTAAATCTATGTTAAATATTAGGGTTAGTTAGTCTAGTTTTAGTAGTTAGTTTAGTTTTTAAGGTTTCAAAATTTAATACCTATTAGTTTTTAGGATGCTATAGTCAACATGGAACTCATATGGTTTCATTATGCTCTGTCTGTCTGTACACAGCTATGCTTTATGTTGAAGTTGTTAGCTAACATTTCGAGTTAGAAAGAGTAGAAACTATGATAGATCTTTTATACTATTTGTAGTTGTTTTTAAACTATTACATAGCTTCTATCGCGGGCCTTGAGCGTGGAGACCGAATCCATAAATTCCGTAACGAAAAAACCTAACACCCCTTGATATCAAAAACATAATAACAAAAGCACAATTTCGGCACCAAAGCCATCGAGGCCGTGGCCTAGCGGTAAGGCACTCTAAGTGCCCAGATTGCCAGAGAGACGCGGGTTCAAATCCCGTCGGTTCCGCAATTTTATTTTCAAGCGTGATATTTCAAAAAGTCAAAATTTTGTCCGCGGCAGTCTTCGAGTGCCACACGTCCTTTTTTTTCTAAAATGGTGGCTAATCATATTTTTAAATTAAACATTTTCCTTTATACATTTTTGCCAGTAACAATGATTGTCTCATTTTTATCGATATTTCGGAAACAATTAAATTTCGTGCAAGTTGTAGTTTTTATAAATCTCGAACTAAATTCTGAAGCATTATGATATGCTAGCTAAATACCTTTTCTTAATCGCAAGGTTCATTGCTCCCGTAGTGAGTCATTAATCTATTGGTTGATACAGATCATTGTTATGAGTATGAAGGCCAGTGCAGATTTATCGTGATACAGTTTTAAATATTTGTACAAACATAAATTATTAAATTCGTTTCATCATATTTTTTTATGAAGTTCCAGACTTTTTGCGATTGTACCTGCAAGTCATGCACATGTCCAGGTATTTTAAATACAATTATAATTTTAAAATATTTTGTAAATACCGTTTGACCGATAGTTGAACCTAATTTTATCAAACTAAATATTGTTGCAATCTCTAAAATTGTCTAAGTGTAAGCTCTAAGAAACATTATCACCCTAAGCCAACACGCATTGGAGCAGCGTGGTGGGTGTTCGCTCCATATCCCCTCTACTATAAGGAGGGAGGCCTGGCCCTGTAGTGGGCCGTTAATAGGCTGATAATGATGATGATGAAGAAGCTCTAAGAAGCCTCTTCAATACTTTGGGTGACCTTGCCCTGTATTGGCATTCCGTTAATAGTTTACAACCAACAAGAATCTCAGGGTAGTTATCAATAATAGCTTTTAAGGATTTTCCGAGTTTCTACTTTTTCTGTTAAGGATTATAAATACTTTAACAACTCGTCCGTTTCAATATTGAGTTGCGCAGCAATTTCCTGAGTGCATAACAAACTTTTAAATCGTCTGCTCTAGGGATGTTTAAGTAGAAAAAATGTTTTATCGATTTTTGACACCTAATACTTACCTTGCATAGTTAAAATTAATATTTTTTACATACTTATAATAGACAATTTTTAGGTTTCAAGTCTTTTGATAAAGTTCAGGTACAAAAAATATACATTTAGTTTCGAACATTAACATAACATTGTAAATCTTTTCTGTAATATATTACGTAACAACTACAAATCCTTATGAATATTGTTATTAGAGTATTTTTTTGATAATTTGACCCTTTTCAGCGATACCTATCTGGCAATTTTGATAAACCTATTTTGAAAATAATAATTTATAATAGATATCTCTCTTTGTAGTATTTTATAAACAAAAACAGCAAAAAGATATTAATTGAGTCCAAGTTAGAATATAACGAAATTGTTCGGAGAACCGGGATAGTGTATTTATTGGACATTTCAAATTAAGCACAGGTATTACGAGCTAGGCATTGACCGTGATATAAAGGTCCACTTCATATAGATATAATACCATCATAACCTATATTTGATTTACCTATTTAAATAGGCTGGTCTATTAGCTATTGTTTGGCCCAAAAAATATAATTGTATTGGAACAGCTGGGTAGTACCTACTCTTCGAAATAGAGTTAGTATACAATAAAGTTAAATCTCAAACAAATCCTATTTGTCATGATTTATTCTACTCTACTGAATGGCCAAAAAAATTTAATAATTCTTGTGTATTCTTGTGATATGATTGTGATAATGACATGATGGAAAGTAATTATGCAATCTAAGATGGAAGCGGGCTATTTTATTAGGGGTAGAATGAAATAGCGTTGATATGTAAGTAAAAAATAATAACTGATTAATTAATAAAACCCATCAGAACCTATCAGCTATGAACTAAAACATCATATTGACGGCCGAGTGGCGCAGTGGGTAGTGACCCTGCTTCTGCGTCCTCGGCTGTGGGTTCAATTCCCACATCTGGAAAATGTTTGTGTGATGAGCATGGATGTTTTCCAGTGTCTGGGTGTTTATCTATATATTATAAGTATTTATGTATAATATATATAAAAATATTTATCAGTTATCATAGTACCCATAACACAAGCTACTTACGAGTACGCTTACTTTGGGGCTATATAGCGATGTGTGTAATTGTCTTATAATATTTATAATATAATATTGTAAGGGAGGTACGCTGATGCGTACCCACACTCACTAATAAAAGAAATAATACAAAAGTTTATGGTGAACGAAGATGTATTGTCAAAAACCTTAATTACGTAACATACGGTAACGCGTACATAGGCGGAAGGCGCTCAAGGAAGCGCGGGCTATCGCGTTTGGGGTCGTAGGCGCACTGGCGCGGACGGTCAACGGTCATCCAGTCCTTACACCCGAAAATATTCGGCGTTGGGCGGAGCTTACGTTTCCAGGAATTCAGGCGAGCGACGCGACCGAATACCGCGTAATAGAACGTCGCGTTACATCCTCCCCCTAAAATTCACTACAAGCGTCCCTGCGTCTGAATTTTCTCTTTTCTTGGCCTACCCCTTCCCTTCTTTTCCTTAAGAGGCGGTAGTCGGGAGGCGTCTCCTACGAATGCGGTCAACTGGGACGTATAATATCTACCTACGGGTGTGGAGTTCCTCACTGTTTCCAGTTGATAAGTCGTGGGACTCATGATTTTTTTAATTTTATAAGGGCCGTCTTTTCGGGGTAGAAGCTTCGGTGTTTGCCCTTTTCCGGCGTCATTGGCTCCTTGGGTCTTCAACAACACCAGGTCACCAACTGCATACCCTGGGTCTGGACGTCGACCCTCATCGGCACTCTTCTTCTGTGCCGACTGTCTCTTCTCGTGTATGTCTCTAGCTTCCGAAAGAACCATCGACAATTCTCTCAGATAGGGTGTGAGACAGGTCACGGTATTGTCGCTTTCCACGATCGCCCTCATATCTGCCACGACATCGGCAGGGGCGCGCAACTCACGTCCAAAGGTCAAGTAAGCCGGTGAAAATCCAGTACTACTTGTGACGGCCGAATTCATGGCAAACCTAATGGCAGCCATATGAACATCCCAGGTTGTATGATCTTGTTTGACTAGAATCGCCAACTGCTGCTTCATGTCCCGGTTTTTTCTTTCCACAGGATTTGCCTCTGGGTGGTACCTAGGAGTAAGCGATTGTGAGATCCCGAATGATAAGCAAACCTGTTGCATAACCGCGCTAATGAATTGGACACCATTATCACTCACGATTCGACGTGGCGTGCCGTATCTGAGGAATACTTCACTTATCAGTACCTTAGCACACTCTTGACTGGTAGCTTCCTGCATGGCGAAGAGTTCCACCCACTTGGTGCAAATATCCTCTAAAATCAAGATCCACTTATTATGATTAGGAGTCTCTGGCAAAGGTCCGAATAGGTCAACGGCGATAACTTCGAATCGCCGGGTTGTTGCTGGCGTTTGTAACAGACCAGCGGGCTTCCTCGTGTCAATCTTGTAGCGCTGGCACGGTACACACTTCTTTATATACTCTGTGACAAATTGGCGCATCCCTGGCCAATAATATTTCGCACACAAGCGATGTAACGTTCGGTCTACTCCGTGGTGACCATCAGTGGGAGCGTCGTGGTAGTCGGCGTGGACTTTTTCTCGTTCCTGTTCCGGTACCACTAAACAAGCACTCTCTTCATCATCTGCTTCGGGGCCATATCTGTAAAGAATGCCATCAGACATGACATATCCTCGGTCAGACCAGCATCTCCCCCTTAACGGTTCGTCGGCTTCCTCGAGATCTTCTATGATCTTTCGAAGCGTAGGGTCTTTGAGTTGGTTCTCCCGAATATCACGAGGACTTCTCGACGGTAAGTCAACTTCGGCGAGACAAAGGTCACATCCAACGGATGGCTCTGCGCACGGCGGACGAGATAGAGTATCAGCAACGGCGTTAGCTCTTCCAGGGGTATATTCTATACGAAGGTTGAACTCCTGCTCTAAAATAACCTTCTTGTTCTGCGAGAGCCGGTACGGAGGTGAAGCAATAGGCTCTTGCTTCTCGCTCACCTTAATATGATGTTCAGCATAATCAGTCGGTGGACCATCGGTAGCGAATCTACCAGCGTACCGTATCAGCAATGCATTCAGTTGCACCTTCTGATCAGATGTCAACGTCGTACCTTCATCATCACGTAAAACAAGTTGCGAAGTGTCGACCTTCCTCAGCTCTGCATCGTCAGTAGGCTGCAAGTCATTGACCTTCGTAAAGGGGTACTTCTCTTGGGGTCTGTCAGTAAAACTCCAGGTACCTTGAGACAAATCTAGAATTAGGTTAGCTTTTACGATAAAGTCTCTACCAAGCAAGGTTCTATTGTCCGCATCTGGGAACACAATAAACGATGTAGGTATATCCCGTGTTCCTAGGCTTACGACGGTGTCACAAGTTAACGCTGTCCTCACCTGTTGTGAGCCGTCGGCCAATCCCACGGCGCGGTGTGTTTTGGTAAACTCCACTCCTTCCTGCACTAACAATTTATATAACCCGGGACTAGCAATAGAATGCGTAGCGCCAGTATCTAAAATGGCCGTTCCGGTGTGTGTAGCGATCTCTACAGTAACTACAGGTCGCGTAATATCAGTGTCGCCTACCTCTAGACTGTGAAACTCAACATTACTAGTTGACGCGTTCCTACACCTGTTGCATTTTGACCTGATCGTCCCGAGCTGACCGCAGCCGTAGCAGCGCAATTCTGTCTTCTCGGTCTTCTCTGGCCCATCCGGGGTGTGGTCGTCCGATTTACTACCGTTTTTCGACCGGTTTCGACAATTAATTGTAGTGTGACCAAAAATTTTACAAAATCCGCACCTAGGCCTGACGCGTTTAATTTTAGTAATATCACTAGATTTTTCCGTTAAATTTAATTTTGAAACGTTAATCGTGTCTTTCAAACTCGTATCGCATGTATTTTCGGTCGCGTCGACTGTGGAAGGGTTAACTTTAGGCTCGTGGCTGTTTGAAGGGTTAAGTGTATTATTGGGACTGGAAAAATGGTTGGAAACTGTACTCACCTCCGCCAACGATTCCTCGACTAACCTGGTCTTTTCCATTAACTGGTCTATGCTCTCCACGGATTCGCGAGGTACGCGCTTCCTTATACGCCGATCTAATAAACCGAATACAATGTCTATCTTTACATTATCTTGTAATACATACGGTAGCTTACACAATAACGCCCTAACACGAGAAACAAAAATATCCGCGCGTTCACTTGTATGCACTTGTGAAAACACTTCGCGAAATATTTTGTACGCGGGTCGCGGGACACCGTACATGCCCCTAAGTCGTCGGAGCGCGTCGTCCCACGTAGGAGTGTCGGCCTTAACACCTCGCCACCATATCGCCGCGTCGCCGGTGAGAAGCATTGGTAGTCCTTTAAGTGCATGCTCATCGCTAACGCTCGTGCACTCTTTGTAGGTCTGGACGGCGTCGATGAAGGCTTCCAACACGTCGGCCACGTCTGATGAACCCGTAGTAGTGCCGCCGAAGCGCGCGGTGCACTTAGCGAAGCTCCCTAGTTTCGCCGTCGCTGGTATAGGTGTACCAGCGCCAGAGTAGGGGTGTTGCGCCGCCAAAACGTTCTCTAATATAAGTCGGCTGGTCTCCGCTTGACTCTTGGTGATATTCATTATGATGGCCTCCAACTGTTGGTGCGTCATCGTCATACCGGTGGTAATTGCTGGAACTGATTCGTCTTCACTGTCTTCGTCGCTCTTCCTTCCTCTATCTTTTCGCGGTGGCATCACGGGAATCGATAGGTAGTTAGGTACGTTAGTGAACACGACGTCGCGATATTCCAGATAATAGGTATTCTCGTCAGGTATGTCGTATGAGTAACGCCCGATATAAACAGCTAGTTCGCGTTATTTACGTCACTATAGTTTTTAACTTTTAACATGCCCACCGTTGGGACGCCACTTGTAAAGGGAGGTACGCTGATGCGTACCCACACTCACTAATAAAAGAAATAATACAAAAGTTTATGGTGAACGAAGATGTATTGTCAAAAACCTTAATTACGTAACATACGGTAACGCGTACATAGGCGGAAGGCGCTCAAGGAAGCGCGGGCTATCGCGTTTGGGGTCGTAGGCGCACTGGCGCGGACGGTCAACGGTCATCCAGTCCTTACACCCGAAAATATTCGGCGTTGGGCGGAGCTTACGTTTCCAGGAATTCAGGCGAGCGACGCGACCGAATACCGCGTAATAGAACGTCGCGTTACAATATTTATATCATAACTAGCAAATAAATAACTGTTCGGGGTAATCAGAAATGTCGATGTTCTGGCAACGACTGGTGTAACCCACATCACTAGTCAACATGCTACGGTAAACTCATGCCGCCTTTAATGTGAATATAACTTCGAGTTCTAAACTCTGAACTTACGCTTGCCCCTTTCAAACGTCGCCTAATTTATACATTTTGAGGGCCTTGAAACGTAATACGGCGGTAGCCTTCATGTTATAACAAGTTAGCCTTTGACATTCCCAATCTAAGTTTTTTGGTGCTGATATTATCGATATGGCATTGCTATATTACGCAAATCGGAACGTAATTAAAGTTTTTTGTTCATACAAATAACTTGACTTTAATCGAATTTTCGCGTGAACTTTCCAAGCATTGTAGCGTGAAATAAAAATGTTATGTGACAAAACTGTTTTGTTATAGATGTTTAGGAAATTACCAATTTAAGGAATAAGTATTAAGTTCCTACTTTTTCAATACACAAATATTATTTTAGAAAGTTATATTACAACCATGTAATGACATACACTCAAATTACATTATTTACTATTACGCCCAGATATATCGGTATATTAGACCAGTGCAGATAGCTTTAAAAATAATAAAAAGTACAAAAAAATCGCAGTAGGATGAAACCCATTGCAAAAGGAGTAGAATTATATAAAAATGAAAGGGAAATAAATTACGGGCTATCTGAGGTCAGGAAGGGGTTTTAGGGGTAAAATACGGATTTTCTTGATTTCCGGAAAAACTAAAAGTCCTATGGAAAAGAATTATATGGCAAAGTTGTAGGTAATAAAAAGATCTAAAACTTTTGTATTTACACTTTTTTCACATAACCTCAAACTTTATGAAAAATTCAAAAAACCTACTTTGTTTTTATTTTATCTTTTCTAAATAAAATTTTATCTTCACGAAATTTGGTGAAAACTTATCTTTTTATGTCCCAAACACGCTAAAATTTATTTGATTAATATTTTGAATGAATATCGAAAAAATAACCTAATTTTCAACCAAAAAGTACGTGACCCTTTTTTAAAGAAATAATGGGTAAAGCAGGCTAGAAGTAAGCAAGGTTAAAAGTCTAAAGGTTAGTCATAGTCCTAGTCTATAAAGAGAAATAATCCATCCATATATTATGTTATGTTTTATTATATCTCAAATAGATAAAGCAGTGTTTTCGATGAAAGTTCCCAGGAGGCTTAAAACTTTCCGACTTTTCCAACAACTGTCGTCAGTTTACATAAAACCTTGACAAATTATACACTAAAACCTTTCTGAGGAATCATTCTACTATTGGTGAAAACAAAGAAAGACCGATTAGTTATTCTTTGAGTTTATAGCAAGCAGACGGACAGGTGCGAGTGGCGGAGGACGTTGTTTTATAATATGTAGTGATAATACCGCGACTGAAAATCATTAAGTGACACTGAAATACAAAATTAAGTTTCAGTAAATAAAACCGTAAATTATGGCGTTAAAATTCTTATTTAATACAGTTTTGTCAAAACTAATTTAAATTTCAGGTCCAGAACGTAATTTCTCCGTCAGCTCTAGAAATATACTAATTATGTTTTTACTTTTACATTTAAAAAATAAATTAAGTTATTAAAACATGAATATAAAAGGACAGACGATTTCTAGTAAGTACGAGTAGGTATTTATTTAACCCTAATTTGAATAAGAGGAAAACTCGGACTAATTTTAGAGATCTCTAATGCTAAATAAAATATAAATAATCAAGTAAATAAAAATATAAATAATCAATAAGTATATGAATCGTCCCCTCTCCTAATACCGGTATTTATGAATTTAACGAAAAAAGGAACTAAACATATAAGGTTGGTTGGAATAAAATTTTATAACGCCTGCTAGTTTCTAATCGCAATTTTTCACAAACAATAAATTAATTCGTATCACATTTATACCACTATACGATGTCCTAGTACTAGAAAAATAATTTTATATATTAGAAATATAACCAACCAAGCGAAACCCATTTACCAAAACAATGTTCATCAATTTCACGCGTTTGAACAGTGACCTTATAAATCATATTCATGCGAGTATTATCAGCAAATGTCGGCGGGGATATTGTTTGGAACTGCAATCATCCGAGAAATTTGTAACATTACACAAATGCCTCCACACATACCTCTAGCGAAATACAATAAATACCATGGGAGCACTGATTCCGTCCCCATTCCTGATATAGATATTACAAACAACCCAATAACATGTATGGTTCACGCGAGGTCGTAGTGGAAATAAAATTAAAAATGAAATTCTGCATCAGTTGTTCATTTCGCACGAAGGCTCACTAAGAATGAATTTCAAGATATTTCGACAGGAACTGGGCATACTAAAACGCAATAAATACCATAGGAATACTGAAACTCATTCCGTCCCCTCTCCTAATACCGGTATTTCAAACAAACCAATAAATGTTAAAATGGGTTACGTTTCAGTGGTAATAAGCCCTAAAATGAAATAGACCATGAATATTCAGTATTAATATGTTAATGTAATAGCCTTTGTTTCAAATCCAAAGTTTTCATAACCAAAACAAATGGCCGGTGAAATCCCAGCTAAAAACGACAGACCAATTTTCACTTTATTTTCACAGTTCAACCTTTTAACAATTCCCAAACAATAGAAGTTGTGTTTGACAGCTAAGAAAATGTTTATGTTAACAGAAATCAAACAGAAATGGAATGCTATTCAGTAGGACTTTCAATTTGTTTAATTTGGATGCTCGGAACATACCTCAATAAAACTCATTACATGAATTGAACACACAATATTTTAATTTTTTTTTAATTAATAGGTCTCGCGTAGATAGTTTAATTTGAATCCGAGAGCGAGCCGGTTCAAAACTTTATTAGTTCTGTTATTTTTTTCAAGTCGGTGAATTAATATTGACATCTTAATCTGTGCTAACAATGTTATCTAGTAATGTCGCTTATTTAAGTTACCATGATATGCTTACCACAGAAATTATAGCCATAGGTTGATATGTGGGGCTTACAATCTCGTTACCCTCATCGTATAGTTGCACGCTTTCCTGACGAAGTTTTTTGTAATAATTACAAGTTAGGCCTTGACTGCAATCACACCTGATGAAAAGTGGTGATGTAATCTAAGATGGAAGCAGGCTAATTTATTACATGTAGGATAAAATCTACACCTCTTTCGGTTTCTCCACAGCATCGTAACGAAACCTTAGCTCATATCGTCAACAAGTATAAGACATAACAAAAATGTATTAAAATTTTAATTACAAGCTTAAAACCGCAATCGTATGCGTATAATTGATTTAACCTTTAACTATGGACGCGCGGTCTCACAGACCGCTCTCGTTTCTAAAAATTGTATTTACCCTACTTCCCTCCACTCCCTTCTCTTGTGACGTTTAGTAGCTTCGACTTTAGTGACGAAACGACTGCGAAGAGGAGAAGTTGCGTCGCTGGCTGCAATTTGGGTGAGAAATTTTGTTTTAAATTTCGCCTGCGGTCTGTGAGACCCCGTGTCCATGTTTTCAATACAAAAATTTATTGACTGCGATTATATTTTTATAGGTTATAAGCAATAAAAATGTCAAAAAAACATAAAACCGTGTACTTCTGAAAGCTGACGTATGTTGGAACCGTAAAAAAAATAAGAGAGAACTTCCAAAAGAACTCCAGCCTCAAAAGTGCCGAGAGATTGGTTTCACGTTATTTGGATTTACCAGACAAGACTCTGTGTTCGTATGTCCCAAAGTTGAATAAAGCAGTTGTCTTGGTTTCCTCAATGCATCACAGCAACACGATAGATGACAGCACCAAAGGGAGGAGTAGGCAAGCCTGACAAGAAATGTTCTATATATAGTGGTAGCCATAGAACAAGAAGGTGACCTATGGTCATTTTCTATAGGATACTAGGACTTGTGTGGAGTGAATGCTCACATTCTACATAATCAGCATCAGCGCAAAGCAATAGAAATAGGAGATTTTTCTTAAGAAATTAGGAAGATCCTTGGTCGTACCACATATGCAAAGAGGTATAATCACCTCAAATTTACCAAAGGAATTGCATATGACATTGAAACGCGTTTTAGGAGAAGACCTGCCTATTGCGAAGGCCCCTACTTTAGAAATCGAGTGTTCTAAACGAAAAAACCTGCGAAAATCTGTCCACCTAAACTAAAGAGGAAGACTTACTACACTTGTGTTGGCTGTAAACAAGCTTTATGCCTTCAGTGTTCTAAGCCTTTGTGCAACGACTGTCAATAATTTTACTGATATTGAACCTTTGTCAGAATTTTTGTGTTCCAAGTTAAGAAGTTGATTTTTTGGTTTTTATGTTGACTATAGTTTATACTTACAAATTAATCTGTTTTTTTTTTCAAGAAGTTGTTTGTTTTTTAAGTAGTAGTCTTTAATTTGATCTGAGGCAATTTAAGACTGAAAAGTGCCCTAAATGTGATAATACATAATTATTAAAAAAATAAATGAATATAAGCTAAATACGTATTATAATATTTTAATTTGATAATCTTTAGGTACGTTAAAAATAAAAAAAACAAATAAAATGGCAGTTTTTTTTAAAATATTACATGAAATTATAGCGGTCCGTGAGACCTCGCGTCCATGGTAGTGTTACAATATATTGATGTCCATAGTTAAAGGTTAAAATGTATTTATAAATGCTAAATGGACCTTAATTTGTAGGTAATGTCAATGCCAATATTGTTTAAATCATTTCAATCATCATTATTTCGTGTTCCAAATTAGCTAAGTTTCGTAATAGGTAGCTATTTAGTGAATATTCTGTTTCGCTTAATAATAATTTTGAATGACACCGTTATGTTATGAATAGTTAACAATTAACCTTCCCACGCCTCGATATCTCAACTAGGTAAGTCTTAAACCGTTACCTTAACATTGATTTATACATACAAAGAGTAACATCATTTTGATCTTCTTTTGATTTTCGCAGGTGTTTCACCGGATTTTACACTTTGTTCATCATTGTGGATAATACAGGACTCCTTTACTATGAAATGTTTATAGTGAGTGAATCCTGCGCAGTGATAAAGATTCTGTAGGACATGTGTTCTTAAGATACCTTTTTACTCTCAACACTATCCTTGAAATCGAAGCATAGTAGATAATGCATGTCAGCAACACTGAATATGATGGAAGACGTAGTAAGGAAGATTTTAAATATTTCATTAAAAATTAAGTACCAGTCTAAAGTTCAGCTCTAGTAGTTCTTTTCTCTTTTTTGTGGTAGAATTTAGCTTCGAAGAAAGTATTCTTTAGTATTAGGAGGTCTCTTCAGTGGGTCATTTAAACTAGATCAATAGCAAGCAAACTGCTTCTATAATACGCTTTTGAACCGAGAATAATAAATGAAGTACTATTATATCTGCCCCTTTGTTTCCATTCGTATACCTGAGTATATGAACACATTTTGAACAGCAAACGTAATTAACAAAGCAAAGTGTAAGTACTGTTTATGAATTAAATATAACAAATTTCGCCTATCTTTGCAATTAAATTGCCACCTGTTATTGTTTTTAATCGTCTTAAGAAATGGTTATTCTTCAACATTGTTATAAAAAGCAAAACATAGTACATTTTCGTTAAAAAAATGTTACATATATGTCGGAGGATTTAATGTGAAACCTTAAAATATCCTCTGAGTAGATTGTTGCAATACTTTGTTAGATATCGTCTATGGTATATATAAAATAGAACTAATTGTTAATCCTTTAATGAGAGATATGAGATAGCCACTTACTTGAAACATTGTATTAAGTTAAATTCAATTTGCTTTATGGCGTGTAATATTTTGTAATTTCTCATCTAATCATTTTATAGTTAGTGTATTGATATGTCGCCTCCAATAGGATGTGATAAGTGCTGAGTAGCATATTTACACCATCTTGAAGGGAAAAAAGGAGTGTGGGAGTCAGTTGGTGTCTGGAGTGCAGTGAGGATATTTGGTCGAGTTGGACCAGTGTAAAAGTGTTCTTAAGAAGTAAATTAAATTAAGGAGTAAAATAAAATGAGTGTAAATAAACTACTGCTCTGAATCTTAATAATACGCCAGGAATTATAGAAATCAACTTTAAGTATCAAAACATTGTGAACTTGCAATAAATCTGTTCGTGAAGACAAAGACTTTCTTTTGTGCTTGCATTATAACCCTGGATAGCCCAATAACGTAAGAACTACTAGAGATGATGTCAAGGAGAATGGTGATACGCCGATATATATTTGTTTGTTTTTAAATATTATATTTAAAAACAAACTGGTTGGTAGTTATAAAACATAAATATTCAACAAGACTTAAATTGAACTATTAGGCATAAATAACTCAAAGATTTTATCAAACTTATTTGTTTCTGTCAACATTTTTTTATCTTTGCGTTTTACTGAGCTGAGATACTATAGCAAAGTATTTAATATTTCCTAAAGCATTTACTAATAAATAATAAGCCAAGAGATAGCAGCCGCCTCGAGTCTTGCGACTTGAAACCACAAATAAGTCTCTTTGGTAAAATCGTGAAGGGACTTCTAATAAAGTTCGCAGACTTTTCACTGCCAAGATTGTTGTTGCGAAGGTTTCTCCACTTTAAACTAAACTGGTGGTTTGAATATACTTTACAAGTTGTATGGTACTTAAATCATTGAGAAATTTAAACCTAATAAAATTATATTTAATATAGTCTAATATAATTATCTTACAAAAACGGTACAAAATAAAATTATTTTTTAATTAATAGCAAATAGATCATCAAAAGTACACAATGCCTTCTTAGGCATATGTTCTAGTAATTTTAGGTAAAAGATTTATTCAGATACATACCTATACATCACATAAGATAAAAATCCCACATGAATGACAGACATGAATTTAGCTAGAATACAAATTCATTCCATTACAATAGAATTGATGTCTTTAGATAATATTATGTATCGAATCTACATCATTTATAGTTAACTAGCAGTCGCCCGCGACTTCGTCCGCGTGAACCTCTTAGGTACTCTTCTAATTTTAAAGACAGACTTTCATATAAAAAATGCTCATTCCCCGCTCCTCCTCTCAATTTCATTTTTTATAGTTTCCCGTGAAGCAATATCCTCCGTTTCGTCCCGTGTACTAAAGATCTACATTTTTGTTTAACAGTGTACGACATTACAGTACATTAACAATATATATTTATGGCAAGCTGATATGTATAGCTTAATATTAAATAGTCACACACTCTTGAGTCTAGCTTTCAAAATAAACATAAATAATTTTACAATCCAATACGCAGATTTAGAGATTAGCCTGTTTAAACAAACGAACAAACTCTTCCGCTTTACATTAATAATCTTATATCGCAAATAAAATGAACAAAGATCGAATTCTTAACCCCGTTACCGTATTATCGTTTCTATGAAACAGCATACTTAGCAAAATGCTGACGCCTATTCACGTACTCGTACGTACGTAGAGTTACACTTGATTTGGACTTAATAGCGGCAGTCGCGCTTTTTAGAAATTTTGTATTATCTCTTAAACTACATAACTAATTAACATACTGTAAAAGGCAATTCTTATCTCTATAATATTCTTGTGATTATTTAATAGTTTATTTTGATAAGGATTTAAGTTTAGTTGTATAAATAATGGTGTATACGTAAGCATATGAATTAAATGATTTTTTAAAACAAAAAGTTCTATATCTGCCAAAATATAAAAGATAGATATATGATATTGCGGACTTTTTTGTAGAACGTTTAAAGATACATAAAGTTTTCATACAATGTTTTCAATTATATCCAATAGCTACGCGCACAAAGCCGATTTAATAAATTTCACGGTCCGACTCGCGCGACAAAAACTGTGATAACTCGGCTAATGTATATAATACAAATATAAAATATAGCCTATGACACTTCCCGATAGAGTAGCATTCTACTGGTGAAAGAATTATTTGAATCGAATCAGTAGCTCCGAAGATTAGCCCCAAGAGGTGCTCCATTTACAAACTTACAAACTTTACCTCTTTATAATATTAGTATAGATAAAAATCTGAATCAAGTTAGCTTTTAAACAAAAAAAATCGGTCCATTATCGATCCTTACTTTCAAATCTGACTAATATTTAATTTTAAGAACTTTTACCACCCCCTTTTTGAAATCGGGGTTTAAAAAAACTTTACGAATCATAAAATTTAACAAATGACTGTGCTGTCACGGCCACATACTTAACATAAATAGAAAAAATTCTTTAAAAAGATCTATAAATTAGTTATCATTAGCTTTACAAACGGTTGGTAGCGTCAAAAAAAAATACGCTAAGGGACGAATAACAACAGGCTTTATCCCCCCAACAAGTGATAACATCGGACGACTATAGAAAGAATAAAACGCTTAGCCTTGCGACCGAGATTTGTATCTTGGGAGAATTGTTTACGTAATATAGTTTACTACGAGATTTGGCAAAAGGACGCTTTTAACCCTCCGTGTACTATGTGACTTAGTTTTCACGCAATACAAAGTGGGGTTTGAATTCAAAATCAATTATTTCAAGTAGGCTTACTTAGGTTACAAGCACTATTGGAACGTCATGTTTTATCTGTAGTTGTGACTCTACCACCGGCTCTGAAGGCAGGTCGCGGTGATATCCCACATTTAAAATAATTAGCATTATAATACCCTACCAGCGAAGACGTACCGCCACGCGATTTAGCGTTCCGGTACGATGTCTTGTAGAAACCGGAAGGGGTGTGGATTTCATTCTACTCCCAACAAGTTAGCCATCTTAATGCATCATCTTAATACTCATCACTTAACATCAGGTGTGATAACAGTCAAGGGCCAACTTGTAGTCGACATAAAAATATATATATATATATATATATATATATATATATATATATATATATATATATATATAATATATATATATCATAAAAAGTGTGTAATATGCGTAGTTTATTCACATGCCATGTGCTTGGTACTTCGCACAGGAACAAATCACCATCGAGCGAGTTGGTATCTATGAGGATTTCCTCTCGTAAAAAAAGGAATAAATCACTATATCCGAGGCAGTAATCGTTATCTTATTTGCTGCTACTAAGAAAACTGTCTTATTTCTATTTCGAATTTAAATTATTATTTTAGACAGATTATATAATATTTATGTTTTCAAACCCTGGGGTGTGGGATACCCCACCTTGTTACGAAGGGTTAGACAGATAAATTAAAAACAAAATCGTTCTCCAAAAGTAGAAACCACCTGTTGTTGTTTCTTTTCTGAGATCGAATAAAACAAAAAACTTCGGTTTACCTTTATCCCACGCAAAATTTCTCGTAAAGCGTTTGCAATAGACTTTAAAATATAAACAAATGGCTAAAGTACAAACAACATATAGAACATTAAAAAATTAAGTTAATTTAAAAAAACACTATCGGTCTGTCTATCAGTCACTTTAATATCCGAAATTAGTATTAGGATTTTATTGGGGTTTTAACTGTAAGCTTAACTTAAGTTAATCATAGTTTAACATAATAAACGCTTTGTTAATATACTTCGCATACCTGTCTCAATTCTTAATAACAGTTATAAAGCGGATTGGCTTCTTAAGTACTTACTTACTACATAATATTATTAAGGTAGCCTTTTAACACGCCTTGTAGCTAGGTAAGTACTTTGACGATGGTACTTGAAGAGTGAAGACCGTACTTATTGGTTCCTAGACCGTTTAATACTTGGATTAGTCTCATTTATCGTGCTGAAGGCCTATTTATACATAGATATCACTGAAAACATCGATGTTGTACTGGAATCACAATAGGTTCTTGTTAGACAGTAAAGCCTGTGTGCACCAAGATTTCGGTTATCATAACCAACGATTAACATAACTTTACTATAAATTTACTATTTATAATAAACCCGTACGCCAGTTAAGGACGTAAACCGGGTGGTTATCTTAACCGAGCTTACGTTCTTAATCGGTGTACGGGTTGTCGTGAACAGTAAATTTTACGTTTAGCTTATGGTAACCGTAATGGTTGGTTATGATAACCGAAATCTTGGTGCACACAGGCCATGTCTTCAGCTAAAACCCTGTAACTTAACCAATAGTTGACAAGTAAACATGTATTCATAGAAAGCAAGTTTTTAGAAATCAAGATCAAATAGCAATCTTTTTCAGTTACAGCTTGTCAGAAAAAAATGCATGCATACAGAATTGAGATTCAGACTTCAATAGTATAAAAAACACCAATTTGCGACTTTTTTCCCGCACACCATATTTTCTTCAAAAGACTTTGTCAAGGCCTTTATAACTGTTGAAGCCTCAATATCTCCACGGGTAGAGGCCAGACTCAAAACTGAGGTATCATAGGGTTGATCCCCGCCTGTATGTCTGTTGTCGTACCAACTCCTAACAGACTGTATGACTAATTGTGAAGTATGGGAAGAGGAATTATATTGGTCATAATTAAAAAATTTAGCAAATAAAAAACTTACACGAGGTCACTTAATACTTTTAAAAACTTATTTAGTTTAAATTTAGATAAGTTTATTTTATGGTATGTGTTATAGTTATTGTATTATTTATGATTATTTGTGTAATATTGTTTATGTGTAAATTATTTTTTTTTATTTTGTTTTTGTATTATTTTAAAAATATGTGTATCCACGTTTTCTAAACATTAGGTTATCTGGAAGAACCTACTACTTGTCGAGTCGCTGAGCGATAAGGTTGCCTTTTGTCTTCTACTCACTTTATATTTTTTTTTCTTGTTTTTGTTATGTAGTGTACCAATAAAGTGTAAATAAATAATTAAACACATTTAAATATTCGTATCAAAATTCGACGTGTCTCATTTGCAAATGAATGTTAATCAGAAGATGATAAAACAATACATAAACGAATACAAGAATGATTGCGAAACAATGCCTTACACACTAATCTGAATAAAACAATGTAAGACTGTATACTGTGGACTGGTCGAGATTGCGGTGTTAGTAATAAAATAAATAACTGCTGAACAAGCATTTGATAGATTCTTAGTTAAATTATAGTAGTCATGAATATCAAATAAGAATATAATTATTTGAAAGTTCTTGTTTTGAGTAAAGGTAAATACAACGATTGTATTTCATTATTAATTGTATAATAATTAAAGCTAATCAAGTTATAGTGTGTTGTAAAATATGGGCAAATAATGTAACTAATTAAAATTATATTAACTTATTTTAGATGTATCTTTAGTCAAATGTATGACTTATTTTTAAAAGCTACCCTATAAAAGGGCCGGCAATAATCAGTCGGGCTGATTTGCAATTCAGTCGCCGACCAGTGCGGAACTACACAAACTAAGTTGAGTAAGAACTACTATTTTGATTTTTAAGCATGTCAATTTATGTTTAATTGTAAAGTAACATAATTCTGTATATTGCTATTATTCCCAGCTTGAGACGCAGTGTTTTGGCGTTTCTATAATTAACACAAGACGTTACGTATCATTGTAATACCATAATTTGCCAGTAGTAATTCACTGTTAATTAAGTTGCTGTTAATTATTCTTTCAGTTATCTATTTGTGGTTTAGTTATAATTACTTGGAATACAAAGGATTACCCTATTATTTATTCGCTATGTCCAACCCTCTTTCGACAGGAGAATAACTTGAACAGAGGAGGTGAGTGTTGACGGCCGTCACCAAGGGTACCCTTAAACCTACACCCGTGTCACAAGTCTCGGGCTCTGTTCGAAGTTATTCTCTCAGCCACGTTCCGAGTTATTCTGTATTTCCATTTGTATATAATTATTTTGTGTGTTCTCTTTGTGTGCAGTTATGCTGCCTGTTAATTTTGTTAAAAGTTAAAGTGTAATAAAATGTAATGCTAGTTAAGTAAATTATGTGATTACCGTCATATTGTTTCATTTTGATTTGATTTAAGAAAGTTTGTTATTAAAATGTGTTAATATTTTGGTTAATATTGTTTTCCTGCTCGTGCCTTTTAACCCCTTCTTATGATGTTTCTAATATCAGAAGTGGGATAAAGGACTTAACGCCTACAAAAAAGTTAACAGAAATCAAAATGAAACAACCTAAAATGGACAGTGTGTAATGATCCGTCAGAATGGTCGAACGAATTGCCAAAAGTGCAGCAAACGCTAAACACTACAGTACAAAAATCAACTGGATTTTCTCCTTTACGATTATTAATATTAGTTACTTATTTATTGTAATTACAATCTTTTATTTACATAAAATCTGTTTCTTATGTACAATATTACTGTGTAAAACTATCTTGTCGCTGCTGAGCCATGACTTGGTACTTGTTTTATCTCATCGGCAGCGGATGAATGGAAACAGTATGTCTAGGTTATTGGCTACAAAACTAAGTTAGTTAAACGCTGGGCGGCCTCTTATTTGGTGCCAGTTATCTCACTCGCAGCGTGTGAATGTGACTGGCATGTCGATGTAATTGGCAAATATTCATTAAAAGATCTATTTGTTTGGTGGTTGGTCTATCTCAATAGCAAATTGAAGGGGACCACCATGTCTATGCAAATAGCTCGATAAAATTAGTATTTTAAGATTTCAGTATTGTTAAGCATTATGTATAAATAAATTCACTGCAAACGTTTGTGATTACGTAATATGAGGAACCTAAAAGTAAGTACTTCAGGGACGAAGTACAGTCAGTATGGCCGTGATAGATTCTTAGTTAAATTATAGTAGTCATGAATATCAAATAAGAATATAATTATTTGAAAGTTCTTGTTTTGAGTAAAGGTAAATACAACGATTGTATTTCATTATTAATTGTATAATAATTAAAGCTAATCAAGTTATAGTGTGTTGTAAAATATGGGCAAATAATGTAACTAATTAAAATTATATTAACTTATTTTAGATGTATCTTTAGTCAAATGTATGACTTATTTTTAAAAGCTACCCTATAAAAGGGCCGGCAATAATCAGTCGGGCTGATTTGCAATTCAGTCGCCGACCAGTGCGGAACTACACAAACTAAGTTGAGTAAGAACTACTATTTTGATTTTTAAGCATGTCAATTTATGTTTAATTGTAAAGTAACATAATTCTGTATATTGCTATTATTCCCAGCTTGAGACGCAGTGTTTTGGCGTTTCTATAATTAACACAAGACGTTACGTATCATTGTAATACCATAATTTGCCAGTAGTAATTCACTGTTAATTAAGTTGCTGTTAATTATTCTTTCAGTTATCTATTTGTGGTTTAGTTATAATTACTTGGAATACAAAGGATTACCCTATTATTTATTCGCTATGTCCAACCCTCTTTCGACAGGAGAATAACTTGAACAGAGGAGGTGAGTGTTGACGGCCGTCACCAAGGGTACCCTTAAACCTACACCCGTGTCACAAGTCAGCCACGTTCCGAGTTATTCTGTATTTCCATTTGTATATAATTATTTTGTGTGTTCTCTTTGTGTGCAGTTATGCTGCCTGTTAATTTTGTTAAAAGTTAAAGTGTAATAAAATGTAATGCTAGTTAAGTAAATTATGTGATTACCGTCATATTGTTTCATTTTGATTTGATTTAAGAAAGTTTGTTATTAAAATGTGTTAATATTTTGGTTAATATTGTTTTCCTGCTCGTGCCTTTTAACCCCTTCTTATGATGTTTCTAATACATTCTTCTGTGACTTTCACACAGAACCTTTTTGTTTTAATTGCAATAATATTATGGAGACGAAAATGTGTGTGCATGTGCAAGTGTGGGTTAATACTTGTTACTCCTCACATCACAACTTCTGAACTAGTTTGATAAGGTAAGGTAAGCTGTATTCAAACATAACTATTTTTTTCCTGGAAAACGAAATAGGTCCAGCAATATTGCATATTCTGAATTCACACGCATAAAATCGCAGGCGTTTGCTATTAAAAAATTTAACATACTTTTTTTTCATTACAATATTCAATAGAAGAAAGAAAGGAAGTAATATTAATATTAGAAACATTTTTTGTAGCAATATATGACGGGAATTGTTAAAACATTATATTGACAGGACTAACACTAGGTATAAAGTCACAGATACCAACGAAGAGACAAAATAATGTGACAATTTGTGTAATTTGACAGAAACATTTGTGCCACTTTTCACAAAAGACCAGTAAGCGTTCGTGACTCTAGGTGCATTTAAGTATTTTTTTGTATAACTATACTCTTTATATATATTACTAAAGTTTAATCACAGCAAACAACGTTCCGAGCTATCCGTAATATAACTCTGAAAACTGGATAAAAATCCATTTACTACTAAATGGATTTAAAAATCTGTTTTAATACCAAATAGATTTTTATTCAGTGACGGATATTTTTCATTTAAAGTTGCATTCGCGTACTCAAATCTAAGTCAAATTTTGTTTATTGATTTACTGATATTCTCTATTTGAATAAGTATTGCATTTATTATTATGTTTCACATTATTTATACAAGCATTTCACCTAATGTACTTTACATTCTCGTGGAAATATCAGGATTCAAAAAATAACAAGTAGCCTACGTACGTTTTAAAAATTTCAATTCAATTTCTCCCAGATTAGCAATATTTGCGAAATGAAGGAGAGACAAACACACAATCTTTTACGTTTATTGTATTAGTACGATTAAATTGACTAATAATTCTATAGGTTATATTGGTACATTATTCCATTTCTTCATAATTTTTCACACCTTCAACCGTATCTTTGCAAACATAAGCACGTTCTCACAAGCCATCGTCTCAAACTTTGACAAATTTTCTTATAGTGATATAGCTCACTGGAATTAGGTATTTTGTCCCTCTTGATACGATCCCTGCAGCCCTTTGTACTGAAAGGACACATCCGTTACACATCGCTACACCCTCCACGGGCCTACGTTTTTGAACTACCTTTTATTATACCACTTTTTTTATGTAATTATCCGTATTTTCTTTAAATATCTAGATTAAAAGAACGTATTCTAATTACAATGCAGAGCTTTTTTTTTAATAATTTTAGTTTTATATGAAAATTAAGACAATGTGTTCTTATTACAATAACTTTATTTCAAACTTACAAGCATTTTTGAAATTATTATAGGTATTTGTAGTGACTTTACCACTGGCAAAGAGTTTATTTTATTATTTCAATTTAGCCTAGATATTATCAGACTAAATAGTTCTAATAGGGAATAGCCTTTTTCCATGTTTCCTGCATGGTAATGATTTTAATTAATTTTTATTTAACATATAAACAGACATCATAACATACGAGTAGATGAAATAAGAATATCATGTCTATAACGTACGATATATGCAAGCTATAATAGGCTTGAATTAACAGAATCCGAAAACAAAGTAGCACCAACGTGTCATTACGCAAGTTGCCTACTTAGTTTATTTTTTAAAATTCATTTGTTATTCCTATTATGTTGCTTTGTTTGTGTTCTTACCGTCAAGGTCAGTATTGGCATCGGATCGTAAAAACCGGATCGAAGAACTCACTATCAAATTAATCGTATCCAATTCCGTCACATGAACACGGGTATACACGTACGTTTATTTTACCAATAACAGCAATTTCCTGCACTAGTTACTTTGGTAACTGAGTGCGTCAAAGCAAAACACAACGCATACACGCGGCTATGTTAATTAGCCAGCGACGCGAACTACGACTAATAGACGCACAAAAAATAGCATATCATAGTTTCAAGGTTCCGAATTTAAACTACACATTCCATTTATGCATTAGACACTGTTTATAATAAATCGTACATTTTAATAGAGCGATGGACAATAGGGCACCCGGCGTGCTCTTAAGCGGTACTAATCGCTAATCGGACGTTATCGGGAAATATATGTAGGTAGGTGACATTTCGTAGGCATGTGCCTCTTGCGATCAGCGGAGGGCGCGCCGCGGGAGGCAGCGCGCTCACTCGCGGTTAAGAGAGGACTGGGTGCGTTGAGCGTTCCGCTGAGTGGAGCGGGCCACGAGCGGCGCGCAGCGGGCGGCGGAGCGGATACAGGCTTGACCACTCGAGCGGAGCGGAGGAGTTTTTCTTTTCCCACTACTCCGCCGCGAAGAGAAAACCACCGACCTGGATCATCCCCCGCTCGTAAATAACCTAAATCGCTCTCGTGAACGTCTTCTCCAGTCGTTTGCCTGTTCATTTGCTGCTCTAACACGACCTATGGTACCGTAACCTTTACCTTTATCATGGAAATATCCAGCCCCTTGGTAATAAATATAATTCCAGCCTAATGGGTATCGTATTGTACGCCGACGGTTCTGTATTTATCGCTGTTGCGAAACAAAATGTACGAAGTATTATTATTATAACTTTATACAAAGTTATTACTTTATAAAAAGTTTTCTTACTCTGAATGGACTTTCTCGGGAAACATTGCTTCTTTTGACTTGTGCTTGCTTAGCCTACCTTGTTATATTTAAAGTACAAGTAATTATTGTTTACCGGGAAATTCTTATCAAAGTTTTGTGAAATTATTGTTATTATTGTCACGCTCTAATTAATTATTTACTTTCATCTCTCAAGTTTAATGTTAACAAGAGTACGCTACATATAAAATATTCACCAATTATTAAACTATGAGCCTATTAGACGGAAGTAAAATCAAAATAGAGACCGATCCTATTATCGAACATATAACGTCATCTTTTTAAAAGTCGGTTAAAAAAATTGTAGAAAGCAACTTTATCTTATTTGTTTATTAAACGAATAATTTTACTATACATATACAATATATACAAAATCGATATATTTTTTGTTGACCTATGCTTAATGGAAAAAATGCTATTCTGCGCAAAAAAACAAATGATTAGAACACCAAAACCCGACTAAAAACTTCATACAATAAAAACATAGTTACTCCAAAAACGGATTATCCCCATTCAATGTTTTCACACAATAAGAAGTTGGTTTTTAAACATTAATTTGTCGGTCTTTTGCAGAAAATAGCAAAATCAAATAAATTCTATTCAATCCTCAGGAGAGGTTGACTGTACAATATTTAATTGCCAGATTGTTTTAAGTAACTTGTAAGCCTAAGATGCAGTCGAAGAAATAATGTATTGTGTAAAGAAAACGACATGCATTACATATAGCAGCAAAATTTAAAAAAGAGTATATTTCTATCTTTTTATAAAAGGAGTATTTTTCTTTCTTTTTAAAGAGTAGAGAAAGAGAGAGCGAGAGTATTTTTGTCTACACGACATTATCTCTGTCTTGCGCATATCACATAGCTGAGGTCACGTTATAGAGCTTAATGCACTTTCACAGTAACAAATAAGTAAAGCATACGTGTATTAATTGCCTACATTCAAACAGTTAAGTTAAGGCTGTTAAATAATAACCGCATCACCGTTATAGGTACTGGAACGGTACCTGAAGGTATAGAAACGTTGAAACCTAATAAGTGCAAATTAAACGTAGCACGGAAGCCGTACACCACAAATCGATGTATCGATAACGTAACAAGTGTGAGTGTTTACTTAAAATAAGGCGTTGATAACGATGGAGTGCCGCAAAAAGTGTACTTGTTCAAACATATTGTAACGTGTCTACAATTCTAGGGAATGTTGTAATTGTATCGAGTATTGTTAAAATGAATTATCTCTATGTTAAGGCATTGATAGCTCAGTAGTTAAGGTATGCGAGGTAACGAGGGCCTCAGTTTGAGTCCTTCCATTGACAATAAAGTAACGATCGTTTGCTTCTAATAAACTCTTAGCTAGATATCAATTCTGTAACGAAACTCAACAGTGAGAGTCTCTATTTCGTCTATATTTGTCTATCTGTAGTATTGTGTTAGATAGAGACAGGTAAAGACGATGTTAACTACTCCCACTATCGAATTTTGTAAAAGTTGGTAGTGTTTCACTTTGGTGCCTTGGAGTGCACGTTCAAATCGTCGGTCCCGGTCATTTTCAAAGTTAAATTTCAAAGTAATTGTTACAAGAGTAAAATTTAAAAATATTACTTTTTTTTTTTTTAATGCGTACAAGTTGGCCCTTGACTGCTATCACACCTGATGTTAAGTGATGATGCAATCTTAGATGGAAACGGGCTAACTTGTTAGTAGTAGGATGAAAATCCACACCCCTATCGGTTTCTACGCGACATAGTAACGGAACGCTAAATCGCTTGGCGGTACGTCTTTGTCGGTAGGGTGGTAACTAGCCACGGCGAAAGCCTCCCACCAGCCAGACCAAGACAAATTAAGAAATATCTCAATCTGCCCCGCCGGGAATCGAACCCAGGACCTCCGCCTTATAAATCCACCGCGCATACCACTGCCCCACGGAGGTACTTCAAACTCGCTAAATCGCATAGCCCGACTCAGGACACAAACAAACCCGGCAATTCATAATTCGTATTAAAATAAGTTTGCCTCTGTAGATAGATATAACCGAAATAGTGTGTTTTAAATAAAATTAATGTCTTGTTTTTCTAATCATCAAGGCAAAAGAATTCTTTTATTGTTTAATTTATACAAATTTAGCGAATAAATATTAAATAAAATAGTAACAGATTAATAACATAAATTATTTTAGTTGGTAATTTTTTAATTATTTATTTGCTGAAATGTACTGCCCATGTGCCAATTCACCACATTCATATGTACGATACTTTTAAGATGAAATATTTACGAAAAGGTAATCATTATTATTCGTTATTCAAAGTACACGGTGAACTTCGTCGAGTTTTTTTTCTTTCAGCTTTTATACTTAGCAGTAAATGTCTTCATAATGTTTCGAGATTTCAATGTTGTTACGTTAAGCGTTTTTGTGATATTATCGACCATTTATCATTCATTCGAACGATACTCTGGATAGCCGTTCAGCGTATCTGTAGCGGAACCCTTTAGTGTCACTTGCGACTTACTTACTCTATTTTTCTCTTTCTAAAACGATACATATAGATAGAGAGAGACAGACGAAGTTAAACAGTTGAAACTGTCCGAGTGTCGTTACAGAATAGCGCTGCGTGAAATGATATTTGTTAGCTTGTAAAATTACTATTACGTCAAAATATGTTTCACACACGCACGCACATATATGCACGCACACACATGTACACGAACACATATACACACACGCACTCACACACACGTACTCACGCACACACATACACGCACAAGTTTTATTGTGAATTTGATTGTTATTACGAAAAATCTGTTATTGGCCTAATTTTAAGAAAAATATCTTGATTAATTTGTATATTTGATTACGCTGTAGGTTTTCTGATCAATAAATAAATAAATAAATAAATCCAAAAAATTAAATATTTGTTAAATTATGATACTAATCGAAGTATTCTATAGCTGGGTCATTTATCTTCTACTCATAATCAGTATCATAATTGCATTATATTGGATACAAAATAAAACATAAACATTTAACTTAAAAAAATATATGAATATTTATATTCCTTCTAATCCTCATTTTAATTTTATTAAAATTAAAATGTTATTAAAGTCACATCGCACAGTAATAGCTAGACTGGATGATACAAATGATAATCAAGTTAACTACGTATTAAAAAGTGTATTCAATTTTATACTTTATCTCATAAACCTTAAGGTTTAAAAATGAAGAATCGAAGCGTTGTTTTATGTCCATTCGGAAAGACATAGCTATTACGTACTTAGCTCACGTACCTATAACTATTTATACTTAATTAGAACAATGAGCAATTTATAATTTAGGTACTGGAATATTACTGCGACTTTGTCCGTATATTGCTTCAAGATGATTATGTTATTTTATAAGTAACTAACCAAAGTCCGTGACTTTGTCTGGCTTATTTAACCTTAGAAATAATTTAATCCGTCACTGTTGTTTTTAAATTGAAATGCATTTGAACTAAGCATAGTTTATAAGTTGGTATTTATTGTACAGGAAATATAAGTCATTCATTCTAAAGCATATTTTAGCTTTCGACTTTAACACTGCTATACTACCTATAATACAAAATTATACCTAAATTCAAAAATTTTAAAATAACTACCAGCCAAAGATATATACAACTCTAGGTATCGCAACAGACCTGAGTGCCCAGAAGAAAACACGAAGCTCCCTGATTTGAGGTTAATAAACGAAGTTTGGTGTAGGTATGTTCATCTAAAATTCGACCTCTTTTAATACGCGCGAAATGAATACGTTCACTCACGTTGAATATTCGGCGACCGACAGATGAAAGTGGTCGAATATTCGGTATTCGTTATGGGAAATTCAACCTACCTCTAGTGGCTGCTTTCCTTGCATCTCTAGCGTATTCACATAAATATTCATCGGAAACTGAATAAATGCACGCAGTTTTGCTGATAGTCAAATACTCTTTTCTTGCATGGGGGTTGTTTAAGTAAGGATAAATAAATTCCTCTAAGGTCGGCACCGCATTAGCAGTGCCTCCGGTGCAGTTAATGACCATAGGCGGTAATCATTTAACATCAGATGATCCGCATGCTCGTTTTCTCGCTATTTAAGCGATAAAAAGTAGGTATCTATATCCTTTTTGATCCAGTGGATAAATTATGTGGCTAACGACATCCTAGATTTTTAGTCCTGGGTCGGGTTGAACTCATACTGAGTTTTGTTTTCATTTTCAGTAAAAATTCAAATGGTGCAATGCATGCACTTATGGCGATAGTAACTCAATAGAAAACCTATATCTTATTTAAAAGCAACATAAGAATTATTGGCATTTAAGTTTCACGACTTCTTGAGCTACGTCGGCTCCTTTAGTTCTTTTAATCTCCTAATTTCTGATTCGATCACGCAGAGATATTTCGAGCATAACTCGCTCCATCGCTCCTTGCGTGATCCAAGTATAACTCGCTCCATCGCTCCCTACGTGATCCAAGCATAACTCGCTCCATCGCTCCCTACGTGATCCAAGCATAACTCGCTCCATCGCTCCCTACGTGATCCAAGCATAACTCGCTCCATCGCTCCCTACGTGATCCAAGCATAACTCGCTCCATCGCTCCCTGCGTGATTCTGACTCTTGTTACGAGGCCCATAGGTAGCGATCATTTTTCGGATCCTCGTCATGACAGGAACACGTACTGGTCGATGACATTAAGCGGGATACCCAGCGGGAAGCCACTGAATGCAGTTAGCTCAAGACCATGGTGTTTGGAAATCACAAAAGGAAACCCATCGATGGTAATTATTTTTTTTTATCCACTACAAGTTAGCCCTTGATTGCTATCACACTTGATGTTAAGTGTTGATGCAATCTAAAATGAAAGCGGGCTAACTTGTTAGGAGTAGGATGAGAATCCATACCCCTTTCGGCTTCTACACGACATCGTACCGGAACGCTAAGTCGCTAGGCGGTACGTCTTTGTCGGTAGGGTGGTAACTAGCCACGGTGAAAGCCTGCCACCAGCCAGATCAGGACAAATTAAGAAAAATCTCAATCTGCCCCGCCGCGAATCGAACCCAGGACCTCCGTCTTATGGCGATTATGATAAAAATTATGTGATGCTACAAGGAAAGTTAATACATTGCAAGAATATATAATTATAATAAATCTTACACGGTTTGATAGAGTTCAAAGAACGCGGTGGTTACATTATCTACGCTAGGTAACTCTTGCGTGAAATCGCAAATCTCATTTCAACTCATCCATAAGAGAAACACGCGGGCTCTTGCACTATTTTATACTATGTATGTATTAAATTACATGCTTTCACTTGCATCTACTTTCACCTAGATACTTGCAGTTTAATTTTGTACAGAAATTGCTACCTAAACAACAAAACGGCTTAGTTGAAAATACAACATTTTAGACAGCGAATAGTTTTAGCTCTTCTCTGCGAAAAACTAACAAACCTAAGCAGCAATGAAACTATGGGACCTCGTTGGTCTAGTGGTTAACCTATCTGGCTTCGATCGCGAGGTCCTGGGTTCGAATCCTGGGTCGGGTCACTTAATAATTCTGAGTTTTTCATTTTCCTATGAAATTCTCAGTACATTGAAGCCCGGAGTTGGGAAGTTGGTGGTGTTACACCCCCCTCCCGGTCAGTGTCATCAACATCTGATAGTAATCGTTAATAAATGAAACATCACCACCCTAAGCCCGCCAACACGCATTGGAGCAGCGTGGTGGGTGTACGCGTCATATCCCCTCTCCTATAAGTAGGGAGGCCTGGCCCTGTAGTGGGCCGTTAATAGGCTTATAATGATGATGATGATGATTATCATCAGGAGATCTTTATAACTCTACAATGATAATAAGTAAGAAAAGTTGATTTACTTTATAAAATAAAAGCTTTGGGAATATCATCAAAATGTTAACCTATAAACGGCCTATTAAAATACCAGGCCTTCCACTAATAACAGAGTGAATATAGAGTTTAGAGGTACGACTTTGCTCTAGTACAGTTTAGCAGGTTTAGGATTATAATGTTGGATGTTTAATTATATCGATAATGTGTGATCAGAAGTTGACTATAAAGACCGGAACCGACGGCTTATCTTAGTCCGAGGCACAAAGGCTTAGGCACACATCATAAACTAGAAGCTAGTATGTTAAATTTTACTCTTACGTATAGTAACAGTACAAGAAATACTGATAAATCAAGTATTATAAGAACAAGTTAAAGAATCAAAAAATTAAAGAACAAAAAGTTACGCTCTAAATAAAGTAAAAATCAGTTTATGACACGCCATTATTAATACAAGAAGTCTGTATTAAGCTTCAAAAGGTTCAAACAACAAAGAAAATTAGGTACATAATCCACGAGAAAATCCGCAAATCGCATAACTTATTTCCACTCGAGTGAACAACGTTGATTAATATCCAAACATAAGCATACCGGCCGTGACGCTGATAAATTGTTAGATAAAATGTACGAGCCATAATCAGCAATTTGGGCACATCAATAACGGAATAAAAATGAATATTTCATAATGGAGGCAGATTTTGACATGCATCCAGCAATATAGGCATTGCGTTCATATTTGGGAGTTTATTATTTTATTGTGTTGTGATTCGTACGTGCGGTTTAAATCACACTGTGGATTTGAATTTAAAAAGCTTCTGAATTTGCTTTACATATATGAGTACAGGAGTCCCTTAAATTTTACAAGTCACTTAATGTTGAAGATAATATATTAGTTAACGATAGGCTCCTTATTGAGACCGAAATACCACAGTCGAAACGTAAACGTCACCTATGGAAAACGAGAAGAACGTAGGTGGGAGAAAACGTATCCTGTTGGGATATGTTGGTAGTTCTATATAGTGCTGTAGTAGTGTATGCTGTAGTTTTTGCTCTTGACTTACTTATAACATATAAGTTATAAACTTTATATTATTTTTAAAACCTCTTTAAAAAAAATCTGTTATTTTAGAAGTACAGGGGACACACATTTTACCAAAGAGCAAACTATTCAGTTTAGAAAAAAATTACACTAAAAACCTCAATACCATTTTAAAGATATTTTGTGCAATTTAAGCAAACCTGTATTCGATATAATATGTTTATAGATACTCTCAAATTTAAGTGGACATTTAATATTGCAATCAAAAGAGATTCCATAGGAACTAAAATTAGGGGGTACTACTGGGATGCACCCATCCTATGTTGGTGTACAGGATGATGAATCTCTCTGCCATATTTCCTTAAAATCAGTTAAAACAGGCAAAAAAGAGACTGAAAAAATCGCAGTTTGTAATATTAATATAATTCCTATATCCATAGTAATCAAGATGTCAATAGTAAGGTTTGAAATTTATTAGTCCAAGTCCCATCTAAATATCATGTACGTTAACACATCTTAATTTACGCACTAAACCCAACCCTCAAGTAATGTCTAAATCAAATAAAAGGTGAAACTACGTGACTGAATTAGCTTTGACTTAAACAGATTGTTCTACTCTGTTCTCTTTTGTGCAGTTTGTTTGTTTTTCTTCGTTTTGGTTTTTCCGGTCAGTGGTTGCAATCAAAACAGACTACTACGCACTATGACCGTATGTATGTGACGTATATAAATAAACGTTCTGAAACTATTCAAAATTAATGAGTAAGAATTGTTTGTAAGTGTTACGTACTTCGAACAATCTGTCACCTAATAAAATACCTCGTGTTTTTAGTGTTAAGCTAAGGTCCTACAATAATAATATTAATACTTATTCGTAAATAAGAGGTGTGAATGCCAAGAACCTTTTCATTTGATGGCCAGAGAAAAGTCAGCTTTTAAAAAACTTGCACACAATTTCAATATCAATTAGTTATTTACTAAAAAATATTTCGAGAAAACTAAATTCTGCTGACCAACCTGTTTTGCATGTGCAACAGAAAGTTGCAATGAAGCAGTTTTTATAGTTTTTGGTATATATCCATATTAGCCGCATCGAAACGTTTTATGAATACGAGAACAAATACGACAATATTAGATATCCGTCAAAATATCTTTTAAAACTCTCTAAAATTTGTAGCACTTGTAAATAATATTTTGCCTTAAAAAAAATTTACTGTACCAAAGCTTCTCTAAAATAAAATAAAAGTATTTTAACATATTTTCTCTGTAGCTTACCTATATAGTTTCATATTACACCGAACTGCCTACAAAGGTATTCTGATCTACATGATTCCTATCCACTACGAATTTATGAAGTATCTCAGATTCGTTTTATGATCTCGTGGCGTCTGAGTTGATTTTATTTATTTACTACAAATTGCCCCTTGACAATTTCATCTGGTGGTAAATGATAATGCAATATAATATAGAAGCGGGCAATCGGTTTCTGCTCGACGTCTCAACGGACTGCTAAATCGTTTTGTGGCACGTCTTTGCCGGCAGGGTGGTAACTAGCCACGGCCGTAGCCTTCCACCAGCTAAAAGGATTACGTCATTATCATAGTTAGGTACTCAAAATAAAGCTCCATAGTCACTAATACATTCATGTATGATCGATCTTTATTTATCATCAAAATAAATACTTACACCCGCAATGTGTCAACTTACCTGAAAACAAGAAAAAGAATTAATTAAAATTTGTGTACATAAAATGGGATAAAATTAAAAATAATAATGAAGCAAAAAGATTTCAATATAAAATACTATATCGATACACGATTTAATTCGTGAAAGACAAGTAAATGCGCGATGTAAGCAATAATTTAATAACACACTGATTTTATATAATGTTAACATCCGTAGTATCAAATAATACAGAGAGCGTGAACAGACTCAATTCCACTTCACCAAAATTATTTGCAGACTTCGAATTTTTACACTGCTGACCAAATCGGAATTAATCTACATGCGCTTTCAATCGAATCCAATTGCCAATTTTATAGCCCGCATTGCCTTGTTCATTCGTTTGACGAAAAACTGTGGTTGTGAACAAAGAAAAACGTGTCACTGTCGACAATTCATACGAATACAGTTATTTTCAGCAATTTTTCAACGCTTTTGAATCAAACTGCAAGGCTTCTTGTAAATCCAACGACCTGGAATAATAACACCTTGACAGGAGCCGTTGATTGCAAGTTTCTTTGTTTTTATGGTTTATCTTTAATACCTTGTAAATTATTTAACTTATTCAAATTCTATTGGCCACTTTGTAGCAAAATTTGAAAATTATTTTTAGTGTAAAATTTCTAGTCAAGAAATTACAGGGGCTTGAAAATACCCTTGTGCCTTTTTACTTGACTTGGCTGGCAGCCCTGCTCTGTCCCCTAATCTAGGACAAGCTTCCTCTATGAATGTTATGAAAATGTAGATTGTTAGGCAATGATTGCCTTTATACCCCTTACATTAGACCGACGTTCTAGTTAAATACCTACCCCTTCACCAGAATGCGAGCGAGAATATGTGACCCCAGTTGGGGAATGTTAATTAGGCAAATTATGATAAAAGGCATAGTAAATTCGTATAAATCCTTCATAATATATATAGGATTGTTAATCACCACTTAGTTTGAATATAACACTGACTAGGTGCATTCATTGTGCCTACGGGGCTAGATCTTTCTCCTTGTAAGAAAAAGAGAAGAGAGCTTAGACTCGTTACGCTGTTCTAAAGCACGCAAGCACGCTAACTCCCGTTAGCGTGCTTGCGGATGATAATGTTTTAGCTCTTGTAAGGATCACTATAACATTTTAATAATATGGACCGAAACCGTCGGCTTCACGTACTTTTCGAGGCACGGAGTTCTAGCTAGGACCTTCAAATTCCCAACTACCTACAGAATGAAAATTTTTACTAATATCTAAATTTCTCGGAAGAAAGTCCGGGCCTAATCACTATCACCAACATCTGGTAGTGATCATAAAATACTTACCTAACCGTTAGATAACATTTTAGTCTGCTAACTCGCATAAGAGCAGCAATAATGGTGATTATGATGTTGATGAAATGGTAGTTCAACAATACAAATAACATGTCAGTTATTAAATTCAAATATCCGAAAAAGACTTTAAATACACAAAAACAAACGGATGACATTGATCCACAAGCGTTCCACGAGACTTTGATGCTAATCTTCAAAGGACCAAGCCCAGTAGGTACCTAATACACGAAAGATTGTTTGAGCCGGCTTATTATGTTATTATATTCGTTTAGTAAAACGTATGTCCATATTTACTTTGTAAACATCGTATTTTATTAAATAATTGGGCGAGTGCTAGGATATCAGAAAGTTAACAATATATAAGATTTTTTTCGCAGCAAATTACTCATTTCTCGAATTTTTTCGTAGATGATAAAATAATTTGGGAAAATCAGAGCGCTAGCAGTCTGTAACAAAACTCGACAATGCTAGTTTCAACTTCATCTCTTTATCTCTCTATCGCATACTAATCGTCTTAGACAGAGAGTGATGTTAACATTGAGACTCGCACTGTTTTGTTACAGAATCGACATGCAGTTACAGAAATACCTATCACTCTCAATATTTTGGCTTATTTTTCAGATTTCTCTTTAGACAGCCGATAAGACCATCAACCGGCTCCAATGCAAATTTCTGAATTTCGGGTAAAAACATGAATCTGTAATAATCACTATAATATGGGCAATATTCTATATTGGATTCTACAAAATGCCGTCCTGACTCTATCAGCCTGAAGCGTAGTTAATACTCAAAAGCCTTCAATTACACACACCAACCACGCTGTTTAAACAGAACTCAATAATGTTGTTTGCTGCTTCCCATGTTCTAATATTATAATATAATCATAGGCTTTATATTATAAGTCCTGAATTTAAGTCTCGGATCTGGTTACAAAATAATAATTGTTTTTCTAAAAAAATCCAAATTTAGGATGTTGCTTTTGTCACAACCCCGAGCTTCTAAAAGTAAGTTATCGGTTTCAATCGTTACTAAGATCATGTTAATATTTGAAAGCGTATCACCACATTGCTCTTTATTGGATTGAAAGGATGACCCTGACTTAATAATCTTCTCTCTCTATCGCTCTCTGAGAAAACACTTTTTAACATTCTTTGTATAATAACAAAGTCATAAGCTTTGTTACGGTAAGGCTAGGCGAAGTATACGTATAAATCTTCCTGTTCTATTGCAATTAGTGCAGTTTCATCAAAAGGTAGTGATTAAACACACAGACTTATGTATACTTATAGTTTAAGAAATAATGCCGTGGTTCAGGACTTCCTCGCAACCAAGACGCGTGTTAAGGCTAGTAGTAAAATAAAGAAGAAAAGGACTTTTATAACTCGACTGTATTAGTTAGTACTGACTCGTCGATTTTTCAACTTTATTAATACTCGACGATTTTACATCAGCAGTTTTGGGTATGTAAAACAAAGTATTAAAAAGTTAGTGTTGGTCGTTTAAGAGCGCCCCGGGCTGCGCCGTGCTATCGACCGGCGGTGACGTAACACCCAGACCTCCGCCAACTCCAGCTATTGCTCCCGAAGATATAAATCGTCAGCTATGTTTTAACAATGAATTCTATGTCGTATTTTAGTACCGCTGACGACTTCTATTGTTTTAGTTGAAATAAAATCGCTTGTTTTGAAGCTTTTCAAATCTTAACACGAGCCGGTTTGAAAGTTTCGTAACTTTGTTTTAATAAATATCACGAGTCTATTTCGATGTTTTATGTATGTATGCGGGGTCTATCTTTCCTATGAACAGAGGAATTGGAGTTTGGTCTCACCACGCTACTCTTATATGGGTTGGTGGACTTATAGTAGTAATTTTTGACACTGTTATCATTACCATTGTGTACTGATGCTAGAAAATTAAGGCGCTATTCGAATCACCGATATGTCCCAACACTGCTAATTTTAAAAAGCAACTAATATTGAAACATCCAATAACAATTTTTGTTGACCTGACTCAGGAGTCAATCCTCGAGCCCATAGTTATTAAGCAAAACAAATTAACCACGAAGAGAAAATCAGTGGTGTTAAATTACCCAAAAACAAATTTTATCATCTCATTCATTGAATTTATTTTCATTGAAAGAAATTGAGGCAAATCTAATTACTTATTTTAATCTCTTATTATTGCCAAATTAAAAGCTTCGTTATAGCATATTTATAGCGCTATTCAAAATTGTATAATTTATAACAAGACCTCAATTTGCGTCTCATTGTGCTGCTGTTAATCCGATTTCGGAAATTATATAACTTTTTCCCTTGTTTCAATTTAACCGGCAAACAAACAAATTTCAACGCCTTTAGCGAAGAAAATTCATTGTATATTCCGAATTTCGATGTAAATATCAGAAAATCTGTACGACCTTAATATAATTGACCACGGATTATTATATTAAAGAAACAACTAATTCATAAAAAGAAGCTAAGTTTAATTTATTTACTTGTTACTGCCTCATTTAGTAGCATTTAAGCTAAGTATCATGAACTTCTGAATTCGTTTCTAAGGTTAGGATATGAGTTTTGAGTTTCTGTAGTATGTATTTTTTTTAATGACTACAAGGGCCAACCCTTGACTGTTATCACACCTGGTGTTAAGTGATGATGCGGTCTAAGAAGGAAGCGGGCTAACTTGTAAGGAGTGGGACGAAAATCCACACCCCTTTCGGTTTCTACACGACATCGTACCGGAACGCTAAATCGCTTGGCGATACGTCTTTGTCGGTAGGGTGGTAACTAGCCACGGCGAAAGCCTCCCACCAGCCAGACCAAGACAAATTAAGAAAAATCTCATTCTGCCCCGCCGGGAATTGAACCCAGGACCTCCGTCTTATAAATCCACCGCGCATACCATTGCGCCACGGAGGTTGTCGTATGATAATGTTTCTAATATTACTTACGTTTCTAACAGAGAGACGAATATCTTAGCATTCCATGGATTCACTGTGCGGGTGCCGGGTCCATCGCGGGGCTGAGAGAAAAACTCCGAACAGAGCCCGAGACTAGTGACTCGGGTGTAGGTTTAAGGGTACCCTTAGTGACGCGCGTCATCACTCACCTCCTCTGTTCAAGTTATTCTCCCTGCCCAGCCAAATTCGGAAGGACCCTACTAGAGCAGCTTTGGACGCTTCTACCGCGAATAAACTAACCAAATAGCCATTTTTAGTTAGTTCATTACTAAGGTCGAAACTTAATTTACCTTATCCAAAACGTATTCTCCTAATTTACTGCTCAAAGTTGAAATATTTTACGAACTTCTAATATTCTCACGAAGTTTAGAACATCTGGATGTGTTAGTATAAAAGTTTATTTCATTCGAATGAACAACGAGATTTAGCTCCCTATAAATTGCCAATGTAGGCACAGTGTAATATAAAATAACAACATCTCTCAATTGAGATAATAATTATTATAGACTTGTAATAAGGGAAGATGGTAGACTTCGGATGACAATAAAGTGACAACACAAATCCATTTGTGTGTCAAATGCCTTTTTCTGCATTTTTGCAATTAATCTGAAACCAGATTTCTCTTTTATCGCTTACGCAGGACACCCCCTTACACAACTATGTACGTCATTAGTATGATGCTTAGTTTCAAATTAAATCAAATTAATTATTGTTCAAACTTGTGATTAACAAATAAATAAAATATACGATTAATTCTATGGTTGCGAGTATCTGCGTTAAACATTGTACAATATATGAACACAGAAACGCAATCCTCGTTGTGGTTTGCGGCTGAAGTCTGGAAGAATGGTAAATTAATATTACCGCGGTTTTCGTCTTCAAGTGTAAATATAATTATGTATATTCTTTTGAAACTCTTCTTATAATGTATTTAGCGTCTTTTTTTTTTATCGACTACAAGTTGACCCTTGACTGCTATCACACCTGATGTTAAGTGATGATGCAGTCTAAGATGGAAGCGCGCTAACTTGTTAGGAGTAGGACGAAAATCCACACCCCTTTCGGTTTCTACACGACATCGTACCGGAACGCTAAATCGCTTGGCGGTACGTCTTTGTCGGTAGGGTGGTAACTAGCCACGGCGAACGCCTCCCACCAGCCAGACCAAGAAAAATTAATAAAAATCTCAATCTGCCCCGCCGGGAATTGAACCCAGGACCTCCATCTTATAAATCCACCGCGCATACCACTGCGCCACGGAGGTCGTCTTATTGTTATTTAAGCACAAACCCAAGATAGCCTCAGTCCTCATCCGTAACTGCCTCGCTGAATTAGTGGTTAATCTATGTGGTTCTATAAATATATCGAGCTTTCTTTTTTTCAAAGAAATTCTCAGTAAAAAATATCAGGTTAAAGTTGAGAAGCAGTTGGTCAAGGTAATCTTAACATTAGTATGTGGATTGTTGAACTAAATGCCTTGTACGAACATCTTGTCGAACAACCCAACAACATCAGCATGTCGATCCTTGAAAAAAATACATCGTAGGAAGATCTTAAGTACATCTCGTCGATCATTCAAAATCAAAATATCATTGGAGAACACCGTTGTACATGGGCTTCAAAAGTGACGTTTTTGTTTTAAGAATTAATACACAGACCTACTGTCAATTTAGCACGATAAAATGTCATTAAATAATTCCGATTTCAGTTACATCCACTTTCTAACCGATGAAAAACAAAACTGACGGTTTTTCGAGAATTGACAGAGCAGCTTGGTAAATAATAAGCCCTATACCACTTATCCTATAAGGAGAAAAGATGGTCCTGGCATTTAGTAAACCGTAAAAATTGGCCGTTAATAATGATTTTAAAAAACCAAAAATTTTTTGTTGATTATGACTGGCTATTTTTTATAAGTAATAGGTAATATTATGAGCTATTTTAAAATTAACCACATTTAAAAATTTAAAACGAGAATATTTTTATGAATTAAAATAGATGAGCCCAGAATATTATTCCATAGCAACGAGTTTGCTTGACAAAAGAAGTCACTCATGAAAACTGTTTTACAAGAAACATGTACACAATTTTGCACGGCTGTTAAACTGTGCATTTAAATATTTTCTACGACTGCTCGTTTTAAATAGGTATTATAAATCTATGCATATGTTTTAAAAATTTATTTAAATATACGCGAATATTGGAGATGGGTAGATTTTATATTTTATTATCTACTAAAACACACAAATTAGTAAAAATATAAAATCTCTAAACGGATTATTTTGAATTGTAAATTTTAAAAAATCGTTATAATTTCATGAAAATATTGACTATGACAATTATTTTTTTATAATCTTATCTCCGTTTTAGAACATGTGCTTTTCAGATAAGGTTTTTTTGCGAAAGTTGCCCGAAGCTACGTGTCTGGAGACAATGAACATTACTCCTTATATTATTCCGAAGAACATATAAATTATACGACAACTTAATTGTGTGATATGCAATACATCTTTATACCTATAGATGGGTCCAGAAGTGTTTAATAGAATCCCTGAGAGTATAAGAAATCAGTCAAACAAAAATGCATTGAAAAAAACCTCAAAATGTGGCTTGTCGAGAAGGCTTTCTACAGCTATAATGAGTTCATAGAAAATAAGATATTGTGATTTAGGCATGACATTGTAATAAAATAGTATGACATTGAATTGAAATTATTACTAATTGTAATTGTTTTATTAAACTGGAACTTATTATTCCAGAATAATGTATTTTTTCTTTATCTTAAAACTTTAAGTTTTAAACTTTATTTTGTTTGACGTATGTAAATTTATGAATAAATGACTATTGACTATTGACTATAGAAATTGTTACTCCTTTATGCTGCAACTATTGATCGCATTTGTCTGAAATTTGGAATGTAGACACATTATACCTTGGACTGAAACAGGCATTCCTCATTCCGATATTTCAATGACAACGAGGAATAAACTGGCGAAACCGTATGGCCGTTCTTAGCAGAGTATAGTTTACATGCCGCGAATGGATAAACGGGCGTCCACTAGGTTTTGAAACAATACAAAAGTGAGCATAAATCACTAGTGACGTAATATATAGCTCTCAGTAGAGATGAGTGGGATAACTTCAAAGTACTTTAACTGTTAACTGTCACAAAGTTTTACGGCTAACTTCCGGCTGTGGTGGACTAACGCGCTAATTTTACAGTATGGTATTGTTGGTGCACCCGACATTGTATCAAATTTTCATCTTACTCGATGCACTTAAACGGAAGTTCACTTATTTAATTAACATGGCTTGATTACCGTTACTTAACTAACATATACGGTTTTAAGGACGAATCTCAGATTTAAAGTTTTAGAGAGCGAGAAATAGAGACAATATCGAAACTCGGGTAATAGACTTAACAAACCATCATTACAGAATTGTCCTACAGGAGTCGAAGCCACAAAGATACAAAGTAATGAATGATGAAGTAGAACATCCATCGTAGTCCTGTCCGAAAAAGCCGTCCCATATTAAAAACTATAAAGTTAAAATGGTTACTCGAATAGATAAATAATAGTTTTATCAATTTATACTTCACATTTCGCAGCGTAATATTTCGGGGTGTCAGCAATTCAAGTAATGGCATGGCAATGGCAGTTAACATGTCAACATTCCTTAGCACGTTCTAACCATACATCATAGTCGCTTGCACTTTGCACATTCTTAGAGAAGTGAGCAATGTCTGAAAACTCTATGATATGGAAGAAGAATTTCTCATACAAACACGGTCTATATTAGAAACTTAAAAAGTATGAAATTTAAAAACATAAATGCGATAAATCGGAACAATTAAAAGCCATGAAAATCAGTACAGCTGTTCTTGATTTATGGTATTGCGTTTACTAGAATGGACAATAGTTTTGCCAACTAACACTTAACGATTCGCATCAAAATATATTACAGTGTGACAGCATTTCTAGTAATGGCATGGCATGGCAATAGCACGATGCAGTTAATATGTCAACATTCCTTAGCACGCTCTAACCATACACCATAGTCGCTTGCACTTAGCATCGTAGTCTGAATAATGCAAAAAATGGATATGTAAACTGCGAGCAAGTGTGCAATCTTACAGAAGTGAGCAATTCTGAGGGAGGGGAGCCCTTGGTGAGCAAGCCTGGGAGACGGTCGCGTGCGGCTTCACGATTTAATTGCTTTGGCGCTCTTCCATGCCCGACACGGAGTAATGTCATACTAGAAGAACACTTGGCTTTTAATAAACTTAGCTTGGAATAATGTGATACATAGTTTCATACCACCTGGTGAAATGCATTTAATTATCACTTTAGCAGGTACCATATACCAGTGGAAGAGAATAGGATTAACCAGCTAGTAGGCTAAACAAAACTTACGCCACTGGATTGACGTAAAGCATACTACAGCATAATGAGTATGTATTGTAGCGTTAATTATTATCATTGACGTATCGATGCATAACCATCAAATAATACATTAAAATAGTTCATCAATCTTATGCTGGACGGCTGGAGACACTAGATAGGTGAATCAGTGCCTCCCGCGGCCTGCGACACATATTCGTAAGCATCGGCGGCATGTCTGCAACATTATCATACACCAGCGTCTCAAAAATAAAAGAAAGTCTTAATGGACAATGCTCAAACTCTCAATGAACATCCACTGTTGAACATATGCCTATTAGGGATTGGCTGTCATACGGACTTTCAAGCATCACGGTAATTAAAAATGCCGTATCTAGCAGCAAAGTATCAGTGTAAATACACACACCATATGCGCCGTCCTACCTACCTAACAGATGTTATTCCCATAATCTCGTGCAAGTTTGCACGTTTGCATTTTTAAACCGTTTTCATCCACGGATGTCGTTTTTCTTTTGGCACGTTGGTTTATCTTAGAAGTTTTACGTTACTTATTCTTTTATTAAAAACGCTACATAGCTCGTTATTATCTCGTTTGGGCTAGCATTAGCAAAACTTTTATTTATTTAACTTTTATTATGAACATTTATTTAACTACAAATAAGTGTACCAAAATGAATAATTAAAAATTGTATAAAAAGCACTTCATTATATTAAAATATCCGATCCTCAAGGTGCAATGCTTGCTTGCATGGCAACCCAAGCAACTGGTGATCAGTGCTCCAAAGTAAAGGACATTCTTGCTACGTCTCAGGGATTATTTGCTTTCTTTATTCGACCCATTTGCTTTCTATATTGAACTTAGATATAGTCAATAGTAAAAGTTTCTGAATGCAATATTCCCAGCTTCTCGAGTAATACTGGTATTTTTTGTGCATGTGTTCAATAGGACTTTGTATCGTTTTTGCCATCAAACGCTTTCTCAAAGAATGCTACGATAGATGCGGAGTTGACGGAAGCGAGGCGATATTGTACAGTTGTAGCGTGCTGAAGTATTCGGCATGGTAACAAATAGTTTGTTGCGTGCTTGATGAAGAGACTTGATTTGTAAAAGAGAAATCGAATGACAAAACTAGTACAATTATTCACAGAAGAGGTGTCCGAAGAGAGTTTAGGGGGGGGGCAATATTTTTTATCATTAAGTGATGCTACCACTGCCCCAGGATAAAGTGACCGTCAGGCGTTTATTAGATATTTGGACAAAATTATTTTCAAATAACGTTAAACTGGAATTATACTTCCAGTTTAACGTTATTTGTTAATAATTTCGTGTATATCTATACTTATATTTAGACAAGGCTAGAAAATATCCGGCGCTGTATTCGAAAAACTCTCCAAGCCTTAACGTAATAAAGAAAGAGTATCTTCAAGATTGCCAATTTGATGAATTTTATTTAACTTTAACACCTTGGATAACTCTAAATTTGTTGCAAAAATACAAGAGCTTTTGCCGGTGTTGTATTCGTAATCCCTCTGATTTATTAGAAGGTTAAAAGATTGAAGACTTAGCCCAATTTGCGACCTTTACAAATTGGTGATTTTAGATGTAGTACAATTTCCTCAAACTAATTTAAAGCAGGTAATATTGTCGAGTTATTTTATGTAAACGTAAATATCATTAATTATTGTTGAAATGTGTAAGGAATATTTAGGTATGTATTTAGATATGTCAAAATATTGGCAACGAATTTGTATACCGACAATTATTAATTATACCCCGTAAGAGTGAACTCTTATCTATCAACTGAAGTAAATCTAATAATTCCATGAAATTTATGAAGCATTTATGTTGCTTAAAAGTTTCATATAAAACAAGGGATGTTGCTCGTGTTAGTCTAGGTCCTAATTAGAAGTCAACAATTAGGTAATTTGTCATCGAGATAAAATTATCCTGCATCTCTTTTGTATAAAGAATTTCAGATAACTACCTCGTTAGTCCAGTGGTTAGTCTATGCGTCTTCGTATCTCTAGGCACTGGGTTCGACTCCTGGCAATGTAAGGCGGAGCTTTTCATCCTTTTCAAAAATTATCAGTGAAAATTTTGAGTTGGAAAGTTGGCAGTGTTTTTGTGCCTCGGAGAGTATATTAAGATACCGGTTTCAGCCATCAACATTAATTAAATTAAATTAAATTGATATAATGATAGTTAAAAAAACATTATCAACCTAAGTTCGCCATCCAGCATTGGAGCCGCGTGGTGGACATATGTCATTTAAAAAGGAAGACCTAGCTGTATAGTAAACTATTAAAGGACTTATAATAAAAACCATGTTAATGAATATTTATTAAAAAAATATTTTTATTTAGCAGTCAGAAGCTTGCCATTGAACAAAAAAATCCTTAGTGCATCTTTTGTGTATAAAGCATGCCAGACTTCCATCAATGAACATGTATATACCTACTCGTATACAGTCGTACACAAAGCAGTGACAATATTACGTACCGATAAAGTCCCTCATTGTCATGAGCGGCGTGGTACGGTATCGACCGCGTTTACGTAATTGTTGCACGAACCGGGGTGGGACCCGGACCCTCCCTCTATTACTTTTGCCCTGCAATTTTACGATGACTGTGACTAGTAGGGGCCAAGTTGTATCGCTCAGTGAAAGCATTGTTTGATGGAGAACTTTATAGAGGATTTCATTTCATTAGGACTTAGCTATTTTAAAATGAAGTCCATTACATTATGATTCCTTATTAATCCAATTTAAATATTTTTATATTTTATATTCCTATCCTATATATTATATCCCTGATTTTCCCTGGTAGTACGTGATAATGCAATTGATTACGTAAACTGACTGGCACTGTCAAGATATAGATCAGACATATATGTCTGAAAAGCTGAAAAAAGAAAGAGATAAGCAAGAATTCTTGCCCAGGAGACAAATTGCTATTGACTGTAGGACTCCGATTTGGATGTGATAGGGAAAATGGAAGCTCTAAGGCATGAAAGCTGACGATGGAGTGTTTGATCACTCTATTACTGACATATGTATGTAGTACGTATGTTTGTGTACACAAAATACGCTTTTCCTAATTCTAAGGTTGCCTTAATAAATCGCTACTAAGCGATAAGGCTGCCTTTTGTAAACTACTTCTGTCATTTTATTGTTTTTATTTCTTACATTATTGTGGTGTACGAACAAGGTATATAAATAAATAAATATAAAACTTATACCACATCGATGTATGTAATGAACCCTACAAATGTTTCCGTTCCATAAAACCTAGAACTAGGTCAATAGCTTTCATTCAATGTCGAAATCTATCTTTAGAGATTTTACTTTTACGGAGAAATCTCAAGTCTAAATCCCCAATACCAAGTTCACTTGCAAGCCAGTCTCGAAACTTTTCTACTTAATATCACTTCGATTCCAACCTGTTAAATTTCAGAGCTAATCTCGTATCTCAAAAGCAACTAATTTGCTAACTGGTTCTTGGAAAATTTTGTTTTGTTCTTGGCCTTGTTGTACAAGTTTGTAGGTATCTCAAGCAAGAACATGAAATTATTTATACAACTATTAGACAAAGTATTCGACATAATTTATTTAGTAAAATTTTCAATATATTTTTTTTATCGACTACAAGTTGGCCCTTGACTGCTATCACACCTGATATTAAGTGATGATGTAGTCTAAGATGGAAACGGGCCAACTTGTTGGGAGTGGGACGGAAATCCAAACCTCTTTCGGTTTCTACACGATATCGTACCGGAACGCTAAATCGCTTGGCAATACGTCTTTGTCGGTAGGGTGGTAACTAGCCACGGCGAAAGCCTCCCACCAGCCAGACCAAGACAAATTAAGAAAAATCTCAATCTGCCCCGCCGGGAATCGAACCCAGAACCTCCGTCTTATAAATCCATCGCGCATGCCACTGCGCAACGGAGGTTGTCAAAAATCATTTTTATTTCATTATACATTAACATAAATTTTATTACTTAATGATCGATGTTTCAAGCAGATGTTTAACCTGATAGTAAGTGGATAACCGTTAGATACCCGTAAACAGATCAATACCCTGCATGGCATGCAAGGAACATGTCTTGCAAACTGCCACCCAGTGTCCATTGGCTGCCATGCCTACTACAAATGCTACTATACATACTACTAAGCTATACATCCTTCAATAATTTAGTTATTAGATACTTTAACATAGTATACCGCTTTCTAGTTTAACATAACCGCCATTCAATTTACCGGAAAAATATCAGGCTTCACTTACGCTCGAACGAACCATCATTATAGAGATCCTTAAGTTTGACTCACGTTAGCTACTGTAGCATACTAGATATTCTTGGAAAGTTGACGTTGCCAGCCAGAGCACCGGTACAAACGGCAAAGTACGAGTGTTAGCTTTATGAATATAAGCATGCTTTAAGTGTACAAACTGTCAAAATTTCAACAAACTCAGGATATCATTTTAAGTTCTCTTAAACTCAATCTTAAGTTTTTAGGTAAGTGCAACAGACTGAAAAAGAGTGTCTTCTGCTCGAATGCTGAAATGCGAATCAAAATATATATCTCATGTCTACTTATTTTGACAGTTTCTAAAACAAAATCTGCCATAATAAATTGACGTGAGACATACTTAAATTTGGTTGGCGTTTGACCATTATGGTCTCTCACAATTAAATACGTATCAATGATTGCGAGCTGTAGCAATAACTAAGCAATAGTTGAAGTAGCCTCGCTCCCGGTTGTAAATCTCGTAAGATAAACTTTACATATGTAATAAATGTACGAGACAAAATGTCAATAAATCTAACATTGATAGTCTGCAGTCTACACGAATAGAACATAAAATGAATTTATAACGCGGGATGACGAAATTGTTATTTGGATTTGGTTAAAAAGTCCATTAAACCTCTCCCGGTCGTTAACTCGCGTGCTACTGTGCGTGCGAGATAACAGAATGTTATTAACGCATTCAGGGTAAATAAAACACAAACGACACTCTTTATGCAAAAAAACATAAAACAAAACTTAGATATGTTCAACACAAGGTTGTATATAAATAATACTAATAACACAACTCTATGGTGTTCTGAGTCTGAGTCATATCACCACCTTTCAGAACTGCTGCCTTATTTTTGCATTTACATCGAAAATGTTCGAGGACAGTGACACGTCAGAAAGTTGTTTCTGTTTTCAAGAACTTATTTAACTTTAAATAAGCCAATTTAAATAAAATCTGATAAAGCTAGAAAGAGTGACGAGAAAATGACAAATAATTTCCATATCAAAAATATGGAAATTTTATACATAATATCTCGTCACATGATCTGATGATGTCAGGTGAGATGAATGTATCTTTTTAATTGTTTTAATAATTAATCCAATAGGAGAGCAGGGCGCGAAAGTGCTAGAGTGGGGTCGCGACGCCATCTTGATTTGAAAAACAGGTGTGGGCAGTTTTAGTTTTAAAAAGTAGTTTAACGAGGGTTGGTCCAGATGGCCTTTGTGAAAGCGCTATAAGTGTAAATAGAACAACAAGTAAAGATTAGTCGCGTGAACCTACTGCTCTAAATCTGAATAATGCTCCAAGAATTATAGAAATTTACTCCGTGTATCAAACCATTGAAAAATTGCAATAAATCTGTTCGTGAAGACAAAGATTTTGTTTTGTGCTTGCTTAAACACTAGAAAAACGCCCAAGAGACCAAGAACCACTAAAGATTATGTCAAGGAGAATGGTGGTACTCCGACATATATATTGTGATTTTAACTAATTAATTATGAATCTCCTCTAATATCGTTTATTTGAGAACTACTTTTACTAAAGGTAAATAAAAACATTATATTTATGTACAGTTTTAAATACAAGTTAAGTACTATTACTAATAATTGTTTGTGAAATTTAATAATACCCAGAAAAATCATATCTATTTAAAAAGAACTTTTCATAAATTAAATAATAAATAGATGTCAGGAAAATGTCGTCGACTTCAGGTTATTAACTGTTAGTAATTTCGAGTTTTCGCAGCATTTCTTGGAATGTTTGTATTCCTTTGAAATCAATAAAATTGCAATGAATTTTAAATGAATTCCACATAAAACGATTAAACCAACATTCTTAAAGGAAACGTTTACTTGCCTTATAATCTATTTACAAGCTGTTAGTTCTTATTAGTGATGAACTAATATAACTGAACTGATCAGGCTATGATCAGAAGGAGCTTAAAAAGTTCAAAGTAATTACGATGTAGAATTTTCAATAGAGTAATGACATAAAAGAAAACAGCATGTAAAAGTTACAGCTAAAATCCACAGCTTAAAATCATTACCTACTATCTTACAAAAATGTCTTAGTTACCTATCATAAATTAGAACATATGACATTTTCACAATAATTAATTTGTAAAGCTTATCACTCAACTCAATATATGGATTTTTTCTGTTTCAAAACAATTACCTATTTTATTTCAAGGATGTTCTGTACATTATATTGATTTCAACGTTCCGAAGAATATACTCGTTGTAGACAATATAATGAGGTAAGTACTTAGAAATCTATTAGCAAATGAACGGTTGACCTTACAGACTACAAATTTCTAATACTAATATAAAAATAATTCCTTATTAGAAATAACATACATTATATTATTCAAAATTCAGGTATGGATTTTATAATTGACCAAATTTTGTAGAAAACAGAAGTTTATTTAAGAATCAAGAATCAGTTAAAATTCAGAGGGCTGACTTTGTATTATTTTTCTTTACAACTTGCTGTCATGAAAAGGAAGTTTACAATTTGCGTTAATATAAATTTATTACAAGAGTTTTTGTTGGGTTTGGTATCTTGAAAAATGCGACTATCACAATTTGCTGAAGAGGAGCGTCAAAAGTGGGTTCGACCGCGCTTACGTAATACATGCTTCTGGAATTGGGTGGGCTATCCCCTTATAATCGATAGCCAGGTTCACGCGCGTTGATTTTAAATTTTTTTAACAATTAGTAATTTATTAATACATATGGCCTTAAAACTTAAGTAAGTATATTCATTCTGAAATCGAAGTATCAGTCTGATGTTGACTCTACAAAATTACATTTCAAATACGTTTATTTATGGTTGAGGTGCATTTTGAAGGTGCTTTTTTTAAGTCAGTTAGATTGTTGTGTAAAATACACACCATTGATTTACGATTGCATAAATGTCTTTTGCTATTTGTGATTACGTGAACCAATTAGTAGAGCTTAAGTTTCAAATTAAGCATAGGCACTACTTCATTAAGAGAACTTGAACTGTTTCGGTCTTAGCAAGCTCTTGATATTAGGTTGGCACACACAATAATGTTTGAAGGCAACCTTAGTCATAATCGAAATTACAGATTCGTATCACAAAAATATTGTACGTACTGTGTACGTACATAAATTAAATTTAATCCGTAAAATGGTATCGCCCCAACAAGTCATTAGGGAGCTTTGCTAAAGTAGCTTTTATTTTATTTCACGGATATTCTCTTGAGATTATTAATTTATTCTTTTTACCTTGTAAATTAAGCGCTTTATAATATTATTTATTCTGTTTCGCTGTAAGATAATTTTGATTTGATCAAACCTTACTTTGTAAAGTCGATATAAAAATTGTGATAATGCCTATTATTGTGATATTGTACTCGTGAATTTTGAATTATAATTTTTTGCTCTACGTTTTCAAAATGATTTTAGGCCAATCTTTGACCTATATTTCAGAGACAGTTGCTTCTATCACTTTTTTATGAAGTAGTAAGTATTACGGATTTCATAACATGAAGGCAATGAAATAAATAGTCAAGCTCTGAGTACTGAAGTAAGCTAGACGGCTGGCAGCTTAGACGCGGTCTGAGCAAATCTGAAATCGATATTCTACACCTACTACTGGAGCTACAGACATTACAAAACATAGTTCATGACATGCAGCGATAAATAAAGTTGACTTGTTTACATTTTTTTAGACTTCAAACTTTATTCGGGATGTAAATAGATTTGTCAAAGTAACAATAATTCACAATTGACCGCATTTTTTCAAATAAAATATTTAATAACATTAATTTATTTATATTTTGCAGACCCTTGACGTCGTCCACCTAGAAGGTCTGGCCCACGACTTTCTTATTTAACTCTTCAAGGGTTAAAGCTGCAGTCGGATGCTATCGCATACATTACAGTCACGTCCGATCTTTGAGTATGCAAACAATACAGAGGTATTAGCCTTCCTCTTGAATCACTCTAACAGCATAAATACCTTGCGAAGTTTGAAGGATCTAAGCATTGTCACGGCAGGAAGTTTGTTTTATACTATGTTAAGACTTACCTAAACCGACGAACTTGTATGAAAGGATTAATGAGAGTGGAAGCTAAGGAGGTATGCAAGGACCGTGGCAAATGGAGGGATGTGGTCTCTGCCTACCACTATGGGAACAAGGCGTGATGTTTATGTATGTATGTATGTTAAGACTTAAGGTTAAGAAGATTATACATTACCTTAAACTCGTCAACCTGCATTTGAGCAACGTCGTGGTAATAATCTCTATATCGCCTCCAATAAGGGGGTCTGTAGTGGGCCGTTAACTGGCTGGTAACGATGAAATACTTAGTTACTAAATACATGTAGGTATACTGAGATGACAGAGCTGTTATTACAAATTACCATAAAGCCCCTATTAAGTTGTCTGTTTTGCTGTAATTTCTGTTCATAATTTTGCTTCGAGTAATTCAAGAAAATGGCTCTACTTTTCCAGTTACTGCCGGAAGTAAGCAAGTAATTCATACCAGTCTTACTTGATACCTGTATTTTTTCATAATTATACTATGACATGTTTCGCTATTATTATAATAATATGCTGATGCATGCTTGCATGGTTATTATAACGCTGATGATGTGTCGATATGTACTCGTACATGAATCATGTGCAGAACATAGGCTTTTAAAAATTAGCTCGTCAGCTGAACAACTCTAAAGCCTAGACTCTAGGCCCAGTTAGCGAAGGTATCTCAAATCTTAAAGTCATGTTATACCTTATCATATCAACAATATCTGTTACAAAAGAAAGTCTCCCAATGCGTGTCTGTCTGTTCGCTGTAAACTCAAAGACTACTGAACTGATTTACATGAGGTTTTCACCAATAGATAGTGTTGTTCCTGACATACATACATACATGAACATCACGCCTTATTCCCATAGGGGTAGGCAGAGACCACATCCCTCCATTTGCCACGGTTCTTGCATACTTCCTTAGCTTCTTCCACTCTCATTAATCCTTTTATACAAGTTCCTGACGAAGGTTATATTTATGAAGGTTTATCAATCAATCAATAATTTGTCAAGGTTTTGTGTATATTAACTGAAATATGGGGAAAGAAGTGACGAAAAATTTAAGCCGCCTGAGTGCTCTCATCGAAAACGCTGCTTTATCCATTAGAGATGTAACAAAACAGTGTGTTGAATGGTTGTTCCTTCTTATTAGGACTAAAAAAAATAGGATTCGACTCCAGCACCTCGTGATTAAAGTCACATAGGCTAACCACGAGACCAACGGGGCACTCCTTAAAACGGTTACCGACTTACATTTTTTTTGATCTTCTTGGAAATTTGCACCACACTTTTCATCACGAGTAAATTCACCAACATCGCTAGTATACGTAATACAAGCGCCTTTATAATACATTATTTTAATAGCGCATAACATCTCCTCCTTTCTTATGATAGGAGATATAAAGCTTAGACCCACCACACTGCTCTAATGCAGATTGTTGGGCTTAGACTGTAGTTAACGATCAAATATTATGATAATGACCGGGACGAAAGGGAACTGTAGACTTAAAAGCCCAATATCTTATAGACAAACCTAAGCCTCAAGTCCGAAGTCAAATCCTATTTATTAGGCGAACAAGACAATCAAACATCTACATTTCTAACACTAATAGGTACACAATATTTATCGGCCCATTGACCGATAGACAGGACAATCAACCTCTTTTGGATTACAGCCAATAATTCAAATACTCTACGATTGTTATTCAATAGACGTCAATATAGTGAGCTAACACCTGTAAGATTTATAATCGAGAGTAAGAGATGATATACCTACTGAAATGCATGTAATTTACCTACAATTTAGACGTGAGAGGATGTTGTATTTATCAGCATTATCAAACTATGAGAAATGGTATGGAGTTAACACCCACCACGTTGCTCCAATTAGGTTTGCTGGCCTTTGTCATCCTCGTAGCGACGTTAATACTTTTTCTCTTAAAAACGATCACTATCAATACATAAATCATAAAGGTCAGAATAGACAAATTAAAGTGTTCTACAAAACACGATGGTGTAATATGAAATAAAAATTGTCTCAACAAATAATATTCTTACAAACTATTCTATTATTATGATTATTTTTATAAGGTAGCTACTGAGCGACATCTGTCGAAAGATACTGAAATCAGTTGCCTAACTAGAACAGAGCGTATTTCAGTCGCAACAAATACTTCAGCAACTTTCACGTCGTGATATCACAACTTTCACATAGATGGCACTGTTAGCGAAAAAAGTAAAAACGTTCTTAACTAAAAACATAATAATTAACAAATATTATTAAAGCTCAAATAAATCCCTAATTATAAATTTTATAATTAGTGTTAACAGAAAAAAAATGTTTTCATTTTACCACAAAAATCATTAAGTAAGTTTTATAAAATGTCATCACCCAAAATTGGCTCAGGTCGGTATTTTTATATGATTTTTCTGTGCTTAAAACTATGTTTAATTAAAATTAAAGCTTTAAAAAAACACTATAATTACTCAAATTGATGAACACTAAATAGAAATTAGTTTTTTCAAGTCATGTTGATTGCAAGAGAATATTACTTTGCCAACGTGATATTAATAGTTTCAATCGAGAGATAATATGTAGTATGAAGGTCGTATTTGCCGTTAAGTTTCAAATTTAATATTTATTACAAAAATATTCCTCATTTTATCGAATTTTTAGGTCTTTTGTGTATGCTATAACTGTACCTGTAACATATGTCATTATTTTCGGGTTTTGCCGATAACGATTTACAATATGATATTATTTCAGCTGTTTTCTTAATATAGTAATATCGTTAAAAGCAGAAGTATCTAAATTGAAAACCGTGAAACCCAGGGAGAATAATGGAAGCTACAAATAAAATCAAATTGAAAGAAAAATTAAGCAAAGGGATGTAAGTATAACGTAACGCGATAGACGTGTCAGTATGAGCTTTCTGATAATGAAGAAAATTTTCCATACCACCAAAAACGTATATTGTTGAAAAATTTATATATTAACTCAAGATATATAATTTTCTCACAAAGAACATCAAGGAAGTTGTCAAGTTTGGCCAGCAGAAATGGAGTTTTTCACATAGAGTTTCAGAAATAAATATTTTAGTTGTCACTAAAGATCATCTACTCTATGACGAAATATTAACAGATGTAGTCTATATTTCTCCAGAAACTGCATGGCCCGTGGTAAATGGATACAAATTACCTTATGTCCCCCACGTGAAAAATAAAAGGTTTTTTTAAAGATATGACTGATGAAGTGTCAGGATGGAAAAATAAAGAAGGACAAAGTGAAAAAAAAAGTTATTGGTGAACCAGTATGCTTATATGCACAAACAGACACTGCAATTTTATTTAAAGTAGATGAATTAATATTTGTTAATATGGACCCCACAGCATAATATATTTTGTATATTCATTATGTTCACCACAAAAGGTCAACATTGAATTTTGTGGTAACACCAAGATGTTTTTTACGTATAAAGGCGTTGAAATTTCGTTTTTATTTTTTTTCTGAAAATTAAATGGGAATCTGGATAAAATTTATATTTGTCCAAGAACAAAGGATTCAATCAAATAATCAATTATTTTATAGGTATTTTTTCCAAGTAAGGTTTATAAAATCTGATCTTACAAAAAACTAGTGAATTAAATTAAAAGGAACATAATAAATACTTTTATCAAAATATCGAGTCAACTATTGTCATTTCTTCAATAGAATAGTACATGTTTAACGTAATCAAATAATAAAATGTTCAGATATATGTATCGTTTTATAAATTTATATACTTCAAATATTGCTCGTCAATACGACGAATGGTTAGCTTTAAAGGGGTATATAGGAAGGTTAGCTCTCTAGGGTTAATAAACACTATAATTACAAAAATCAATATTATGCTAAACAAATTCAATTTCAACTGGCACCTACCTAAACGTACATTGAAAATTACCTGCCCCATCAATGAGGCTAGTTTATTCAAGTCAATGTAGATTACAAAAAACAAATATAAGTTTCAGGCAACGTTTATAGAAATATTAATTACAATACCACGATAACAAAGTCTTGTAATAAATAGATCAAATAATAATCTGCCTTTTAAGCTAATTTTTTTCAAAATTTAGATTTATGCTGCGGTATCGTAGCGTACCAGGAATTTCTAAGCGTCACATCGTAGTCTGTCAACGTATAGGCACTGTAGCACTTTGTTAAGGATATAGGTATATACTATGTAATATAAATATGTTATACTAATGCACGGATGTGGTTTTACCCGCGTAGTTCTCATTCCCGTGGGAATTTCAGGATAAATGTCGCCTATGTGTTATTCCGATATTTAAGCTTTTTTGACGACCTCCGTGGCGCAGTGGAATGCGCGGTGGATTTATAAGACGGAGGTCCTGGGCTCGATTCCCGGCGGAGCAGATTGAGATTTTTCTCAATTTGTCTTGGTCTAGGTGGTAGGAGGCTTTCGCCGTGGCTAGTTACCACCCTACAGACAAAGACGTATCGCCAAGCGATTTAGCGTTCCGGTACGATGTCGTGTAGAAACCGAAAGGGGTGTGGATTTTCGTCCCACTCCTAACAAGTTAGCCCGCTTCCATCTTAGACTGCATCATCACTTAACATCAGGTGAGATAGTAGTCAAGGGCCAACTTGTAGTCATTAAAAAAAAGCTAGATTATTGTGTGTGTGAAAGAGTAACAAACTTCTATCAATCCATGCAAACTTTGGCCTTTATATTGGTAAGAAAGTGTCTATAGTTAGAAAGTAAACGTATCTTTCAAGCGGTACGAAATAATATCTCGAAAAATAGATGGCGTTTTTGAACTCGCTTAAGAATCCGGATTCATGAAGTTTCGATAACCGTCAGATTGTATTGTAGTTTTTAAAGAGAAAATAAGGTTAATACATTTTTAAATTTAAATACTTATTCGTAAATACAGTTCGTCCACAAACTAAAGGAAATACTATAATATACAGACACTGTGGCAGGGCAAGAAAATGCACTGAAAATCCTATTTTTATGTTATACATTCCGTAGAATTACAATTTACTAAATTATCTCCTTTCCTTCTTCACAACATATTACCTACTTTATATTTCAAGGATCCAATATAACGCCTTGGCGTGTAAAATAATGCATAGCTACCTCAGCGGCACAGTAAATTGCCTCTTACCTATTGCTTGCCAAGTTTAGCCTTTATGCCGACTAGCGGCAGCTTTTTTGTTTTTACATCCCTTATTTAATAACTAACTGCCTCGTTGGTCTAGTGGTTAGCCTATGTGGCTTTAATCACGAGATCCTGGGTTCAATTCCTGGGTCGGGTCATATAATAATTCTGAGCTTTTTCATTCTTCTATGAAATGTTCAGTACATTCCAAGCCCGGAGTTTGGAAGTTGGTGGTGTTACATCCCCGTGTCTCGGAGAGCACGTGAAGCCGTCGGTCCCGGTCACTATCATTAACATCTGATAGTGATCGTTAATAAATGAAACATTATCACCCTATGCCCGCCAACCCGCATTGGAGCAGCGTGGTGGGTGTACACTCCATATCCCCTCTCCTATAAGCAGGGAGGCCTGGCCCTGTAGTAGGCCGTTAATAGGCTGATAATGATGATGATGATGATGATGATTTAATAACTATTTTCGTAATATTTCACATATCATTAGGGTTTTTTATTTTATCGCTAAGCGCTTTGTTTACAGGTGCAAAGCGCTCTCGTCATAAGCTCGCTCGCTTCTTAAAAAGTATCAATATTCATAATTATTTATTTTCTATGCAAAATCAGAATCTACCAAAAACATCGAGTGCAGCGAATTCGCTCAGATATATTATTTTACATAATATAACATTGTTTATTTCACGCTCACTGGATTATTGGCTCCATACATTGTAAACACCACAGGTGGTAAAATAACTACGTTATCGAAACACGCAAATCTGCGCCAAACTCTACGTCAGAACAAACTATCCCATAAAATTTATTAGTAATGATTCGATGCCAAAAAAATTATATTTTAGTAAACTTTACGACTAGCACGTGAGTGGATTAATTCAGCTGTGGAATTTCACATTATATTAATAACATTGGTGACAGTAAAATTATGTTTAGGTATCTCATATTTACGCGTATAGATTGGAAATTGTAAACACGATTAAAATATTTGCGGCAATATTCCCGTCGTTAAGAGACATGTTGTTTACAATAAATCATTCTAACAGATGTTTATCGTTAATAGCATATTGTTGGTGTAATATTTTACATTACCAAAAATAAGAAAAAGAGGGTTGACAATATGTTCTGCCACAGTGTTCTTTGATATATTTCTTCAATCTCAATATGAAAATAGCGATTAGGTAAGTATATTTTGTAAATCGATAAGGTTTAGCTTATTATACGGGCTTTAACTGTAAGTATTAGAGTCTTTATTCTTTTGTACGGAAGAACACATCTCTGAGTTATCGGTCGCGTAACGTCAGTTTAGATCTTTCACACACAACCGATGATACGTTAGTCCGTTGAACATACGAATTGACGTGTCTGTTGATACGCTAGGCAAACATACGAGTATCTTCCGTCAGATGTGATAAGACCCTTCAAAAATCCATCTCTCTTCAAAATCCTTCACAGCACGCAATAAGAAGTTAGTAAAATGTTGTTTACAAAAAATGTTGTTACAAGTTATACAGGTATGTCGTATAACTTAAGGTATTATGTCGTAAAGTATGTAATTAAGATCTTGGTGTTTCAGTCTACTGGTACGACAGACTGTTATAAAAAACTTTTTTATTGCCAGATAATGTAAGACCATATTATATGAAAACTTGACGATAATAATTATCATAATTGTAAAAAGAAAGTTCAACTAAGCTTCTGGCTATGGAACACCAATAAAGTAAAATGATATCTGAAAAATTATGATCTTTCAAAAATATAATATTAATATAATATTTATATGTTACAAAGATTAGTGCATAGATTGATAACTATTTTAAAAATTGTTTTACGTTATTTTTACTTAGAGGAAATGTATTTTAAGTTGGTAGACTACTAAAGATACTTTAAAATAAAAAAGGATATGTGTAGACGGCTCTCCAATAAACTAACAGATGATAATCGAATTTTTTATTTGACTACGGCCTCAGAGTTATTATAAATAAAAATTAGGCTTTGACTCTATTTCTGTTCTTTTGCAGGATAAACGTTCGAGGTGTAAATGTGCAAAGTATTTAAATGACATTGATATTTATGCCATTCCACAAGCTGTAGAATCATTCTATGTATGTATGTTTGTAATAAAAATATACTACTGTCTATGCAAAATTAGGATCTACTATAAAACGCACGGTTTTACATAATATAATTTTTTTCACTTTCACAATCACAAAAGTGGCACTGGATTATCGACTTCATATTTTTGTATTGTAAACATTACAGCAAATACCTAAGACCACTCTATTTTGCTACTTTTTGTAGGATGAAATATGTTCGAGATATAAAAGTAAACATTATTTAAATGACATTGATTTTTATGCCTTCCCACAAGCTTTTCGAGGCGAGGAATCCCTAATTTACGTCACAAAGTAAACACCGCACAGATATTTTTCTCCAACGTCTGCGGATATTATAATTGAATCGTTGAAGTTGGAAATTTTCGATTTGAATTCAATTCTGGAAGCCTAAAGAATAACGAACGGGAGAATTGAAGACAAACAGAAACAGATGACAATTGTCAATGTACTAGTACCTGCAGAATATAATATACGAAGCAAGTGGCTACGAGTATTAAGATTACTTTTACATGGCTCCTAACAAAGTTGTTCAGAAGTTGTAACAGAAGTTTGTTCTTACTAAATAGCCATTATTTTTCAAGCGTATTATTATAATTTCTAAGAGCATATTTGAATAATTATTGTAAAATATGACGTACTAACTCAAACACAACACTATTTCTAAAACTGTGCAGCTCTAATAATACTTGTACGTACATACGAGTCGAATTAATAACCTTATTTTTTAAGTCAGTAACTGTAGTCTATATAAAAAAAACTCAACACTATTTCTAACACTGTGCAGCTCTAATAATACTTGTACGTACATACGAGTTGAATTAATAACCTTCTTTTTTAAGTCAGTTAAAAAGTGCATGTCAAACTAGATGTTAGTCTGTTGGCAAAAGCTCAAATGTGAGAGCTCATTCCAGCAAGTGTTCTTAGACAAAAACGAACCGCGCACCTCAATTAAAACTGGAATTTTACACAAAAAAAACTAATAAAGCATAAGAATGTGATTTTCAAAAGGTGAAAGGTGATTTTCATTTGTATTAGCAAACTAATATACGCCTACGACCCATTTTTAAACGACGAAACTATGTTTAAAATTTTCCCTTAATCTATCCACGAAATTCAAATATTATGTTTAGTAGAATTTAAATGACACCTGAGCAAATAGACAAAAATTAACTACTTGTTGTTTTAAGGCTCTACCTAGTTAATGAACATAATACTTATTTTTTCAAAATACACAGAATTGACTTTGTCAATCATCGATCATTCATTATATTATTATCATCGTATAAAAATGATAAGGAAATTGTTGGATATAGCTAAGAATTTTTACTTAGAACATATTATTAATTAACGCATACAATATTTCGATGATGTGATTCACTATGAATAAGAGATAACTGTTTTGTAATTCATAATTCAAACTAGTGTTTATTTTGTCTGTGCGCGTTTGATAGATTAGCGCTTAACCGTAGAGTGAGATCAAAGCACTTAATGCTGGGGCTTAGATGGATCTGCCTATACACAGTCGTAGGTACACATTTATCAAGTCGGTCTCTAGACGAAGGCGGAGACAGGCTTTTGTATGCTTACGGTTATACGTTTTACATTTGATTTCCAGCTAGAATAATTTTGGAATTTTTATTTTCCGATTGAGGTCAGGTTTGGTTTGGAGGCTTTAATTGCCACTATTCAAACGGCTATGACGCCATTATATACATAAAGAATTTTTAAATCATCAATTGTGATGACGATATGATGGTAATGATATGATTGAATACAATCTAAATCAAGATAATTTTTGAAAATTAAAACATGGAATATCAATATTTACGGAACAATAAATTCCATAGAAACATACAACATATGAAATAATAAAAGCAGATACATGTAACAGTCTCCAAAAACCTATTTTGTGTGCGTGCAATTTCCATTGAATGGTTCTAGAAATTGGAGTAGGTACATACAAGGTAGTACTGCCCGAGATCAATCTGTTGATGGGACATACACGAAAAACGACTTTACGATTGTGTATAGCGGGCACAAAATGTCTTTTTCCGTTTTCCCTAGCGTACTACATTGAACTTGACTATGTAATTAAATACGGCGAACTTATTACCTAGAGACAGCTACCTACATATACCTTATTCCTAAAGGAATGTGTTTCAAATATAGAAATGTTCTAAATTTTGTGGTTAAAGAATCTTTATTCTCAAAAGAAATTACAAAATTTCACTTAATGAGAAATTAATTATAAATTTTACAAAATAAAATGCGCAGCGGCGAGCAACAAACCGATCGTAAAAGTATGTAGGTAGATTTGTAAAACGTTTGCACTTAGCGCGCCTGGCAATGCCGATGCATATCCAGGACCGTACTCAAACATTCTTTATAATGTATTTTTTTAATCTTTTTTTGAAAATGTTTATGCTATTTATATTTTTAATATCTAAAGGTAATTTATTAAACATTTGAGCTCCTTCAAAAGTTATGTTCCTTTTTCCATAATTGGTGCGTGGTTGTGGTAAGGAAATATTATCGGCACTACGAAGCAAACGACGTCCTAAGTCTCTTTTTGTTTTAAATGTTAACTGCGACTGGATTTTGTGAGTTTTAATTTTTTTTATTAGTACACAGGTATTATAGTAATATATTTGTTGAATATTCATTAACTCTGTTTTTGAATATAAAATTTTTGTAGGAGTCCTGAAATCCAAGTGGTACAGAATTTTTATAATTTTATTTTGAATAATTTGTAAACAGTTTAAATTGGTTTTTGCAGCGCTGCCCCATATTTCTATTAAATAGTCGATATGTGGCTTTACAAGATAACTATAGATGGTTTTTCTAACTTTTAACGGAAGACATCGAACTATTCTATAAAGCGATCCCAGGAGGGACGAAAGCGTTGATTTTATTTTACTTATTTGTGGTTTCCATGTTAGGTTACTGTCAATTATTAATCCTAAATATTTTTCTTGGGTAGATTCTTTAATTATATTATTATTTATTGAGAGTGGTACATGATTGGAAATAGTTTTGTTCTTTGCTTTAAAGATGACATAGCTAGTTTTTGTGGTATTGACCGTTAGTAAATTTTGCTGAAACCATGAATTTAGTTTGTTAAGATCTTCTTGTGCTAGTTTAATGATATCAGTGATTGAGCGTCCATAGTAAAATATACAAGTGTCGTCAGCATAAAGGCTGACTTCCCCATGTAGACATATCTGACTAATGTCATTTACATAAATTAAAAATAAAAGGGGTCCCAGTATAGAGCCCTGAGGTACTCCGCACGTAATCGACTGAATGGCGCTTTGATATTTGCCAATTTTTACAACTTGAGATCGATTTGATAAGTACGATTCAAAAGTTTTGTATGCGGTATCTGTAATTTTTATACTTGCAAGTTTTTTTAATAAGATCGAATGGCTCACGGTGTCGAACGCCTTCTTTAGATCTATAAATATACCTAGAGCAATATTTTTTGAGTCAATGTTGGTTTTTATTTTAGTCACAAGATCTATAGTAGCTGATAGTGTGTTTGATTTGGGACGAAATCCATACTGCCGTTCAAAAAGAAAGTTTATCTGGTTAAGGTAAAGAAGCAATCTGTTATAAATGACTTTCTCGAAAACTTTAGAAATTACTGGCAATACCGAAACTGGTCTATAGTTGCTAGGTTCAGATTTCTTTCCGGACTTATATATCGGGGTAACTTTTGCTATCTTAAGTTTACTGGGAAACTCACCTTGATCTAAATAATGGTTTATGCACATTGCAAGTGATGGAGATAAATAATCTTTGATACATTTTATAGATTTTGTATTAATTTCATCTATACCAGAACTACAATTTGAATCAAGATTGTTTATTAATTGGGTTATTTCGTCCACTTTACATGGTGTAAATTTAGAAAGACAAATATTTGGATGGACTTGCGACTTTTCTTGATTTATTATTGTTAAAGTATTTGTGTTATGGATAATTGGTATTTGACTAGCTAAATTAGGACCAATTTGAACAAAAAAGTTGTTAAAATAGTTACATATTTCATATTCATCAGAAACTATTCCTGATTCAGTCATTAATTTTGGAGGAGCACTTTTTGTTTTTATTTTATTATTAGCCAAGGTAAAAATGAGATCCCACGTTCTTTTACGGTCGGTTTTACATTTTTCGAATAAACTAATGTAATACTTGTTCTTTGTCTTTGTAATTAATTCTAAAGTTTCATTTCTTTCTTTTTTAAAATTATTCATTTTTAAATATTCATTTTTAAATATATAAATGTTTAATATATAAATATTAAACATTTATAAAATTATCAATTTTTACAAACATAAGTGAAAAATTTGGGTACTTATGTTAAGTTTTTTATTTTAGCTAAATTTCAAAATTTCAACGCATTATCTTGCGCCAATAAACAAGCTACGTGGCGCAGCGGTATGCGTGGTGGATTTGTAAGACAGAAGTACTGGATTCAATTCTCGGCTGAGACGATTGAGGTCTTCTTGTTTGGCTTAAGGCTGGTGGGGGGGCTTCAGTCGTGGCTAGTTACAATTCTGTCGACAAAGACGTACCACCAAGCAACATAGCGCTCCGAAAAGATATTGACTTGAAACTGAAAGTTCATCCTATTCCTAACAGTTCCCGGTTCCATGTTATTCGCATTGTCACTTACATATCAAGTGTGATTGATTGCACTCAAGTGTTAACTTGTTACGAATAAAATCTATATACATGTAATAAAACAAGATGCTTGTCTAAACATATCTTGCCCTGGACGCCGTCAACAGAAAAAATATTATAGGAAATGTAAAAAAACTTATTAATATAAGTACTCGCATTTGCATTTATTTTCATGACAAACTTCTCAAGAGTTCTACTAGTATTTCTGTGTCACTGGCTTTTCAAGAGAGCTTTCTTGTATCAAACAAATTGACGTTCCACGAACAAACAGTGGAAGGTTTCCACAAATAGTAAATCCACTTACTGAAAAGGGCGTTTTGTTGCTTTCAAAGGATTCTCTGTCATCTACCCTATCTTACTTTGCTTTAGTGGAAATGTATTTTTTATTTGTAAATAAACAAACTTGAAGGCACATATTGAAAGTTTTCAAAGTTCTTAACTTTATTACATTTCAGGACAGCGAGAAGTTGTGGAAGTTATTGAACACTTCTCTGATATTTATGCTACTAGCTTTGAGTATTAATAGCTCCACAATATGGAGCAAGACCTAACGTAGACACCGAGAAGCGGTGGGTGCAATGCAAGTCCATTGGACTATAATATAGGCCACTCATAACAAACAAGGAAAGGACCTCATACCTCAATGTCTCAGTGGTTAGGAATAACGAGGCAGTTCCCTCTTAAATCAATGTTGATCAATGTTCTAACTGTGGGCTTCATTTTGCGCTTAAAAAGCGTATAAATAAGACTTCTTCTAGCTATTCAAAAAGTAGATATCCTAAATAAAACCGTATAATTTAATAGTAATATTTCAGTCTTCCTTTAGAACCTGATTATCTCAATCCTAAAAGAAATCAGAAAATTATCTTGTTTTAGTTCACATTATCGTTAATCCTTTAAAACTTTCAAGAAACTTAAATTTTATCCAAGAATACTTTCGAATAGTCGAGCATTATAAAAGTAAGTTAGTGAGTTACTTAGTTATCAGACACTCCCGCATGAATAACCAAGTTGCTCTGTATTTAAGTTATTTCTTATGTAGATTTCTTTGAATATAAAACGGCATGAACAAAATTAAGATTCTCGTTAAGCAAAGTAACATTGGATTCAGCTTAATTACGCCATTTGACCTTTGGAGAATCTAATATCGTTTTGGTATTTAACCGCGTCCATCAACGATAATTAAGAGTAAATTAATTTACCCAGTGATACAGTCAGTTTAACAGCAAGCAGCTTCAGCGGGATAACTTTTAATCTATTCTCCTGCAGGGTGGATACTAATTTAATGATAGATCGAAACTTCAAGGCTTGAATAATAATTAAAGAAAAATAAAACCCTCTCTCAAGTTAAAACGAAAAGGCTTTTATTTTAACTTTAGTAATGATATTACTATACTAGAGGACAAGCTAGATCATTTAATAATATTTGAGTAGTTCTTTCTTTTATTTATTTTTTTTTATCGACTACAAGTTAGCCCTTGACTGCTATCACACCTGATGTTAAGTGATGATGCAATCTAAGATGGAAGCGGGCTAATTTGTGCGGAGTAGGATGAAATCCACACCCATTTCGGTTTCTACACGACATCGTACCGGAACACTAAATCGCTTGGCGGTTCGTCTTTGTCGGTAGAGTGGTAACTAGCCACGGCGAAAGCCTCCCACCAGCCAGACCAAGACAAATTAAGAAAAATCTCAATCTGCCCCGCCGGGAATCGAACCCAGGGCCTCCGTCTTATAAATTCACCGCGCATACCACTGCGCCACGGAGGTCGTCAAAAATTTTATATTGTTTTGTCGCGGACGTAAACAGTAGTAGATATGTGTGACATACTTTTTTGATTTAAAATTATTTAAACTGAGTTTTTTCACGAAATAAACTATAGCTAATTTGGAAAACGTGTTATTCTGTTCGGATTGACAATTCGTATAGTGATTTAATCTGTTTAAAAGTGTATTATCGTGAAAAATATTGCCCATTTCTTATTGTATTGTTATTACAACCTACCCGCACGAGGTACTAAGTTGCGATAAGTTAATCTTAAACTAAAATCCTTATATTCTGGGGCTTTTATTGAAAATAATATAAATATAAGTCATTTGGTGACTTACTTGGATATATCTTTAATTAAAGCATCGTACGTCAATAATTATGGTCGTCAAGTGCTTGGTTTGTGGGAAATTCATTAACCCGGTGGATGGTATTAAGTGTACCAAATGTGCTGGGCTATTTCATCAAGTATGCTTAAAATTAAGCCCTGGACATCAGGTTTCGAGCAAGTGGCGGTGCCGTGAATGTAAGGGAAATAAAATTGACAATAACGGTCCATCTACGAGTAAATGTCCCATCAAGCCAAGCGACACAGCGGCAGCGACCGAAAGCGATAAACACTATGATGACAGCAGTGAAGGTTCAAGTCCGGTAGTTCATGTGTCTAGTAATATGGCAGAAGAGATACGCCAGGTAATTCGTGCTGAAATGGCATCTTTCAGAGAAGACTTAGCACGGATTTGCTCAACGGTTTCAGACATTAATCGTCGGACTAATGCTATTGAGACAAGGTTATCTGCCCTTGAGGAACAGGTGGCTGCCCGTGGGGTTGAAGAGGATACCAGGATGTCCGCCTTGGAAAAGGGTTTGTCTATCCGTGGGGTGCAAGAGGAAAACGGCAACTTAAATAACATTATTTCCCAATTGCAAACCCAACTGAATGACCGGGAGCAGGAGTACTTCCTCTGTGATGTAGAAATATCTGGCCTGCAGGAAAGGACTGGCGAAAATCTTACTCATGTGGTTTGCCTAATAGGAAAGAAACTAGGCGTGGATATCGGAGATGGAGATGTGGTCTCGGCCGTGAGATCGGGTCCGCGATCGTCGGCAGTAGAAGGAGGCAGTCAGCCGCGGTCTCGTATGGTCATTGTCAGACTCATCAGGCGAGCACTGCGCGACGAATTACTACGAGCTGCCCGCGTTCGTAGAGGAGCCGATACCTCCGGCATCGTTGACGGTCCCGCGAAGCGATTTTATATTAATGAGCACCTTACACAGACAAACAAGCAGCTGTTCTACAGAGCCCGTGAGGAAGGTCGAAATAGAGGCTGGCGATATGTTTGGACGAGTGGAGGTCGGATATATATTCGACGTGCTACTGATGCCCCGGCACATCGAATTCGCTCCGATATAGATATTAAAAAGTTTTTTACGGATACAAGAGTTTGAATGTCATTTATGAACTTGTTTTGATAATTTTCTTTTCTATAACATTTGTTAGTTTAAGTAGTATAGGTTTCATCGTCATTTTATTAAGAAATTTTCGTAGATTCCGTAAGCATTTTGTAGGTAGGGAAATGTTGCATTTTATAATTTATAAGTTGGGTGTCATTACTGTAAATGTAATGATATATCGTGCACTTCAGATACTCGTATGTTTTCTCATTATATGTTTACCCTTCACGCATAGAAATTTGTTGTTATGGCTGCGCGAGGGGGAGGAAGGGCGCGCGCCCGCCGTCCGAAATATATTATCACATTGTATTAATAGGTTTAAGTTTTTTATTGGTTCCTTATGTGCGTTGTGTTTTTTAGTTCTAGGTAGTTTTAAGTCTAAATATTTAGGATACTTCGAGTGCTTGTATTGTTGTAATGTTGCTTCAGGTCCAGTATTTTATTCATTTACTAAATTTAATTATTTCACTAATTATATTTTTGTAAATATGAGTTTTTATCTAATCACACATTTGTTGATTGTTATGGATAATAGTAAGAAGGCAGCTATAATCTATATTTACAGACTACTTTTATATGTTTATATTATACGATAACAAATTATTAAAAATTGGTTTTCTCAACGCGGGGTCTTTAGGCACTAAGCACGACGAATTTCTAGTTGCAATGGATCGAATCCAGGTTGATATCATGGCGATTAATGAAACCTGGCTTCGTCCTGGCGAGGAAGGGCGAGCACCATCGGTTCCAAACTATAGGTTTTTGCATAACCCTCGTCCAGATACTGTTCGACGCGGCCGCGGTGGGGGTGTCGGTTTTTTCATTAAAAAGGGACTTAATTTTAGATCATGTTCATTTCCTCAGCACGAGACCGTTGAACAAATGTGGTTAGGTTTCTCATGTAATACTATGAAAATTGCCGTGGGCACTGCCTATAGACCACCCTGGTTGAATATTGACCTTTTCTTGGATGTTCTCACAGATACAATTCAAGCCTTATCAGTATATGATCATATTATTTTATTAGGGGATTTCAATGTTAATTTGCTAAGCATAAATGACAGTAAAAGTATTAAACTCTTAGATTTTTTTAATTACTTACAATTGAAGCAGTTAATAAAGTCCCCAACACATTTTACAGATTCTAGTGAAACGCTTATTGATATTATTTGTACAGATCTTCCAGTTAGAAGTGTTAACGTAACACCAATTGCATCCCTAAGCAGTCATGCTGTTTTAGACTGTGTTTTGAGTGTGAAAAAGGATAAAATTAAGTCAAAGGCGGTTGTTTATAGGTCTCTGAAGAGTGTAAACATGGTTACTTTTGATAAAGATCTCGATGCAATACCTTGGGATGATATTTCGTCTCTGTCCTGCGTAAATGATATGGTATCCGGTTTCAATAGATATGTCATTGATTTATTTGATAAACATGCACCTATAAAAACTAAAGTTTTCAAAGACATATACAGCCCGTGGATTACTACTAATGTAAAATTAATGATGAAATTGCGGGATGATGCGCATGTACGATGGCGGAACGTCAAATCAGATGTAAATAAAGAAACTTATAAGCAATACAAGCATCTAGTTATTGAAGCTATATATAACGAAAAACGCGCTTTTTTCCAACACGGTATTAACAGTAAAATTAAATACCCAAAGGTTTTGTGGAAAAATTTAAAAAGCACAGTTTTGCCTAAAAAGAATGACCAATTACCGCCGCATTTCAATGATGCAGATGCAATAAATTCTCACTTCCTTAATATACCAGGTTCTTGCCATATCTCTCTATCTCAGTTAACTTATTACGAGTTTAACAAGTTGTTTGAGGACACCTTTGGTCTTAACATAGTGTCTGATACCGAAATATATAATATTCTGACTCGGTTACATTCAAATGCTGAAGGAACAGACAAAATTACTTTAGATATGATTTTTATGACGTTACCGCAAAGTTTAGATTGCATTCGCTCCATTGTTAACTTATCAATTACTTCATCTGTTTTCCCGTATGACTGGAAAGTGGCTCTAATTCGCCCTCTCTCCAAAATTTCTAACCCTCTCACGTTAAAGGATCTACGGCCTATAAGTATTTTGCCTTGCTTATCGAAAGTGTTAGAAAAAGTAGTGTACTCACAGGTTTCGAAGTATATTGAAAAGCAATTAATTTTGCCTGACTATCAGTCAGGCTTTAGGCCTGGTCGAGGGACTGTAACAGCGCTTTTAGACGTTACAGACAATATTCTCAGGGCGCAAGATTTAGGCATGTGCACTCTCTTGGTGCTGCTTGATTTCTCTCGGGCATTTGACAGTATCAATACAACGCTTTTACTGTCCAAGTTGACATACTATGGTTTTAATATTGATACTGTTAAGTGGTTCGAGAGTTATCTCAGTCAAAGAACACAATATGTTCAAATTGATCATGAGGGTGGTGACATATATCGCTCAGCGTCTAAGTCTGTTAACCGTGGCGTTCCCCAAGGTTCAGTATTGGGTCCGCTTTTATTTATTTTATATTCAGCGGATGTTGCTAGTCAAATTTTGCACTGCAAATATCATGCATATGCGGATGACTTGCAATTATATTACAACTTTAAGGCTGAAAACATCCACGAGGCTGTTAGTTGTGTTAATGAAGACTTAAGCCGCATAGTTGCATGGTCTGAACGTAACTGTCTTGTTCTGAATCCATCCAAGTCCAAGTTTATGGTAATGGGTTCTGCTAAGCAGTTGCGCGTAGTTGGTTCAGGTGTTAATGTCAGTATTGGGGGTAACAACATACAGAGAGTTGACAAAGCACGGAATTTGGGATTAATCATGGACGCAGGTTTGAGGTTCGAGGACCATGTATGCGAAGTGGTTCGAAATTGTTTTTACAGACTAAAGATACTCTACAAAGTTCGTCAATATTTATCAGTTGAAGTGCGTTCACACCTGGTAGAGGCTTTAGTACTGTCTAAACTAAACTACGCGGATGTTGTGTTCGGGCCTCGACTGTTGTGCCGAACAAAGCGCCTTATACAGAGAGTGCAGAATGCTTGTGCAAGGTTTTGTTTTGAGATTCCTCCTAGAACCCGTGTTACTCCTATTCTAAATAATCACCGTTTGTTAAAAATGAGGTCTAGGAGGAAGTTGCATCTTGCAGGTCTTCTCTATGGCGTTATCAGTCAAGGCAAGCCTTTGTACTTAATTAATAAGTTAAACTGGTTTGATGACGGGGAAAGGGAACTTCGAAGTTGTCGTAACTTGCTTCGGGTTCCTCTTCACCGTACTGCCGCGTTTAGAGGCTCTTTTACTTACTCCGCCACAAAATGCTGGAATAACATTCCTCCACCTATAAGGAACGTTAAAAGCAAATTTGGTTTTAAAAAGATGCTTAAAAAATATTTATTAATGCAGCAGGTGGAATTCCAGGATGTGGCGGAGTTTTCATTTTTATAGTGGGCCAGTTTATTATCTGTTTATTAATTACAATTAAAATACATATGTATATATATCGATATATTGCTAGATTTTTGCTTGTCTCATTTAAATGTTTAATTAACTTTTATTTTATTACTTTTATATATAAATTTTTTTAACTGTACTCGTGGTTATCTATATTTTTATTTTGACCTTAGTTAATACTGTGTGTTTTTTTTTTTTCTAATTATATCGGAATGTGACTGTGTGCTTCCGTGGCGTCACCCTAAACAAGGTACCGGCTGAAAATCAGCGCTGTGTGCTCTTACAATATTTTGTTTTGGCATGCAGCACAATGCTGAGCTGGTACCTTTTTCTGGGTTGTGCCACACAAGACAGGAGTGGTGCTTGATGCCTGTTGGTCTTTTATTCTTGACTAACCCAGGAGGCATCAAGTGTCACAAAATTGCCAATATTTTTGTTTTGTGTGACACAATTTCTCCGAAATAAACAATTTTTCTTTCTTTCTTTCTTTCTTTCTTTTAAAGATCTTTTGACACCATGGTGTTTGTAGAGTAGGAAAAGACCAACACCCTAAGATATGTATACTTCTTCTTACATGAACGGGACACGCGGTTGAAACCGTGGGCGTACTCGTAGCAAAAAAATTTATAAATCAACCATACGTGTATCTTCACATTAAGATATATAGACAGTTAGTAATGCCTCATATATTCCAAATAGTTAGATATTACCACATATTGCACATAAAATAACGGGAACTACAATCAAAGACCGCGTCGGTGACATAACTGATTTATTACCAAAGTACCCACATACAACATAAATGACTATAATAACTCCCTAAGCAAATTAATCCATACAGTATGGACTCTCTAGCCAAATAATCCATTACTACATGATAAAACATAATAAATGCTTTTTTAGACGGCTACCAAAAAGGGTTATATTTTATTATAAATAAGAGCTTGACCCTGAAAAATATTTTAAATTTAATTCAACTCAGAGAGATTACAAAATGAAATAAAAACGGAAAATTAACGTTCCGTTTTTGTTATCTAAATTTTTCATCGCATTAAAGCATATTACAGTGTTTCTTTTAACCCGTTAAAGAATTAAACGAGGAGCATACCAAAGCTTGAAATTACGGTGCATCAAAATATTCAAATGTAATTCCCTAGGTTTTGTGTGATCGTCTAAACTTCCAACCCTCTATTTTCGTTCCATTTTCAGACTTTATTAATAGCGGTTTGCTTTTTCCCATCCCATTCAGTCGTTCAGCTCAGGCCTCTAGGCTTTGAGAACAGAATTCAAATCGAATATTTCCAACGCCAACGATTCAATTATACTTGTAGAGGATTGAATAAAGTTATTGGGATTGAGAAATTATTTACAGAACAAAATTGGCCTTGGATGGTAGAATAATTTAATAAGTCGTTATAAATTATTATTGTGATTTATAAATTTTATTACATCAAAGCATTACCATGATTTTTTACAAGCCTATCCAAGTGAAGGAACGTTTTGTATGATGTGTAAATATTACCTCGAATTATCCTATTGTTGTATGCAGTGGGATTTTAAAATAATATTCTGATGTCTTCAAAATCGTTTTATTCTTTCATAATCTTTTATATACCGCCGCATCGGAAAAGCAGTCCGTGACAAGAAAAGACGCGGCCAGAAAAACTCGACACATGCTCTTTTTAAATGAATCACAAAACCCCTCAATTACAATAATTAATGTTACACTCAAATATGCGTACTTTGTAACAACCAAAAGAACAGTGAAATACACTACTCGACTATTCTAACATATCCATTTTACATTTTATTTTACGACCTGGAATCTAGTCCTTTCGAATCATTTGTCAGTCGATAGAAGATTACCTTACGTTACCATAGACGATATCGTATAGTATTGTTTATGGTAACATATTCCAATATTTTAAAATGCTAACACTATTATGATCTAACAAAAGTAATACTAAGTTATTATAGAAATTATAAATCGTTAAGGGACAAAATTGGTAAATGACGTCACAAAATTATTAAATTTTGTTTAGCGATAGTTCAAAAAAATAACGTAAATGTCCTTTCTCTGGCTCTGAGCTATCTCTGTGCCAAATTTCGTTTAATTCAGTTCAGTAGTATAGGCGTGATTGAGTAACAAACAGACAGAAATACCTTCTCATTTATAACATTAGTATAGATAAGGACGTCATGGTATGAAGTTTCTAATCATTATTAAAACATTACTGCTTTAAGAGCTGGTGGTAAAGCTCTGGCTGAATTGAACAATGGAATCCCCTATACAAAATCTAATCTTAGTTAATCCAAGGCACAATGAAATCAAAGCAATAACAGAATAATTAATCGGGAAAACCCTGATTTCTGAAAAGCAGTTTATACAAAGACTGAGATTTTGGAAATAAGACTTTATTTTGAATTAACTTAGATAAAACCTTTCTGGTTTAACTTTTCATACTTGATGTTAAGTGAGAATGCATTGCGATACAGCTATATTTTTAACCGACGAAAAAAAACGGAGGAGGTTCTCAATTCGACACGTATATTTGTTTTTTTTTTTTTTTTATGTATGACCACGCATAACTTTTTACAGTGTTGTCCGATTTTGATAATTCTTTTTTTATTAGAAAGGGCATACATCCAAGGTGGTCCCATTGTCCTCATGTTAGGATCTGATGATGATATCCTGGGGAAATTGAAAGAACTCTTCAAATTTTGGAGACACGCTTACAGCGATTTCGGTTTTTGACTCGGTATCGGTAGCTTTTTGGCTACTAGTGCCGTATAATATACTATGACAGTATAGTACGAGTATGTGATGTGGCGATAAATCACTAAAAAGTAAGAAATAAAAATTTTTAACAAAAAATAGAACCGACTCAAAACGCACTAAAAAGTAAAAAATAACTGTGTCATTTAGTTGCTTTAATTTACTTAAGCATATCTAGGAGTCGGTGCCAGCCAAGGTGTCTACTTTCAAGGACGTTACCTAGAACCCACAAATTTCTTTACTACGTAAAATAAATGTTCCTTAAACTTGGCGGGCACCGACTTCATAGATATGCTTAAGTAAATTAAAGCAACTAAATGACACAGTTATTTTTTACTTTTTAGTGCGTTTTGAGTCGGTTCTATTTTTTGTTAAAAATTTTTATTGCTGATATCTTTGAAGATATTTGTATAAACTGTATAGATACAGAGTAAAGGGCAAAAAATTGTTAATTTTTTATAGCCTAAGACACTTCACAATAACGTAGCTTTTTATTGGTGAAATAATTTTGAAAACCGGTTTAGTAAATCCAGAGATTGCCCCTTACCACGTCACAAGATCACAAACTCACAAACTCTTCCTCTTTATAATATTAGTATAGATAAAAAAATGATAATTGGGTAAATGTCAACAATATTTTGTTTACAAGCCAAAAGTTACGAAGTTAGTTAATTTCTTTACAAGATTTTTATGAGTTTGGCTGCTACATACCATGCCTCAGGGCTCCTGTCATACGAAACCTTGTCATTGTTACTATAATAACTTTTGAGATAAAATTTTTTAACAAAAAATAGAACCGACTCAAAACGTACTAAAAAGTAAAAAATAACTGTGTCATTTAGTTGCTTTAATTTACTTAAGCATATCTATGAAGTCGGTGCCAGCCAAGTTTAAGGAACATTTATTTTACGTAGTAAAGCAGTTTGTGGGTTCTAGGTAACGTCCTTGAAAGTAGAAACCTTGGCTGGCACCGACTCCTAGATATGCTTAAGTAAATTAAAGCAACTAAATGACACAGTTATTTTTTACTTTTTAGTGCGTTTTGAGTCGGTTCTATTTTTTGTTAAAAAATTTTATGCATATTAAGGACAAGCTTTTGACGTGGCTGTAAATAAACACTCAGTAGTATTTCTTTGTCTGAACACTGTTATTGCCAAAACTTCTAATAATATATCTTACATCTATATACAACGTGTTAGGCAAATACCCAATCAAGTCAACCCTCAACCAGGACTTAGGGAGAGAGAGTACATGCATAAAAAAAAACTTTCTAGGAGAATTCAGAGGGAGATAATGTGAACAAGAATTTGCTTAAATCTTCAATGTGTCAACCCTTTTTGGTCATGTAAGTATGGATTGTTTTAAATTTAAAATATTATTTTCACGGAATTGTGTTAACAAGATCTAAATGTATCGAAATGTATCTGTATTTCCAAAAACAAATAAGTCTTATTAATCCCGTAGTCTGCTATCTATTATACACGTAATACTCGTTCCTGTGGATATATCGAGACAAAACTTTTCTATATTTCAATCTATCTTCGATCCAAAATTCAGTCGAATCGGATAAATATTTACGTCGTGAAGAAGGAACAAACATACACACACGCACACACACACACACAGACACACACACACACGTTCGCTTTTACAATATTAGTAGGAAGTAAGATAATAAAGTTTGATGAGACAGGTATTCGAAAATAAAATTCAGTTTTTACCAAATTCTACCATATAATAATAGGTACGATGAATTTTTCCGGGATTAAAATTAGCCTTTATTACAATCCATGATATAATATACTCGTACCTGTTTCCATTCATATTGGATCGAAAGTTACGGCGTGAAGGAGGAACAAACATAAACAGACTCACACAAACTTTCACTTTTATAATGTTAATAGGATTGACAGCCCATCTGACTGATAAGTGGAAATCGATCACTTAATAAACAGAGCAACGCTTTGTAGGCCACGTAAATAACAGTTCTTGCTTGAAAATGCTCTACGGACTTTAAACATCTGAGCCGCTAGTCTTACGCCCCATCTTCGTTTTTCCTAACAAGCATAAGAAAAGCGTAGATGATCTCAGCAAATCTCATTGTCTATAAGAAAGGATGGCCTAACAGTAGGTTACAATAAATGGCTAAATTATTACAGACGAGGACGACAATGGACTATCTAGACCAAAAGAAAGATTAACTTAAAAACATCGGACAAAATTCCTAACCGCAGTTATTTCGATTATAAATTTGCAATATAAACAAAATTGAACTTCCGACTAAACAGAATAGCAGCGAACGCAGCTTAATTACGGCGGTTGGCCTCTATAAAATCTAATATCCTTTTATTATTTAACGGCGTCCATCAGCCGTAATGAGGGTTAAATTCATTTAGTTAGTGACGACGTCGCAATTTAATAGAACCAGCTTATGCTGTCAAAAATTTAATCCACTCTCCTATAAGCCACGGGCTATTATGTTTTATTGATGGATCATAACTTCACCGGTAAAATGTAGCCGGCTTCGGGTTTGAACGTACTGCTTGTAAAGCGATCCCGGATTACATATTACGACGTTATGTGAAGAGTTATGAGGTTGTATCGCATAATTTAAACTGGGCATATTATTAACATAATAAATTATTTCAGTCTTCGTTAGTATCGAATACATCAACGTCGCAATTCTTAAAGCCAAGACTAAAGTCTACAACTAGTTAGTGCTACCATTTATTTCGGACTGGACATGCAGTTAGGTTAAAAAGAAACTTAGAACAAAGTTTGTTATATAATAGTAATGATTGAGAGTCGAAAACTTAAAGTAAAAGCTCTTATATCAACTAGCCCAATTTTCTTTTATCTCTATGAATTAAAATCCCTTACTCATTTTAACCTGTAAAAAAATATTAATAAAGACTATATACACATTTGCTTAATATAGAAGTTTAACGATAATTACATTCAAATTCAAATTCAAAATAATTTATTTCAAGTATGCCAATTATAAGCACTTTTGAAACGTCAAATTAGACTATTTGTAGTGACACTACCACTGGCCCGGAAGGCAGGTCCTGTTGAGAAGAGCCGGCAAGAAAGTCAACAGTTGCTCTTTTAAAATTATTAATTTTTACAATATTAACATAAAATTATTTATTCTACTACTTGTATGAAGTTGAAAGCTGATCCAATTGCCTCTCAACCTCTTTGTCATTTAAAATTTCATCTATAGTATAATAACCTTGACTCAGTAAGTGAGTTTTAATACTTTGCTTAAACTTTTGCAATGGCAGATCTAAAACTGAATTGGGTATCTTGTTGTAGAAGAGTACACCCAGTCCAACCAATGACTTTTGAACTTTTCGGAGGCGATACGCTGATAAAACTAATTTATGTCGATTCCTAATATAAATTACCAATATAAATCTCCACAGTGCATTGAACCTTAGCATAAAACCTTCGTATAGATATAAAAATATAAGTAGGTATGTCGACCAAGTTCCTTTGCGTGATTCATTCCTATCCCTCTTACATCTCAGCCTCTTCAGGTTGCTTAATCCTGTTATAAACACTCAAGGCACTCAAGGCTCTAATAAACTAAGATAAATTAGTCAAAGCTTGAGAGAGTTTTATCCTTTTTAAGTGCAAATAGTTAAGGCTTACCTTGCCTTAGAAAAGTATCTCTGAACAAGAATCACCGCGTGAAATTATCAGGAGTTAACAACATTTTCCAGTAACATTTTTTATTTAAAAAAATTGGTTGTCTGTAAAGTCGGTTTACTGACGATAGTTGAACGTGACAACATCTTAAGAAAATACTGATGGAATGGTAGCGTTTAATTAAAATTTTTAATTTAAGTATATTTTTATAAATATTAATTTAAATTAATAAAATAATTGATTTTAATTTTATAAATTTATATTTTAAATTTATAATAAATATATTAATTTTTAATTTAAAATTAATATATTTAATAATTATATTTAATAGACGGATGTCGAACGCTGCCAAACACAAAGGCCGATTGTGCTTCTTTGTCGCTCGTTCCGCGCTCTCGCTTGCACTTCAAGCCTTACATGGAACGCCTCAAAGCGAGGTAACGACGCATGACGTCATGTTTTTTCGTGCGTGCAGCCGGCTCTATCGAATTATAAGACGTTGTCACGTCAAAAGTTCTATAATAACTAGTTTTCTCTTTAGTTTCGTTAAACTTTTATAATATCCTATTATTTGATATTATAGAACATAGCTCAAAACAGTTGGTAAATTCATACTCATGGAAATTATGGTCGAAATATGCCCAACTTTTAGTGCGATACTTTTGTCGTAAACTATTTATCATTAAAATTAGTCTTATTATAATATAGACAAAATTGTCCCGAACATCACTTTATTAATAAAGTTTTCAAATATAGTATCTGTATGAATATATTATCTGGGCATGTATGGCTGGTTTTGATGTCTTTTGTACGTTTTTGTATGAACTTACTATTTGTGCAATGCACATTTTTATAATTTAATAGTACAGGGATCAATAACAATTTCAGGTAACTATACATTAGTATTTCAATTAACTAAAAGCATATTTATAAACCTATACGGCTTCGATCACAAGGTCCTGGGTTCGACTCCTGGGTCGTGTTGTAGAACAATTCTGAGATTTTCTTTCCTTGAAGATTTTTCAGCAAAATTTTAGTTCGAACTCAGGAAGTTTGTGGTGTTATACCCTTGAGCCTCGGAGAGCGCATTGACTGACAGCCCGCCCGCAATTCCGCATTGGACCAGCGTGGTGGGTCTAAGCTCCTTACCTCCTTCCTTACAAGGAGGGAGACTTAGCTCTTTAGCGGGTCATTGATAATTTAATTAACACGGAACATGTTTATCATGAGTCATGATAAACATGTTCCGTGTTTGGTGTTGCGCCGTTTGTTGTTGGCAAGGCGACGCTGGAAGCCGACAAAAGAAGTGCCGGAGCCCGCATAAGGAGCTATCGACAGCTTCAAAGACTGTGCATGCGCTGTACAGTCTCAGGACACGTTGATGAGTCAAACATTTAATCGTTTTAACACACAAGTTTTAGAATCTATAACTGCAAAAATAGTTTGGGAAGTTAATTTAAATATACCCGAATATTTACCCAATCGGGTATTTTCCTGGGTATTTTCCCGGGTATTTACCCGAATTCGGATCATGTCAGCTAATCATGACAGCTGACTACGAGAGTTAAGACTGGCATAACGCAGCAGATTCACTACAATTTACGTTGTTAGATAGAGCAGTGTTTTTGATTAGCTGCTGATGTGTATTTTAAGACACGATCCCCTCGTGACGCGCTTGGTGCTGCGTCAATACACAGTCATGTCACTGTATGCACACGTCACGTTAATTTGAATTTGATCACTAAATCACTACTACTAATTAGCGAGTTCAAAGCGTAGGAAGTAAAGTAGCAATGTAATAGATTGGGGAAATGGTCTTTTCGTATTATACATTATTCGTTTTCGGTAACTTTAGTTTTTCTGCGAATCTTCTAATTTCTGATCGTATGACGCAGAGAAACTTTTAACACAACTTTCTCCATCGTCCGCTGAGTGAGTATGAGCTATCTTGGGAGGCCCATTGTTAGCGATCGTGTGTCACGAGCGGGTTACAGGGAGCCACTGGATGCAGGCGACTTTGGAGCGGCTGATGATGGTAAGCATATCTAATGATGATGATGATATTCTCTTTCTTAATCGTTTTCCGAAGAGTTTAAATTTTCAACTAAAATGTTAATAAAATTATTATTATAAAAACAAAAAACCCGACCGAAGTTATGAACTGAAAAGAGAAAAACAAGGATCACTATATCTATATAAAATTCTAAATACTTTATGGTGCTGCTACTTTTTAGTTTTAGTTTATGGTATAGAAATGAGACGGTACCCTTAGTACACTTTTTGCCATTTTTTGTTAAAAAAGTAATATGAACGTGATATGATATTTATATTTTTGAAATGGTCTTTTTACGATCTTTCAATTGGTACCCATATTGCTAAGATAAGAGAAAAAAATACACACATCCTCCCTTTTTTCCCCCATTTACAGCCACCATTTTGAAAATTTATATAGCCTATACCACTACCACAATTTTGACAAATTCAATGACACCTCACATGTCAAAATCCGTTCAGCCGTTTAGGCTGTGGTGCGTGCCGAAGAAATGGACATACATACATACATACATACATACATACATACATACGCTCGAAAAACATAACCCTCCTTCTGACGCAGTCGGGTAAAAAAATTGCATTCACTAGAGCTTTCACTGCCTCGTTGGTCTAGTGGTTAGCCTATCTGGCTTCGATCACGAGGTCCTGGGTTCGAATCCTGGGTCGGGTAACAGAATTATTCTGAGTTTTTCATTCTTCTATGAAATTCTCAGTAAATTCCAAGCCCGGAGTCGGGAAGTTGGTGGTGATACACCCCCGTGCCTCGGAGAGCACGTTAAGCCGTCGGTCCCGGTCACTGTCATCAACATCTGATAGTGATCATTAATAAATGAAACATTATCACCCTAAGCCCGCTAATCCGCATTGGAGCAGCGTGGTGGGTCGCTCCGTATCCCCTCTCCTATAAGGAGGGAGGCCTGGCCCTGCAGTGGGCCGCTAATAGGCTGATAATGACGATAAATGATGAAAGCTTTCAAAGATCACTTATATTTACTGCCAAGCAACTATGTTCAGTCTGAAGAGTATTGTTGCCGATGTAATGAGACAAATGAGGCTCAGAGCTATGCCTTAGGTTGACGGGCATACAACAACGCTTAGACGTGTTTCTAACATTTCCTGCAAAGCGTTGCTCTGTTATAGGTTTCATTTGTTCCGTCAACTAATACTCAAAATTCCTAAATAGACCAGTGCATTTAATTTTTGAAACCAAAAAAAATCGCAGCAGGATGAAACCCAATGGAAATGGAGGAGAATATTATAAAAATGAAAGGTAAAATAAATTACGGGCGATCTGGGGTCGGGAAGGGACAGCGGGCAAGGTTTAGATTTTTCAAAAAAATAGGTTTTTTTGAATTTTCACATAAATTTTGAGGTTATTTTGAAAAAAGTGTATACACAAAAGTTTTAGATCTTTTTATTAACTACTACTTTGCTATATAACTCTTTTCCATAGGACTTTTAGTTTTGCCGGAAATCGAGAAAATCCGTTTTTTATCCCTAAACCCTTACCCTCTACCCCTTCCCGACCTCAGATCGCCCGTAATTTTTCCTTTCGTTTTTATAATATTCTTTACCTTTTCCAACTGGTTTCATCGTAATGCGATTTTTTTTACTTTTTATTAATTTTAAAGCCATCTGCATTGGTCTAAAATGTAATATAATCTGCATAAATTAACTGTATTAGGCTAAATGTATCTAAAAGCATATCTAGATATGGACTGGAATAATTACCTCGCCAAATCTGTGTATCACAAAAACGAGGTAAAAACATTAAAGGCAGAAAAAAGTTCAATTTCATGAAAAAAACTTTCCAGCGCTACCCGTGGTCGTTCATTTGCATGACAAAAATAATATTCCCTTCATCCCTACCTTTTAATTTTTGTGCCTACTACGAAATTAATGGGTCCTCTAATTTGTGACGAAAAGACTAATTTCCATGCATAATATAATATGTAAATGAAATCTATGATATTGTAATTTCATAAAGTAACAACCGCACAGAGTTATAGAGATATTGATTGGATAAATACTAAGTACATTTTATATATACTCTTATTTTAGATTTTTTTTATCGACTACAAGTTAGCCCTTGACTGCTATCACACCTGATGTTAAGTGATGATGCAATCTAAAATGAAAGCGGGCTAATTTGTTAGGAGTAGGATGAAATCCACACCCTCTTCGATCGACTACACGTTAGCCCTTGACTGCTATCACACCTGATGTTAAGTGATGATGCAATCTAAGATGGAAGCGGGCTAATTTGTTAGGAGTAGGATGAAATCCACACCACTTTCGGTACTAGAACTCTAAATCGCTTGGCGTCTTTGTCGGTAGGGTGGTAACTAGCCACAGCGAAAGCCTCCTACCAGCCAGACCGAGACAAATTAAGAAAAATCTCAATCTGCCCCGCCGGGAATCGAACCCAGGACCTCCGTCTTATAAATTCACCCCGCATACCACTGCGCCACGGAGGTCGTCATTAAAGCTTCTTTACGCTAACGTTCGTTTAACATAAGGACTCCGCCACTACGCGTTGTTTACGTTTTTTTATTATTTACTACAAGTTAGCCTACAATCTCACCTAAAGGTAAGTGATGATGCAATCAATGAAAGAAGCGTGCAGATTTGGTAGGAGTAAGATGAAAGCCACACTCCTTGTGGTTTCTACATGACATCGTACCGTTTACTAATAGAGTGGTAACTAGTTACGGTTAAAGCCTCCCACTAGCCATTGAGCACAAAGCCATGAATACGAATTTATACAGAATTATGTTTAAATTCCTATTCATGGCTATGGCACGCACACACACGATACGTGTCACGTATCGTGTGTGTGCGTGTAACCAGAGTTAAGAAGAAGAATGCCTCGTTGTCGTGAATGGTCTAGTAGACTATATATTTCGATCACGACCCGTGCTCGAATCCTGGGTCAGGTTATGGAATATTCTGAGATTTTCCTTTTTCTAAGAAGATTTAATTCAATTCTAATGCCCACAGTCGGGAAGGAAGTTGATGGTTTTTAGCCCGGTGCACACTCGGAGAGCATAGAGAGAGAGAGCTAGACCATTACTATCGGTCCCGGTCAATATCTTCATACATGTAATAGTGATTAAAGACGAAAACATTATTGCCTAAAGCCCGCCAACCCGCATTGGAGCAGCATGGTGGTGTTAGCTGTATATGCCCTCTCCTATAAGGGGGGAGGCCTGGCCGTGTTGGCCATTAATAATGATGAGTGAAGATTAAAACTCGTAACCTCCTTATACTTCAAGAGAAATAAATATTGGCGAAGTAAATACAAGAAAATGTTTGTAGTAAAAACCAATTACACTTTAACATGAGAAACATTTAATGTCAATAGATTCTCCGAGATTTCCCTTTGTGCATTCAAACGGCTGCAGCGATACTCAGCTTCTATTGTTGAGAAAAATCTCACTTTTCTATTACTATAAATTCCTTTTACATGTGAAAATAACCTTTCGTTCCAGTTGGTACGTACGTAAGGAAATAATAGAATTGTTATACTCCATGAAGATCCTAGTTTGTTCGAATCCTCGACCGACGAAAATATAAAGTTAGTGCTATAGTTCTACTTTTTGATGAAATCTTATTAGTAGTTTGTAGTAGAGCTTTTGTGACAATGCCGGCGAAGTACGGCCATCTTATTTCTATTGGCAAATAACGTTGTTGTGTTTCGGTTTGAAAATTATATTTATGTTGCTCTGCTTGGTCAATCCCTCAGTGCCTACAGCCCAGCTATCACCTACAGCTGCCCAGGTATCATATCAATATCATTACGAGATTTTCGATAGAGTCAAACATAATTAATTACCATTTCGGAAAACATTTTTTTCCAATATTAGAAAAAAGACTAAATGACATCAGGTTTCTTTTTTATCGACTACAAGTTGACCCCTGACTGCTAACACACCTAATGTTAATTGATGATGCAATCTAAGATGGAAGCGGGCTAACTTGTTAGGAGTAGGATGAAATCCAAACCCCTATCCGGTTTCTACAAGACATCGTACCGGAACGCTAAATCGCTTACGTCTTTGTCGGTAGGATTGTAACTAGCCACGGCGAAAGCCTCCCACCAGCCAGACCAAGACAAATTAAGAAAAATCTCAATCTGCCCCACCGGGAATCGAACCCAGGACCTCCGTTTTATAAATCCACCGCGCATACCACTGCGCCACGGAGGTCGTCGAAAGGTTATTTTCAGTTTAAAATAATAGAAAAATGTACGTTATATTACGACGATATGAAGCTCGTGATGTCTATTATAAACATATTATGGCGTTTTCAACTACATTATTCCTTCCTTAGCCATATAAATTTAACAAAATTTTCATTATATTTAAATAAATATGAAAACATAATATTATTTGCACGAATTGTTTACAGTTATTAACCAAAATATACATACGCTTCCTGAACCGAAGGTTGCCGACACATTACGCCTACTCGTAAATACTTATGGCAACAATGTTAATCTTATTTAGCTAGTAATTATCCACCTAAATTTAGCCAGGTGTGCGTCACCTTGAGATTTACAACTGTAAACAATCTCGAATCGATGAACCGTGACGATAAGATTTATCCATGAGCAGTGAACATTCTGCCTTTGAGATCATAAAAGTGTAAAATAAAATGTTATCGTGACATAAAGACGGCACTATTATCTAGCTGACCGAAAAAATATTTTCCAAAAAATAGTCTTGATTCCAGTAACAAAGCTGATATTTTTTTATGCCGACATATAAAAACAATAAATCTTGAAGTTTTAAGAACCTAGTAATGTTAATAATTAATATTGATGTTAATAATTAATAGCCAGCAAGTGAAGCGTTATATACACTATCTTTTATGATAGGCTGATAAATACATTAAAATCGACTTTAAGAACTGAAATATTTTTAATTACCTACAAGTCAGATTTAAGAGTTCAGATTTAATAGAACTGTTTTTTTACTCTAATTTTATTGAAAATATCTTATCCGCTAAGCGCAAAGCTAACTTAATCGAAAAGGCATGAAAATATGAATAGTCCGAAATTGAAATAATAATAAAATTAATTTATACACGCGTCGAGACTAAACATACAAAATAAACTTTACTTTTTTTTCCAACTAGACAGTAGATGGATTTTGGTATCGAAAATACTTTACCAAATTATGTAAATTGTGAGAACTATGCCGTCATCCGACGTTTTCGCCAAAGTTCATTTTTAGCTTCAAACGACTTTTGATAAGACAGATTAAACATGGGAAACTGACGGCTCCATTTATTATCTGTAACGTTTTATAACTTTCAATATTAATACTAAGTTATAACCGACAAAATATTATAAAACTTTGTTACGGTTATACTCTCAGAACTTTTTAAACTTAAGTGTTTGGCCTTTTTATGAGCTTCATTATTTAATTTAAAGCCTACTTTTTTCGCGGAATCACATAAGTTAGATATTAAGGGATCCACAGAAGGACTAAAGCTATCGACATAGCTCATTGCATCTCAATGAGCTGATGACAATGGATGGCAAAAGTTCAAAGAATTTAAAAGTTGAAGTCCCATGGAAGCTAAAGTGCTGCAATCGTAACCCTGCATCGGAAAGCGTAGCGAGCCGCTGCATGCAGGCACCTTAAAACCATGACATTTAGGAGTTCTTGAAGCCTATCCAGCAATAGACGTCCATCGGCTAGTGGATATGAAATGTGTGTGGCCAAATAAAACAGAAATGTAATGCGCAAGGCGTACTTACCTATAACACTATTCCATAACGAAACTCGACAGTGTGAATTTCGACCACGTCCCTATCTCTCATTGATTAACAGAATACTATAGATAGAGAGAAAGACGATTTCGAAACTCACATTATCGTGTTTTGTCACAAAATTTCCTAACTGTATTTAGAAGTAGTTAATCATTATCTATGATTGACGTGTATTGTAGGTATGAATAGAGATGAGATTTCGGTCTCACAAAGAATCAAAGTTGCGATCAATAAAATGACTTACATAAATATAATAACAAAATATTTCTATGATGGAAAATAGTTCTATTTGTATATGTAATCATTCCTTGTCGTGTAAAAAGGATATAGGCGCAGGCGCAGCCAACGCTCTTCCCGCACGTGACGGTGAAAATGTCGTCAGCTATTATTAGTTCGCTGTATTTCAGCTGTAATGGCTATCAATACGATTCGCATCACATGAACTGGTGATACTTACTTATTACAAGTCTTTCAATTACATATAATTAGTACGTAATAGAGAGAATTTGTTTGACTTATTATTACCAATATAATAATAAATTAATTATGCTTCCGCTGCCGGTGGTATAGTGCGCCGCATGAGATGGTCTCAGAATATGAATGAGAGTGTCATGCGTGCGTACTACGGGGCGACAGAAGGGGGAACTAACCTCACTGCGTACCGTACAAGAATGCTGTCTCTGTTTCAGGCGCTTGAACCAACAGTGACCGTGACTGCACAACGATTGGCGGATCAAGTACGGGCCATCCAGCGACGTCATCTGCTGGATGAGGGTCTACTTGAACGACTGCGTTCAACTCTACCACAGGTTAATACCACTTGTAACTTACCTCAGCATGCAATACCAAGTGAGAACCGAGCATTGCAAATTAACATCCAAGAGGAGTTACAGAGTGGTATCGATCTGACAGTAAGTAACCAGGATGATGAGCAACTGAGGAGAACTTTGGAGGATGCGATTCTGATGTACAGGTATATGCCTCTTAATTTAAGACCACGTTTGCCTCGGTTGCCTATACATAGACGAAATATGGCATTAGTGGGGGTTCTAGACCGGATATTAGGTAATTACCTTTTAACATCTGAGGACCTAAGTGATACGCATTCGATCCTATACTGTGGAGCCGTTGCGGCGTGTCGAATCGCGGGAGTTAGACTCCCTGAACCACGCACGGCCCCGCAGAGGACGGATCAAGCTCCAGCTTGGCAGACCAGAATCGAAAGGCGTATCACACTGGCTAGAACTCTCATTGCTAAGCTAATCTGCTTTAAGGAGGGCAATAACCGCCCTAGGGTCATGCGATTCGTGAACCAGGCTTTTGCTGGGACTGATACACGTCCGTCCCAGTACTTGGACTGTGTCACGGAACGCATCGACTTCTTGAAGCAGAAAGTCTATGCATGGGCAAAACGTATCAGGCGTTATAAAGAGCGCAATGACCGATACTATCAGAATCGGATCTTTCAAAGTGACCAACGGAAAGTATATAGGAACTGGGAGCAATCTAGCGTTTGTGAGACTAATGGAGAGTTTCCAACTTCTGATGCTATGTCAGATTTCTGGCGTAGCATCTGGTCGGCCCCACACAACCGGCGTTTGGATGAATATTGTCAAGGAGAAATGCGCGACGGTAGATCAAATGGTTCCAATAACCATAACTGCGGAAGACGTAGGTTGTGCAATTCGGCCGGCTTCCAACTGGAAATGTCCTGGTCCGGATGGATTGCACAACTTCTGGTTGAAATGGTTCCGTAGTGCGCATTCTATCTTGGCAATACAATTCCAAAGCGCCGTTGACATTGGATCGCTACCGACATTCTTAACAACTGGTGTCTCGTTCCTATTATACAAATCCGGAAGTACCACGCATCCCAAAAACTACCGACCGATTACATGCTTACCTACCATCTATAAGCTCCTTACATCCATTCTGACATCAAAAATAACAATGCATATCAATGCAAATAATATTTTGGCCCCAACACAGAATGGATGCAAGGCCCGGTCTCGTGGTACGAAGGAACTGCTCCTCATTGACACTGCTATTTGCCAGCAGGTTCGGCGAAACAGAAAAAATCTCACAGCTGCTTGGATTGACTATAAGAAGGCCTATGATTCAGTGCCTCATTCATGGCTCATGGAGGTCATGCGGTTGTACAAGGTCGATGCAACCCTATGTTCTTTTCTCGAGTCGTGCATGAGTCAGTGGATGACAGTCCTTAATCATCCAGGCATCTCTGAGAGTTCTGAATTGACAGAACCGATAGGGATTAGGCGGGGTATTTTCCAGGGCGATAGTTTGAGCCCTTTATGGTTTTGCCTAGCTCTTAATCCTCTCTCTGATGGATTCAGAGCTAGGCTTTCGCCTTCGCAGGGGTGGTGAACTCATATCTCACTTGATTTATATGGATGACCTCAAACTGTATGCATCAAAGCGTTCAGACCTTGTGTCATTGTTGAAGATCACTCAAACCTTTAGCAATGACATAAGGATGGAATTTGGTGTAGACAAGTGTGCGGTAATCAATATCGAGCGAGGTAGAGTTGTGAGCTCTGAGAATATAGTACTTTCAGAAACTATAATTCTCAAATCACTTTGCGAAGGGGAGACCTATAAATATCTTGGAATTTCAGAAGCACTCGGTATTGAGGTAGGGAATATGAAACAACTAGTGCAGGAACGGTTCTTTGGCCGCCTGAAAAAAGTCCTAAAAAGTCTTTTATCAGGTGGTAATAAGGTGCGTGCCTACAATAGCTGGGTCATGCCCTTACTCATATACTCTTTTGGCATTCTAAAGTGGACTCAAACTGAACTGGACTCCCTGGACTGTAAAGTCCACAAACTGCTGACGTCATATCGGATGCACCATCCACGTTCATCTGTAATGAGATTGTACCTCCCACGCAAGTGTGGGAGACGTGGTTTCTTGAATGCCAAGAACCTCCATAATCGTGAGGTGTGCAATCTCAGAGATTATTTTCTCAAGATAAATGTGGGTATGAATAAGGATGTCGTTGCAGTGGACAAGGGTTTTACCCCACTATCCCTTGGCAAAGAGAACTGGCGTAAGCCTAAAGTAATTAGTAACTCAGATCGTGTGGCGATATGGAAGAGTAAGGAGTTGCATGGACGTTTCTACAAGGCCCTCACGGGACCGGATGTAGATCAAATAACATCTGTATCTTAGTTGCAATTCGGTGACCTCTTTGGGGAAACCGAGGGTTTTGTCTGTGCAATTATGGACGAGGTTATCAAGACGAGAAACTACCGGAAACATATTATGAAAGATGGCACTCTAGACATATGTCGAGCGTGTCATCAACCTGGGGAATCCCTCAGACATATAGTTTCCGGGTGTTCTCATCTTGCTAATGGCGAATACTTGCACAGACATAATCAAGTAGCCAAGATAATTCACCAACAACTTGCTCTTCAGTATGGCCTTGTCGATTCTGAGGTGCCTTACTATAGGTACGACCCAGCGTCAGTTCTTGAAAATAGCAGTGCGTTGCTCTACTGGGATCGAACAATTATCACTGATAGGTATATTGTAGCCAATAGACCTGATATAGTGATAATTGATCGATTAACGCGCCGTTCAATGATTGTTGATATTACTGTTCTACATGATGATAATCTGGTGAAAGCTGAAAAGGAAAAAGTATCAAAATACTTGGACCTTGCTCATGAGATTACCACCATGTGGAATGTTGATTCAACAATGATTGTTCCTATAGTCGTTTCAGTCAACGGTCTTATAGCGAAAAGCTTTGACCAACATCTTAAAAAGCTTTCGCTTAATTGTTGGATCAAGGGTCGGATACAGAAGGCAGTAATTCTTGAAACGGCGCGTATTGTGAGGAGGTTCCTCACTCTGGAGCCCTGACCACCGGTTGCTTGGACCCCCGGGCCCCGCAGCAGGCAGAATGATTTTTTTATAAATTTTTAATAGTGTTTTTATAATTGTTTTATATAGCATTGTTGAAAATTTAAAAAGAAATGTAAATAAATGAATGATAGAAAAATAAATTAATTATAATATATTTAGGTAAATTCAGAATTGGTAAAAATCATAACTTTCACAAGTTTTACTAATTTTTGTCCGGACCCTTTCCAAAACATCCAAAATGACTCGAGCTCGTAATGACGCCGTTCGCGCGTCCATTTGACAGTTTATGTCATTGTCAAAATAGTCAAACACATACTGACATTGACGTTTCGTATTACTCAGAGTAAATAAAGCAAATTTGGTTAGACAAATTCCTTATTCGGCCGTTCCTGACAAAGGGGTCGTCCCGACCCTGACATCACGTGGACCGGGACCAGCGTTACCAGTCTCTAACGGCTGGATCTGGAAATGCACCTCTCATACAAGCCTGCCTGACAGCCACTACATACAGGCCTGTAGAGCTCGAAATATGACACTTGCACTGAGGGAGTTCAATGCACATTGTCATAATCACCGTCATCTTTCACCTCACCGAGGTAGCATACGAGCAGTCAGATGCGCCTCCAAAAGAACGCTCGATGCATCGCTTCAGGAGCGCGCGCGGTATGCGCCATCGCAGGCGTGCAGTATGCGCCGTCGTAGGAGCGCAGTATGTGCCTTCACAGGCCCGTAGCATGTACCTTCACAGGCACGCAGCACGCGCAGCATGTTCAATCGTTGAAGCTTGAAGTTGAGCGTACTCACCGCAGGTTGGGCGGACTACCCGCATGGTGGGCGGACTGACCGCATGATGGGCGGACTGACCGCATGATGGGCGGACTGACCACATGATGGGCGGACTGACCGCATGATGGGCGGACTGACCGCATGATGGGCGGACTGACCGCATGATGGGCGGACTGACCGCATGATGGGCGGACTAACCGCGTGATGGGCGGACTAACCGCATGATGGGCGGACTGACCGCATGATGGGCGGACTGACCGCATGTTGGGCGGACTAACCGCATGTTGGGCGGACAAACCGCATGTTGGGCGGACAAACCGCATGATGGGCGGACTGACCGCATGATGGGCGGACGAACCGCATAATGGGCGGACTAACCGCATGATGGGCGGACAAACCGCATGATGGGCGGACTGACCGCATGATGGGCGGACTAAACGCATGTTGGGCGGACAAACCGCATGTTGGGCGGACAAACCGCATGATGGGCGGACTGACCGCATGATGGGCGGACGAACCGCAACATGGGCGGACTAACCGCAGGTAGATCGGACTAAACGAGGGATAACCGGACTAAGACCGTAGGCAAATTCGGACTAACCGCAGGTAGGTCGGACTGACCGAAGAATAAGCGAAAGAACCGCAGGTAGATCGAATTGATCAAAGAATGAACGAACTAAAACCGTAGGTAGATCCGTCTAAAACTGTAGGCAGATTGCAGCTGGTAGTCAGTGCTTCTCAACACTTCGAAGGAAACAGCTCGCAGTACGCATTTGAACACACCACGGCGAGCACTTCTCCTGAAACTAGCAGCGTTAACAGCACACGCAAACAATAGTTGACGCAGTATCAAGAGGCGGCATCTTGTCATTATGAAAACAGTACCAAAGTACACCGATACATGTTATGCTTAGATGCAGCAGTGTGTCGGAGCAACAAGCAACCTACATTGGTTCCTCAGCGACACTCCATGAAGCGATAGGCGACCTGGGCGGCCTCCTAAGCTTCTGGAACGAGCTCGGCTGCTTGGAATAAACCAGAGGGGACCAACACCGGAGGAATCACGCACAACGGCCAACATCGTGGCCAAGTGCGGGAAGAAAGAAGAAGAAGGCGGTACTTAGAACATGAATCTACTACTAGTAGTGTGTAGCGGAGACCATAACACTGTGTAAATACTTTTCCACTAATTGTTTTTACCAAAACTGCATTTAGTTAAACTTAACCATAAGCGATGTAAATTAGTATCGGCCAAAAGTCCCAATCATCGCTCGGTCTATTCTGACCTCAACTTACAAATCTTTTTAATTTTATATCACAACTGTTATTAATTTTGCATATGTTTATTTTTAACATTTTATTTTCCATTTAATAAGAAACCTGGGTAGATAACACTGCATCCAACAGATAACAAGTACCTCTAGCAACAGTCTAACAGATATATGCACGGATGCCAGGAAACACACACCAGTGAAGCAGTATTGTTCAGAACTTCAATTAAGTGAACTTTTTGTAATTTTTATAATGTGAATGATGCCGCTTCGCTACATGTGTGTCCTCCTCAACATATTTCAATCACACAAATTGCATTAGTAATTAATTTTTAAAATTGTTATCACCTTCAAGCCGGTGAGACCTTGTCACTTGGTACAAGTACAAAACTATAACACACTGAATACTGCAAACATTGATTGACATAACAAATTTACATGCACATACATAAATGTAAATTGTTACTAGATTTCAATTATTACACATTGCATTAATTATTAATTTTAGAAATGATATAACTCACAGACAAGTGAGATCTGGTCACTTGGTGTAAACACAAAACTTTTTGTAACACACTGGATACATAGCAGCCAGTCAGTCAGAGAAATTAAGTTAAATAAAATATTTGTAAGTGTTTAACATTAAACTGTTCTTTCAATCTTTAACAATTATTTTTATTTAATTTTTTTTTTTACTATCACTAACTATTTGACAACCCTCGGACGCAAACACACATGATAGCAAGTGATCATGCAATACAATGAAAGCGGGGTAACTTATTATTGGACTAGGATGAACACACAGTACACAGAACACCCCTTTTGTCTTCTACATGACGTTGCACTAGAATATCAAATCCCTTGGCAGTCTTGTTGCCTACAAAGCCACGAATGAAGCCTTCTACTAACTATACTTGGGCTAACAATGTCTCAATCGGCCAAGACAGGAATCGAACCCCAAGCCTACTCTTATGAATCAAATGTGCATACCACTGCACTATGAGGGCTGATATTAACATTTGTAGAGTTAGTTTTACATGAGTAATGAATTGAAACTCCAATAGAAAATTGACGCGCAATTACACGATTTATCAAATGAGATATCAGTTTTCTTACCAAACAATGACGAGAAGCTTATAAATCTGTTACCTCCAGTTAAACCACCTGAATAATCCACTTGAATTCGTTACTTTTTGGTTCACTTTTACTTCATTCGTAGAGGCGAAATACCATCTTTGTATTTTGCATTGAAAACACTCGCGATGACAAATTTTGCATGTGGGCATTAGGTTGAATCCCACTTCTGAATTTAGGTAAATTCAGAATTGGTAAAAATCATAACTTTCACAAGTTTTACTAATTTTTGTCCGGACCCTTTCCAAAACATCCAAAATGACTCGAGCTCGTAATGACGCCGTTCGCGCGTCCATTTGACAGTTTATGTCATTGTCAAAATAGTCAAACACATACTGACATTGACGTTTCGTATTACTCAGAGTAAATAAAGCAAATTTGGTTAGACAAATTCCTTATTATATATATACGGTACCTAAAAAAATTTAAGCGCCCGCGACTTAATCCACAAGAAACCCATTGTATTGACCTTCGAATAATACCGAAAAGTATAACATTTTGTAAAGATTAAATGGTTCATACATTAAACGCTGATTTCGCTTCGCTCAGTCTCATTTATCTAACGAATTGGTAAAGCTATATAAATGATACATAAATCCCTTTGCGGACTTATTTGTAGTCCTCATAAAGAGAAACAATTCTACCGTACATTGTTTTTTATATTCCAAGGGATGAGACAGCGTCTTCGATGAAAGCACGTAAGCGGCTTGAGTTTATCCTATCATAACAACAATTACCTATCATCAAATTTTAGCCTATTTACAAAATGCCTTGACAAATATGTTTAAACTTTCCTCATAAATTATTCTGTGTATTGCTGTAAAATACATGAAAATTCGTTTAGTACTTTTGAGTTTATTGGAAACAGGTAGACGCGATGCAAGGTTTATTTTATAACTAGCAGTGCCCGCGGACTTCGTTCCGCGTTAGAAATATTTTTATTGTCCCGGCCCGTTTGTCCTGCGTAATAAATACTTCAGGTAGAAAGTTCGGGACAAATAAAAATTATGATGATAGCAAGTCTATATAGTAGATGTACTTGCACTTTTGCTGGCAAGCCACTGTGAACGTTCGGTGCTTTGATTTCCTATCACGTATGTACGACGTATTATGTCTGTGGTTAGCCAGTCGCTTTCAGTGCTCTCTTAAACGTCTTGCAGAGGTAATAAGCTCTTAGGCTGACAAGCCGCAGCGAACGTTCGGTGCTAGATTCCCTATTACATATGTCTGTCATATTCTGTCTGTGGTTAGTTAGTTGCTGAGACCTTTCGGTGTTATATCTCTAGATGATGCTTGCGATCTATATATTCTTTTATTCGCAAGACACCGTGCATGCTCTAAAAAGTCTCTCCTATTTGGCATCCAGTCTCTCTCTCGTCTGAGATGTATGTCTAGATAGTTGAGATTCATTTACATTCTGACGTTATTTTATCAGAACAATACGATTACTTTAAATAATCAAACGGTAGTTCTTATTAGAAATTTTAATAAAAAAGTTGAATAGGAAATACCTATATTGAAGAAATTAGTAAAGTTAGTAGAACAAAAAAATGAAGTTGTTGAGAAAACAAAGAATTAAATGTATAATTGCGTATATCGCCACACAACGGCCGGAGCGGCGCGCACCGCACGTTTTTATTTTGCTACTATCTTTGAAGATATTTCTTTAAACTGTATAGAGTAACACACACAAATATTCTACATTAAATTTCCGTTATAACAAACATAGTTATAAAGATATAGATTAATATGATTGGGATAAATAAGCTTCACAAAAATTCATTATTTTTAATCCTCACTTAAAACAGAAAAAGCAGTTATTGTGAGTTATCTGTAGGAGATAGAGATATGCTGTCGCAGACTTTTTTACAGATTTTATTACTTTCTTTAATATTGTAGTACATTGTTTTGTTCTATCCTCAATAGTTTTCGCAGCGCATGCGTTTAAAGCATTTTTTTACAACTTTGATTACATAGTTCAAATTTAAGTATAAATGCATAATTAATTTTGGAAATTTTTATAGCCTATGACACTTTACAATGACATAGCTTTCTATTGGTGAAATAATTATGAAAATTGATTTAGTAAATCTAAATAACCCCTTATAACGTCACAAGATCACAAACTCACAAACTATTCCTCTTTTCAACATTAGTATAGATATGTAATGATAACATCCTGTTAAAATAACACAAAAATAAAATAAAAACATTTACTTATACCATCTTATAAGGAAAAGTATAAAATGATAATATTATTAGAAGCTTTAGTTACCTATCCACACACTTCACATCAAGGAAAGCTTTTGAGTGAAGAGGATACGATTCTATTACCGTAGCATTTCCTTTTACTGGCCCCAATTTTATGTTACTAGATAATTGATATCTTGTAGCTGGAAATGACCTCGGTGTTAAGGATATTGTCTTTGACGATAGTTGTCTTATAACCGTACTAGTTTATGGCTTTTATTAGTATTAAAAGATAATGGAACTTATGGCAACGTAGCCCACATAGCTATACGTCTCTATGTATCCATACTGGTGTTATTATGTAATGTTGGCTGCTCCGTTGGTCTATTGGTAACAAGATCTTTAAAGGACCTCAAGGTCAAGGTAATTTGGAGGTGTTCTTTCTTAAGAAATTTTAATAAAATTCAAAGCCTAGAGTCGGGGAGTTGAAGATGTGTTCCTTCAACTTTCCGTCATGCAAACCATGCCGCCAGTAAAAAATTATCACCACACGCCCACTGAAATGCATTGTAGCAGCGTAGTGGGTCGTTGGACTGGGTGTACTCTTCTACAACAGGATGCCCAATTCAGTTTTAGATCTGCCATTGCATAAGTTTAAGCAATGTATTAAAACTCACTTACTGAGTCAAACGAAGAGGTTGAGAGGCAATGGGATCAGCTTTCAACTTCACACAAGTAGTAGAATAAATAATTTTATGTAACAAAACAGTTAATATTGTAAAAATTAATAATTTTAAAAGAGCAACTGTTGAGTTTCTTGCCGGCTCTTCTCAACAGGACCTGCCTTCCGAGCCGGTGGTAGAGTCACTACAAATAGTCTAATTTGACGTTTTAAAAGTGCTTATAATTGGCCTACTTGAAATAAATGATTTTGAATGGAATTGAATTGAATTTGAATTGAATTGAATTAAGCCCCATATTCCCTCTCCTACCAGGCGGGTGTCCTGGCTCTGCACTGGGCTATTAATAGGCAGATAATGAAGATGATGGCAAAGTACGTAGTATACATAGAGATTCTTCTCACGTTAAAATATAATGGTAACTTAAAGGGTCAAAAGTCCTCTTTAATTAGTAAAATCTTCTTAGCGATTTAGATATGATATAAAATGTTGGTTATACTTAACCAAATTATACAGTTAGAAACATCGACATCGTACAATATATGTCGCTGGTTAAAAATAATACTTTTCCTGATAATATTATATTTATTTCTAAAGAGTCATTCAAAATATAAACCAAAACCACTAACGCGAAACTACTAATTAGACTTGACGGATTAGCGGTTGACTACACTGGAACAAAGTGAAATAATTTATATTTAGGATTTCATGTCAGAGTTAATGCGCTAACAAAACCGACTAATAGGTAGATATTATTGTTTTATTAATGTTTATATGACTGCTTGGGTGCATCCCAGTAGTAGCCCCTAATTTTAGTTCTATAGAACTGTTGACACACCATATTAGAATTTAGTGTCCCATTAGTTCTATATAGAACTAATAGGACAATATTAAAGAAATTTCGATATCAACATCTTGTTTGTACGTTACATATAAATTACCTAGTTTTTATAAGTATAATATGAAATCTCTTTTGATTGCAATAATAAATGTCCACTTAAATTTGAGAGTATCTACATAAACTGAAATGCATTATGGTGAAGTATCTAAACATACTATATCGAATACAGCTTTGTTTAAATTGCACAAAACGCAGCAACAATTTATTTCTTTAATTGCTGAAGATTACTTTGGGAATAACGAAAGATTATAAAATATGCTTTCAAAACAGCTTTTGGCGACATGCTAAATATAATAAAAATGATCATGAGATTTATTATATCATTTTTTTTAAGCTAAATAGTTTGCGCGAAAGATACTTCCAAAGTGGTAAAATGTCCCCCCCGCTGTAACTTTTAAAATAAGAGAATATTTTTTAGACACGACAACTACTTGGTTTTAAAAACTTACCTTTTGTCGCAAGGGACATTTTTTTGTTAAAAACAAAATGAAATATCAATTAAAATAATATAAAGTTTATAACATATATGCTATAAGCAAAGTCAAGAGCAAAAACTATGCTACAGTTCTATATAGAACTATTGGGATATAATTTGACAGCCCGGAAAGTATCCCAACAGTTCTATAGAACTACGGTATGGGCTACTACTGGGATGCACCCGACTGCTTCGATGGTATAATGGTTGGCCATGGTTTGACACCTGGGCTGGACTAATAGTGGGGTATCTTCAAAGTTTTGTTATTAAAAATTCTAAGCTCAGATTTGGAAGTTGGCGATGTTATACTCCCGTGTCTCGGGTTCGGGAAGTACATTAAGGCGTCGGTCCTATCATTATAATCAACTTGTGATAGTATCGTTATAGAATTAAAGATTAGATTCTTGACATTACACCATTGAAACTTCATTTGCCATTACCTGTACCCAAATGTTATCTAAGCTCCATATCCCTTTTACTATAAGGCTCCTCAAGTCTCCTTGTATATTTGACCTTCTGAATTCAGTTCCTAGACTGATTTTTTTTAACAATTTCTTCCAAAAATTCTCACTAGTTGCCCGAAGCTTACTTTAAACTTCGGGCGGAAGTTGGGCTGGGTGGTGTTACACCCGTGCTACGGAAAGAAATATTTTCCTTAAATTTTTCATTGTAGTAGTGCATCAACAATAAAGTACCTAGCTATTGTCGCCTTCAAAAATTGTATTGTAAAGCTTTCCGCTTCGCATTATGGTAATGCACATAGAGCAAGTTTAAATTACCCCGAGAATTCTAAAGCAAAAGTATGCAAATGCACACACATAATGTACCTAACAGTAATTTTAAAGAAATTAACTGCAATAATTCAAAATATTATTCTTTTTTGGAATAGGTACAGCCTAAAATGATTTGGTGAAGTTCGTACATATAAAAATACTTTATTATCTGCGGGGAAAGAAAGATCTACCGAAACTATGTTTGTCCCCGCCTGCAGCACCATAAAATATTTAGAAATTTATATAGATATAGTGATCCTTGTTTTTCTCTTTTCAGTTCATAACTTCTATGCAGTTGGGTTTTTGTTTTTATAATAATAATTTTATTTGAGACTTTTGTTTTAGTTTGTTATAGAAATGACACGGTACACTTTATGCCATTTTTTGTTAAAACGGCAATATAATCTATGATCTTTATATTTTTGAATTGTCTTTTTACAACTTTTTATTTTAAACCCAGCCTTATGTACAAAATAAATCATATCCCCCTTTTTTCCCCCATTTACAGCCGCCGTTTTGAAAATTTATATATCCTTTGTCACTAACACAATTTTCACAAATTCAACGACACCTCACATGTCAAAATCCATTCAGCCGTCAGCTGTAGCGCGTGCCGAAGAAATGGACATACATACATACATACGCTCGAAAAACATGACCCTCCTTCTGAAGCAGTCGGGTAATAAATTACCTTTTGACTGCAATTACACCTCATAGTTCCATTTAAGATAGAAACGGGTGACCTTGTTAGGAGTAGGATGAAATCCACACCGCTTTTGGTTTTTACATGACATCGTACCGGAACGCTAAATCGCTTAGCGCTTTGCCCTTCAATACATAGTACGAAGCCAGATACTAAGTACTTAAGACACAGAAGACTACAGAAAGTAGAGAATAAAATCACCCGGCAAATATAAAACTATAGTGCAAATGTTGGATAATTTAATGTGATACTTACAATTTCATTTTTTTATTTATGTTATAATGTTTTCACACATATGGTGTTTTATTTTGCGAAAAACGTAAAAGTTTTTTAAACCGGGAGGTTTACTGTTTGTTTTTTCAATAGACAAACTTTAAATAAAACAATTTTAAATTTTCTGGTTCACTTATTTCAATATCGCAGCGTAAGATTGCTCCACACAGCACGTTTAAAGTCTATATTGTATCACATACTCCAAGTTTGGAAACTTTCTTAATGTCATGAATACACAATATTACATTGTAAAGCTAACTTTTCCCATGAGGGTACACTATATAAGTTTGTATTGAAATTTGACCTCCTCTATTACCTACTCTCAAACGGTCTTAAATGAACGGCCTTTTAAATAAATTATATGTTACACATTTCTAGGAAACTCTGACATTCTTGGAGTGGTACTATTTACAAGAAACTGGGATTTACGTTAATGTTAAAAAAAATTCATCATCATCATTATCAGTCTATTAACGATTTAATACAGGGTCAGGCCTCCCGCCTGGTGAGAGAGGTGATATGGAGGTTAGACCCACCACGCTGCTCAGATGCGAGTTGGCGGGCTTATGGAGATAATGGTTTATTTATTAACGATTACTAGCAGATAAATAACTTAGGTTTAACGTGTTCACCAATCTAGTCAGTCTCCAGTCTAGTCAGGATTCTAGTGGAAATGTCTCAACAGAAAGAAAAACTCGGAATTATTTCACAACTCTACTCAAGATCAGATCCCAGGACGACCTAAGCCACACAGAACTACAAGACCAACAAGGTAATCAAAAAAATCATAACATTATATCACTTAGAATTTTACAATTTATCGTGTCTTCATGCGCGAAATCGCATCTCAAACTATTTTTTTATTAAAAAATTTTTTTAATAAATATTTTTATTTGAATTTTTTTATTTCTTACGTTTTAGTAATTTATCGCCACGTATCGTACTCGTATATACTGTCATAGTATATTATATAGCACTAGTAGCCAAAAAGCTACCGATACCGAGACAAAAATCGAAATCGCTGTAAGCGTGCCTCCAAAATTTGAATCCTTCAATTTCCCCAGGATATCCTCCTAACATGATGACAATGGGACCACCTTGGAAGTATGCCCTTTCTAATAAAAAAAGAATTATCAAAATCGGACAACTCCGTAAAAAGTTATGCGTGGTCATACATAAAATATATATATATATATAGGTCGAATTCAGAACCTCCTCCGTTTTTTTCGTCGGTTAATAAATTCTATGAATCTTTGTTTTGTAGTGAATCAGGAATACGTCGCCACATGATTCTGGTTCCACCCAATAGAGCCATTTCCATGGTACGCTTAATGTTTAATGTCATGTTCAATGACATCCTCATTATTAATTTAGGCCGCCTGTACTCCGCCCAACAAACGAAATTGTTTGACTGACAGAGATGCAAATTAACCAATCCAGCCACCGTTCGTTTGCATACGTAAATAATATACTACCCTGTTTTGGGTATTTATTCAATACACCGTGTACTTACTGAATAAATATTCTATATAAATTTGAATAAACTGCTCATTTAATCTTTACTAATATTATAAAGTTAAAGAGTTTGTTTGTTTGTTTGAACGCGCTAATCTCAGGAACTACTGGTTCGAATTGAAAAATTATTTTATTTTGTGTTGAATAGACCATTAATCAAGGAAAATTTAAGGCTATATAACATCACGCTGCAACTATTAGGAGCGAAGAAATAATGGTAAGGTAAACGTCCCAATAGTCGTCAGTTTCTGAACTTCGCTACCTTTGCAGCCTTGCCAGATTAAAACTAGTCATAGTAGAGAAAAACTAATTACATGACAAGAGAGCAAATTTAATTAATTTTTTTAGAAATATAATTTTGGTATTAATTAGTTAATATAGTGTAACTAAATATTTTAAAATTTTCAAAATGAGCGATTTGTACCAGTATCCGCCAGGTTTGTCCTAATTATCGTCAAAATGTCCCAGAACTCGTCATTTTTTAAAAAGAATTTGAACTTTATTGACTTAGACATAAAGTTCATTTTATTAATTATTTTTTTAGTTCAATACATACATATGATATGATTGTTTTGATATTAGCACTCCAGCATAATGGGAATAGTATGCAGTCGATCTAGTGGTACTTGTTAATGGTAAATTCCGAGCACTGTTTCTTGCCAATCGATCGAACTATAACCAAATCCTACAGAGATTTTGCAATGTGACATACTAGTTATGGGAAGAGACAAAATCAAACATAATAAGATTGACTGTGAGTTGTTATGTTTCATCGAGTTCGATGCTAATTTGTTTGTGAAGCATTTGTTATAGGCAACATTATTTGGTCTAGTTCCCATCCGTTCAGAGCGCACGATAAGAAACTGCCCTCCGAAACAAAGTTATTAAACTAAAATCAGCGACCGACTCGAACCCTAATATGAACATGTGTGACCAAGAGTGGAACACTGCATGTAACAAAAGTACTATTACTTTTGTAGGATTTGGAGGCAACGTTAAAAGTATTCCTCAAGTGTCCTGCATTTGGAACTTTTTGTTACATGCTTGCCAGGGCAAAGTGCAAGCCCGCAGTTAGCGACCAAGTCTCGGATCCGTATGTCATCACTGGCAACACGCACTGTTCGAAGACCTTCGTCTTCAGGCACTGAGGAATTTTGGACGAAAAGATGTCACGCAGTTTCCCGAACGCTGCCCAACCGAGTTGGATTCGGCGGTTCACCTCTTTCTCGAAATTGGACCGACCTAACTGGACCATATGCCCTAGGTATATATACTCGTCTACAATTTCAAGTGCAGAATTTTCAACAATAACTGGGTGGAGCGAAACATGAGCATTACACATGATCTTTGTCTTGCTCATGTTCATTTTAAGGCCCACCTGTTGAGAAACTCTGCTGAGGTCATTGAGCATATTATTAAGGTCATCTAGAGATTCTGCCATTATCACTACATCGTCGGCAAACCGCAGTTGAGTGAGGTACTCGCCATTGATGTTGATGCCAAGTCCGTTCCAGTCCAAGAGCTTAAAGACGTCTTCCAATGCGGCGGTAAATAGCTTCGGGGAGATAACATCTCCCTGTCGCACTCCTCGCTGCAATTGGATTGGCCTCGTAGTCTCATCCTGTATACGGAATTACGGACTGACATGGTGGCGTTTTCGTACAGGCACTGCAACGCTTGGATGTACCGGTAGTCGATTCGGCACCTCTGTAATGACCTTAACACAGCCCAGGTTTCCACCGAATCAAAGGCTTTCTCATAGTCCACAAACGCCAAGCAAAGTGGCCGGTTATACTCTTCGGTCTTTTGTATAACCTGCCGCAGCGTATGGATGTGGTCTATGGTACTAAAGCCTTGTCGGAAACCGGCTTGTTCGGGAGGCTGGAAGTCGTCAAACCTACGAGCGAGACGATTCGTGATGACTCTGGAGAACAACTTGTAGACATGACTCAGCAGCGAGATTGGTCTGTAATTCTTCAGCAAGGTATTGTCACCCTTTTTGAAGAACAGAACAACCACGCTCCTGTGCCACGCCTCAGGCGTCTTGCCCTCGTGGATGACGGAATTGAACAATCGCTGAAGGACTTTAAGTATCGGTTTACCACCCGCTTTCAGGAGTTCTGCTGTGATTCCGTCATCACCTGGCGCCTTGTTGTTCTTTAGGTGTTCGAGAGCCATATTAATCTCGTCTAGGCTGACGTCCGGGATATCTTCGGTATAGTGTCGGGTCAATTTGGCTCTGGGGTCTTTGGCCAAATTGTCAACAGGCTTTTGAGTTGAAGTGTATAACTGTCCATAGAACTTCTCGACCTCACCCAAGATCTCGGGCTTAGAAGAAATGAGATTACCGTCCCCTGAAGACTGTAATCGCATTCCTTGTCTTTCTTCCATAAGCTTGAGTGTTTGGTCAGAGAATTTCTTGTTGGTTTTTGCGCGGTGGGTCTTATATAAATGTACATAGGCGGTGGTAATCACTCATCAGGTGACCCGCAGGTGAGCTGGTTTGCCCGCTTTAATAGCGATGAAAATATACATATCTAACGATATGTTTAAACAAAGCAGCATAACGATACTGACTAGTAAAGCTGATATTTATATATAACACATTAACCTAAAATCATATTTAACTTCAATTTTGACTTATGTTAAAAATGAAGGCATTGTAACTATCAAGCGGATATATTATCATCTTAACATTTAAAGCTAAGTTAAAGACTTAACACTACCAGGCCGTGCCTAATGCAACTTTCACCCTTATCCCCACGCAATAAAGCTGAAACTAGAAACGGTGTCAGATTTACGTTCATTTGCTGTGTATGTCCCAGTGGTCGTCAAAATTTTGACGAGTTCTGATTCAAGTTGGGAATTCAAAGTACGAGTAGACGTCACACGCCCAAAATAAAAATTAAAAGAAATATAACATGGTTTTTTTAATTATTTCGATAGAAAATGAAATTGACTCTTCTATAAAAGAATTGGATATATCAAAAGTTAACAACAAATGTTACAAAAGTTACATCGTATACAAGCATGGCGAGCTGCGATTCAGTGCCTAAACTTGTAAGATGTAGGGGAATATCGGTGTCTGTGCCCTGTCAGTCAGCCTTTATTGGAAGGTATCAGGGTTCAGCTAAAATCGCCGTCCATCTCCAACTCCCACCAGTGGCTCCAAGAAGCTGGTTTTTGCACCCAGCGGCCACACCCCGGTAACCATGTTGACTCATGGGCTAAACCTGGTGGGGGGGCTTGTTCGTTTACGTTCGAGCTAATTAGCAGCCACTCCCTGCTCTGTGCAAAAAAGTCTACTTCGGCAAGGAAGGCAACTTAACGCTGATAAGCAAACGAGATTGGCGGATCTGGCGAGGTAGCAAGGCAGTAGTAGAAGGCCTAAGGCGGCGATAGGAGTTAAGGTTATCGCCGGCTAGAAACTGCAACCCATTCCCTTCCGATCGTCGTGGTTTCCGCTCCATCGGGCACAGGGGACTGCGGTCGAGTGAGTGCATCTGTGTGTGCGCGAACATTTATGCACTATAATATATCCTGCGCAACTGACTGGCTCTGTTTTTACCGGACTCTGAACAATAAGTCCTATGGCGACGGGTAGAGGTAGAGAAGTCCGGTAGTGATGCCTACTGGGTTTTGTCTGATACTTGCACATAGGCGGCTTAGGGAGAGTGGTCGTCCTCGCACTGCAATGGGGTGACAGTGCGGTTTCGGCAGCACCCTCTGCGACAAAGCAGCTCTATTTAGAGAAGCACTGCTTTCCTCGTTTAACCGGGGAGGAGGCTAGAAAAGGTGCCTCAAAAAAGTGCTCACCCCGTAAATATAAGGAGGTTGTAACCACGGCAGCCTGCGCATCCTTACAAACGTGGTCCAAGAAGCAATACATATAAAATACGAACATCAAATATGACTTTTGGAGCATGGAATGTGCGTACACTTCTGGACGGACCAAAAAACTTGTGCCCTGAACGTAAAACCGCTGTCGTTGCTCGGGAATTAGGGCGCTATAAGGTGGACATAGCGGCGCTCAGTGAAACCCATCTAGCTGAAGAAGGACAACTAGTAGAGCATGGTGGAGGTTACACGTTTTACTGGAAAGGGACAGCTGCTACCGAACCAAGGAGATCAGGAGTTGGTTTTGCAATTAAAAATAATATAGCGGCAAAACTAAGTGAACTTCCTGAATATCACTCGGATAGGCTTATTTCATTGCGACTTCATATTGACAGGAAGACCATTCTTAATATTATCAGCGTCTATGCACCTACACTTGATAAGTCTGATGATATTAAGGATGACTTTTATGGCCAGGTTTCCCGGGTGCTATCTAAGATTTCTGCAACTGAACAGATCCTCTTACTAGGAGATTTCAATGCTCGTGTGGGACGTGACCATGATGCTTGGCCGAAGGTCCTTGGCATGCACGGTATTGGGAATATGAACAGCAGTGGTCTTCAGTTGCTCAGTTTATGTGCTCAATTTCAGTTGTGTATAACAAATACCTTTTTTCGATTGCCTGCAAAGTATAAAAGCACTTGGATGCACCCGAGGTCAAAACATTGGCATTTGATTGACTATGCGATAGTCCGTCATAGGGACATATCTCAGGTACAAGTAACTCGAGCAATGCGGGGTGCTCATTGCTGGTCAGACCATAGGCTTGTTGTTACTAAAATAAAAATACAATTACGGGTACCGCGTAGGACAAGGAGTAAGTTACCACGACTTAATTTAGAAAAATTAAACTGTCCAAGTATACGCGAGGATTATACGCAAGCTATCAGCAATTCCGTGCGTAGTATCAGTTGTAAGGGAGATATTAAATCCAGTTGGGATAAATTAACATCTAACATACGTGACGTCGGATCGGAGATATTAGGTTTCAAAATTAGAGAACATAAAGACTGGTTCGATGAAAACGACTTAACCATCTCCAGCTTAATAGCTAATCACCGAGATCTCTTACGACGTAAGAACGCACAGTTACTTAAGCAGCAAATAAGGAGCAGTTCGCTAGAGCTAAGAAAGCTAACCAGAGAGTTAAAAAACAAGTGGTGGCTAGATAAGGCGCAACACATACAGTGGTTGAGTGACACCAATCAACTAGGTGCCTTCTTTGCCGAAGTGCAAAATCTAGTTGGATCCCAGTGTCAATCGAACGCTCCTATAAAGTCCTTAGATGGGAATTTATTAGTGAGTAAAGAGGATGTACTTAAGCGCTGGGCTGAACACTTTAACCAACTGCTGAATGTCGATCGTCTGGCTGATATTAGCTACATAAGTTCGCTGCAAGAACAACCTAGAGATATGTCCCTTGATAACTCAATTACACTTAGTGAGGTGACTACTGCCATCGTACAGCAGAAGAACAAGAAAGCTGTAGGTATTGATGGAATTCCCGGCGAACTACTTAAATATGGAGGCGATGAGTTACATATTAAAATCTGGGAGTTTTGCGCACATATGTGGGATTATGAGTGTGTACCGGAGGATTTTATTGTATCAAAAATTTGTGCATTGTATAAAAATAAAGGAAACCGCACAGATTGTAACTCATATCGGGGTATATCGCTCCTGTCAGTACCTGGTAAAATCTTTGCCCGTATTCTCCTAAATCGTCTTGTCGGAATTTCAGAAAGGATTCTTCCTGAGACCCAATTTGGGTTTCGACCCAATCGGGGCACATGCGAAGCTATTTTCTCTATACGGCAGTTACAAGAGAAAAGCCGCGAGCAGAATCAACCTTTGTTCTTTTGCTTTGTTGATCTTGAAAAGGCTTTCGACAGCGTGCCTCGCGAGGCTTTATGGGTAGTACTGGGAAAGTTAGGCTGCACGGAAAAGTTTATTAGAACGTTAAGGCTACTGCACGATAACATGAGTTGCTGTGTCTCAGTTGCAGGCGAAGAATCGGAACGCTTTCCAGTAACCTGTGGTGTGAAGCAGGGCTGTGTTTTAGCTCCGACACTATTTGCCTTGTACTTTTTCGTAGTAGTCAGCGATGCCTTAAAGAACAACACTCAGGGAATATCAATTCGATATCGTACAGATGGTAAACTTTTTAATTTGAGGCGACTTAAGTTCCTGTCCAAGGTCTCGTATGATCTTATTGCGGAGGTCATGTACGCTGATGATCTATGCTTTGCAACAGATTCGTTGAGTGGCCTGCAAGAGCTTGTAGAGAATCTTGACAGAGCCTGTGAAAAATTTGGTTTAAGAATTAATGTTACAAAAACTGAAGTTTTGGCTATGAACACCCTGAATGGTCAGGAGGCGTCTGCTAAAGTATTCGTAAAGAACTCACAGCTCAAGCAGGTTGATAAATTTAAATACTTGGGAAGTACTGTCACGGCTAAGGGTGACCTGGATTCAGAGATAGCTGGTAGAATCTGTGCTGCCTCAGCAGCTTTTGGTAAACTTCGAGAGAAAGTCTTTCACTCGCATCACCTTTCTCTAAGAACAAAGATCAAAGTATACATGGCGATTGTAATACCGAATCTTCTTTACTCTGCTGAGACTTGGACGCTTTATCGCAGACACATTCGTATACTAGATAAATTTCACCTCAAGTGCCTCCGCGATATTCAAAATATCAGGTGGTCTGACCACATTAAAAACATCGACATTTTACGCCGGGCGAATGTTAGTGGCATCGAGGCGTACCTGATGAGGCGACAGTTGCGTTGGTCGGGGCATGTAGTGCGAATGCCCAACGTAAGGTTAGCCAAACGTTTACTCTACTCTGAACTCCGGAATGGTAAGCGGAAACAAGGCGGACAGTTCCTGAGGTATAAAGATGTGCAGAAGAGGCATTTGGCTAACTGTAACATAGATTCTTTGCATTGGGAGAGATTAGCCGCAAACAGAGCCGGGTGGAGGTCCTTAGTTCAGCAGAGTACCTCTAGTTTCGAGAGCAAGCGGAGGGCTGATCTAGATTCGCGTCATGAACATCTTAAGGCGAAGCCACCCTCAATTATCACGTACAATTACACTAACGGTATCCTAACGTGTCCTCAATGCGCTAGGACATTCCGCGCAAAAATAGGGTACATAAGTCACATGAGGGCGCACGACCGAAGCCCCCGTGTGAATTAACAGAGAATTCAGTCGCTGTTGCCGAACACGGCAGAGAAGTAATGAAACTTGTAAAAAAATACAAATATTCAAAAACGCAAACTTTCGTTTATTGTTTCTCAAACACCAATAAAGTGCTGACTAAAACTTTGCATACAAATTATCGTGTATAATACCACAAATATGTTAGAATAAATAAATTTTACTTAGTTATTATAAGAAATAAATAACAGGCCTTTTTCCATATTATGACGGCTATTGGGACACTGTCGACTTTACCAGCGTTTACCTTAAATGTGGAAAAAACGTTGATAAGTATTCATCCTTGAGGGCTTCAGTTGCGTGCGCTGCGAAAACGGTTCAAGATACCAAAAATATATGTATGAAAGAATTATTCCTCTTGAAATGATCTAAAATAATGTCCACGACAATATATGTCTATCTTTTAAGATTAACTCCACTAGAACCGTTTTTATGGTAATCAAATTTGGTCGAAATTAATGCATTTGTTAAGAGTTAATTCATTCTTTGATCTTTTCTTTCAATTTATTTGCTAATCTCTAGATTTGCATGTCGGATTGTAAATTATTTTGTTTATTATGAATGCCAGATTCAAAAGTGAAATAGACTAGCTATACACATCAGCTTGCCATAAATATATATTGTTAATGTTAATGTACTGTAATATCGTACAATATTTAACAAAAAGGTAGATATTTAGTACACGGGACGGGACGGAGGATATTGCTTCACGGGAAACTATAAAAAAATTAAATTGAGAGGGGGAGCGGGGAATGAGCACACTTTATATGAAAGTCTATCTTTAAAATTGGAAGGGTACCTAAGAGGTTTTCACGCGGACGAAGTCGCGGGCGACTGCTAGAGTTTAAATATTGCACAATTGTTAAACAGCAAAACCTGCCTACCCGGTCGGTGGTAGAGTTAATACATCCTCTAATTTAAAAATCTTCCTTCTAATAAAAACAAAGTCTAAAATGAATTTTTATAATTGCTTGTAAATTGAAATTGAATAAAACGAAATATGATTGAATTTAATTTGAAGAAGAAAGGAAAATTTGTAAATAAAAACCACGACATTTATTATCAAACCCTGGCCCAAACCTAGGGCTTATAATCTGTTAATTATATAGACTAACTACGTACTGGATCAACGGGGCAGTCACCACTCACCACTATTCAAACAAACAAACAAATACAAAGGTAACAGTAGGTTATTACACCAGCAATCGTACTGTTTGATCGGAACACGGAAATTATGCTAAACTAAGCCTTTACTCTTTAACTCAAAATAAATTCAGGATTCTATCTTTTATTTGTCAATGCTTTTTAAGCTCCTTTATCGATAAATAAAAGAAAAACAAACGTACAAACACACATCTACTCCTTTACATCTACAAGCAATCTTGTCCATATTAATGAGGAGTCTGTTACACCTAAGCTATAATTTATGTTTACTCCGAAGTTATCAGAGAATCCTATAATCCCATGATACCTCATAATCCCTATTGCTAGATACTATGATTACTGATTAGTGCTCGTACCCAGTGATTCGTATTAAAACTTTTGTACGTAACATACATATTGAGACACTATCAGATTAAACTCGCCTGGAGCTCTGGAACTAATATAACTTCACCTCTTTACATGTAACTTGAAGTAATTATCAGCTTATTGGAAATACGGAGATATGATAAGCTGTGCTTTTCCCATATTATCTATATTTTAAATATGTTTATACTATCTCAACTTCTAAACTGTAATAAAACAATATTGAATTTTTCTGTCTTCCAAGAAATTCTCATTACAAAATCCTTGGTAGGTACGCAGTTGCAAAATTGAACACGTGATAAAAGCTGGAGAAGATGCTAGATTTGTTGAAGATGATGATGTTGATAATGATTTTTTTTTATCAACTACAAGTTAGTCCATGACTGCTATCACACCTGATGTTAAGTGATGATGCAATCTAAGATGGAAGCGGGCTAACTTGTTTGGAGTAGGACGAAATCCACACCCCTTTCGATTTCTACAGGACATCTTACGGGAACGCTAAATCGCTTGGCGGTACGTCTTTGTCGGTAGGGTGGTAACTAGCCACGGCGAAGCCTTCCACAAGACCAAGACAAATTAAGAAAAATCTCAATCTGCCCTGCCGGGAATCGAACCCAGGACCTCCGTCTTATGAATCCACCGCGCATACCACTGCGCCACGGAATACATACACGGTTGTCAAATGATGATGATGACTTGGCATCTCGTTAGGACTAAAGGCGTATTCATAGATTTTTTTAAACGACTTCAAAAAAGGAGTTTATATTATATGTTTTTGTTGTTGTTATATTTTAATAAATCTGGGGTAGTTTAATGGGTAAGAAAAATCTAATCAAACATCTAAAAAATATTAAGTGTTTCATACATATAATTCAATTTTGTAACGAACGTTTTATTCGTTCAAGCATATGACGTTCACACGTTCCGCTAGTTCCTAATAAATAATTACGACAACTTATGTCAGTATCACCTATGTAGATGCTTGGCATGCTTCCATTTCCTTGTTTTTGTTAGTCGTTGCCTCCATGATGCAAAATCTAGAACCAACTTCCGCGTACAACACGAAATCTGTAACTAGAAATGTTTTTACAAAATATTTTTATTTTATAATTTAAAGGTAATCTACAGTAATAATTATTATAAAGTAGAAGCACTTTTATTTGTTTGTTTAAACGGGATTGTCTCTGGATGTAACAGTCGGTTCAGATCTTTTAAAATTCCTTGTTGTATTCAATAGCTAGGCTAATTTGTATCCTGATATTCTCACGATAACGAAAGAATTACGTGGGCGAAACCGTGGGCATGGGCGTGGGCTACTACACCTTATATTTGGAACATAATTATCGAATAAAAAATGCCCAAATTTAATGTTGTTAAGAGTATCGAAAAAAGCACCCACCTAGAATAATAATGTGAAAAAAATTTAAAGTTAAAAATTATCGTCTAAAGATCTGGATGAATCAAAATGTTTTTGAATAAATTTGAGACGGGTCAAAGTAAAAACTCACGTTATGAATTATGTGATGAATGATAAATTCGTGGAAGAAATTGATTCTGCTTTAGGTTAAGTTCAAAGTTCCAGTGTGAGATGTCTACCGAATTGCGGCGTAAAAAAGTAAAATCAATTTATACGAAAATCAAAGCGTTTTCTCACGTTGTAAATAGATTGCACCACTTCAATAATATTTCAATTGTCAATAGTAGGTATTGATAAATAGGTGTAATCCGGGTCTATGTATTCACATATAATGAAATTATTGAATGAATCACATTCCAGTGTAACTAAGTATTTCATGCATGCCGCATTACTTTTTCTACGATCGTAAAAAACCTAAATAAAAATTTTACGTATATAAGCTGAAATGCGATGCGCCAATCAATGCTTTAAAGGTAACTCGCGAATCTGGCCGCACCAATGACATTGGACGTGCGATTTTTTAACGGCCAGAGTTATGTAGTTAATGCCACGGAAACTTAAAGTATTAAAAATTATTATTAATAATCATGGGACTTTTCAAAAATTTAAACTAAATTATTGTAGCACGGTATCCCTTTTGGTATTGGATTTTTTTTTTGGTAGTGAATATTACCAAATTACAAGCTTTGTGTTACGTTTCTTATTAAGTACATTCAAAATAGAAGTAGAAATCAATTATATCGTAATAGTTCACCATAGATCCGAAAACATTTCGGATTTCCGAAGATAGTCCAAGATAACCGAAGCGCATATTTAAAGTCGTTGTTTTGTAGAGATGACTATTTGAGTGCTACGTCGTAATCTTACGTGTAATAAAATCAGTGTATACAAGATTTTATGATAGTTTTAAACATTAAGCTCTGTTCATATTCTCGAGAGATTATTACTTTATGTCGCTTATCCCGTCGAAGCAAACATAATAAAATCACTACGAACGTCTTTAACGGTTATCACTACGCGCTAGCAAAACTATACGAGCTGCAATCTATATAATGAATAGCGGTGCCCTGCAGTTTTACTCGCGTAGATCCCCATGAGAATATTAGGATTAAGTTGGCCATACTATAACCTATATCTGTGCCAAATTTCCCCCAGATCTGTTCAGCCGCTGAGTCGCACAGGTAACAAATGTGTCCAGATATAGAGACAAGGGGCCGTTGCATACAAAATGCAATATTAAAGAAATTATTTTTTTTGTGTGTTTTACGGATTCGATTTTTCGATGTTGAGATGTTGTGTATGAATCAAAAGAAGTGTGATTTTCATTCTAACTCGTACATGTTAGCTCGCTACTATCTTACATAGCATGATCATTTACCATTAAGTGTAACTGCAATAAATGGCTAACTAGTAATAATAATAAACTTTATCAAACAGTATCACTAAATAATTCCCGTTCCTGATGAATCCTTAAGTTTCCAAACTCGCTTGGCCTATCACTGTCCTCCTACGTAGAAAGTCAAACGGGCTTATCGAATTACATTAATTGTTGACTTTAGGCAACATTAACTATTAATACATACTACTACTTTATTGTTGTGTGGTTTTGTGTGCGACGGCCCTAAAAGAGCTAGTACCAATATAAACAGTAATATGCTCTGCTTCTTTCAGTAATCTATTTTATATAATACCGGTATTTAATAGATAATACACATCGCAACATTGACACGAAAATAACCGCGATACTACATGGAATTAAAAATAACCTTCACGTGGATGTCTGTCTGCGTCCAGGTATGCGCTATAAAAATTGTTATTTATACTTCTATTTCCAGTGGAGACGGTTCTATCTAAATAAATTTATTATAACGATCTTATTATAAAAAAAAACCATTGACGTCTGAGCATTTCTAAACTGAGCAATGGCAAATTAAAATATTTTATTGGCACATACTCGACATACTAAAATAAATATTTCTATGTTTATATTTTTGCTTTTTAGTGTTTCAAATTTTCCAAAGAGAAAAACGATTCTTTCGGTATCCAAAACCACGCATGCGTTAACAATTACGTGCAATGGAATACAATACAATATATAAACTGCTAAAAGACCTTGGCCTTACTAGAAGTGCAGTAAGCTCCATATTAAAACGAGTATTCAAAGCTGCTGTAGTAGGGTCCTTCCGAATTTGGCTGGGCATGGAGAGTAACTTGAACAGAGGAGGTGAGTGTTCACGCGCGTCACTAAGAGATCTCTTTTAAACGTATACCCGTGTCACAAGTCTCGGGCTCTGTTCAGAGATTTTCTCTCAGCCACGCGACGGACCCGGCACCCGCACGGTGAATCCATGGAATGATAAGATATTCGTCTCTTTTTACGTCAATGAGAAACCAAAATAAAATTATACTTACCTATTTCGGCTGAAATGCGATGTGTATAAAAGTTCCAAATGGCTAGCCAATGCTTTAACCCACCTACCTGCATCCCTACGCGGACCTCGCCTCAGCTTCGTAGGTCCGTGACATTTTTAACCGACTTCAAAAAGGAGGTTATCAATTCGACCCGTACGTATGTAAGATTTCCAGAACAGCCCAGTTTACGCATACCTTACTCTATATCAGTGTCTGAACAAATGTGCCAATTTAAGTAATTCTTTTTTTGTTGTACTAGGTATTGTTCGGTGCCATCCAAGGTCTCCACCTTGAGGACGTTACTCAGAACCCACAAAGTGCTTTGCTACTTCCTTCGTATTATTTTCCTTAAACTTGCTGGCACCGACTTCGTAGATATGCTTAAGTAAATTAAAGCAACTAAATGATACAATTATTTTTCACTTTTTTGGTGTATTTGGTGTATTATGAGAATTTTTTTTAAATACGTAAATCTGAATGTTTCTAATCAGTGCCATGGAAGTATTAAAAATAAAAAACTGGGTTCACCCGTTTCATAATAAATAAAGAAAAAAATTTGCGGTTTTATATTGAATAGATTACGAATTATCTGTTGTTAAATGGGCAGCATAGGATGGTAATAAGAGTTTAGGTAATGTAACTTATGGTTCAATTCAATCTTTATGGACGCAAAAATGACAAAAATAAGGTTTCATTTGTCATATTTGTCAAAATATCAGAAAAGAATAAACATGTGTGGAAATTGTTTGGCCATTTTTTCTTTACGTAAATAGTAATATAATTTTTAGTTGATGAAGTATATCTTCCAAATGCCTATCGTAGGTGTTGTCACTTTCGCATCTTTCAAGGTACCTACTGACACACCCCTAGCAATGAAAGCATGGCTGGGCAGAATTTCCAGACCGTATAACTTATATCGTTGTACTGTGCATACTTCGATATCGTAGGAAACTGGCGTAAAATAAAGAATAACAAAATCGATCCAATAAAAGCGTAGGGTGTTAATCTCTGAAGAGAAAGTTGTGATTGAATTTTGCTGTTGCGCCTCCGATGCCGAAAAATTTACATCACGATGAAATCGAATCAATTTTTGTAATACGCAGAATGTATTGGCTCGACAAAGTTACCTAATCCGTGTTGAGAAGGTGCTGATATTATTTTGCCGCGTGCCACATGTTTGCTATCTCTGCCTTCATGGTAAATTAAATACGTCACCCCTGAAAAGTATGTGAGGCGCATAGTAGCACTAGAAGATGTAATTCCAACAAAAACGTTTTTATACACAAGAGTACGATTTTTGCTTGCACTGTAAAAAGATGTCAAATCTTATGGAGAGCCAGGGTTACCTGTTCCTCTCTACAGAGATTTGCGTGAACTATTGTTTTAAATCTAAGATGTTTTTACAAGTAGATACGTTGTTAGCGCTTTGTTTTGGCAATATAAATAATAGGTAATTGCCCGCATTTCACTTAGTTGTGTGACAGCAAGGCTCGAGATTACTCGTTACAACTGTTGAGAATTTTTAAACGTATTCTTGTTGAAGAGTGGATAAAATTCCGTCCTGTGTTTTTGGACGATGTGTAAATTATACTGCAACCATCAGGGATAAGAAACATTTAACTGTTTCGTTACAAAAACGCCTATTAGATTCTTACTAATACATTAAATACTATAAAACATATTTCCGTGCTACGTTATTCTGTCATAATGTCTGTAATGGGCCTTATACGTGTTAACGAGGTGCTGATATTATTTTGCTGCATGCCCATGTTTGCCATCCCTGCCTTTGTACTGTAAAACTAAAGACGTAACCTGCAGTTGTTCCCAATGGATAGAACTCAACCAATAAAATGTTCATGTGAAGTAATGCTAGACTAATCTTGCATATTGATTGCTGTAAAAATAAATAAATAAATAAATAATAAATAATATAGGACAATATCACACATCGCTATATAGCCCCAAAGTAAGCGTACTCGTAAGTAGCTTGTGTTATGGGTGCTATGATAACTGATGAATATTTTTATATATACTATACATAAATACTTATAATATATAGATAAACACCCAGACACTGTAAAACATGTATGCTCATCACACAAACATTTTCCAGATGTGGGAATCGAACCCACAGCCTAGGACGCAGAAGCAGGGTCACTACCCACTGCGCCACTCGACCGTCAAAAAGCTATCAGATCTCATGGAGAACCAAGCTCTTAACTCTACATGGTACTATTTATATTTTTATTACATCAAACGTTCGAGCATACTCCATGATTATTAGCGGTTGATTTAATATTTCAACTCCAGATTTCAATTAGGATTTTATAAAATCCCCAATAATTTTGTTTTATTTAATTGACCTGAACCTGTGACCTCATTATCTATGGCACAACCTGCTAACTACGTGACCTATAAGGCAGTTGGCAGATACCGCTGAATTCAAACTTTGTATTAGTACAAAAGCTAAACAGCGCAAGTGCGTCAAACGACGCAGTTTTCCCACCAGCGTCAGCGTCCGAAAACAAAACGGGCATAAGTTTGAATGTTACAAAACAATTATAATTAACATTTTGTACGTAACCATTACATAACCGAGCACGCGTGTTGAACAGTGTCTGTACGTAATGTCCCTCAAAGGCCCTTTCGCCCGAGGGTCCATTTCCCCGAAGGGTCTGTCATGTTACAATCATTACAGCGAAATGGGACATATTTTGTCTTGAACTAGACACGAGGAGTAATGTTTAATATGTCTACCGGCCATTTCGTCTCGAGGTGTACTTTAGCAGATTAAACCAGCATATACGAATATAGATATAAAAGATTCTTTTTCTCCGAAAGTAACTAATTATTTGACACAAAACGATAGACGCTATTTTTAGACGACTTCAAAAAAAGGAGTTTCTCAATTCAATATATATATATATATATATATATATATGTGTGTGTGTGTGTGTGTGTGTGTGTGTGTGTGTGTGTGTGTGTGTGTGTTCGCGCATAACTTCGTCGTTTATGAACCGATTTTGATAATTCTTTTTTTGTTGGTAGCATGATCAGGAAACCAGGATCTGATGATGAAATCCTGGAGAAACCGAGGGGAACTTTCAAACATTGTAGGGACAACAAGTACGTTTGTTAATTTTTCCGGTAAGTATTTAAAACACTACAATTTGATGAAGGTCTGGAGTCGATCTGATGATGGAGCCGATCTATATATAAGAGAACTTGATGATTTACTGCAGTTACCTTTTCTTTGGGCTCGATTAATTTGTCTTCATGAGAACTTTACATTTAGATGGGCTGTGACTGTCATTGAGGGTCTGGTGATGAAGACGAAGTAAAGTTAAGGGAGCTCCGTAACGGCTTACAGTAGCTACCTCGTGTTTGGGCTTGATTAATTTGTCTCGATGAGAACTTTACATTTAGATGGACTGTGACTGTCATTGAAGGTCTGCAGATGAAGACGAGGGAGAGCTGTGGGAGCTCTTTAACGGTTTACAGTAGCTAACTTGTGTTTGGGCTCAATTAATTTGTCTCAATGAGAACTTTACATTTAGATGGGCTGTGACTGTTATTCAGGGTCTGGCGATGAAGAAGAAGGACAGCTGAGGGAGATCTTTAGCTACTTTGTGATTGGACTCGATTAATCTGTCTCAGTGAGAAGTTTGAAAGGTTATAGTTTCCAGTTGGTTTGATGTTTACTAAGTCATGATCCAATGATCTAAGAAAACTCGAGGAAACTCTTCAAACTTTATAGGCACATTTGGATGTCGGAATGTTATAAGTAGCTGGTGAATATTGGTACTTATGGTTATTAGTTCGAGTAGGTTTTTTAGTAGGTTCGTTGTTGATAAATCACTAAATAGTATGAAATAAAAAATTTTTAACAAAAAATAAAAACGCCTTCAAAACACACTAAAAAGTAAAAAATAACTACGTCATTTACTTATTTTAATTTACTTAATCACATCTATGAAGTCGGTGCAATCCGAGCTTTCTACTTTAAAGATTTTACCTAAACTTGGATTTTTATTTAGAAGCTGTAGTCGTAGTAAGGCGACTTTGCTTGACTATTTATTGTTGTTTATTAATTCATGCATTAAATATGCATTGCATTAGCGGCAGGAGCTATGCTAAGCTAAAACATTCGGCCGACGTTAACTTTAAGCAACATGAAAAGGCAGATAACATTATTTCTAACGACCTCTGTAGCGCAGTGGACGAGTTTATAAGACATAGGTCCTGTCCTTGTCTGTCTGGTGGGAGAATTTAGCCATGACTTGTTACCACCTGCCTGCAGGCGTATCGCTAAGAGTTTTAACGTTCCGGCACAATATCGAGTAAAAACAAAAAAAGGGTGTGGATTTTCATTCTACTCCATACAAGTTAGCCCGCTTCCATCTTAGATTGCATCTTCACTGATGCAATATTCTTCACCTGATGTTAATCAGGTGTGATTATAGTCAAGAACTTATTTGTTCTTGTTGTAAAAAAAACCTCTTTGCGTAACTTAGGCATATCTTTTATAGCCTGTTCTTATTTAAATACCTCGTTTGAGAGAAGTTTCAAATATGAGCACGCTAAAAAGGATCTTACATAAATAAGAGTGGAATGATACTTAGTTAATAAAAATTGTTCTTCTACTACCATTTTTTAGGATTCTGCACAATAAGGAATTAAGGAAGAATTTTTCCTATTCTTTTAAAACAAGACCATTTTTAACCGACGAAAAAAAACGGAGGTTCTCAATTCGACACGTATATATATATTTTTTTTATGTATGACCACGCATAACTTTTTACAGTGTTGTCCGATTTTGATACTTCTTTTTTTATTAGAAAGGGCATACTCCCATTGTCATCATGTTAGGATCTGATGAAGATATCCTGGGGAAATTGAAGGAACAATTTAAATTTTGGAGGCACCCTTACAGCGATTTCGGTCTTTGTCTCGGTATCGGTAGCTTTTTGTCTACTAATGCCGTATAATATACTATGACAGTATAGTACGAGTACATTACGTGGCGATAAATCACTAAAAAGTAAGAAATAAAAATTTTTAACAAAAAATAGAACCGACTCAAAACGCACTAATAAGTAAAAATATGCTGAAGTAAATTAAAGCAACTTAATGACACAGTTATTTTTTACTTTTTGGTGCGTTTTGAGTCGGTTCTATTTTTTGTTATTTATTAAGTAAAGTATATATACAAGCACATATTTTATTATGTAAAAGTTTTCTAGAACTACAATCTTTACGTAGTCGCAAAAAAAGTAAAATAATATTACAGGTAATAAAGCAAAGCTGGATCTTGAGTTCAGTGGATTGGAAAATAAGAATTTATGTAAATCTTTGACCAAACCGTCAGTAAGAGGCGATTCAATATGTAAATTTCAAGTGTCGCAGATCGGCCTACTTCCGGCTCCGGAAGTCATAGAATTTTACTATTGAGATTGGTTTTATTACAACCGGTATTAGCGGGTGTCGTGAGTTTTCAGATATATGATGAATAATCCTTGAATAGAATACATATAGTATTGACTTAGTTAGATTTTCGAACTTCTATTCAAACTTGCAAGGATTATTATAGAAGTACCTGGTTGACCGAGCCTAGCTTTGTTTTTTTTTTTTGGAAATTATACGTTTTCGAAAAATGGAACTTAGCTAGATTATGGCCCATCGAAGAATTCTTTTAATTAATAGATATATAGGTGTATGTATCTCCTATATAATAACTTTTCATGACAGTGCGTCAAAAATAAAAACATACCTACTAACAAAATAAATTTAGAAACATTACCCTCCTTCTGACGCAGTCGAGTAAAAAGTAAGTAAAAGTTCAACTATAACTATTAATACTTATTAACCTTACTATTCACATTGCGAACTAGGTATTACTTCCCGGAAATTAGTCTCAAGGGATACAAAAGACCGCCACTAGGTACTAACTAACGCCTATATTTAACAATAATTCTTTGTACTACACACTGTAATACAGTGTCATTACGTAATACAATATATTTGTTACATAACTCAATTAGTGTATATTTCCCTCGGGTCATGAACTTCCATACCCATCCCTAAAGTACTGTTTTGCTGTATTTCTCGTTAAACGTGAAACGTTATGTGTGTTTGTTTACATAAAAGTAGAAAACTACAGTAGTTCTATTCTAATATTTTCTGAAACAATAATCATATACTGGAAAGCAATGAAATCGATCCAACAATATCTTCGATGTTTTGGCGTTCTAATTATTTTTAGTATTAATAATGAGTTTTATTCAATTTAAAGGAATAGTCTTTAGATGGCTATTTTTAAATTTAAATATTTAAAATCCAAGACTATAAAAAAATAAAAATAGTTACTTTGGTGCTTACTCGATTAATGAAATCCAGTGTAGAAAAACAAAAGCCTTTACGATTTTTATACCCAACTCTGTCTAAAACTGCAAAACTCTTTAACTCAGATTGTCAGTTATTTAAAGAGGCAAGTGTGAGGCAAACGTACGCGTGTAAAAGTTCATTAGAACACTTCCTCTCTAAGCCAAGGTCACAGTGTAGAAAAGGTTAAGGCTATAAGAAAAAGTAATAGTTACTTTAACTCAGTATCTCAATTAGCCTATATTTGCCGTGGGACCGGTCATTACGCGCACCCCACACCGGCCATTACTGTTGTTCCAACCGCATTAAGTGTTACGTCTTTTGTCGCCCACGAAAGAGAAATTTAAGGATCGTTAGGAAAAACGCTTCGCCCAGCAATTTTACTGTGTACACTTCGTTTCGTTGATTTTGAATAAGCTGCTTGTTTTAAAACTAATGAACTCTACAAGGACCCCTAATTGCGTTACTTCAGTTGAAAGCTTTGTACTTGTTTTAAATATTTATAAAAAAAACCTTAACTGGCAACACTCTGTAACTAATAGGTACATGAAAAACACATACAACACAAATAATTTTACAATATTCATATTTCACAAAATATTGTTACAGTAAGTTGCGGCCTTGAGATAAACATAGACCACCTAAAAAGGCTATAAATCTTTCTTTATAATCTGTCTAAATACTTTCTTCGATATTCTTCAAGTTTCAAATCGTACACAAAATAAGATGTAAGAAATGAGTCCTTTCAATACTAGGTACATGTTATGACTCAAAAGTAAACAATGTTTTCACTCAGGACGCTCTAGTATCTTTCGAGTACAAATCGATGCGAACAATTTGGCCATTATCGTTGAAAGATCTATATGCACATAAATATGTACGTATGTACATGCAGACTTCAATTTCCACGTTTCCAATTGGCGGATATATATGACGACTGAAGTCCGCTTTCGCTCGATTTGGTTCACTCAGAAAAAATAATATGTAATTCTGTTCAATATGTATATTGTTCAACTACGGTATATTTCATTTGTATTGGCCAACATTAATTCTTTGACATTAATTGCACTCTAGCAGATTCGAAATGACACAGCCGTAATAAATCGTTTTATTTACGACATACGACTATATAAAGGCGTTATACCACTATAGCGCGCGATATTTGCGAATATTGAACCACTATGTTTAAACAACACCGTATGACGCCGGCTACGTAGAGTGAACACGACGAAATTATGCCTGCAATCACCGGGTTAATAGCGTTAAGCTACGGGGATGATATTACCAGTATCTAAGCTGATTGCACGTGTGTCATGATATTATTAGCACGTGTGTCATAACATACGTGCAAGCACATACATAACACCACGCCTTATTCCCGTAGGGGTAGGCAGAGACCACATCCCTCTATTTGCCACGGTCCTTGCAAACTTCCTTAGCTTCTTCCACACTCATTAATCCTTTTATACAAGTTCGTCGGTTTAGGGTACTCTTGACCTGGCAATTATTTAAAATGTCCTGAATTTGGTGCAGGAACATTCGCCTAGACCTTCCCCTTCCAACATTTCCATTCACCCTCGCCTCATAAATCTCTTTTGTTAATCTTCTTTCATCCATTCTCTCTACATGTCCAAACCATCTAAGCATCCCTTTCTCAATTTTAGTCACTACATCTTCTTTTACGCCACACTTGTTTAAAACTCGATACAAATTGAGGAAAGTTATAAGTCAATGGGAACAACTAGTAAGATTCGTGTACTACTAGTCCAGATTGAATTTAAATACACGTCTTTATATTGATAAGCAGATATCATATGCGATGGTATTATTAGATTTATAATGTATTAGGGACACTTCTATGTTTTTCAAGTCGATTATTTTTTTAAATAAATAAAACACAAGCAGTAATAATAATTGATACTCAGGGGGTGTTAGGTTTTTTCGTTACGGAATTTCTGTATTCGGTCTCCACGCTCAAGGCCCGCGATAAAAGCTATACAATAGCTTATACCCAACTCTGTCTAAAACTACAAAACTCTTTAACTCAGATAGTCAGTTAATTAATAATAAAAACTCTTTATTACACCAAGGAACAAAACATTACAGAAAATAAAAAGTATAGATATAAACAATGGTGTAACGGCGGCCTTATCACTAAAAGCAGTCTTCAACTTACGCAATTATCTATGCGCTGTAGTGAACTAGTGCCTTTACTTTATATAATTGGTATACATGTTCATGTTATCAAAATTAAGTAATTAATTTAAATTATTAGATGACCAATAAACCAGATCATACTTCTATTTGTATGAATAATTGTTATTGTTATAACAATCTCGGACATAGATACAGCGTAGTATTGTAATCAAGGCAAAGATAAAGTAAACAGTATATCTAAATTATGCTGCACTACGAAACGTGTGTTTACCTCCACAGCTAACAGTTCGACGTGCGGAATGGACATAAACCCAAATTTATTCAAAACAATCTCTATTTCTAAAATTATCACGCGTTTTGAAACGTCAATCTGTTTCAGCGGGAGTGCATACTTATTGATGCCTGAGTGCATATGCATTATTACGTTGCCCATATTGGCAAAATTAACATCAACAGTATTGTCCATATTGGAAAAAATAGCGTGGGAAGTACCCTACCAGTTTACAGAAGCCAGTTTGGATATTTTCTTTCCCTACGAAAATAAGAAAGATTATGCTTTAACAAGACATTTACTACCTAAGTTTTCAGCCGTAATACTATAATAAAAAAAAGTTAATCTTATCAAAACAAAACATAATTTGACCATATTCGTCTCACACACAACTCTAGTTGTGTTAGAAGTTCCTTTGAACATATTTAACTGAAACACGGTGGTATCTTCCAGTAAGCGTAACCTTTATCGTCTAATCTATAGGTTTTCTGCCTAAAATAAGCATTCTATAATCCGCGTTTAGATCAATTTTATCACAACGGAATATAATGGCTCCGGCTCGAAGTGGAACGCCCGTAAATGATTTTTATCGTACGTAGGCTATTTTCCACGAAAAATCTACCAAATCATCATCATCATCATCATTACCAGCCTGTAGACGTCCACTGTTGGACATAGGCCTTTTTTAGGGACTTCCAAACACAACGATCCCGAGCCGCCTGTTGCCAGCGGCTCCCTGCGACACGTTTAATGTCGTCAGTCCACCTGGTTGGGGGTCGACCAACGCTGCGCTTTCCGGTGCGGGGTCGCCAGTCTACCACCTTGGGCCCCCAACGTCCATCAGCTGTTCGAACTACGTGCCCCGCCCATCTACCAAATAAAAAATATTAACTATTAATTCTTAGAGCTTCGATGATATTAAGAGACACATAGTAAGAACATAACACCCCTTGTTTGTATCGCGGGTAAATGTAACTATAATCTATATCTCAGCTTGACAGTTGTGAATTTCATTTGTCTCTTCTTTGTTGGACAAAGAACCGCTATCACAAAAGAGTACCGATTAATCATTTTAAATGTGCTGTTATTTTCCCGAGCGCTTTACATTCTAAGTAGTTATAAGCGATCAAGAGATTTGCTTTACATATTTTTTACGACATCGGCCATCGTAAAACGATGAGCTAGGTTTATATTATCTATTCCGCAATCAGTTTTTATTACAACCAATAACGCTTTAAAGAGAACATAAACGATTAATCTATATTTTACGGTTCATGCCTTAATTTTTGTTACGTTGCAATTTTCTTCCTAATTCACTGAACAAGTCTCTGCCTTCCGATCACTATAAACAATGCCTCTTAAGGACTATTTGAAAAATAATTTTGAATTTTCATTCAAGCTTTTTTTTTATCGACTACAAGTTGGCCCTTGACTGGTATCACACCTGATGTCAAGTGATGGTGCAATCTAAGATGGAAGCGGGCTAACTTGTTAGGAGTTGGATGAAATCCACACCCCTTCGGTTTCTACATGACATCGTACCGGAACGCTAAATCGCTTGGCGGTACGTCTTTGTCGGTAGGGTAGTAACTGGCCACGGTGATAGCCTCCCACCAACCAGACCAAGACAAATTAAGAAAAATCTCAATCTGCCGCGTCGAGAATCGAACCCAGGACCTCCGTCTTATAAATCCACCGCGCATACCACTGCGCCACATCTTGGTCATGCAAGGAACACGCCCTATAAAGCGCCGCCTTATGCCTCTAAACTTGAGACATAAGTAGAGAACCTACTGAGCCTAATGTGCCTGTAACCGGTAACCGATCCTTGTAACCGAAACACAGCAATGCTTCTTATAGTTAGAAATGTCCATGGTCCTGGTCAAGCCGACAAACACGTACCGTAAAGCGATTAAACGCTTCGGTAAAATGTTGTGTAGAAACCGAAAGATGTGTAGATTTCATCCTACTAAAATTTTTAACAAAAAATAGAACCGCCCCAAAACGCACTAAAAAGTAAACAAAATTTTAAATAAAAATAGAACCGACTCAAAACGCACTAAAAAGTGAAAAATTACTGAGTCATTTGGTTGCTTTCATTTACTTAAACATATCTATGAAGTCGGTGCCAGCCAAGGTTTAGGACCATTTATTTTACGTAGTAAAGCAGTTTGTGGGTTCTAGGTAACGTCCTTAAAGTAGAAACCTGGGCTGGCACCGACTCCTAGATATGCTTAAGTAAATGAAAGCAACTAAATGACTCGGTTATTTTTTACTTTTTAGTGCGTTTTGAGTCCGTTTTATTTTTTGTTAAAAATTTTTATTTCTCACTTTTTAGTGATTTATCGCCACGTAACGTACTCGTACTATACTGTCATAGTATATTATACGGCACTAGTAGCCAAAAAGCGACCGATACTTACACTAAAACCGATATCACTGTAAGCGTGCCTCCAAAATTTGAAGAGTTCCTCCAATTTCCCCAGGATATCATTATCCAATCCGAACATAATGACAATAGAACCACCTTGGAAGTATGTTTTTTCTAATAAAAAAAGAATTATCAAAATCGGACAACTCTGTAAAAAGTTATGCGTGGTCATAGATAAAAAAAAATATATACGTGTCGAATTGAGAACCTCCTCCGTTTTTTTCGTCGGTTAAAAAGTTTAGCTTGCTAAACAGGCTTTCATTTTAGATTGCATCGTTACTTCAATCATCAAGTGTGATTGCAATGAAAAGCTTACTCATAGTCAATAATAAAAACCTCTACATCTACTATTATAAATTAGCGAAGTTTGATAAATAATGACAGTTCACTATTATCGTATTAAACAAATACCTATAATATATTTTTCATCCGTAATTAATAATCTACATCATCGAAAATCACATTAACATTAATTAATATAAATCGGATTTATTCAATTTAATTTACCTTTTGGTATTATTGTATGGAACAGCGATTACTGATGTGTACCTATTTAAAATTCGTTTTGATCTCTATCTATGTAACAATTTTTGTTAATTCGTTGCCCTTTACGAGTATATACCTAATACTATACAGGACAGTGTTAAACATAAGTTTACCATTTTGGCAGCATTACAAAAATTTGTCTGTATGCTACGCCAACTTTTATGGCTTTTTTGTGCTTGCATTTGAATGTGTATACCAGATTCAGTGCATTTATTTTTTTCAGTAACTGTGAATAGTAACTAAAGCTTCCAACTCATATTTTTCTTATACAACGAATAAGAATACAGAGAGCACGGCCTCCGCGGCGCAGTGGTATGCGCGGTGGATTCATAAGACGGAGGTCCTGGGTTCGATTCCCGGCGGGGCAGATTGAATTTCTTAATTTGTCTTGGTCTAGCTGGTGGAAGGCTTTCGACGTGGCTAGTTACCACCCTACCGACAAAGACGTACCGCCAAGCGATTTAGCGTCCGGTACGATGTCGTGTAGACACCGAAAGGGGTGTAGATTTTCATCCTACTCCTAACAAGTTAGCCCGCTTCCATCTTAGATTGCATCATCACTTAACATCAGGTGTGATAGCAGTCAAGGGCCAACTTGTAGTTGATAAAAAAAAGCAGCAACAGACGATACGTCACCGATACGATACTAGCGGTTTTTATAGATTTATATTATGAAGTGTCTATCGTGGCTACGACTAGTATTTTCCATATAAATACATAGATATCAGCAATACCGCTCCGACATGTAGCCTGCTGCTGTAAAACTGCAATTGGCTACGAACTCGCACCCTTTAATATTGTTTATTGAAATAGAAAATCCTCTCTTCAATTGGGAGAAAGGTCTGGTTTTGTTATTTTACTCTAATGCGGGTTTTTGGAATTACCTACTATGAAAATGTTTGACCCTGTAACGATCGCCTAACGTGTTCTATATGACACAGGTGTGAAACACCGCCAGCTTTATAGATAATTTTATAGATGCAAGAAAATCTCAATGTTTCACAGACAGACCGAAGACGAAAATAAAAATTAAAAATCAAAATCAAAATTCCTTTATTTCCAGTAGGTTTAGTTTATAAGCATGTTTGACACGTTGAAATAATCTTTTATAGTGACTGCCTCCGATTCGTAAACCGAAGCCTTAGAAGCTGTAGATCAACGAAACAGTCACAAAATAATAATAATAATATAAAATAATAAATAAAAAATTACGAAAAACTTTCAACATAAAATATGATGCGTACCTGACACCTATCAATAAGTACGCTTACAACTCAGAATCAATCAAAATCGCTATACTTCGATTAATCATCGTTCGCTGTAATTGGATAACGCACGTATTTGTGCGGACCCTCGGCTGGATAACGCAGCTTACAAAATGATATATAGAGCAAGAGCCTGCAACGGCCAGACCTTCATTATTTTATAAAAGTTGAAATTTTCTATGTACATGTCTCCTATACAGGTAAGAACGACCAGCGACTATAGAGTTTGGGTTGTGGTTACTTGGGCAGGTAACAGTAAAGGTGTATAAAATAGTACTTAAAATTTGTTAGAGTATAAAGCTCAATTTTTTTATATTTTCTTCGGGATAACTGTAGAAATCTCGTCATCCATTGCCGGACACTTATGACAGTTGCTACCCCTTGCCAGACACCCCTAAACTTTGATAAATTACAATTATACTTTCGTTATAGTATAAAAGCTAAATTTTATGTATGTTAATTGGGGGCCTATAAAAAGATGTTACCTCAATAGCCGGACAGTTTTCGTGGTTTTTACATCTTGCCAGACACATTGAAAGTCCACTGTAGGTGCGACCGCGAGGTAACAACTGTTCAAATATTTCAAAAAAAATGTTGCAAATGGCTACTCAATTTCAAGCTTCGAGAATTGAAGTGATCTTTGATCAATACATTACTCTATCGATCAAAGATTATCAGCATTCCCAACGGTTAGAATCCGCGCAATTGGAATACTCTATAACTGGGCCCGAACAAATTCGACCAAGTAAAATAATGAAGGTCTGGCCGTCGCAGGCTCTTGGGCCAATACACAGAGGACATAGGTTAAAAATGTATGGAAGTCTGCCCCAGAGATGCCCAGAGATGACATACATGTCATTATATAGTACATATCTTTTATTTAAATAGTAATAAAGTTATCTGTAGCAAAGCAGTCGCCGATAAAAGTTGACTTTTCATACTACGACGACGGTCACGTGATTCAGAGCACAAAAAATCGATTGAAATTCTTATATTTTTGATATACTTTCAAGTGATTGCTATGAAACATGGGTAGTTGTTTAAAATTTATTGTGTATTTAAATAAAATAGTTAAATATGAGCATACGTTTGGACAGCCTGGGGCAAATTTTAGCAATGTCCTTTGTACTTTGGAGCATTATCTGTGACATAAAAAAGGCAAGTATGAAAAAGGTATCATAACATATCTTATTTTTGTATTTTGGTATTACATACATTTAAGTAACATTTCTTCTTCTTCATAATAGAGCGTATAATATTAGTTACACAAGTATTTTACCAGCTATTAGATAAAATTAATACCAGCTACGGTGCAAACGATGTCCGTTCAACATAAAATATGATGCATACCTTCAATACGCTTACAATCCTAAATCAATCACGATCGCTATACGTCGATTAATCATCGCTCGTTGTGAATGGATAACGCACGCATTTGTACGGACCTTCGGCTGGATAACGCCCAGCTTACAAAATGAGATACGCAGAGCTACAATAAACTTGTATCTACCTGAAAATATTATGTGACGTGAAAAAGGTATAATGAAGGTAACATGTCCTATCATATTTTTGTATTGTGGGTCTTATTTATTACATCTATTCTAAAGTTAAGATTATCAAATGAATCTAAAAAGCACAGAAACAAAAGCACATCAAACACGCAAAGCACGAAACAAGGTCAGGCCTTTTTCCTAATGGGATATAGAGCTTTGACCTACCTCGCTGGTCTATTGTGGGTTGACAGGATTTAGGGGGGTTATGTATAAAAGATCAGTATGATTATGTCCGAGACCAATGGATTAATGTAATCGCCAAGACGTAGAGAGGTACGTCTGGGCTGTAGCCGAAATTTTTTTGGAGAAAAAGAAAGCTCAATTGTTCAGAGCCCACCCATGAATTTGAACTTAGGACTTCACGATCCGAAGTCATATAAGCTAATCACTGTACTCTCGAGGCAGTTCTACAGTTCTACTAGTTTATATAGAATTCGTATTTTATATCACATAAACTTAACAAATAGCGTCAATACTGGCGCCATATAACAAGCTTAAAAGCTATTTTTCTTCTCTTGATGTTTGTTTTCACTTTAACTAGAAACGTGACCTCGCATTAGGTTCGCGCTCGTTTAACTTACTCGTAATATACGACTATTGGTAATGTAGCGCTCATGATTATCATGCAAAGCGAAGCTGGAGAGATCCATTAAGCATAGAAAACAGTGCGGTGTCTACGTATACCTTAACTACTTAGAAATATAACTTTGCACAAACTTATTCAAATAGTTTATTTAGTCGGTAATTTTTAACGCTAATTATGTATGACCCATACATTATCTGCAGTCGATGACCCAATCGACTGCCGATAGCAGCAACAGGCGACATGTCGTCGCGACGCCAATGGTTTCTGTGTATTTGTGTAGAAAACACGTGACGGTAGCCACAAGAAAATCGCATCAACACATAGAAATTAGTAGTGTTATAATCAGCAGTTATGCCAGCCGTCTAGCTTAGGAAAAATTTTAAAGTCATACGACTAAAAACTTTGTTATTCGATTCGTAGTTGCGTAAAATGTTGATCCAG